>CM053762.1:47898874-47934582 GCA_028658305.1 Pachyuromys duprasi | reverse complement strand
AAAAAAATCAAGGTCAACAGGGCACATTATCATTGTTTTGTATTTTCACATTCCCTTTTGCAGTTATGGTTCCTTTCTCCTTACACCTTCTAAGTGTACCCCACAGATCGAAGCATATCCCCCAAGTTTAAAACAATGGGATTATGTAGCCATAAAAGATATCAGCCAAAATAAAGCCTTTTAGTAAAAGCCAAAGTTTCCCTTTTTTAATTTAAATTTTCAAATGGCATTATAGGGTGATTGATATTTTTAGGTATTTTCTTTCCAATGCAAAAGACTTGTATTTGCAAAGTGAACAATTTTCCTATTGAAAGCTATTAATTTCGTCTTGTCTAAGGTGATAATGCTTCAAACAAATTCATTTAATGTGTTGCTTCACTGCAAATTGTGGATCAGTTTGTAGCATTTTGGAAACCCCAGAAGTCAAGTGAAGAAAGCTTCCAAAGTCAGAATGGAGGCAAAGGAAGGCAAAGGAAGCTCAGGTCAAAGCCATTAACAGACTTCCAAGAATTGCTTGTTAAATAAATGCCCCACATGGGATTAATAATAAACATTATCATTTATTAGCCAAATCCTGTGCTGTGCAATGAACATCTTATTTAATCTTCATAACTGCTCCACATGGTAGATTCTAATCTTGCCATTATACAGATGAGGAAAGTATTAGAGAGTTTAACCAGGGTACGCAGGGTAACTTAGGTTATGGAATCAAACACTGTTGTGTCTGATTTTAGACCTGATATCGTAATCCTTGAGTTTCACAGGAAAGAGAATGCAAAATATCTACTCATGATGAATCATGTATTTTTCATGTTTCAAATTCTGTAGTCTCTTATTTTCTGCACCTTGATCAGTCATGGGTCTCTGTGTTAATCTGTATCTACTTCAAAAAGAAGCTTTATCTAATGAGCTGTACTAATCTATGGGTTTAACAGTAAATACTTAAGAGTTGGTTTAATACTGTGTCCATCTAGCAGAGTATTTGTAGTGTGTCCTTTCCCAAGGCCCATGACCTGCCTAGCTTACAGGTTCTTGGCTTTAAAAATGCTGCTAGGTATGGGCCTGCTTTTGAAGTGGGCCTTAAATCCAATCAGAAAGTGATTGGTTACTCTCACAATATTCGTGCCACTATTGTACTGGGGGCATGTCTCTCCAGGGCAGTTATTATCATAGCTGACGAAACTCACAGTTGGGTAAGAGTGACAATTACATTTTCCCTCTGGTATCATGCATAATACTTTCCAGCACCATGAAAGCTAGCCAGCATGGATGAGGCTTCCCAGTGAGTACCAGCTTGATTTCCTCATGTTGTATGATTCAAGTATTTGATATCTTCATCAACAGGGTCTTAACCATCAAGTTCTGGAGAATAATCAAGAATACTGGCAATATCTTGTAATGTTTTGGGTTCTCTGGGACCTCATTTGCCAACAATTCTGTAAGAGGTAACACATTCCTGACATTGTACTTTTTATTTGTTAATCTGTAGTATTTACTAGGTGCATTGTTGAACATTTTAAAAATGTTTCTTAACCATTTCTATTTTGTCCTGAGTGTATTTTGTTTAGTTTCATATTCCATTTTAAACAGAGTTGTTTGTTTTCTTGATCTTTTAATCTCTTGAGTTTTTTTTTTTTTTTTGTATATTCTAGATACTCTCTGTCAGATGTATAGCTTCTGGTAACGTTTTTTTGTTCCCATTCTTTTGACATCTTCACTCAGATGTTGATATCTTTTAATTTCATGAGATCTCATTTATTAATTGTTGGTCTTAATCCCTGCTCTATCTTGGTCCTGTTTGAGAGTTCTTTTCTACCAACAAGTTCAAGACAATTCTCTACTTTCTCCTCAATGAAATCCAAGATAGCAGTTCTTAAATTGAGATCTTTGATTCATTTGGAGTTGAATTTTGACAGAGTGAGAGATAAGAAGATATATTGTTTTCTACACATAAATATTCAGTTTGACCAGCAAAATTTGTAGAAGGTTTACTCCCATGTATATTGATGACCTTTTGGTCAAAAATCAGCAAGCCAAAAGAATATGGGCGTATATGTGGGTTCTCAGTTCTAGTTCACTGATCAATGTATCTGTTCTTTTGTCATTACCATGCTGTTTTTATTACTGTAGTTCTGTAGGATAACTTAAAATATGGAAAGGTGATATACCAAGCCATTCTTTACTGTTCAGGGTTGTTTTTACCTAATGTTTCAGTATTAAATTTAAGAATATTCCAACTTCTCCTAAGATTTGTATTGAGATTTTCATGAGGGTGTATTGAATCTGTAAATTTCTTTTGATAGGATGATAATTTTTAAACATGCTAAAGCAAAAGCATGGGAGCTGTTTCTATTTTCTGGTATCTTCTACAATTTTTATTTCAGAATAAAATACAAGTCTTTTCACTTCCTTATTTAGATTTATTCAAAGGTTTTTTTTTTTTTTGAGGCTATTATGAATGGACTTGATTCCCTTGTGTGTTTCTTGGTGTGCTTGTCATTTGTATATAGGAAGGACACTGATTTTTATGTGTTCATTTCCTATCCTGTTATTTTGTTGAATGTGTTTATCATCTGCAGGGGACTTCTGGTGGATTCACTAGGATCTTTTATGTTTAGAATCATATCTTTTGCAAATAAGGATATTTTGATTTCTTTCTTTTCCTCCTATTTGTATTCTCTTATTTCATTCATTGGTTTTCTAGTCTCAGGGATGCAGAGTTGGATCAGAGATACAAACCAATAAACATAATGCACCACATAAAGGGGCTCAAGGAAAAAAACACATGGTCATCTCATTAGACAAAAATATTTGACAAAAATCTAGTATCCCTTCATGATAAAAGCCCTACGAAAATCTAGGAATTTAGGGGACATATCTCATCATAGAAAAGATAGGGAAACTACAGCCAACATCTTGCTAAGAAGACAAAGAATAGAAATATTTCCACTAAAACTGGGAACAAGTCCAGGATGCCCACCCCCACCCCACTTGTATTCAATGTATCACGGAAGTCTTGCTATGCTTCTTGACTGGGCACCGCCTCAAGCCAGCCTCACTAAATAACTACCCCCCTTCAGCCTACTTTCCCTTCCCTTTTTCTGTGTGAGCCCACAATAGTGACTGTTCCCTTGTTGCTACACTCTCCTTTTGACATCATGGCACATCATTGTCATCTACAAAGTTCTATACAGCCAGTTTTTTTTTTTAAGAAAATAAATCCTAAACATTTTAAGTAAGTTTGTTTATAGTTTTGTTTGGGCCACATTAGTAGCTGTCCTGGGGTGTAGGCTGAACATATCTGATAGAATATTCTCATTGTTACAAATCTTCTCATCATGACTTTTAAGCCAGATCTCATCTCATCTGTACTTGTATAACTTCTCTTGTGACATTTGCCTTATCCTCTATATTCTGGAATAAAAATGCCATGAAGGGACTTTATGTTTATCTGGTAACAGATTTAAAAGGCATGCATGCAGATGATTTGTGTGTATAACTAATGCCCTGCTGGGTAATCTGTTTTTGTTCTTTAAGAAATGTAAAATGTTTATCTGTTTAATAATACCCGCAAACCAAAATATCTACAAATTGAGATCTTTCCACAGGAGAGGCTCTTTCATCAAGGTGCTTGCTGGTAACAGTTATTGAATGGTGTTCAAGCTTGGGTTACTGATTGGAGGCTGTTTGAGAGGTACTGACACAAGATAAATAGCCCATAAATATTTGTTGCATGAATGAATAAATGTTTATGCTGTTGAGAAGCTATAGCAGTGTAAAGCTAGTGGCAAATGTGTAAACTGTGGGCAATAGTTCTACTTCTTTGACTTCCGATGTGCTCTCTCTGGCTGTTGAAGCCTCATGAAGTTAAGTAGAATGTTGCTGACACCTTGGTTATGTTTTAGTTTGTTTCTCACACTTGTGACAAAGCAACATCAGAGCATTGGAGCCCTGAGTTTAGATCTGCCCCTGACCCTTCTTTACTAGGTGTAACACTGTGATCCACATTGTAGCGCTGGGTTGGTAGCACATTTAAAAATGTGTGTGCAGGAGAGAGTCACTTTCTTTTACTCTAGTGTTCAGGCCTTTGAACTGGCCACTAAGTGGGACTGTCCTGTGGAAATTAGGCTAAAGAGTGACAGTTAAACTGTCTGGGATCTTCTGATGTCTGCAAATGCTCATTTGTAGTTCTTATGATTCTGTTGAGGCAGATAACACAAGAATGTAATCAGAGACCATCTTTCCTTGTAGCAGTAGTCTCCTTCTGGTAGCCAAAATGTCTGGCAGCCTCCAAACCTGGGTCCAAAGCAGCAGTGGTGGTCTAGATTCACATTCAATAACTTCTCCTATCAAAAGTTTTGCCCCATACCAAATCTCACTATGGGTTCGTGCCCTTTCTTGTTCTCTCTCCTTCCTTTCCTTCCCTCCCTCCCTCCTTTTTTTCCTTCCCTCCCTCTCTACTTCCTTCCATCCCTCCCAGCAATAACAACAAAATGTAGAAACCAAAGAGAGATTCATTACTCCCTTAAACTTCTACGGAACGACTTAGAAGATCCTTATTACTGTATTTCCTTATGTAGAATAGTTCATTTCTTTACAGCCTGGGAACTCACCCCTTGATATCAGAGTACCCTAGAGCCTTCTACTTCAAAATCTAGGGACTGTGTTATCTCAAACAATGGAAGGGATTACTTTGAAGCAAACCCTGCATTTTTCCAGAATACAGAAGTATCTTTCAAATATTTCTTCCTGCTTTGAATAGCAGGTTTTTGTATCTGATAAATGTCAACATAGTTTAGATGGATAAAGTGCAAATTAACTGAACATTTAAGGTGTCATAGTTTTTCTTTGTTATTCTGTACTTTTTCAATCAGCTGATATTAAAGTATAGTTACTATTGTGTGAGGGTTTGAAAAGTGTTTAAATTTTTTCACTATTTAAAGAAGAGTGGGGATTTTTTTCTGAGATACTGCCTTAACTCCATCCTACCCCAGAGCTAGCAAGAAGCTAAATGGCGTCAATTTGAATGAAGTTTTGGCCTGGGTTCAGCTAATATTTGGGGAGGGGGGTTGTATCTGCGTTATGTTTTGAGATGTGGGGCTGAACTAAAACCAGAGGCAGGGCAAAAATGAACTAAAATGAGGAAATGGGGTCTTCATGACAGGTGATTTGGGCTCCTAGGACTACTCATAAATCAGTGGATGTTTAGAAGTTAAGAGAGTGGAGTCAGCTGGTGTGGTGGATCACGCCTGTAATCCCAGTACTAGGGGAGGCAGAGGCAGGTGGATCTCTGTGAGTCTGAGGCCATCCTGGTCTACAAAGTGAGTCCTGGACAGCCAAGGCTACACAGAGAAACACTGTCTTGAATCTATCTATCTATCTATCTATCTATCTATCTATCTATCTATCTATCTATCAA
This sequence comes from Pachyuromys duprasi, assembly GCA_028658305.1. Classification (NCBI taxonomy): domain Eukaryota; kingdom Metazoa; phylum Chordata; class Mammalia; order Rodentia; family Muridae; genus Pachyuromys; species Pachyuromys duprasi. Next base: position 47,929,163 of record CM053762.1, on the reverse strand, counting down.
GATTGGACCTTGTTCAAAGCAAAGGTCCCAATCTTGGCAGATTCCTGTAGACTTGAATTCTAGCACACAGTAGATAAAGAGGCAGAGAAGGTATAGAAGAAGGACTGCAAATGAAAACTGTACTTTCCCCATATGTTTAAATTATTTTTGTTGCTTAACAGATTTAGTAAGATATAATCTAAATGGCACAACATTTACTCATTTAAAGTATACTGTAACTATATAGACTGGAGTGTGTGAGTGAGAATGCTGTGCATCTACCAGTACAGTCTTTGATATTTCCAGCATTCCCCAAAGTTCCCAGTCTATACCTACCTACACTTGCTTTCTGGACTCAACCATGCATCTGCTTTATGTCTCTATAGATTTGCCTTTTTCTGGAAATTTTGTGTAAATGGATCAATACAACATAGAATGTATATGTTTGCCTTCCTTCATTTGGCATTATATAGTTTTAGGTTCATCAATATTGCAGTGTGCATCAATAGCTCCTTTTCTGCTGAATGGATTCTATTGTATTAGTGTACCCCGTTTGCATTATCCATTCAATATGTGGGAGACATTTGAAAGGCTACTCCTTCTACTGTAGTAAATACAGGCAAATCGCATTAATCCAAAAACTGAAAGTCCAGATTACTCCTAAATCTAAACATTTTTGAGCTCTGATATGTTGATAAGTGAAAAATTCCATATGCAATACTGCAGTAAATACATTTTACAAAATTGCATTCTATCTCTATTTGTAATGTCTATATCAAACATAAACAGAATTTCATGTTTAGGTTTGGATCCATTTTCTGAGACATGACATTAAGTATATACAAATGTGATAAATATGAAAAATATTTAAAATATAAGTTTTCATATGGTTCCATAGATTAAAAACAACTTAGTCTATCAGTCTTTCATGAAGATTTGTATATGAGTCTTTGGGTGTACAGTGATTTTATTTCTTTTAGGTAGAGACCTGTGAGTAGAACTGCTATTATATATGTTTAACTTTGTAAGCCACCTACAAACCTTTTTCTGAGGCAATTGTGTATGTCCAACATCAGTTCCTGGAACCTTCAGTCCTTTATATTCACATCATGATAGATAATACTGATTGTCAGCTTAATAGGATCTAGAGTCATCAAAGAGACAAATTTACCAGCAAGTCCATGAGAGTTTCTAGACTGGGATCATGGAGGTGGAAAGATATAACCTACCTGTGGGTGGCATGAATCTCTGGTCTGGAGTCCATAACAAGGTGAAAATGAGTGTGGGCTCAACAGGCAAAAGCGCTAGGTGCTTGCCACACAAGGCTGAGGACTTGAGTTCAATCCCCAGGACTTAGGTATGCTAAGTTTTTTTGTGGGGGAGGTCATCTTGGAAGAGGAAATGTCGGTAGAGAAAATTCCCCCATCAGAGCAGCTGTAGACAAGCCTGTGAGTATTTTTCTTGATGAATGACTCATGTGGGAGGGCCAAACATGGGCAATGTCCTCTCTGGGCAAGTGATCCTTGGTTGTTGTATAAGAGCAGGAGCCAGCCATAGGGAGTAATTCAGTATGCAGGATTCCTCCATGGTCTGTGGTTCAGTTCTTGCCTCCAGGTTCTGGCCTCCAGGAGATCCTGCCCTGCTTTCCCTTCATGATGGGCTGTGACTGGGACATGTACACTGAAATAAACTCCTCTTCTAGTTGCTTTCAGTCATGGTGTTTAATCACAACAATAGAAAACTTAGTTAAGACATCATATAAAGGTGAGAGAACAAACTGCACAGTTTTCTCTGACGATCACGTGAATGCTGTGTCACAGGTTCCCCCTCCCGTTATATGCAAGCACAAACAATAATAATCTAAAAGGAGAAATGAGCTGAGCTTCATCACTCATCTTTCTGTCTTACTGTGGATTCAGTGACACTAACTGTCTCAATCTCTTGCCACTATGACTTCCCTATGATGAAGAATTTACTTGTCAACTGTGAAACAAAATAAATCCTTCCTCCTTGAAGGTGCTTTTCTGAGGCATTTTATCAAAATAATAAGAAGCAATAATGACTAATTAAAAACTGGTACTAAAAGTATATCCATAACTGATAAACTTGGCCATGTGGTTATTGAGTTCTTGGAATTGTTTCGGGAGAGTGATTTGGAAGAGTTTGAAGCTTGGAGCTACAAGACCTTAGAATGTTGTAAGCAAATATTGATGGGACATGATTAGCCTGGAGGGTACACAGGGCTGGTACAACTGTGGTCCAAGGGGGACAGTCAATAAATATATCACGTTATTAATGAACTTGGCAGTATAGTACTGGTGTTACAGGCATGATAGATGTGCAACTGAGAGAGTAATGGAAGTTTGTCCCAAGGTTCCAGAAGGCCACTGAAAGCAAGCAGTGTGCATCAGGGTTAGATTCCCTGCAAGAAGGCCCTGTGAAGGCAAAGCCTAAGTTTCCATGGAGACCCCAGGATGTTAGAGATTTCATGATCATAGGATATCTGCCAAGAAAGCTGCAGGCACAGAGTGGAGGCATGCAGACAGAGCCTGTGTGTGCTGCGAAGGTGGCAGTGTGGTAGAGGGGGGCAGACAATTTGGAGCCCAGATGATCTTTTATGAGCCCCAGATGCTCTACAGGGAGCTACAGGATTTGTGTTTGCCTTGTTGGGCGACAGTCTGGCTTTGGCCCTATGCCTCAAATCCTTCCTTTGGGAATAGGAGAGTCTACTCTGTGCTCTTTTGTGTTGGAAGTATATAACTTGCTTTTTAAAAGTTACTAGGGCTCACAGCTAAGAGAACGCCTCCATTTCACCGCGACTCTGCATTTATACTTTTGAACACTGTGGAAACTGTGAAGACAAAGGAAGGCATTTGACCTTGGACTGAATACATTTTGCATTTTGTGATGGCCATGACCTTATGGTGACAAGAAGTAGAAAGTTATAGCTTAAATGTGATTATGTTTGAGTATGAGATTGACAGGGAGCAGACCTGTGACGGATAATACCAATTGTCAGTTTAATAGGATTTAGAGTCATGTAGAAGAAAAGCTCTGGGCAAGTCTGTAAGAGATTATCTAGATTGAGTTAATTGGGGTGGGAAGATCTGGTTTAAGTTTGAGTGACACCATTTCATGGAGGTCCAGGACTGAGTAAATAAGTGTAAGTGAATTGCACATCAGCATTCATCTTTCTGTTTCCTGACTATGGGTTCTAGCTCCTTAATCCAGCAATCTAGCTCTCCAGCTCCTGTTAGGGGTTTTGATCTATGTAGACAGGTATGAAGGATCAGCTTGTATTGAAGGGTTTTTCTTTTTTTTAATTTTTAAAAAATTTATTTTATAAATTACAGTTTATTCACTTTGTATCCCAGTTGTAGCCCACTCCCTTATCCCCTCTCAATCCCAATTCCCCCTCATCTCCTTTCATGCCCCTCACTAAGTCCACGGATAGGGGAGGTCCTCTTCCCCTTCCCTCTGACCCTAGCCTATTACGTCTCATGAGGAGTGGCCGCCTTGTCTTCCTCTGTGGCCTGGTAAGGCTCCCTCCTCAGGGGAAGGTGATCAAAGAGCCATCCACTGAGTTCATGTCAGAGACAGTCCCTGTTCCCCTTACTAGGGAACCCACTTGGAGACTGAACTGCCATGGGCTACATCTGAGCAGGGGTTCTAGGTTATCTCCATGCATAGTCCTTGTTTGGAGTATCAGTCTCAGAAAAGACCTCTGTGGCAGATTTTTTGGTTCTGTTGCTTTCTGAAGGTTTTTTTTTGAGACATTGAATCCAGTTCAGACTCTTAAGGGAATAATTTGGGAATCTCTTAAAACACACCTATTTATAATTTTCACAGTCCAGGGGATGTCTCCATAGGGTATAAACCGATAGTCTTCTAAAAGTCTCCTGTTGATTCAAGTGACATCAACTTTTGAGAAACCTCATGGAAGACACACTATTGCTTTGAGTGTGATTGCACTTAGCTTGGAATGAACTGCATATTAGAATTGCATTGTGTTAGCTTTTGTAAACACGATTTCTTCTTGAACAAAAGTAAAAGGAAGTCTCATTTTTGGAGCATTCTTTTAAACATGTAACCATGTTCAAAGACAATTGCCCTTCCAGGTAGGGCTGATTCCTTTTTATTTTTCCTCATGTGGGAAAACCAAGGCATAGAGTTAGGGGACAACTCACCCCATCACACATAAAAGGAGAGTCTCTCATTCTCAGAATATTAGGGTTCTTCCTGTGAAAGGCCTGAGAATTTTTGTGTTCTACAGTGAACCTCCCCAAACAGAAAGATTAAAAAAGATCTGGTCAAGTCAGCATGGTATATGGGCCTAGAAAACACTGAAACTCTTAGTCACAATTCTTCCAATAGTTCCTCATTTGTATTATGGTTATTTTTGGTGTGATTCTAACAAGGTTGCTTATCTGGCTTCCCAGTTGTCAGGTTAGAAGTAGAATGTCAGGAAAGGGAGACAGCGGCTCACAGCAGGCACATTAACAGCCTGAGTCTGAGCTAGAGTCCCAGTGGAGAAAAGGGAAATGGCTTCCTCCTCTGAAGATAGTGGGTCGAGCCAGTAAATCTCCACGTCCCTTACAGCTCTAAAATTCAGTGTGTTTAAGATAAAAGCTATAAAAAGCTGGAGAAAACCATTCAAGAAAGAAAAACCTAGAAATCTGGGCCTGGCATGGGGGAAATGTTCCAAGCTTCACTGCTCTTGAGGGCAGTGCTGAGCCCCACACAGCATGATATCTGACTTTTGTGCTAATGATGCTGAGTCATTAGATGGGTTTGTTTGTACAGATCCCCTTTCCAAAGGCTAGATAGCACACAAGTTACTTCAGAAGGATTGCACTTAAAAACACTTACCAAAATTTTTGCGGCTTAAACATCCACTTCTTGTAAAAAAAAAAAATCTTTCAAAGGACTGTTTACCTGGTACATTCTTCATTGTATTTTTTTTTTCTATTTGACAATTCAAATCGTTGTGACCATATCTTGTGTCTTTGTATTGTTTTATGTTAACTCAAAGCATTTGAGTTAAGTACACCCAGACTGTACTTTCTACCTTGACAAGATTTCTAGTCCTTCTTGTGTATCTTATTGAACTTGAACACAACCCCCTCACCCTCTTTTAAGCCCCGAAGATTTTTTTCTTTTCTTTTCTTTTTTAAATGTCAGTACTTCCTCATTTACCCATTCTCATCACTGTATCCTGCCTTTACCCATCGCACTCAGGCTTACTTCCTAATATTACACTGCCTTTACCTTCCTTGGATTCTCTTCCATAGTCATTACTAAGGATTCTTTTAGTTTATTTAAAGTTTTATAAGTGTGTTGTCACAGATTTTTCACATTTCAATCTGTTACTCATCTTACTTTGACTTTAGCAAAATACCGGAGACAATCAAGTTAAAAAGAGACAAGGCTGATTTTGGGTAATAGTTCTAAAGGTTTCAGTTCATGGTTGGTTGACTGCATTGCTTTTGGTTTCATGAATCATTGGGAGAATGAAAGCAGAGAAAGCTCTCACCTTGCAGCTAGAAGTGAGAAAGAGAGTAAGAGCCAGGCACCCACGTATCTCTTTCAAGGACCCACCCCTGATGACTTACAATGTCCCACTAGACTACCTCTGGAAGGTTCAGTCTTCCCTTAGTAGCACCATATGCTGAGAACCAACCATTTAGCATACTGGCCTTTGGGTACACAATTGTAAACCATAATAGTATCTACTATAGTTAATTTTTTAATGGACAGAATATAATTAAATTCCATGATGGAGGAGGGTATATATTTTTTTTCTTGTGTGTTAGCATAGTGCTTGGATCACAACTGGCTCTTTGGAAATGAGAGGTTATGGAACTGGTCTGTAGGTAATTTTGATGATTGGACCCATCTAGGGCTACTTTTGATTTGATTTTAGGGTAATATTAACTTTGTAGTTTTTTATTTACATCTTTAATCTATGCATTGAAAAGGAACTTTAAATTCATTTTTAACTGTGGTAAAAACACAGTGTAAGATTTACCAATTAACCTAGATATTAGTTTCCTCAGTTTTGATTGTTGATGAGACTGTCCTTTCCATGGAATTTGTGATAGATCATTTGACTATTTATTTGTGCCCAAGAGCTTGTTTCTAGGCGATACATTTTGAATTTTTTTTTAATATTAATCACAGGTTATTTACTTTGCAGCCCAGCCATAGCCCCCTCCCTTATTCCCTTCTAATCCCACCCTCCCTCCTTCATCTCCTTCCTGCCCTTTTCTAAGTTCACTGATAGGGGAGGTCCTCCTCCCCTTCCATCTGACCATAGCTTAACAGATATCTTCAGGATTGGCTGCAATGTCCTCCTCTATAGCCTAGCAAGGCTGCTCCTCCCTTGGGGTGGACATTTTGAATATTTTAAGCATGTAATTTACAAGTGTTCACTGTATTTAAACTGTGGAACAGATCTTTAGACTGTTTTCAACTTAAAAGCCTAAAGCTCTATACTTACTGAATGATTCAGCACTTTGGTTTCCCCTTCCTAGCTCCTGGCAGCCGCTATTCTCTGACTTGGATTGTTTTAGGTACTTCATAAATGTAAACACATGTATTACTTGTCTTTTTGTTGGAGGATTATATCACCTAACATATCACACTCCAGGTTCTTCTGTGTCAAAGTGTGTGACAGGACTTACTTCCATTAGGGATTAAAAAAATGTTGCATTATTGATGTTTTAACTTTCTTTAACCATTTGTTGGTGCATGTACATAGGGACAGCTTTCACCTCTTGGCTGTTGTAACTAAAGTTGAAATGAAACCTGTGCAAGTATGTCTTCGAGATCCTGCTTTTCTTTCTTTTGGATATCCCAGATGTGAGATTGGGAGATTACATGATACCACAACTTTAAATATCATGAAAAATGCCCGCGATGTTCCATATGAGCTTCTGTTTCATTCATATCTCCCCATATTTTTCTCCACTTTTAGTCTACTTTTTGTCATGTTGCCTATAGCAATAATGAGAGGTACTGCATCCTCATTTCTCTATTATTGTGGTAGCGAATATATTTTCTCATGTTTACTATGTTTGTGAGAGTGTATTTCTGTACATATCCATGGGCATGTGTGTGCATGTAGAGGTAATAGGCTGACATCATGTGTCTTCCTCTATCACTCTCCATTTTATTTTTTGAGTTGGGGTCTCCCATAGAACCTGCAGCTTGCTGATTGGCTAGATTGGCTTGCCCAAGAGCCCTCAGGAATCTGTTTCTACCCACCAGTGCTAGAATTTCCGCATGCCAGTCACTTTACCAACTTAACCCTATCCCTGGCTACTGTATATCTTCTTTGAAGATATGTTAGTTGTTTGCTCATATTTTTTAAAATAAAATTTTAAGAGTTCTTTGTATATTTTGGGTATTAGGTATTCATGAGGTGTATTATACAAAAATATGTTTTCCCTCTGTTTCTTCAATGACCATTTTATCCTCTTGATTGCTTTATTTGAGGCATGGCTTTATTAAATATTATGTTGTACCTGTTTTTTTCTGTTGCCTGTGCTTTTGGTTTCATAAGTGAAGCCATTGTTATTGGGCTCACTGTGGTAAATCTGTGCTTTTCTAAGACTTTTATAGTCTTAGGTATTAGGTTTTGAGATCATTTTGAATTGATTTTTTTTTTTGCATATAATGTAACAAAAGGATCCATCTTTATTTTTTTGAGCCTAGATATTAGTTTCCTCAGTTTTGATTGTTGATGAGACTGTCCTTTCCATGGAATTTGTGAAAGATCATTTGACTATTTATTTGTGCCCAAGAGCTTGTTTCTAGGTGATACATTTAATTCTGTTGGGCTGTATGTCTGTCTTTATGCTAGAGATGTACTGTTTTCACTATGGCATTGAAACCAGAAAACATAGGTCATCCTGCTTTGTTCTTTTTCAATATCAATCTTTCTATTTGATATGCATACTAAGATTTGACAAGAATGCTACAATGTATTTTTCTATATCTGCAAAATCCGTCATTGAGATTTTGACAGACATTGCATATAATATGATTATTGCTTTTACAGCATGGGATTTTAACAATATTAGTTTTTCCAGTACATGGGTATGGGATGTTTATTTATTTATTTTTGTCATCTTTAATTTGTTTCAGTAGTGTTTTGTGGTTTGAAGTATACAAGTCTTTTCGCTCCTTGACTAAATTTAAAATGATTTCATTAGTTTTGATTGCCAATGTAAACAGAACAAGTTTTGAAATTTACTCTCAGATTGTTCATCAATAGTATGTAAAAATGGAGCTGAGTTTTAAAAGATTGATTTTGTATTCTGAAACTCTTTTTAATTATCTGTAACAAGATTCGTTTTCTAAAAAGGAAAACATTCAAGCATTTCTGGATATAAGATGACTTTATTTCTGAATAGAGAGTCAGACCTTTTCTTTTTCAGCTCAAAAGCTGTTTGTTTACCCTAATTTCTCTGCTAAGACAACTGGAGAATTCTATGTTGAGGCAAGGTGGTTAGACTAGGCCTTCTTGCCATGTTCTAATTATAGGGAAAAAGACACAACTTGCAGTCTTTCAGTATTAACTGTTGTTATGATGTGCATGTACATGCCCTTACAGGCTCACATGTTGAAGATGATGGCCCCAGGTGTTGATGCCATTGAGAGGTGATCGTATCTTGATAGTGTGAACTTTATCAGTGGGTTAATCCTCCAATAAATCATAGCAAAATGGATCATTAGGAAGTAGGAGCTAGCTGGAGGAGGTCACTGGTGTGTGTGTGTGTGTGTGTGTCTGTGTCTGTGTGTATGTATGTATGTGCCTGTATGCGCGTGCCTTCAAAGGTGGTATCTTGTTCCTGTGTCTTTAAAGGTGGTATCTTGTTCCTGTGCCTTTAAAGGTGGTGTCTTGTTCCTGTGCATTCTCTTGCAAAATCAGCCCATCAACCAATCTCTCTTTCTCTTAATCTCTCTCCTATCTCTTCTTCATGGTTGCCATAATGTCAACAATTTTGCTCTTATACACTCTTCTCCCATGACATGTTGTCTTACCACAGTTGAGAAACAACAGAGTTGGCTTATGATGCGCCAAAACTATTAGCCAAAACAAATATTTATTTTGGATATTTTATCTCAGCAGCAGGCAACTGATCGATTGACAAATATAATATTTGTGATCTCTTCGCATACAATGTGTATTATGTTGTGGTGGTTTCCTTTTACTTCTACATGTGTCTGTGTGTGTCTGTGTGTGCCTGTGTCTATATGTGAATGATCATGAAAAGTGTTGGATTTGTTTAAGAGCCTTTTTGTTTTTTGCATTAAGACAGAAGATTATGTTTTGGGACCTTCATTAATATGCTCTGTTATAGTGATTGATTTTCATAAATTGAACCATCCCTGCTTTCCAGGGACAAATATTACATATCGTGTACAAACCTATTAATGTTAATTGAATTTAGTTTGTTAGTAATTTGTAGATATCATCCCATCAATATTCATGAAGAAATCTGGTAGTTTTATTTCAGAATTTTTGCACTTGGTGTGTTTTGACAATTTGTAAAACAACATCAGTGAATCCGCCTTGTCCCGGAACTTTAAAAAAATATTTTCTGCTTATTTCAGTATTAGTCATCTATTTACAAGGTCTACTGATTTGGGAAAATTAATATTTCCCACATACATTGCAATTTAGCTGAATTTTACATTCTACAACACCCAAAATAAATATGGTGGCTTGTGAAAGCTTTATTTTATTTTTGTTTGCCTGGTGTTTGTCCTTTGTCTTTTTAATGAGGTGGGATTTACTTTTAAATACCTGTGACCAACACACATATAAAAACAACTTAAAGGAGGGTTCAGTCCATGGTGACTGGGTTGTTGGCACTTGGGCAGACAGTCATGGCAACAGGAATGTGGAGGGGGAGTTTCTTTATCGTGTGTTGGAAGTAGAGAGCAAGAAAAGGGGTAGACTAGGGACCACTTAAAACCTTCAAAGGTATGCACCCAGTAACCTACTTTTTTTTCCAGCTATCCTGCCTACTAAAGTTTCCAAAACTTTCCGTAATCTGGGAACTAGTTTTCAACACATGAGACTATGGTATTTGTTGATGGCAGTATTTACGTATGTAACATTGTAGTGAATGCTCTAGGTTTGGCCTTCTCTTTTCATGGAGAGCTGCACTAGAAGGTTGGCCAGGTGCCGTTTTGTGATGTTTTCTAACACTAAAACAAACCCTTTCCTTTTAATTTTTAAGTCAGCATAGCTTTTCTATCTGTCAATCCCCTCCCCCATGTTACTTTGATCATTGACTTCCATACCGAAAAATCTCATTGGCACAGGGGACAACTTCCTGAACAGAACGCCAATAGCTCAGGCTCTAAGATCTACAGTTAATAAACGGGACCTCTTGAAACTGAAAAGCTTCTGTAAAGCAAAGGACACTATCAATATAATGAAACAGCAGTCTACAGATTGGGAAAAGATCTTTACTAATCCTACATCTGACAAAGGGTTAATATCCAGAATATATATATATATAAAAACTGAAGAAATTAAACAGCAACAATCCAATTTAAATGGGATACGGAGAATTCTCAACAGAGGAACATCGAATGGTAGAGAAGCACTTAAAGAAATGCTCAACATCTGTAGTCATCAGGGAAATGAAAACAAAGAATGAATGACTGTGAGGTTCCATCTTACACTTGCCAGAATGGCCAAGATCAAAAAGTCAAGTGACAGCACATGCTGGTGAGGATATGGAGAAAGGGGAGCACTCTTCCATTGCTGGTGGGAGGACAAACTTATATAACCACTTTGGAAATCATTTTGGCACTTTCTCAGAAAACTGGAAATAGCCATACCTCAAGACCCAGCTATACCACCGCTGGGCATATACCCCAAAGATGCTCCATCACAGCAAGGACATTTGCTCAACAATGTTCATAGGAGCTTTATTCATCATAGCCAGAAATTGGAAATACCCTAGATGTCCCTCAACTGAAGAATTGATAAAGAAAATGTGGTACATTTACATGATGGAATACTACTCAGCAATTAAAAACAAGAAATCATGAAATCTGCAGGCGAATGGATGGAACTAGAAAAGATCATCCTGAGTGAGGTATCCCAGAAGCAGAAAGACACACTAACTTATAAGCAGATATTAGTCACATAGTATAGGACAGACATACTCCAATGCACAGACCCCAAGTAGATAAGTTCGATGAACAGCTTAGGCTTCATGTCGGCCTACTAGTTAGGGGAATGGGGCATACTTCTGACATAGACTATGTTGCCTGCTTTCTGATCTTTTCCCCATGATGGGACTTTCCTACAAGGCCACAGGGGAGGAAGACAAAGTCAGTCCTCATGTGAATAGATGAGCTGGGGTGTCTGGGTACAGGGGTTCCCCTATTCTGAGGAATAGAGGAGAGGCAATGTAGAAGGAAGGGTGGGACTGGGAAAAGAGGAGGGAGGGGACTATGACTGAGATGTAAATTGAATTAATTAATTAAAAAAGAGAAGATTTTTACTGCCCCCTCTTTTCTTCAGAACAAACTTTGTGGGCTTTTAAAGTTTTCTACCTTTAGATATGTCTTGTATTGTTTCTCATAAAACCCTGACAGAAATTAACTATTTCAGTAGAATTATTTTCCCACACTCCTTTGTATACAAACCTTCATTATAGCATTTATTTGTTTTGAAACAAATTTCTCATTCTTTGGTATACACTGGCCTTGACCCTCCCATCGAGCCTGAGTGATGTTGGACTGACAGCCTCCTGATTGCTGGGATGAGAGGCATGTGTGCTGCCATGTCTGTAATGCGGTCTCTCTGTGTTTTGTTTTTGTATGTTTGGACTTTATTTAAGATTTTATTTTCATATACTTTTTTTTCCATATAACACAATCATACCAATTATCCTTGGCACAAATTGACAACTCTTTGTATTTTGCCTTTGGTTTTGCTTTGTTTTTGTTTGTTAATGGGATGGTTTTCAATTCTTGCATTAAAATATTCATTTTTATTTTTATGTGTATGAGTGTTTGGGATGCATGTATATGTAGAGGAATTTTAATCCATCCACATGGCTGCTCTGACAAGGTATCACATCCAAAGATCTGCTGGGTCTTTGTGTTCCAGTAGGAATGCAGACACACTCTGGATTACAGTGTGAACTGGCTGGAATACAGACACTCCCTTAGTATACACTTTTAATCCCAAACAATGAAGGTAAAGGTAGTTTATAAAAGGAAGAAGTTGAAAGTAACATCTAATTGAGGGGCAGAAAAGTGATGATCAAGAAAGATTTGACAGAATATGTCTGAGACAGGGTACACCCAACTCTCACAAGAACAGGAAAGATAGGCTGCTTAAGAGTACCACAGGGAGAAAGAAGAAAAATTTTTACTGAGTTTGAGTTTTTTCTGTTTCTTTTCTTTCTTTCTTCTTCTTTTTTTAAACCAGGATAGTTTTACAGAGACAGGTTGCAGAGAAAATGATCTAGGCATAGGTGGAGACAGAACCAGCCAGAGACTGAGAAGGAGCCAGAAGATTAAAACATATTGCCAGAATTAGTTTGAGACCAGGCAGAGAGCAATTCAGTCAGAAGCCAGTTTGAATCAGTCAGCTGGGAGAGAAGTTTAGGCCAGAACAGCTGATATGAACCAGCCAGTGAGTGTTCAGAAAGAGCTAGAAAGGCTTGGGAACAGCTCAGTATGTATGTGCACTGTATACATACCTGGTGTCCAAAGGAGGCCAGAAGGGGGAGTTGATCCTCTGGAAACTGGAGTTAATGATGGTTGTGAGCTGCCATGTGTGTGCTGGGAACTGAACTTGGACCCTCTGAAGGATCAGTACTTTCTCATAATCAATGAGTCATTTTCCTAGCCCAGATTCCTGTTTTATAATTACAAGATGTAGTTTTCCTCCCGTGTAAGGGAAGGGCTGCGCAGAGGCTGATGCGCCAGGGTAAATGCAGTTGTCTTCTTGTTTTGGAGATGGATCAGCCATATATGGTGTTTTACATCAAGAATTATGATCGGTTCATTCTTCTGTCACTGCAGAGAAACCGAGCACCCACTCCCCTGCAAAAAGGACAAAAAACAAAAACAGAAAACAGAAATTTTTTCCTTTACCTTCTCAGTTAGACATCTATGTCTCCAGAACCAGAGGCTTGATGTTGTCTTATTTTAATTCTCTGCCATGTCTTGTATAGTTCTAGAAGCCAAGAAATGTGAAATTTTGAATAATAGAATCCTGTTTGCTCCAGCCACTTACATGAGCATATGGGACGAAGCCATGAAAACAGAATTTTGTCTCATGTTCTCTTTAACTTCATTCTTTTAACAGTCTCCTGATCTTCCTGGGAGATGGAGGCTTCTAAAAATGAGGAATTTGAGCTGCATGACTTCTCTTTTCAAAGTTCTTTAGCGTCATATGTCTTTTTATATTATGCCAAAAACAGATTTGGAGATTTCCCAGGTAAGTACCAAATAACTATAACAGCTGCAACTGGATAATTCAGACTCAAGGGCTCAAAACTGATAATGGAGTAAATTTAATGTGTATGAGGTACTTCTAAGAAAGATCAGCAGATAGGGGTATTATTGAACTTCTTCTTATTGGGAATTACAGCGTTATCTTGAAGGAATGAAAACATTAAAAGGGTCCAGGCATAGTGGTACACACCTTTAATTCTAGCCATTGGGAGGCAGAGGCAGGTGGATCTCTGAATTTGAAACCAGGCTGGTCTACACAGAGAAAGAGAGAGTTCCAGGACAGCCAGGGCTACACAGAAAAACCTGTCGCAATAAAAATGAAAAAGAACAAAAGGAAAGTTGAAAGGGAGAACCAAGAGTCAATTTTTAAAAAGAACATGGCTTCTTGGGATCATTAGACATAGGCTGACAACATCCAAACATAACGCTTGTTAGGATTTAGAGGCAGAATGCTTCGGAGGATTAGAGCCAAGGAATGCCATAGCAGAGCTCACATTTATAATAGATCTTTCAGCAGAGTTTATTTTTGTTTATTTTTATTTTTTATTTTCTTTTTTTTGGGGGGTGTGGAGATACAGAGGCTGCCTCTGAGGCAGGGTGGGTGGAAGGGAAAAAGGGAACAGGAAGAGAAAGCACTTGCTTTATGTAAAGGCTTATAGTGTATGTGCATAGGGAGAGCACGTTGCGTTTTGCAGGTTGATGATGACATGGTCTTTGTCACTGGGTTACTGAAAGTGGGCTTAGGGGTGTGGTTTTCCAACAATGTGCATCTTTGTTTAACAGTAAAGATTTGAGGGAAGTGTTTGTTTGTTTTTCTAGGCCTGCCTTAAATCATCTTGTACTTTTGTCTCAATTTAGGATCTTTCAGTTGGGGAACACTCCTGCAGTTATTAGAAGAGACACGAGATGGAAGTATTTTGTTACTTATTACTTACATACAGACACATGGAGGACACACATGGTGGCTAGGGAGTACAGAGAGAGGGATGTGGGGGTCTGGGGGCCAGACCGTTATCCAGACAGGTGTTTATTTAGGGAGTTTTCATTAGTGGGTAGAAAGAAAGCTGCTGTGATGGAGGCTTTTTTCCGTGGGGGGGTGAGTGAAGAGTGTGAAGACTGTGGAAGTCAACAGGGTCTCTTAAGCAGGCTGTTAACTGCTGGGAAGTGGCTACAGGGACGCAGTTATATGAGGTGGCTATGTGGACTGACCGCAATGAGGAACTGGGAATGTAGTCAACGGTCACTGGCTTCTATTATGAGAAAATCTGACATATGTTTCAATTGGTCAAGGGGGCAGAATTCTCTACAGTGGTTTTTCTTTTCAGCACATATGGGTAAAAGCATTCCCATATATCTGGAGTACTCGTCTGTCTTGAGCACCTTTTGAATCTTCTCTGGGTCTTTCTTTAGTATTTTTTGCTTCCTCTTTTCCCTGAGTTCTTCTGTTCAGTGTTCAGTGTGCCACCCAAACACTTCCCGATCCAGGTTAGAAGCTGTCATCCTCAGATCTATCTTCGTTTAACTCCTTTAGGCCTTATGTGTGTTTGTGTGTATGTGTGTTTGTGTGTATGTTGTGTGTGTGTTTACCTATGTTACAGGTGGTCACAAAAGGGCTTGAAGGACTTGGCATAAAACCTTCTGAGCCTCTGTTTTAAATGCAACATCAGATAAGAAAGGTTGAAATGCAAATGTGTGGATTGATTAATGGAATTATTCTATTAGTGTGTATTTATTATTTAAAATTTGTGATGTTTTATTCTTACAGTAATTCAGAGGAGTAGCAAGCTGGTTTAATAAATGTCAGAGGCAATCTGTGAAGGACAGTTGCAGCCACATCCAGTTATGTGTCCAACATGAGTTTTTCCTTCTCCTCCTCTTCTTCCTCCTCTCTCTTTCCTTAGCTGCGTCTCTCCCCCTCTTTGCCTGACATCAAGAAAGCTACACAGATGAAAATGGCAGCCGTTTAAAACTTGCTTACTTAATTTAGCTCTTACAGCATTTTTAATATCTTGTTCCCAAGCTGATACAGTAGACCCAAGAGTAGGGAATCCTTGCTTAAAATTAACATCCTGGCAAGCAGGAATGCATGCGGTTATTAACTGTTAAGTGTTCAGCTGAAAGAGTCAATTAATGGGTTCCTCAGCCAGTTTAATTTGTCACCGTTTGGCTGAAAATACCACATGAGCGTGTCTTGTCACTTAATTGAGTGGAACACACAAATGCCACAGGATTGAATTTGGTTGCACAATTTTATTCAAGTAGACACACATGTGTACTTGAATAACATTTTTTTTTTTAAAAAAGAAAGACCTGAAAAATTTCTAATCGGTGTCATCTTCTAACAAGTCCGAATATGTTTCTCGTGAAGCTTGATGTTGGAGGGCCCCAGAACAAGAGCACAGTTACCAGATGCCACAGACAGAGACACGTGGGACCTGCGTGGAGAGATGAGACGAGTGAACCAGTGAGTGTGATGCTGCCTTGTACAGGGGTTTAAGAAGGAGTGATGCAGTAACGGTGAAATTGGAGTGTGGCGACTGCAGGAGGCTGAGGCTGGCAGCAGTTTGATGCCGTCTGTCTGGCATGGCAGAGAATGGCCCGGGAACAGTCCACAGTGTCTGAAGCTTTCCTTTTTCCCGTGTGACCGTGTGTGTAAGGCTCTAGCAAACTAAGTATGTGGATTGAGTCTTTACTCTTTAAAAAATTAATGGATGAGCAAATTAGAAAAGAAGAAAAGCAGTTGCAAATCTCCATTGAATGAGGGTTTCCCGAGTGCGGAACACAAAGGTGCTGATGACACCACAACGCAGCCAGGATTTGAATACTGCCCTTCCTACATCATGGAGAAGAAAATGGAGACATTGGGAGATTATGTTTCTGTTCGCGGTTGCTCAGCTTATATGTACATTAGAGCTTGGATTTGAATGTATATGTGTTTACGTATGTGTATGTGTTTGTGAGTGTATTTGTGTATGTGTGTGTATATACATGTATGAGTGTGTGTGTGTGTGTTGTTGGGATTCAGACACTGGACAAGCAACTGAGGTACCTTTTTAACCAAAGCAGACCTGGCCTCCAGGTTCTCTCAGCATCCCTCAGTCCCTGCCTGTTACAGGGCATGGCTGGTGTATTCAGCCCAGGGGTGGGGCTTCCCCTCCCCCAGAGGCTCTTCACTGTATAATCCAGACATTTTGTTTTCCTCTCTCTCCTTTCCCCCTCCCCCGCCTCTCTCTCTTCTCTCTTTGGCTCCGGCCTCCCCCCTTCTCTGTCTTCCTCTGCATGGTGACTTCACTGACACCCTCTTGTGGGACCAGTGACCCCACTGAGACCTGCATTTTAGTCTCTAATTTGGCTTGAATTGGCTCATTTTGTTGGTGGGAGAATACCTATCCTGCATGTGTGTAGGTATGTGGATGTATGCGTGCATGTGTGTATGTATGTGTGGGGTGTATACATATATGTGTATGGTATGTGTACATGTATATGTGTGTGTATGTAAATGTGTGTATGTGTATATTTATATATGTGTATGTATATATGTGTAAGTATGTGTATGTGTGTATGTAATATGCAGGTGTGTAGATATGTGTGTGTTTGTGTGCATGTATGTGTGTATGTGTTTGAATATGTATGTGCGTGTGCATGTGTAAAGGTCAGAAGAGAACCCTGTGTCCTTTCTCAGGTACCTTATTCAAATTTTCATACAATAATATTTGATTTTTCCCCTTCTAACAATTTCTTCCAAATCCTATCCAATTCCTACCCACCCTACTTTATGTTCTCTCACTCCCTCTGTTTCTCTCTCTCAAAATAAAAACAACAAAACAAAAACCAAAAATAAAAACAAACAGGCAAAAAAAACCAAAAAAAATATCAAAACAACCAACCCCCCCCCCCAAGCCCCAGTAAGACCAGACCAAACAAAACCAAACAAAACCAAAACAAAGCAAACATGGAGATTGTTTTGTCCTGGTTGACTACTCCTGGACATGAGGCCTGCCATGGAGTGTGATTGATATACACATTTCCCTCTTTGGCAGCAGGTATGAACTGCAAATAGATTCTTGGTCAGGCAGGAGACCTTGTGTCCACTTACCCCTTTCTGTTCTGGGATTTTGGCTAGTTTCAATCTTTGCTAGTCCTAGGCATCACATGCCATCACAATCTCTGTGAGGCTGTATGTGTATATGTCCTCTTGTGTTTAGAAGTCATCCACCACCTTAGGTTCTTATTATCTTTCTGCCTCTCCTTTTGCATAGACTCCTGCGCCTTGAGGGGAGGACTATGATGAAGACATCCCATTTAGGGTTGAGTGCTGCAAGGTCTCTCACCTTCTGCACACTGTCCAGTTAGATACCGTCTAGTGCAAGAGGTTTCTGTGGTGACAGCTGAGCAGAGCACTGAGCTGAGGCCCAGCCTTGGGTTGCCACAGGGAGGTGCGGGCATGTTCTCTAGGTCATAAAGGAGTGGAGTTGGGCTAGAAGGAAAAACTTGAAAGGTGAAGGGAAAGAGCTCAGTCTTCTACTTTTGAGGCAGGGTTTCTCACCACCCTGGCGTTCCTCCAGTGGCTGCCCAGGAAGTCCAGCTATCTCCACTTGCCCTGGGCTGGGCTTACAAGTCAATGCCACCATGCCTGGCTTTCAATTTTTTCTTTATGTGGCTTCTGGGGACTGAATTATGGTCCTCATGCTTGTGTTAAAACATTTTAAGAACTGAGTTCTCTTTCCAGCCCTATCTCTGGTTCTTTAATTTCCCAGGTCCAAATTCTGGACCACTAGGGTATACCAACAAAATGCATTTAGCCATACAGTGTCTTCCCTACTGACTTATTTTCTTTTTTAGCTGTCGCTGCTTTTAGGCAGTCATGCTGGGCTGATCCTTCTGTTTGGATTCTCATTTCCATGGAAATGTGGTGATTCTTAATCGTCTCTTAACCTTCAGCAGTACATTTGCCATCAGGAACTGAAGAAACAGACCCTGTCTCAGGGCTCGGATTGATGTAGGATCTGATCTTGCCAGCCAGCCTTCCCACAATCCTTTCATCTCAGGCAGATGCACCGATGTGCGTGCGTACCTCCCTCCTGACAATTTTATCTCTGGCAAAAGAGAAGAAAATAGTATTTAAAAACCAGAGCCCTGGCTATTTTTCTTTCTGCTTTACATTTCAATGACTGTTGATTTTGCGGCTTGGAAAGACTAGGCTTAAAGAGGATATAGGAGAAAAAAATCATGAAAGAATGAAAGCACAGGCCCGGAGGATTGCTGGTTTTTTTGTGTGCCATCTTACGTTTTGTTGCAGAACAATGCAAAGCATAGCTTAGGAAAGAGAAAATGGTATTTGTTTTAGAGATCCTTGTTTACTTCTGGTCTCACTAGTCATTTAGTGGGCAGATGTGGTGGGAGACTCAAGAAAGGGGAAGGAAGAGTCAGCACACTCGCACTGTTTTGCTCTTCGGGGTATTGTAGAGAGCTACATGCTGGCGTGACAGCCTAGCTGCATGTGGGTGCAGACCGAAAGGACGACACAGTGGATGGGACACGACTAAGGTCCTGAAGGCTGACTAAGATTTTGCCAGATTATGAAGCCACAGAGTCTGCAGCTCTTAAAATCTGGCTTCATATGTCTTCCATTTCCTTTCCTTTTCTTTTTTTGTGTAAAAGAGGAAAGACATCCGAGATTAAAACTGTAATAAAAAATTCGTATTTCTCCTGCTATTAATTTTTTGTTCTTTGAAAATATCACACAGGAATGCAGTATATTTTGGACATATTCACCACATTCACGTCTTCCAACTTCTATAAGAAAGCTAAAAAGAAAGAAAGAAAGAAATGCAATCCATGTTTTGTTTTGTTTTTTACTCCAAACAGAATATAGATATAGGCTTTGTTTAATTTTACACTATTGCATCAGTATCACAACCTGTAAATATTTAATAAAAGAGAGCTTGATTCATAGCAAAAAGAAGATCAGGAGGTTTCACTGGATGCAGTCTGATTTCTGGTCTTCAAATGATGTGTTTTATTTGCTTTTCAAGTTATGTGTTGCTGCATGGAGTCTCATGCGCTAGTGTTTCCTGCGACAATCTCAAGTCTCTTACCAGTTTCCCCACAGAGCTCTGCTTAAAATGTTCTGCCTCACTGATGCTTTAAAACTCTTTAACACGTGATCTGCTTGGGGTTTGAAATATTCTTTACGCACTAGGAGACCAGGCGTTTTCACCTCTCCCGAAGGTTGCTAGTTAGAGCCTACCCAGGAAGGCTAGCCTCTGATTCTGGCTGGTGAGATGGCTCAGCAGCTACAAGTGCTTGCCACGAAACACCAACAACCTGAGTTTGATCCCCAAGACCCGCAGAAAGGTGGAAGGAGAGAAACAACTCTGCAGTGTGGTTCTGTCACGTGACTTCCAGACATGTGCCTGGCATATTTGAACCACTGCCTTACTACTACTAAACAATTACGTATGTAAACAAATACATATATGTAATACATACATGTACAAATACATATATGTAATTGTTATTATTATTATTATTTTTTATCTTTGGGTAAGTATGAAGGGGTTGTGAAAACAACTGCTAGAGGCCTGTACTATCCACTATATGGAGCTAATTCTCGCCATTGCTGCTCCAGGGCCAGGTAAGTGGGATTCAATAATAAACAGCGAATCAAACGTTTAGAACACTCATGAACCACACCCCGTGAGGGTGCCAGCAGCAGGTTCTAAAGATAAGCAAGGAGAGAGCCTTTGGTGAATAATGGATGACAGAGGGCCTCTGCATCTTAGCTGAGCCTGTGACAGGTGGAAGTTTAGCCTTAGCGGGTACCCAGAAATTTTCTAGCCTATTCATCGGATCTTAGATTTCCAAATTTTCCAAAGAGATATCATTGCCATTAAACAATGTCATTTTCACAAGAAGTCTTCCTGAGAAAAAATCAGTAATGCTGGGGACAGTTTCTCTATGGATCCTGCTTCCTGAGCAGGTGCCCACCAAGGCCTTTTGTAGGGATGTCTTCTTGGGCTGGCTCTTGGGTGGCTGGGTACCCTGGCTCCTGGGTACCCTTTTCTGCTGCCTTTTATGTACATGGAACAAATATCTTGAAGGCAAATGTCAAGGCTAGGATGATGAAAGGCTTAATTTGTCCCATCAACTACAGCTGTGTGTGGTGCTTGCAATTTGCATTTTAATGTCCCGCTTATTCCAGAAAAGTGGTGTTCTATGAATTTCCTGTATTATTCATGAATTTCCAGGCTTTGTAGTTTAAAAATAAAAGTTCAGGTAACCACCAAGCAGAAGGGAAGTTAAACACTGTCAAGTTTGCTCATTCCTTCCAGGTCCCCTCGCTTTTCCGTCTGTTGAAGCGTTTCATAGCCCATCCCTGTGTTCTATATTCAGATGTCAGGACACACATACACACACACACACACATAATCACACAAAGATGCTAATTAATGCACCACACCTGGTTTCCTATTGGCTTCAAAGTTGAAAGAGCATCCACTTGGTTAAAAAAAAATTACTGACCTGCATGGAGAAATATGGACAGATCTGCTACAACAGGAAATGCCTGTTGGGGAGGTGGGTGTAGCCTCCTGGACAGAGGCCTGTCTGAGGCCTCCTGGGATCTACAGTGTGCTAGAGGCTCCTGCTGGCTATTTTGATTGTTGAGGTGGGTGGAGTTTGTCATGCTGAGTGAAGATGAGACATTAATCTTCCTCTCTTTCAAATTATGTGAACACAGGCTGGTTCAGGCCACAGGGAAGCCCGAGCTTATGTTGAAGAGATCCCCCTCTGTAGAAATGCCTGGGATGAGCAGTATTCAAGATGGAAGCCAAGTGGTATGAAAATGCCCTGCAGAAAGGCCGCCTCCCTCTGATCCTGGCAGGCTTTCTAGCTGGGCTTGCTTTGCAGCACAGTCTGGGTTCAGCTCTTCTCGTTAGATGTATGGTGCAGTATGAGGAGTAGTAAGAAGTGGGAAAACCAAGGGAGTTTGAAGGACCATGTAAAGAATAAAAGTGAACCATGGACATACTGAAAATTGGTTAAAAACTGGAGGTTGGAGGAGGGTGCTTGTGAATCTTCTGCTGTTACTTGACTGAAATGCTGTCACATGGGCCTTGGTAGAAGTGCAGGGGTGCCACTCACATAATGCTTGTTTAATGCCAGATACTGAGTCTTGTGTTGGATGGAGGTCTTGTGTGTGTGTGTGTGTGTGTGTGTGTGTGTGTGTGTGTTGGTTAGGGGTGGGACCAACTGACAGACAGATGGGAGGCACTACAAATTAACAACCAAAGTTACATCTAGGGTTTTAAAAGTTCCTAAACTCCATTAGATATTTACCTAGAAGGCAGAGTTGAAAATGTCTTCCTTTTTTCTTTCTAAGACAGAGTCTCACCATTTATAGCGGTTTGACTGAGATGTTCCTCCTAGGCTCAGATGTATAAATACTTGATGTCCAGTTGGTGGCAATGTTTGTGTGTGTTTAGAAAATGTGGACTTTCTGGAGAAGTATGTGACCGGGGGTGGGGGTGGGGGGGCAGCTCGAAGGTTTCAAAAAGCTATGTACCATTCCTCATTTTCTTGCTCTGTTTCCTGCTTGGGGTTGGAGATGTGATCTCTGAGCTGTTCCTTGTTGCCACCTTCTGCCACATTTCCCTGACATGAAGGATTCTCACTTCTGAAAATCCAAATAAACTTTTCCTTCTGTAAGAGTGCCTTGGTCATGCTGTTTTAGTACAGCAACAGATAAGTAATACACTATGTGTATCTCTTGGCTAGCCTGGAATTCCTCATATAGACCAGGAAGCCCTCAAATGTGCTATAGTCATCCTGCTTTTGACTTCCCAGTGCTCAGATTACAGGTACACTTGGCTTCTCTGTTACTATTTTGATTATGTAAATCCAATATTTACATTTGTCAGAGTGACCAAATATATCTTGCTTCTGATCGCCTCTAAGTGATGTCTATGGGACAAACAGGTCTTGCTACAGAGCTCTGTGTATTTCATTACTTAGTCAATACATGCAACTAGTATTTATTTACTCCCTATGTCATGATAGCCATTGTACAAGCATGCTGATTTTGTGCTGATCAAGGGAAAAGCATGGGTCTCATTTTAATGCATCTTACCTTACTGTATATCCAACCAAATAAGTAGGGACCAGCCACACAGTACACTTGATGAGATGTCCTTGTAATGCAGAACAGGACACTCATGGAGACTAGAGTGTCTTTCTGGAGAGAGCCAGCATGTAAGGTATGATCCCAAATGGATAGGACTTCGTCTGAAGAACATCATGAACCATTCCAGGTAGAGGAGCTGCCTGTGTAATGGTGGGAGCCAGAATTGTTTCCAGAGTGGTTGGCAACATGACACAGGTAAATGGACTGGGAGCTGGGGGGTGGTGTCAGGTCATGTGTGCAGCTGCTACACAGTGGTCTAGATGAAGGTGAGACTCTTGCTCGTGACTGAGCCTCTCAGAAAAGAACATGGTCAAGGTTACCACTCAGTAATCCTTGCTCTGCACACACCTTGGCTTCCTGATCCTCCAGTTACTGTGACTTTGTTGTAGATCATTTACTACCTACAGGACTCCCTTTGTGGTGAGGTTGAGTGCATGCTTTCAAAAAAAATTAGGTGACCATATAATTATTTATTATGGTTGCCACCCATTGAGTATAAACTCCATGCCAAGCTCTTTACCAATCATTTAAAAAAAGATGCTACTTAAGTTCTGACCCAGTCTCATAGGGAGGCTCTGGTACTGCGCTTGTGTGGGTGAAGACTAGAGGCTCTGAGAGGCTCTGCTTTTAGCTTTCAGTAGTGATGGGACTTACACCCAGGCTATGTGTTTCAGAGGTGGGTCACAGACTCCAAAAAGCTTGAGGTTCAGAGAAAGAATAACATAGGTATTGATCATGCAACAAAGGAATTATTACTGGGGCATTTAAGATTAATTTGTGATTAATTTTAATATAATGTAAAGGTAGAGGTGAATGTTAATATCCTTGGGTTGGCCGGAATTGTGGTTGGATAGTGACATATATTTACAGTATTTTAGATTTATTTATTTTTTATAGATATGAGTATTTTGATTGTTTATGGTACACATGGAGGTCAGAATAGCAGGTTCAGTCTCCTGACACTGGAGTTAGCGATGGTTGCGAACCACCGTGTGGGTTCTGGGAATCTAACCTGGGTCCTCTGTAGGAGCAACAAACGCTCTCACCTGCTGAGCTACCTCTACAGTCCACGTGTACATGCATGTTATGACACAGATGTTTCACAGCATCTAGTCAAGGTGAAGTGTCTTAGCAAGAACATGATTACTGCTAATCTTTGTATTATCTTATCATTGCCTGTCCAAAATTGAATTTACTCAAACGCTTGTTTGAAGCCATAGAATAAAATCACTGATTAACATAGTAACCTTTCTCCTAGGAGCAGAGCAGCCTAAAGCAATTCACAGTAAAGAGCCATATTCCAATAGAGCTGGAGAGGAAAGTATTGTGGAGGCACCATTACTTTGAGTCAGGGCTCTAAAGTGTGGCAGGGGCAACACAGTGACTGAAACGGGTGACAAGGAGGGGCAACAGGAAGCCATTCTAGTAATGAAGTACGTGAAATGCTGGGTATGTTTTCCCGTGAAGTTAAGCTCTAATTACCAGGAACTGAAAGGGAAAGAGGAAGCGGTTCCAGCCCCACATCTTCTTTGAGGGCATGCTCTCAGCAACTGAAAACTTTCCAGTACTTCCCACCTCTTACCATCACCTTCCCAAAGCACAAATGGTTGAGGAACAAACCTTTGACACATGGGTCCTCGGGCCACCGTTTATCCAACCTATAGCAGCAATTATTCCCTTTTATACTTTTAAAAAACATATACTGTGTTCCATGAGCACATAATGAGGAGTTACTTTATTATAACCACATTATGTAAGTGCCTTCATTATCCCTATGCAAAAATGGGGCAATGAAGCCTTAGAGAGATTAAATGATTCTCAATAGCTTGGGAATTAAAAGTCATGTCCAAACCAAGTCTCCCTGACCTCCAAAGTCATGTTCCTGTACTTCATTTCTTCTGGAAGCTCTTCAGTGCCCTTTTTGAGAAGCTGATCCAACTGTATTGTCCAGAGGCTGGCAGGCCAAACCGAAGGGATACCTGCATACCCATGTTCACTGCATCATTATTCACAATAACCATGAGAGAGAGTCATCTCAGATGCCCACCAGTGGATGAATGGGTAAAGAAATTGTATATATAGTCACAAGGAATATTATTTAATCATAATGAATAATTAAATCTTGTATACATTTAAAGTTGAGAGAACCCAAAGACAGAAAGATGAGTGATATGTTTTCTTTGCTTTATGGAAGTTAAAAACAACAAAAGTTGACTTTAAAGTAGAATAAAGATTGTTAAAGGTACATAATGTATTTTTGAACTGATAGAATGTTTGGGAAATGAAATGCAGGTAGAGGTAAGGAATGGCATGGTTGGGGCAATTGCAGGAGTCAGATTGGGGCAGGCCTTGTCTGTCTTTTGCTGTTTCATCTATAAGATAAAACATCGGGTATTCTTCATTCCAGTGTAACTTCTTAGCTGTTTCTGAAGTGTCGAGAGTTTCATTCTGGCATTCCTGATGTTAGCCCCTCAGCATCTGCTTATTCTAAATCCCTTCCCCAGTGTTTCATCCTCCAGAGGAAGAAAAGCTTGAAAATTCTTTTAAAAGGTTAGGGAGTACTCCTGGGATTTTATAGGAAAACACAACCATGGAGCAGTGGTCTCACATCCTACCTCTCTGGGTACTTCACCAGAGAGGAAGTTGAGGCTAAGTTGGGAGAAGCAGCAGGTAGAAGAGAGCCACATGAGAAAAGGTACATTGCTATAGGGGTATGTTTAGATAGTGTAACAGATAGGAAAGCCCGATATGAGAAACAGCAAGCATATGTGAGAAGAAGGTTGAATTCATTGCAGAGGCAGCGGTGAGTGCCCAGTGCATGCTTCTGAGGAAACCCTACTGTATTGAAGGAGCCATGTTTGGAGAAACAAAGCAAAGAGAGTTTTCCTTCATTCCGTAATAGAGTCTATGTTACAAGGCAATCAAGAGTTTGTATGTAGGCAGGGGTCTACTCTGCTAGACTGAAATGTCCAAGGTACAGTGTCTCATGCCAACCCCTCTGTCCCTTGGGAGTGATGGATCAGCTTATAGAAACCAACTTTTAAAATGGAGAAAGAAAGAACTGCTGGAAATTTACCTTTACAAATGTACATAAAGGAATTTCCAACATTGGCCGAGGAGGAAGAAATGAAGAGGCATGTGTGATTCGGGTGCTGAGTGGGGAGTAACTCTGTTATTGCTTGATTCAAGTTGAGTTCTCTTACTGCTTCTATAGATGTCTCACTTTCCATCTTCTTCTACAAGACACAGAAACCCAGGAGTCAACATTTGTTTTCCCTCAACTGAGCTCTAACTGTCTTCATACTCAACTCCTGGATGCCTTTTTCACTTTTTCATAGTAAAAGATGCCATCAATTTGAGACGGAATGAAGAGGGAAACATGGGAAAAGTTGGAAGTAGGGGATATGAGAGAGAGTACAAGGAGGGAAGGGAAGGGAGAGGTAATATGGTTATATTTTAATTTTTAAAAATTGAAATAAAAATATATGATATTAAATAATAAATAAAAATGAGCTTTTGTGTGTGTGTGTGTGTAGGTGCATATGTGTGAGCATGCATGTAGAAGTTTAAGGACAACCTTGGTGTACTTCTTCCGGAGCCACTCACCTTGGTTTTGAGACAGGGTCTCTCACTAGCCTGCAGCTCACCAGGCAGGCCAGGCTGGAATCTGCTTTTTTTTTCTGCCTTGCCAGCATATTTGTTGTAAGTCAATTTTTATAAGGATGCTAGGAGCCAAACTCAGGTGCTTATGCTTGACAGACAAGCACCTTTTTTTTTTTTTTTTTGTCTGAGCTATGTGCCTACTCCTCACCTGTTTGTCATTTAACTTTTTTTTTTTTAAGTAGAAACTGTAAAATGCATACTTGGTCACATTTGTGGCTCACATTTGATTTCTCTTGAATAGTCACATACTTGGAACAGATTGTCAGAGCTTCTGTTTGAAAGTCAGCGAAGAGAGTTTTAATCTTTCATATTAAAAAAGAGAGAAATAAAGAAACGAAGGAAGAAAGGAAAATAGAAAAGAGGAGGAGGAGGAAAAAGAGGAGGATAAGAAGGAGGAGGAGAAAGAATAAGACAGAGAAGGAGAAGGTAAAGGTAAAACAGCCATGAGAGATTCTTGGAAAACGTGCTTCCTAGGGTTTTTCTCTGCAGAGCAACCTGGGCAAGCATCGCTGACGTTTAGCCAGGCAGCTGCCCGTGCTCAGCAACTCTTCTCACCAGGACCGAAGGCCTCCTGATGCCCACCTCTAAGATTTAGTTGTCACTCCATGGGCTTTTCTTGCCTGGCATTTCTCTGTCCTGTCCATCTGTACTAGCCGCTGAGCTGTCTTGATACCTCCGGTCACGGCCCTGTTTTGTTCTTGGGATGGGCCCCTGAACTAAGGATTCTCTCGCCCTGTGTCTTCACCAGGCTGCTGCTCATTTTAGGATTTTCTCAGACACCTCTGTCAGCTAGCCCAGCACCCCCTCTACACTCTGAAAGGACCACTGGTGACAGTTTGCTTCCTTGCTTTTGCTACTATTCTATCTCATTGCCTAGACCAGTAGAAAACCATGGTAGACTCTTAACATATATGAAGAAATACAGCAATTTTAAGTGTGACAACTGAGAAAGGGGAATATATAAATAAAGTACATTAATATGATCTATTTGTAGGGAATACAATTTTTCGCTTTTAACAGCATGTACGATTTTTCTTTGTGTTTCAAAAAAATCTTATTTGTTTCAGGTGTTGTTTTCCTACATGTCTCATTCAATCCCTGGGATTTGTTCCAATTTTTTTGCCTGCCAATAGTTTAATAGACACAGGAAGTATTTTGTGCCATTGTAGGCTGGGAGTACAAGATGTTTTACAAACAGTACTGTATCGTTTAATTTGCTCAAAGAAGAGGTTAGATGTCTCTCTCACACACACACCACAAGCACACAAGCATGTACCACATGCAAGCACACGCCACACGTATGTATGCGTGGAGTGTGAAGTGATAGACCTGTGACCTCACTTGACTGTAATAATAATTTTACAATATATGCTTATATTTTCAAAAGGTGGTACTATTAAAGTAGAAGCAGTCCAATAAATTAACACATTAAAAACAAGGACTGCCAACGTAGCAAAGAGTGTCTGAGGGTTCATTTTAATTGTCAACCCGACATAGTCTAGATTTGCTAGGCAAAGGAATCTCAGTGAGAGGGTAGATTGGGCTGGCTTGTGGGCGTGTCTGTGGGATATCATTTTGATTATATTAACAGATGTAGGAAAACCCATCCACCACACCCTAGAAAGGGGATTCTGAACTGCAGAAAAATGGTGAATGTGAGCTGTACACCGGCATGCATACATTCATTCTGTAGTTTCCACTGTGTCTCTGGTTTTAAATTCTTCATTTTGACTCATCATTTTGCAGATGAATTTTATTCCTCTGCTCCAGAGGGCTTATGGGCATTATATTCCTTGCAGTCTTTAAAGTTTGAGAATTTCCACTTGTTAACTTTGTAGTTTTAGATAATAGTCCCGATGTTATTCATGTTTTTACAGAATTGGATCTTTAAAAAATAGTTTTCTAGTATTTCTAGTACAAGATGGAGCTGTTGTGAACTAGTCTGATGTTTTTCTACCTTGAGTATTTCTTGTTATTTGTTTTTCATATCAAATACTCTAGAGATCTTTCTCATTTCTTAAAGCGCAGGTACTTTCCAGGAGAGATAGCATAGATAATTATTCTGTATACATATATTTTTTTTGTAACTGTGCTATATCCTTTAAAATTCAGCTTTTTTATTCGGAAATACATCTGTCTACCTTACTTGTGTTTATCTACACACTTTTGGTTGCATTTTCTTGAGTTCATTCTTCTGCCAGAAACACGAGTCACCTTTCTCATCTCTGTGCTTGTCCCTTATCTATCATCTTCTCTCTGATTGCTTGAATAAATTCTTCTGTACATGTTGTTCATGATTGCCTCAAGCCTTTACTTCACACAGTGGTTTGCTTTTAGCTCTGTCTGTTCTGTCCCGGCTGCTTCTAACTCATCATTAGACCTGCACTGGTGGCATTTTGGCCTCAATTTAGTTCTCAAAATCAACAATTTCGTTTTCCATCTCAACTCTGCTCTGTTAAAGTCTTTAAGCCTCTGCTTCAGTGATTACAGGCACTTGCTATGGTTCCTTACAGTGAAAAGTACTTGTAAGAAAACTACTTTTGCTCCAAAGTGTGTTTTCTTTTTGAGCTGATTCTTCTGGAGTCTTACACATCCTCTTTCCTGGCTCACTTATTGTTGTAATTATTGTACCAGATTGTATTGTAACATGTACAGAAATCTTTGCTGTAAGATTTTTTTTGGATATTTTGCTCATTCCTTATGTAGTTGTTATTTTTACTTGGCATTAGTTTTCACATAGTGTGGTTGAATGCTTCTTCATACTCTTCCTCATTTAATATCACTTATTCTGTCCATTGCAGCCAGTGTGAATTGTGTGCATTTTTTGATCTCTGAGTATGACTGGAGAAGGGACAGCAGTGGAGCTTGCTACAAGGGAAGTTCTGATCATGTGCTTCCGTTAAATGCCCTGGCCCAGCACACATTCCTCTAGGCAAAAGATTTATCTATTTCCTGGAACTTGGCATATCTCCCTGTGTAATCTTGAGAGATGACAAGGGCTAGTGTCCTCAACTCTGCTGAGCTATGTCAGGACTTCTATCCCTCATTGGTTTTCACTTCTTTTCGTTTGCTGACTTCTTGTGACTACATTTGATTCTCTATAGACACTCTTTCAACACTTAAATAAGTTTTAGCTTTTAGACACACACATGATGAGATAGGGGAGAGGAGAGAGGAAAGGAGGGAGGGAAAAATAAGGAAGGAGGGAAGGAGGGAGGGAGAGAGAGAATGTTACATTATCAAAGTGTGAGTGGAGGTAAGGGAATAACTTTGCAGAATGAGTTGCCTCCTTCTGCCTTCATGTGGTTCCAGGGATTGGATCCAGGTCACCAAATTTGTGTAGCCAGTGCCTTTACCTGCCTTGTTACCTTGCTGACCCCATATTTTCTCTTTTACCTTTCTTTTCTTTTCTTTTTTCTTCCTTCCTTCTTCCTTCTCCTCTCCCCTCCCCTCCTTCCCTCCCTTCTCTCTCTCTTTCTCTCTGTCTTTTTGAGGTAGGGTTTCTTTGCATAACCTTGGCTGTCCTGCAACTAGCTCTGTAGACCAGGCTGGCATTGAACTCAAAGAAATCCACCTGCCTCTGCCTCCTGAGAACTGGGATTAAAGGCATGTGCCACCAATGCCCAGCTAAAATTTAATGATGTGTTTATTTTTATTTCATGTGCGTTGGTGCTTTGACTGCAAGTATGTCTGAATAAGGGTACTGACACTCTGGAACTGAAGCTACAGGCAGTTGTGAGCTGCCCTATGGGTGCTGGGAATTGAACCCAGAATTGTGGAAGAGCAGCTGGTGCTCTTGACCACTGAACCGTCTCTCCAGCCCTCTTGTTGTCACTATTAAGCAATTTAAGGAATTTGTTCACTCACCTTCTTTTTTTTACATTTTTTAAAAATTTATTTATTTTTATATCAATCACAGGTTAGGTACTTTGCATCCCAGGCGTAGCCTCCTCCCTCATT
>CM053762.1:47871850-47898374 GCA_028658305.1 Pachyuromys duprasi | reverse complement strand
GCTTCCAATCTTCTCCTTCCACAGCCTACATGCTTTTCTTTTATTTTGGGCTGCTTTTGCTCAGCATTTTTTGTGGGAAGCAAATGTTGATGGCTAAGCTGTAGATGGGTCATTCTCATTGTTTCATAGATTCACACCCTGTCAGTAAACTGTAATCTATAGCTCCATTGTGCTTGTGGAAGTGGGCTCACTTCAGTGTTGTAGAATAAGATAGCTTCATATGGACCAGTTGCTGATTGCGCTTCTATAAATATTCTTGTGCATGTAGCTGAAATTTTGGATAAGTGTTATTCCTTATCCAGAAGAATTAGCGGATCATAGAATGTATATTATTAAGTTTTATAGGTAGTATAATCAGATTTGGCTCACCAACAGTTTCTCAAAGTTACTGCATCAAGTGACCCTCTTTTCTGTGGTATATGAGAACTGTAGTTGCTTCATAACAGAACATTATGGACTTTAGTCATCATCATCATCATCATCTTTAATTCTTCTACAGGGCAAGACATCTTATTGTCTTTCTGTATGTATTTCCCCCTTGATATGTGATGGTGAATATCTTTCCCTATAGTTATTGAACACTATCACTTCTCCAACCTTACATCATGATTCATATTAGGTTATGGGATGCATTTTGTGCATTAAGATCAGCATTTAAGGGCCAAGGATGTTGCTCAATGGTGAAGCACTTGCTGTCATTTACAAGAGAAGAAAAAGAACCAACATTTACATAGTGTGAAATAGGGGATAGGAGATGCCTCAGTTGGTAAAGACCTGGTGTGTAGACAATGAAGACCTCTCCAGCACCCACGTAACAAAGTTAGGCATTGGTCTATAACCCGAGTGTTTAGATGGCTGAGAGAGTTTGCCGACCAGCAGTCAAGCCATTTGGTAAATGCCAGGTTCAATGAGAGAGCCCGTCTCAAAAAGACGAGGTGGATGATCATCAAAGAGACACCTGAACTTCATGTGTGTGTGTGTGCGCATGCGCACGTACCCCCCTCCCCACATGCACACACATGTGCTAAAAAGTCTGAAATAGTATAGCATGGAACAGAAGAGAGGAGGTAGTAATGATCATGATAGGTGTTTTGGAGAATTTTATTTCAGTTTCATATGTGCATGTATACATACCACTTTTAATTTATATATGTAAATGTGCTTGTTATGTCTCTTACTATGAATTATGTCAGAAGGGTTTACAAAACCCTGTATTGTTACACACCCAAAGGCCCTCTAACCTGAGTAAGACACAAAAGATAAGACTGTCTCATTTAGTGCAGTCTTTGCATAGAAGCAACTGAGGCTAGAAACAATGATTTTGTCAGGCCACACTGAAAACTAAGACAGAACTTAGGACACAGAGGTACAGTGCCTGCGAACCCACAGAGGGGCACTCCCCGGCGGTGTCTGCAATGAAGACTCCATGTAGTCAAGCCCAAGTACACAGATTCTCCTGGGCCTTTGAATTTCCTGGGAGGAGAAAGGTGGCCTTAGAACCACATACTCAGAAGCTGCTTGTGATGTTGACCAGTTTGGGGAACCTTGGCTGTGTCTGGGGTTTCCTTCCCGCAATGGGGAAAGTCTGTGGAAGAGCCTTTCTGAGTGTGTGAACTTACTTTTAGAACAATTCCCCTCATTTCTTTTACACTCTGATATTGTTCCGAAGCAGTGAAATACAGGAGAAGCAGTTTAATTAAGGGCCATTATCTACATTTCTACACAGCTAGCACAGGAGGCAAGCGCGCAGTTAGCTTGTTTCCAAGCCCTCTCTATGTGGATTAGAGCTTCTTAATCCTCTTTTTTTTTTTTTTCATTCTCCTACTTCAGTTGAAACCCTGTTGTGAGTTGCTTACATTTCTCAACTGTATATTACTTTGCATCTTTGTCTCTGAGATGTACTGTATTTTATTTAACATTTGTATGTGTTT
This sequence comes from Pachyuromys duprasi, assembly GCA_028658305.1. Classification (NCBI taxonomy): domain Eukaryota; kingdom Metazoa; phylum Chordata; class Mammalia; order Rodentia; family Muridae; genus Pachyuromys; species Pachyuromys duprasi. The sequence goes on along the minus strand of CM053762.1, from coordinate 47,896,443 downwards.
TAAAGTTTACTTCTGAAGGTTTCATAAGTACTGTGCTTCCTAATTAAATGTTAGTGCGATAAATATTAACTGTGCATAATTAAGGAGCATTCAGAATTAATCTATGATTTTTTTCAATTTTTTATTCTCCATGTTGAAGGTAAAATTTATCCTATACAAGCTTTGGGGAGAATGAATGTATAATTTGAATAAATACTTCCCTGAATAGCAATATTACTTTATATAGTTAATTATAAGACTTCAAATACTCATGAGTTCCACTGTGCAAATCTGTGAATGTAATAAAACACTTTTGACATGCTAATCAAATAAACCAATATAAGATTTAATTATCCACCTTTAAAGGATTTTATGTACTAGACTGTCTCTGTTGTTAGATCCCTTCAAGTAATTTAGGAATGCTAGAATCATCTTAAATATTTTATTTTGTTATCAAGGTGAAAAATAGCATTTTTATATGCTTGCTTTAAAAAGCCTTCAAGGGTAAACACTGTAAAGAAAAATTTTAAACCATCAAAACCTGTACAACTCAGATAAAATACTTATTGACAATTTTCTGTGCATTTGTGTGGCTATACCATTATATATGCACATAAATAAACACAGACATAATAGTGCATAAAAGGCCAATGCATGATATAATAATCTGTTACTTATCTTTGAGGGCTGGGTGCTGTTTTTCATCCACTCTCCTTTTTGTCCCCATGTTATGGAATATACACCTGCACAATGCCTTTGGATTGCTGATGACATCACATCTGGTGTGTGAGACACACTAATTTATCTAATCTTTTGTCAAGGCGTTATTTGGTACTACCCTCCCCTCAAGCCCTGTCATTTGTTAGCATAAAGTAGTCATTCTGGTTTTGCATCCTCACAGGCTGGTGTCTGAGCCACAGAGTGAATGCACTTCAGTTGACAAGCTGCCTTCCACCTTTCTGTGCGGAACAATGGTTCCCGCTCCCTTGCTGTTCTGCGTGAGTTCTGTCTTCCTTACGTCTTGGGAAAAAAATACCAGACTATATGCCACATGCCAAAATTTGTTTCTCTTTTATTACAAATAAAAGTTTACATACTTGAAAGTGCTTGTCGGCCACTAGTATTTTTCTCTTTGGTCAACTACTCCAACAGCTTTATTTGAATTATTGTCTTTTGTTGTTTCTGTTTACCAGCAAGAGTTCTATGAAGAGTGAGATGTTGCCATTTGAATTCAAAATTTCTTATTTGACTGTTACTTATCTTCAAACCTATTTTTGTTTCTGTGAGAATTTCACACTTTGTATTTCGATTTTATTCACCCTCGACTTCTCCCCTTATCCCTTCCAGTATTGATCCCCATTAATCCCTACTCTCAAACTTTCTGTCCCCTTAAAAAATATTTACTAACCCATCAACTCTAGTCTGTGTTGTCCACATTCTCAAGTGTCAGGCTTTCCACTGGAACATGTTCAACATACAAGGAGCTCCATCCTCACAGGAAACTGGCTCCACCCACCCCTCCCCAAAGCCAGTAACTGTCCATTGCTCTTTAGTTAGGTGTGGGGACTCATGAAACTTCCTACTTCATGCTTGAATGTTGCCTGGCTTAGTCTTGTTCAGGTCTTATGCAGGCAGCAAGAGCTGCTGTGACCTCACAGGTAGTGGCCCTGACGTGTCCAGATGCACTTGTTTGTTCTGGTTCTTCTCGGCTGCTGGCTCTTACAACCTATCCATCCCTTCTTCCATGATGGTCCTTCAGCTTTGGTGAAGGGAATGGTATAACTGTCCCATTTATGGCAGTGACTTGTTTCTGTACCTTGACCAGTTCTGGGTTAACTGCTGCCCATTGCATAAAGAAAGACCACTGATGAGGTCCAAGAGATGTGCCAGGTAGGTCTGTCCTGTGGGTCTGCAGCAAGCCCTAGAGCTGCTGGGAGATATTTGTTGTTTGATGTTTACTTGTTCCTGTAGTGATTTTAAAATTTAAATAAAAGCCACTTGTTAATTTCCCAGGTTTATTTTTATTTATTTGTAGTCATGTGATGTGGGTGTGTATGTGTGTATTGCACATGTGCATGCAGGTGCCCATGGAGGCCAGAAGAGGGCGTGCTATCCCCAGAAGTGGGTTATAGGTGGTTGTGAGACAGTTGACATGAGTGCTAGGAACCAAATTTGGATCCTCTATGGGCTTCTCTCTCCAGCCATCATCATCACTGTTGTTATTTTTAATTTTAAGTAAAAAAGTAAAAAAAAATCATAAATGCATTATTTACAGTCCAAGATTTTGTGTTTTAGGTGAGGTTACTCCATCATGCAGTGTAAAGGAATTCATATACTTTCTCATTGTGGTCCTACAGTTTAATTTTTGACACGATAATATTTGACCTACCTGAGATTTATAGTTAATAAGGTGAAAGAAGAAGCAAGTGTTGCCTTTACCCTGCTTGCTAGTAAGTTATCAGAATGTGTGGGTGCGTAACCTTTTATTACTGATTTAAAATGGTTCATTTTACATTGCCCTCCCCCCACCATATATTTGAACCAATTTATGAGACACATCACTCCTGCTTTTAGCCAAAAAGTCCAGAAAGTGGTGACGCACAGGATCTGCCGTGTCGTAGTTCTTAGTTTCTGTGGAGTTGGGAATTGAGTTCAGGGCCCTGTGCATGCTCAGTGAGAACTCTGCCACTGAGCCACAGCTCAGTACTTTGCCTGTGCTACTTTTGCATAAGAACGATTTATTTCTGTGGCTTTTATACTGGCTTCAATGAGATAACTATCACTTTGCTATTCTTTTTCAGAGTATGCGTCCATTTTCACACACTGACTCAAACTGTGAAGTCATTTGGCTAACTTAACAAAAGTCCTGGAATGTATTCAAATGGGCTGTATGGTACATACAAGTTTGTTAAAGGAAAATTGGTACTTTCATGGTACCAGATATTCTTATTAAAGGAAAAAGTATTTTCTTTATGGAGTTAATTATTCCTTTATGGATTTCAATAGCATTCTAGGTTTCTTCATGTAGATCTTGACCATTTTTAACGCTCTTTACTAATATTTAAAATCTTTGTTTGTTAAAGATTTAATCTTCTTCATAATATTTGTATTCTAATCACCTAAACATAAAAGCTATTGAGTTTTGTTTATTTTATATTCAGACACTTCAAGGAACACTTGGGGAGTGCATACGTTATCTTTCAATTGATTGTAAGTTTCTAAGGTTTCACCAAGTGGAATCCAGGGGGAAATTAAAAAAAACAACAACAGCTTCTTTATTGTAGGGCGTGGCTGAAGAGCATAAGAGAAGGCAGTCAGTGTTAATGGAACATAATTTGTAAACGAGGGCAGACTAACTATGGTTCGGCTCCCATTCCCAAAACACGTTAGTTAAGAGGCTAATGTGTCTGAGTAGGCATTCTTACAAGATTGTGTAGTGTTCTGAGATATCATTTAGCACTTCATTAGTTAATTTCAGATGGCAAATATTTGTGAACCCTGTATTATTTGTGTAGACAGGAGAAAGGCTGAGTTTTCAGTTCTGCTTTAGGTATAGTCCTTGCTCCGGCAAGGGTGATGTGAAGAAAACAGAGGTACACCTTTAAGTAGGTGGTTAAGAATTTGTGAATTCCGGGATTGCTAACTTTCAGTTTTTCAGCCATTCAAATAAAATACAGCTTCTTGCCCAGAGCGGTTCTACTGCCTCCTTGGAACACACACCTGTTTTATCCACCAACTTTCAAACCCCTCGGCCCCTAAGTAGATGCAGGGTGGCGTGTCGCTGCCACCTGCTGGTCACCTGGGGAACTACGTGAACTAACCTGGGATCCCTGACTTTTTTTTTTTAAATTTATTTTTATTTTTTAAAATTAATTTATTTTTTATTGATGACAGTTTATTCACATTGTGTCCCAGCTATAGCCCCTTCCTTCATCCCCTCCCAATCCCACCCATTCTCCCTCATCTTCTCCCATGCCCTTCCTCAGGTCCACTGATATCTCTGGCTCTTGGTGAACCCCTGCTTTGAGATTGTCTTGGTTGGTTAAATTAAAGCCAGGGCCATGTGTACATTTAGTAGAGCAAATGCATTCTGCTTTATGGCAAGATCAGCTTAATCCTGAGGCTCCCATCAGTGCCAAAGTCTTTTGGGGGGGGCATCAGTTTTTTATTTTAAAAACTTTTCCCAGATATTTCTTTCCATAGCTTGCAGCTGAGATAATGTCACATGAAACACATTCTATTTCATATTTCCTTTTCTGTTTTAGTTTCCTTCCCTACTTATTCTTTCTTTCTGGCTTTCCCTTTTCTGTACTTATTCCTCTTGCCTTTTTTTTTTTCCAGAGTAAAACATTTTATTACAGCTCTTTATTTTCCTTTACAACTATTGTATAGTTTTAGTAATCTAAGTGCAAAAACGAACTAGAACCAGAAATGTTTTCTACAGAGACTATCTAATAGGTAAGTGCATGTATATAAAACTACATACAGGCACAGTAGGAATATGAAAACATGACAAAGATTAAAAAAAAATCCTTTTCTCACAAAAATGTTTGGGAACTGTTTGCTAATTACAGCCTTCAAGTGTTAATTAGGCATGATATGCCTGCAACTGACACACTGTCATAACGGATTGGAACCACAAACGCACTGTGTTTTGATCATATTCACTCCCTGCTCCAACTCCTTCGAGATCTACTTCCTCTCCCTCCCCACTCAACTTTGTGCCTCCCCTTTTTGTTTAACCCACGGAACCCAAATTGCGCTGTCTCGTGGCCTTCCCCTGGGTCATGGCTGATACACTTGCGGATATACGTCTAAAGAGAACTGGCTCTCCCCTTCTTTGCATCTGTCAATTGCCAATAGCTCCTTTGCTAGGGGTGGGGCTAAGTGAACACCTCCCACCTCCACCGTGGGGAATCTTCCTGGCTGGAGCTTGCACAGCTCTCCTGTGTGCTGTCACAACTGTTGTAAATTCATTATGTGCAACATCCTTCCTGTTCCGGAAGATACCGTTTCCTTGTGTCATCAACCACCAACAGCTCTTCAGATCTTTATGCTGCCTATTCTGTAATGATTTCTGATCCATGAGAATAGACACTGCAATATAGATGTCCCATAGGGACTTGGGTTTCTGTGTCAGTCACCACCTACTGCAGAAAGAAGCATCTCTGAGGAGGGCTAAGTGATGCACTAATCTATGGGCAGGCGTATAAATCATTAGGAGTCAGTTTAATATTATGCCATTTAGCAGAGTAACAGTAGCAGTCTCTTCACTGAGGCATATGACCTGTCCATCTAAAGGTTCCTGGCCCTAATAACAATGCCAGGTCTGGGGTTCAACTTGTGGAGATGGCACTGAATACAATTAGAAGGTGGTTGGTTACTTTTACGACATTCATGCCAACACATGTTTGTTTTTTTTTCCCTAGGCTGGTTGTTAATATTTGAGGTTTAATGTTTAAATATTTAATTAAATACATAAACTTAACATTTAAAGTTTACAGATGGGTAAGACTGATGATTATTTCCCCTTCTGATAGTGTTCCTAAGACCTTCTAACACTATTAAAGCCAGCTAGTAGGGATGGCACATTCAGAGGAGTACCTGCTTGATTTATCCACACTGTCATTATTCTTCATTTCTTAGGAAAACACCCTTTTTCTTAAAATTTTTGTATTGGTTATTTGTGAGTTTCACATCACTCTCCTCCACTGCCCTGGCTAGCTCACCCAGTGCCTCATCTGGCAAGGGTTAGGGTCATCTCTCTTGCCCCCATGCCACTGGGCCAGCTCTCCTGGGCCTCACCAGGGTCAGCCTACTGTGCTTCCCAGGCTAGGGATGGTGCCAAATCTCTCGAGTATGGTGGCCCTCAAGGGGTGGGAATAGCTCAGAGAGCAGTCCAGATCGGGGACATTTGCATGACCTTTGGTGGTAACATGGGCCTGGGACATCAAAACAGACCTCTGCTTTGATAGGACCATGGACCCAAACATGGCTCTCAGCAGCAGCATGACCCTCAGACATCCACATGGTTTCCAGCAGCAGCACAGACCATGGACATTCACTTGGCCTTTGGTGGTAACACAGCACACAGACATTGACCCAGACCCCAGCTGCAGCAGGACTGTGGACCTAGATATGGCCCTTGGCAGCATCTTGAGCCAGGACCTCGCCGTGGCCTCAGATGGTTACACAGGCTGCTCATATCTGCCTGTTCTTCACCACTGTTAAGTCTCCAGTTCCGCCTTCTCCCACAGCATATGAACCCCTCGGCTTTGCTTTCTCTCCCATCTCTGTTCCATATACATCTTTCTCATCTCTCCCAGCACACATTTACCAATCTTAGTGGCTTCTGTAGCAGGCACTTGAATCTCTTTCTCTGAGTCACCCTGGCCTGCGAGTGTCTGGGGAGGGGTGCTTTTCCTTTGTCTTTTTTTTTTCCTTTGGGGAGACAAAGTATGGTCCTAGCTTCAGTTGATAAGCACATGGTTATGGGTAATTCTTACCATGAATGGGGAAGGCAAAGTTTGTGAAATGAGTAAACCATTCGATGAACACCTATGTCCCTGGAAGAAATTCCCTTTCTACCTACAGTGGCTGTGTCCCTTCTCTCTGCCCTTCAGGATTTCACTTTGTGCTGCTTTCAAAGATTCTTGTCTCTTTGATTTATTGCTGTATCCTCAATTTTTAAGACGTTTCTGGCATGTAGAAACAGCTCCATTAACATGATAAACCTTTGTGTTGCAATGACCCCATTGGTAGTTACAGTCAAGCATAGCTTACATGCCGAGTGGTTAGGCCTATGATGGATGATTCTGTTCGTCCTGAACACAGTCTTGTCTTCCTGACAAGATTCCCAACACACTACAGCAACTATCTATGTAGTGTTTATATTCTACTGGATGTTATGTCACCTAAACATGATTTAAGTCAGTGAGTGTGTGTGTGTAGGTTATGTGACACTCAAATAAAGAATTTGAACACTTCTGGTGTTTGGAGACCTTAAAGCCAATTTCAGAAATGCTTATCCTTGTTGAAAAAGAATAAAGAGAAAGATATTCATGGTGAAAAAACAAATCTGACTTGTTCATTTTTATGGTATCTCTCCTTTGTAAACGACATAGCAATGCTACTATTCATCAAAAAAGAGTATGACTTTGAACTTCTGTGGGATAACTTAAGCATTAGTGTTAGCATTTTTTTGTGTGTTTGTTTGTTTTAAACTGCTTACGGAAGGCTTCCAGAAAAAGAGCTGTAGGTTGGTAAGCTGGAAACTCTTGCTTTTGTATGTGCTTCGGTGGTGTATATTCTGTATGCATAATGGAAAGCAAACCCCACCAGAATGACGAGCTATTCTCAAGGCCATTAAATATACAGAGAGAAATTCCAAATGAACAAATATTAAGCCTTTAGCCAAACATCTCACTGTATGTGTTTTTGTCTGTCTGACAGCCCTGACCCTTTGGTGTTGTTAACCCCTGATAATAGGAAGGCAGGCCTATTCGTTATATCTCTGGAAGCACGCACAGGGAAGACACTGGCTTCGCCTACTGTTCATGAGAACTGTCTCTTGTATTCCATCTCATTACTGGAGCACAAGCCAAGCTGCTTTTCACTTCAAAGAATGTTCTTCTGGTGTTGCTGTTTTGGAAGAATTTTATGGCATTAATAATAATAATAAAAAATAACCACTTCCTACTTCCATTTCCAAATTCTAAGAGTCCTCAAATCTGCCCACAACTCTGTGATCTTATGTACCTCCTCTCCAGAGCAAAAAGGGCATTGGAAGGCATTAAAAGTGATCCAGAATTAAGACTATGGAGATGAGTGAGGGTATAATAGCAAGCTGACCAACCCCATGAGGAGAGCTCTCTTGTCCCTGGCTGGTATTAATGGCGATGTGCATGGGGAAAGAGTAGGCGATTCATCTTTGCCTCCTTGGCTGCCTGGACTGTGAGAATGTACAAGGTGTAAGTAAAAACATGGGCTCACTTCGCCAATGGGCACTTGACACTTGGCAGTGCTTCGGTCTGACTGTATGACATGGAATAAAAAAGGTCAGGTACCAGAGCCTCACTTGACCTTTCTGCAAAATGGAAGTAACAGTTCTCCTGGGCTGTTCTGAGGATTGCTCCTAGGGCCTGGCTGGTAGCCCTCCATGGGTAGCCAGTGATGATTGTATTCAGTTCTTATCTTTCCGTCTCTCCACTTAGGTACCTTGGGATCACGAGGCCCCTCACGTACCCTGTGAGGCAGAACGGGAAATGCATGGCCAAAATGATTCTGTCGGTCTGGCTTCTCTCCGCCTCGATCACCTTACCTCCGCTCTTTGGATGGGCCCAGAATGTGAACGATGACAAAGTGTGCTTGATCAGCCAGGATTTTGGCTACACGATCTACTCCACCGCAGTGGCGTTTTATATCCCCATGTCGGTCATGCTGTTCATGTACTATCAGATTTACAAGGCCGCCAGGAAGAGCGCGGCCAAACACAAGTTCCCGGGTTTCCCGCGCGTGCAGCCTGAGAGTGTCATCTCCCTGAACGGTGTGGTGAAGCTCCAGAAGGAGGTGGAAGAATGTGCGAACCTTTCAAGACTGCTCAAACACGAAAGGAAAAACATCTCCATCTTCAAGAGGGAACAGAAAGCAGCTACCACCTTGGGGATCATCGTGGGTGCCTTCACCGTGTGCTGGCTGCCATTTTTCCTCCTGTCTACAGCAAGGCCCTTTATCTGCGGTACCTCCTGCAGCTGCATTCCGCTGTGGGTGGAGAGGACATGTCTGTGGCTGGGCTATGCAAACTCTCTCATTAACCCTTTTATATATGCCTTCTTCAACCGGGACCTGAGGACCACTTACCGCAGCCTACTCCAGTGTCAGTACCGGAATATCAACCGGAAGCTCTCTGCCGCAGGCATGCATGAGGCCCTGAAACTTGCCGAGAGGCCCGAGAGAGCTGAGTTTGTGCTGTAAGGTCATTTATCACTACCATATCCATTTAATTATCCCCCTCCCCCTCCCATGCTTTCATGACGCTTCTTGAATGTTGGGTAAAGCCTCCCGAATCAGTGGCTGGCTTATTTTTACCAGACATCAGGTGTGAATTCTGAATGCTTTCCATTCACTCAGGATAAAGTTAAAAAAATAACAAAAACCCCTAAGACAGGTAGGTATTTGAATGGGAAAAGGAGACTGGTCTGTTGATGAGTTTCAGCTCATATAACTGGTAAGGTAATAATTCTCCGTTTCTTTCACCATAAATAACATCTCTGTCGGTGTATCTGAATTCCTATGACAATGCCATTTACAATTCTTTTGTACTTCCATGTAGTGAAGCGTTTTTGATGATCTCATGGTTCTCAGAGAAATGCCTCTTTTGAAGAAGGAAACAGATGTAATTTTTCCGATACGGAACTGCATCTGTCTAGGAGATGACACACTAGGACAAGGCGCCAACAGTCACCGAGCTGTAAGAAGCACTTCCTGTCTTAGTAGCCAAGAACCGATTCCTGCTGGAGCTCTCCAGTTTTTGACATTGTCTGGGACAAGTCCCTGACACTCCAGGGAACAATGGGAGTAGAGATCTGAAAACATACTACAAAGGGCTGATGGTGATAAGGACTTGGGAGTTTCACAAGTAACTTACATATTAACAAGTTTGGCATTGTTACAGAGAGGGAGGCAAGGTGGTAGTGTGCTGAATAGGGAGGATGCAGACCTTCAAAAAAAAGATTTACATATTTATTATGTATACAGTATTCATATACAGAATTCTGTCTGCATGTGTGCCTGCAGGCCAGAAGAGGGTGCCAGATCTCATTCTAGATGGTTGTGAGTCATCATGTGGTTGCTGGGAATTGAACTCAGGACCTCTGGGATAGCATCCAGAGCTCTTAACATCTGAGCCATCTCTCCAGCCCCCCAACTTTTTTTTTTTAAAGAAAAAAATTAGGTAGAGGAGATTTGACAATTGAGAGAAAAGAAACTTGGGATAAGGTCATAGAAGATTTTGGTGGAGGAGGTATTCCTGTGTCCTGAGGAATGGGAATAGGAAAGAATAAGAGCAGAGAAGGTTCTACCTCGGAGGGACCTTCCCTGTCTTCTTGTCTGGGAGAATGACATCACATGTCCTACACTTGTATCACAACTAAGTCTAGATCCCACATAGCCTCTATCCCAGAACCACGGTGTCTTCCAAATGCTAGAGTGTGTTTGTCTTAGGGTGGGAAGTTGTTAGAGTAAAGCTATTCTGGTTCTTGAGCTGGGTGTGGCAGCGCAATATTCATATCTACTTCTGTTGTGCATTCTGTGTTGTTCATATGAAATTGTTCACGATAAAAAGGCAGCATTTAAAACGTAGCATGTGACATCAGGCTCTACCTCCGGGGCTTTCAAAATCTGTGTGATCCCCCTGAATGAATGTCCACCCCACTCCACTGACTTTGATATTTTTAGGGAAGGAGGTATGCCTTAGATTTGTGTTTGTGTAACCTACACCAGTGCCTGGCAGTTATAGAATATCAACAGCCGTAGCTGCTCTTCTACCTAGTTTTCAGGGGATTAACTTGTGGCTCAGGGTAACTGATGTAGGATAATTCACTTATGATCACATAGTTGTGGGATGAATCATGCCAGTGCATACAGCCTTACTCGCCACCCAAATCTCTTTGTCAGCTGAGTTGTTTGAGATAGTGAAGAGCTATTGCATGCTGGAGCTAGGAACAGCAGATAACAGATTGCTGTTAGACAGCTAGGGTGCCATCCTGACTCTGAGTGAGCTGAGTTTGTTAGATACACTGTATGGAGGGAGGGTCACATCCAACCAGAATCCCAGTAATTTCTCAGATGCGGGAAATAAAGGTGGGCCATTCAGAAGAGTTCTCAGGCTTGGATTGGGTGGTTTTCAGGTGAACTCATGGCCACTATAGATTTCTTGATAAAATAGCTTTGCATTAGTGAGTAGGAGAAAATAAGGGATTTGACGGGTAACCTGTTTTGGTCCGGAGTAACACAGTGCAGAATGTGTTTGAGGAAAGACTTTGGGAATGGTGAGAAAGGCAGACAACAGTGTGAGGCTGATGGCAGGTCCCATTCGGTAGCAAACTTGGAGAGTGCAGATGATGTCCTGATCATCTACTTAATAGGCCTCTGAGAGACGGAGGATAATTTTACTGATTAGTATAGGTAATACATTCACAGATAATTAAGGCATAAGAATGGTAATTTTAAAAAATGTGACACAAACAGGTTTTCCTGTTTGAAATAATAATAGCCTACATTGACTGAGGATTCACTCTCACTCACTACAGTGGGAACACCAAATCTTCAAAACTGTATGATGGGATAGTTTTCTCCATTTCCACTTTGAAGATATAAAACAAGAGCTTGGCGAGATCAAGTCATTTCCCCATGGTCCTACAGAGGAGATTGATAGAGTTGGATTTCAGCCCAGGAAGCCTGTATTCAGAAGTGCTTTTAGTTTCATGCTACTGTACCCTTTATAAAAATAAATCAGCCAGAAAAACACAAGGATGCTTGCCTGTCCTCAGCTAGTGTGGAGCCTTGGGTGTTGTTTCCTGTTAGTCCCAGACAAGGTTTGGCCGACCTAGGGGGTGAGGAATCAAACAGCAGTGTTTTGAGCTTTGAAAACCATAAGGTTCTATTGAAACTACTCCTCTCCGCCATTGTCAACCACTTAAGTAAACAAGCAGGCATGGGTATGTACCAACAAAACTTAATTTACAGAAGGGATGGCCAGCTGGGTTTGGCTCACAGGAAATAGTCTGTTGTCCCTTGATTTAAGAGAGAATTACTATGCCTAATTACATCTCTCTCAGTTTGAATTTATAACCACATAGGATATGCAAATCAGTTAAGACTGTAGGCCTAAAAATATCCAACAACTTTAGAATGTCTTTACTGTTAGTACTATTGTGCAGAGATCACACAGCTGCTATTTTTGAACTCCTAACTGGGCAGTTTTGCTGTTAGCACCAATGTTAGAAGATTCATTTTCAGTTTTTTTTGTTTGACTGTCACCCACTATGGAGGGTACATAAAAGATGACATCATTCTTGCCACTGTCTATGTATTTCTATATAAAAAATATTTATGTATACTTTTGTGATCTGAACATTTGCCTTTTCCTCAAATTTATATGTTGAAATACAGACTCTACTGCCGCAGTGGGGACTCTGTGGGATGGCTAATTCATGAAGGCAGAGCTGTCACAAGTAGGATGAGGGTCCTTCTAAAAGGGCTCTCTTTTAGAAGGAAACAGAGGGAGCTGGCTAATGAGGGAGACAGAGAGCCTTACCAGATACCAAATTCAATCAGTTATGGACTTTCTAGTCTCTGTAAATGAAGAATATCCTCATAAACTACCACTTTATGATATTTCTTTATAATAGCCTGAATCCATCATAGCACATGAACACTCAGCTTTTTTTTTTTTTTTAATAATGAAAGTCACAGGTAGGAAAGCATGTCAATCAAAGGAGAAGGGAATGTAGCCAGTCCTTACACCAATCAGAGAAGACTTCCTGGAAGGAGCATTTTTGAGGCTAGTCAAAGCATTTATAACTAACAGTGAGCAGAAGGCTCATTCCAGATAAAAGACACATTTATGTAGGGCCACCCAGGTAGGAGCTTATGCAAAGCTAAGATCTAAACTCTAGAGGGAGAAAACAGTTGGATATCAGAGTAGAAATGACCCAAAGTGTCACTAATGATGTATACCAGCCCTAAGAATTTGGACTTTAGGTATAAGCAAGAGATTCTCAATTCAAAGGAATTTTTGCCTCCTCTTCTGGAGATGGTTGGTGATATCTGGAGATACTTTGGTTGTCCTAACTGGAGTGTGTCTGGATGTTAACTGCCATCTACTAGGTGTAGGTTAGAGAGGCTGTCAGCTACTCTACAATACATACAACTGCCTCCCACAGAAAAGACTTACCTAACCTGTAAGGCAAGAAGTTCGGTGACTCTGCTGTAGATGGGAGTAAGTCCTCTCTATCTTCTGTAGCCGGTGGATAGGACCATCAGAGTAGAGGCTACTGATTTAGTGGCATTGTGTAGGGAGGATCAGAAGGCAGAGGCTGGCTGTGGAGTTCCCTCATTGAATTTCCAAAACCACTGGAGGGCCTTCTGTATATGAGACACAGCACCAGGCACGGCAGGGGTGGAGAGGGGATTGTGTAACAATCTTTAACTTTAGAAGTTCACCATTCTGTGGGTTTAGGTGCTGTTGAGGTCAGTGACACTTGATTTTAAAAGACACTTTCAACCAGAGTGAGAACCCATGTGGTCCACACTGCACTGTTATATCGTTACATCTGGGCAAACACTAACTGGAAAGCTGCTAGTTGGTTTGACTTGACATATGGTGCTTTGAAGCCTCGTGTTTTTCTGACTTGTTCTTTGCTATTATTAGGTTGGGTGACATGTGGGGTTATACTCCACACAGTCTGAATGAAAATGTAATCTGTCACTGTGGCCTCTCGAGGAGAAGAGATAACCAATCCACAGCTCAGAGCAAAGGAGCAAACCTTCTCAGAGCCCTCCTCCTTTCTCAGACTCCCTCACCCATCTAGCGGCCACCCTAAAGACTCTGGGAACCTCCCTATAGTTTCTCCAGCCTGTTTCCTCCCATCCAGCTGTTTGAGTTTGGGTCTGTATTACTTTTGCTACTTGTTTGGCCTTCTTGACTCCTTTAAGTTTTTTCTCCGACAAGTAGTCAGTTTCCTTTTTTTTTTTCTTTCTTCTGTGTGAACGGTCTAGACTGTATGTTGTCACTTTCAAATAATTACCCAATTTCTTCCCATTTTCTTAATCAGCATAACCAGAGCCTCAGGAGTCCAGCAGGCACTCGAGAGTTTTCCTTGGGGTAACGGAATGAACACAGGGATAAAAGCTGTGAATACTGTTGCACTGGTAATTTTAATTCACTACTATCAATTTTAATCTTTTCACTATTTCCCAAGTCTTTGAATAAAGGTAATAACAGAATGTAATGATGTGACATAGGCAAGGATTCTTTCTTTCTCTTTAATTGAATGATTTTACTCATGGACTTGAACTGCCACAAAATGCTTTTAAGTGTTGTGTCACGAGGATTTGTTCTTTGACATCCTTTATGAACAGCCCTGAGAAGTAGTTTCTAAAATACTTTGCTATAAAATAATATCATGGGATTGTTTTGAAGCAGCTCTTCCTTTCCGTCTCCCCTCTTCTCCTTGGTGGTTGTATTGTCTCTCTCTTCAAAGAACCTCTTATAATCCCCGTCAATTGCAGTGGTTCTTAGCAGTGACTCATCACAGAATAACCTTGGGTTTCTGCCATGAATTCTGTCAATTTGCTGCTCCAGGCTTTCGGCTGCAGCTTTGGAATTCAACCTGATTGCATGCTTTCTTTGTGGAAAGGGGTAATTTAAAAGAAATGAAGTGAAGTACATCCCAGGGGAAATCGGGGAAGAAAAATCAAGGCCCCTGCAACCCTGAGTGTCTGTGATGGGTCCCTACCTTAAAGCCAGAAGCAAACAAAGAATTTGCTATTTCCTGGGTAATTTAAAGACCTTACAGTGAAAATATTTTCTTCACCGTTAATTGTCCCAAGTTCAAGTTCAGTGCTTTGCCCATATTAAATCGTCAACTAGTAAGAACAATAGCTTCTTTGCTCCATGCTTTACAGTTATGCAGTTTAACGTTGAGGTATCTTAAAGTAGGAAAATCATTGTTCTGTTCAGTGTTGTATTCAATGATGAGGATCAAAGCCAGGGGCCTCGTACATGCTACAAACTCGTCTACTGAACCCCAGCCCTTGCCCAACCTCTTTCACCCCTTTCTTTTGTTTTCATTTTTCCTTAGTTGGTATTAAACACAGGTAGCTTAATGTAAAGTCTAATAGTGGAGAAAAGTACACAATAAAAATAAGGTTTGGGGATTTTCTTACAAGGATAATTTACACGGTAAAATCATGAAAGAAGTGATATCAAGGTAGTAGGTTTTTAATAATAAGAGATGTGGGGGGGCATGGGATAGGAGTTGTTCAGTGCCGAAGGACAGTCTAGTCCAGCAACAGCTGTGGGTTGGGGTGGGGCAAGGGATCTTGAATATGTCTTCAGTAATGCCGGGAAGTTGGGTAGGGGTTAGTAGCCCAGGGAGCCAGGTGGATTTTCAACAGAAGTGACACTAAGCTGTAGGGGGCATAATGGAAGGAGAGCCTACCAATAACAGACGGGTGTGTGCTATGCAACTAGTGTAGGTGTAAGGCCTCTGCCTGGGGGCAGTGGGGGAGGGGGAGGAGAACTGCACTAAGAAGGTGTCATTGACAGTAGAGAGGCTAATGGTGTCTAAGAAGTCTGGAACCTGGAATCCTTAAATCATCACCGTGGCTAGCAGGTGGGGGGTAAGAAAGCTGGACTCTGGAGCTGGTGCTGGACTGGGGAGAACTGGAGCTCAGAGCTTAGGAACTGGTGGGAACAAAACTGATAAAGGCCAAGGATGCTGGTGTGGTACTTTCACTAGGTGCGAAGAGCCAAAGGTCCCAGGCTAGATGTGTCTCTGGAGCATCGTTAGTTGAGGACATAGCTTATTCCCAGTCTTGACTCTGAGAAACCTGTGAAACTGGGAATACAGCAATTGTCCCTAGGTACTGTTGTATGAGCTTGAGGGTCAATGCCAGAGTTTGTGTCTGATGGAGAATTGGAGTCTATTGCAGGAAAATTCAGGCATTGCCACACCTATATGAAGGACTGGGCTGAGAGGAGGACTTCAGATAAATGGATTGAGATATAGGGACACTTTAAGTGGGGTAGGGAGGCCAAGCTAGAAGCATAGTCCTGGACCTGTGACTGCCTAGCACAGCGCCTAACCACTGCATGTGTATTAAGTCAAGGCCTGTGAAAGTATGGCAGTGTGGGGGTCCAGTTCTGTGCTAGGAGAATGGATACATTCTCAGCTGTTGGCTTAAACTCCTCTATAGCCCAGGACACTTTTGTGAGTCAAGAACACTCTGAACTTTGATCATGCCCTCCTTATTTTCTCTTAAACTATCGTCCCCTTCTGACAAATGCATCCTTCTTTTCAGGTTCCCCACCCACCCACTTTCAGTTTTGGTGTGCGTGTGTGTGTATGTGTGTGTGTGTGTGTATGTGTGTGTGTGATCCACCATATTTAGTATTGATTTTTTGAGCATGGGGTAAGGGGTTGCTTACTTGAGAAAGGGCATTTTTTCAGTGGCTGTACAACTGAGGAGTATGACTTCTCCCTCCGGAAACCACTGAACCTCACAACCTCCCCCTAATAGGAAGCTGATGGCCCCAGTCCTGTGCAGATGACTACCACTTGTATGAGTTCACAAGTGTAATATCTGTGCCATGTCCTGAGGCTAGCCCTTTCCCATCTTTCTGCTACATATCCCCCTTCTCCCTCTTCTTCCATGTTCTCTGAGCTTGGCAAGAATGATCTAGGTGTGTGACTTTGGGCTGAGCATTTTAGTGATCAGCTGTTCCCAGCACTTTGAGCGACTATGAATCTCCACTTAACCACTGTCCACCGAAAACAAAACCTTCCCTGACCCAGGCTGAGAGTAGCACTAATCTATTGGTGTAAACATAAATATCTAAAAGAAAGTTTGAAACCATGTCCATTTACCAGAATAATAGCAGCTGGGTCCTATGACTTCCCAAGCTATCAGTGTTTGATCAGGTCTATCACGTGGGACGCGCATTCCCTCATATAGAGCAAATCCAACCAGAAGGTGGTTGGTTATTCCCACAACCGTCATGCCACGATTACACAACGGGCACATCTGTTTGGTAGATAGCTCCTGTAGCATGAAGGATTCATAACAAGGTAAGACTGTCGATGGCTTTTCTGTATCAGAACACTTGTGTAGTGTCTTCTGGCAAGAAGAAAGCTAGCCATCCGGGAGGAAGTTTTCAGGTCAGTTTCAGTTGGATTCGAGCAAAGTCTGTGGTGTCTTCACCACAGACTTATTCATCATTTGGTTGTGAAAAGCAACCACATAAATGACAGTAGTCTGTGTTGTTTTGGAACCTCTTAGGCCTCTCTGACCAAAACCTCACAGGGATGCGTCCTACACCTGGCCCTGGGATTTTCATGGAACAACTTACAGCTTCTTGGAGCAGCTATTTCCAACCACGCAGGGTGCCTTTCTTCAAAATCTTTTTTTTTTTTAATTTTATTTTAGCTTAGCTTACAAAATAGGTTTTCTGTTCGGCTGTTTTGCACGTCTTTAGTTTGGTCTTAGCATCCCTTCATCCCTTCCTCTTCCCCCCTTGCTTAACTATTTCCAGCCCCAATATTTCCACCTCTATTTTCATACTGGCATCATTATTTTAACTGTCATTATTTTCGAGTAGGGAAAAGGTTGTGCTATTTTGTAGAGTTTTAAAGATTTTTTTTTTGAAAGCAAAGCTATTTGGATACATCTGTATTATAAAGGATTCCTAAATGAGTCATTTGGGGCTCATTCTCAAATATATTTCAGGATCGGTAACTTACAGAGCTTTTGGCATTTATAAAAAGAGGCATATTACAATTTCTTCCCCATTAGAGACTATCACGGAACCTTGCAAGTTACCAATGATTGAAATCACTGACTGCCGAAAAAAATTAAAAAAATTCACCTACTACAAAATGAAAATGCATGCTTATGGTCTGGCTAATTTTCTTGTCTTTCTCTCTTTTGTAGACAAAACTCTGACAACTGTAGAAAAAAAGTCCATGATACATGACACAGAGTGGAACACTGGAGATGAAACAAGGCAAAAAAGGTGGAAACAACAAAGTCATTGACTGCCAAATGGAACGTGGCTTCTGTCTTCTTGGCATAGCTGAAATGTTACAAGGGATGATCTGTTGTACAAAGTGTGTCTTGGGGGAGATGGCAATCCCTCTCCTTTTTCCTGTGGATCAGTGATATTGTGTTTAAATGAAAATAGTTGTCAGTGTCAGCCAGCCGGTCATCTCAGCGGTAAGCACACTACAGAGCTGGGTTCCGGGAGGGAAGCAGTTCCTGGTGCTTTCCACAAGTCCACATCCATGTGAGTGGGGGAAGATCCTAACGCACAATTCCCATGCTTCCAGTCTAGGCTTTGTGGTAACTCTTCAGGAGCCATTCATGAGACAGAGTGCATTTTGTGGTATGACAGAAGGGTGTCTTTCCAAGCAAACTGCAGCAAGCATAGTGTTGAATGTGTTGCATGTCCATGTTAGAAAACTGAAACCAGTCATCAGCTAACACATGATTCCCCAGAGCAGTGTTTGTTCAAAGCTTCTGTTAAATACTTTGGCTTTTCTGCAGGGTCCCTGCGACTTCCCACTAGTGTGCGTCCACTATTAAACCCCTTATCATTATGGTGTAACTCAGGAACAGATCTCAGGATGGAGAGAGGCAGAAAAGGTGAATAAAGCTTTTGCTTGCACTCACACTCCTGAAGGCTCCTGAGAGAGGAAGGGGATTGGAGAAGAGTGACCGCCACCTAGCTGCATTGTATATTAACATGATTCTTGGCATGTTGTTTACTTTCATCTTCTACAAGAGCACGGAGGCCACGGGGCTGGTCCATAACTGTGTACTATGAGGAAGGAGTAGCGGTGCTTCCGGAGACAGCCTAAACATGTTCATCCAACTGGACTGTTTAAATTCTGTGAATTGGAGGTCACCTGGACCCCGTTGTGAATACTCTAGAACACCATTTTGTTCCATGTAAAGAATTTGTCTCTGTGTTCTCTGTATCTTAAATCAAATGTGTGCCTGATGTGTGCCTGTCCTCTAAATTCCTCCCCCCCCCCCAATAAAAAACGGTCGACATTAAGGACAGGTAAGGAAGCAGAAAGGGTTCCTTTGTGGATGGTATCTTTTAAATGATACTATGTAGTAGTCTGGGTGAAGGAGATGCAAAGTCCTAGACCAGGAAAGAAGCATGTCACAAAGGGGAGGGGGCAAGAATGCAAACCTTTATTTGATAAAAGAGAACCGAAAGCGAACATTATTTTCCTACAAGAAGACTTCCTCTCACAGGATCAAATGGAGTTCCAACATGGATTATGGACTTCTTGCAGATGTCACTGATGTTTATTATGAGACACAGGGAGGAGCCCCTTTGCTGTGAAGGGGAGGTAGGCACTGTCCTTTCCGACAAAGCGTGTACAAATTCCTGAGCCACAGATTTGCTAAAGTGACCGTATATACTCAGATTCATAATTTAAATAATGATTATGCCAGATACATGTTGTTAAATTTGAAAATGTTTTATTACATTACATCAAAATAAAGGTTATTTGTAGCTGGAATAAAGCAACTTAAGTAACTCTTCTTAATCAAAGGTCTGATATCATCTATGGTGCGCTCTGAAGGATGGCAGGGGCCATCCTCTGTGCTCGCGCTTGCTAAAGCCCTAACAGGCAGCTTGGGAGTGGTGGTGTACACTTTCAGTGCTAACACACAGGAAGCAGAGGCAGGAGGATCTCAAGTTGAAGGCAGTCAGAGTTTATATCTGGAGACACTGTCCAAAAAAAAAATCCTAGAAAGTAATTGATAGCTTTGAAATAAATTACACTCCAAAGTAGAAATGTATCCATTAGGTAATCTTTACATTTTAAGTCAATGAGTGCTTGCTTCTTGAATTAATAAGCACAGGTCTCTTGCTCCATTTGGGATTGGCAGTGCTGAGAGGGCAGAGATGGAAATGGCTTAGTCTTTAAGGAACTTGCCACGAGGATCCTAGCAGCCATAAGTCAGATCATCAGTGCGGAATGGAGCGCCGGAGCAGGTTGCCGGGAGTGATGGTTTTCTTTCTTGCAGCATAAGGCAGGACCTTATGGCTAGTTAGCTGGATTGATTCAGACTTTGTATTTGTTTAATTTTTTTTAATGTGACCTTCACCACCGAAACCAACTTCTAACCCACCTGATCTTCATGCCCGAGTTTCGTACTCTGCGTGTGTAGCTGCAGGGTCTGGACGCCATGTGTGTATTGCATGTGGTATGCATGGCAGGCAAATGGAAGGAAAAGGTAGCAACTGAAAGGGAGAAAAATGTCCAACAATTAATCTTTCCCAAACAGTATAATTTTTTGCTCTGCCAAAGGCACAGCTTTTGTTTTAACTAAGAAGTGAGAGAAATTATTGAGGTAAACATTTTCCATGGAGTTTATGACTGTTAGAGGAAGAATGAGTGTGATGATGTATCTCTTTTCTCACTTCAAGGGATCAGCTGTCACCTTCTGGCAAGGCTGAGCACTGGGAAGCCACGCTTGGAAAGTGTAGCACTTGGAAGAGGTGCTGGGTCACTCTTGCCTCTGTGTTTAGCTCTATTCAGTAAATATCAACACTGTGGTACTCAGGGCTTTCCTGGGCTCATTGGAAGCTGGATTACACATAGCTCTCCAAGCACGTACATGGTGTCTTGTACACAAGACGTCTATGTATGTATTTTATAATCATATTTTATATAATTTTATTAGACTGATTATGGGTATGAGTTCAACAATTAAGTTAAAATTTGGGTCTTTTTTTTCAAATAGTTGTACAAATATAGTAATTGTTTGAATTTCAATCTGGAGATGGTAGATATTTTCCTTTCAGCATTTTAATTATCATCCAAGTTCTCAATCAAAAAAAAAACTACAAATGTTTGCAAGCCTTGAATGATTTCAGTCAATGACTTTTTCATCTTAGGACTCTTATACATACTCTCTCTCTCTCCTGCCCAGGATATTCTTCCTACTTCTCATTATTCACTTGGCATGTGTCTTCATCACCTGTGTGGTAGTTTGAATGAAAATGGATCCTTTAGGCCCACAGGGAGTAGCACTATTAGAAGGTATGGCCTTGTTGCAGTAAGCAGGTCACTGGAGGTGGGTCTTGAGATTTCAAATGCTCAAGACAGGTTCAGTGTCTTTTTATCTTCCTGCTGCCTGCTGATCCAGATGCAGAACTCTCAGCTACCTCTCCAGCACCATCCTGCCTGCTTCCTGCCCCGATGATCATACATTAAATCTCTGAACTGTAAGCCAGCTTCAATTAAATGTTTTCCTTTATAAGAGTTGGTGTGGTCATGGCGTCTTTTCAAAGCAATGGAACAGTGACTAAGACAATCAGGATGCCCTTTTTATTGAGCAACATTCTGGGAACAGATATGTGGCAGGTGTGCCATACATGTTTCTTAATGGGAAGGGAGAAATGAAGGAAGGAGGGGAGGAGGAAGAGGAAAGGAAGGAGGGGCGGATCAGAGTCGATTTGGCACCTTCAAACATTTTCACAATAGAAGTGAGGAGACTTTCGATGCTGTGGCTTGCCCTGTGAGGAGCAGGGAGGGAACTGTGGTTCTCCTCTGTGTGCCACTCAGGGCAGGCCTCACTGCCCAGGGCTGTCTGTTGTGCATGACTTACTCATATCAAGAGAGCAATCTTTTCTCAGTTTTCTACACTGGTGGAGCAGAGTTGTGCATGTGTTGAAACTTGGTTATCAACAGCTAGCCAGGTGGTCGTTAACAGTACACAAAGAAGCCATTTGAAGCTTCCAGTGGGTCAGCACATTTTGAAAACACCCCAGTAATGCATATAGAGGTGCCATTACTTAGTCTACATTTAAAGTGAGAAATGACTTGTTCAATATCATATGTAAACATTCAGCCTTTGAGAACCAGCTCAGGGCCTCTAGTTCCCCCAGACTGGGGTTTATTTGTATGGTGGCTCTTTAAACTGGTATTGTCTACACTTTATTGCTTCTTTATTTCTTTTTCTAAATCTTTCTTGTGGTGCTGGGGATTGAACTCAGCACTTTTTACATACTAGAAAAGCGTGGTACATTCCCTAAAACAATTTCTGAGGCTGGAGAGACAGCTCAGTGTCTGAGAGAGCTTACTGCTCTTGGGGAGGACCTGGGTTCCATTCCCAGCACCTGCGCGACAGTTTACAACATTAACTACAGTTCTAGGGGGTCTGGTGCCCCCTTCTAATCTTTGAGGGCACTACATGAATGTGGTGCACACACATGTATGTACGTACACGCACACACACACAAACACATACATAAAAAACTCACACCTCTAGATAAAATAAAAGTAAACAAATCTTTGAAAAGAATCAATATCATAACACATAAAACTTGGATAAAGTTGCAGTTGGGTTACAGCTTTAAAAATATGCTGCGTAGCATAAGCGAAGAGATATGATGTGATCATCTACAAAACCATAAAGGAAGGACGTAGCATGTCTAGTGAGAACTGAAAGGAGAGCAGTTGCCAGGTGTCAGAAGTAGGTTTAGAGGTCAAAGTCATGCTGTACAGGAATCACACCTGTGCTGTGCAGGGGACCAGCGGGCGGCAACTAAATATCTATAGTTTATCCTTGATGTGTGTTATGGAGTACTTTTGATACCCAATTACCCTTATTAATTATATCTTGATTAGGCTATTATTAAAATAAGCTTTATTCCATGAACCCACAGTTTCACAGTACGAAAAGAGGCCAACCCCCCCCAAACCAAATGTTTTGGGTTATTCACCAAAGTGAATGATGCTCCTGTAGAAAAATGAGATTTTACTAGAGCTACAGAGAATCGCAGAGCTGAAGACTCACCTGGGTGGTCCGATTCCACTTGTACTCTGCTGCATCGCTCTTCAAGAGCTGTATTTTGTCTGAATTTGTTTAAAGGAAAATGGTATATACCAGCACTTTGCAAGCTGTCTTTGATGAAGTAAATCTCATATAGCTTTGTGGTTGAAGAATAAAACTGAATTATAAAAACTGATGTTAAAAAAACATTTAATGTAAAGATATGGTTTTTAAAATTAGGTTCAACAGAGAGACAAAACCACTTCAAACTATGTATAGTCTGCATGTATTGACCATTGTTTTAACTGAAAGTAAGCAATGACTGAATTGGGATAGCCTAGCAGATACTCCTTTACTGTAGTGCAGTCATAGCTTTTACAGGACAGTAAGTTGGCCAAGCATTTTGGGATGATGTCATAAAAGGCTCAGCCCAGCAGTATGGACTTAACTCCAACCATGTTGGAAGCATCACTGAGCTCTCAATGGACGTCATGTTGTAGACTTTCTCCAAAGTGTCATGGACTCCCTGGTTTAAAGAAACGCTGTAAAGTGAGGTTTCATTGGAATGATTCTATTTGTGGAGTGTTAAATCTCATGTGGCAAGACAATATGGGACGGCCTGTGTTTTTGGTCAGAGGGATGAGGAACAAGTAGTTTGACATTAGGGAAGGGAGCTGTGTAGGGAAGGAAAGCATTAGTTAAAGTGGTGAGTTCCATGTGAAGGCCAGGGCAAGAACTTCTTTAAACACAATGGGAGAATCTGGCAAATTCCCACATCATTGAAAGATCACTTGCATTAAGTAGTTAAAATTGACACTGGTTATGGAGTGAGTTAAAGATCAAGACATTATATGCCCTTTGCAATAGCAAAGCAACTGGTCAATGTTTGTCATTGGAACAATTAGCTCTTTATGAACTAGGCAGTGGATATCAGCCACAGAGTGCGGAATGGTGAGATTGTGCAAGGTGTACACTCTTATTAGTTTTTTTAAAATGTAATTTATTTATTTTTATATTAATCACAGGTTAGGTACTTTGCATCCCAGGTGTAGCCCCCTCCTTCATTCCCTCCCATTCTCCCCATCCCTCCCTCATCTCCTCCCCACCCCCTCCAAGTCCACCGACTGGGGAAGACCTCCTCCCCTTCCATCCCACCCCAGTTCATCTTGTCTCCTCAGGGCTGGCTGCAATGTCCTCCCCTGGGATCTAGCCAGGCTGTTACTCCGAGGCGTGTATGGGGGAGGGTCAAAGAGCAAGCCATCGAGTTCATGACAGAAACAGTCCCTGTTCCCCTTACTAGGATCTTCAGTTGGATACTGAGCTACCTTGGGCCACATCTGAGTGGGGGTTCTAGGCCATATCCATACATGGTCATTGGTTGTAGAAACTGTCTAGTATAAGACCCCTGCTCAGTTTAGTCTTTGTGGAGTTCTTGTTCTCCCCAAGACTTACTAACTTCCCCTATTTTTATTATTATTCCCCACCCTCTGCCAAAGGCTTGGTTGTGAGTCTTAATTTCTGCTTTGATACATTGCTGTATTGATTCTTTCAGAGGCCCTCTTTGGTATGCTCCTGTCCTGTTACTTGTTTTATCCTCCATTCAATGTCCATCCCATTTGTTCATCTAAACGAGCATTGATCATACCAACCTGGGTCCTCCTTCTTGTATATCTTCCCTAGGTGTATAGATTTCAGCATGACCTTCCTATCCTATAGGTCTATATAAGTGAGTATATACCATATGTTTCTTTCTGCTTTTGGGATACCTCACTTAGGATGATAGTTTCCAGGTCCCACCATTTGCCTGCGAATTTCATGATTTGCTCCTTTTTAATTGCTGAGTAGTATTCCATTGTGTAAAAGTACCATAATTTCTGTATCCATTCCTCCATTGAGGGACATCTGGGTTGTTTCCAGGTTCTGGCTATTACAAATAAAGCAGCTATGAGCATGATTGAGCAAATGTCCTTGTTGTGTACTTGAGCATCTTTTGGATATATGCCTAAAAGTGGTATAGCTGGGTCTTGAGG
>CM053762.1:47853151-47871350 GCA_028658305.1 Pachyuromys duprasi | reverse complement strand
TGCTTGGAAAATTTTTTTCTAGCCCTTTACTCTGAGGTAGTGTTTATCTTTGTTGCATATGTGTGTTTCTTGGATGCAGCAGAATGTTGGATCCTGTTTCCACAACCATTCTGTTAGTCTGTGTCTTTTTATTGGAGAGTTGAGTCCATTGATGTTCATAGATAATAGTGACCAATGACTGTTATTTCCTTTTATTTTGGAGTTGGTGGTCTTACTATGATTCATTGCTTTTTTTCCCCTTTTAGTTGGGAAGTTACCTTTATCCTATATTTTCTTTGGTGTAGTTGTTTTCATTGGATTGAAGTTTTCCTTCTGGTATCTTCTGTAGGGTTGGGTTGCTGTGTAGATATTGCTTAAATTTTGTTTTGTCATGGAATATTTGGTTTTCTCCAACTATGTTGATTGAAAGCTTTGTTAGGTATAGTAGTCTTAGTTGGCATCTCTGTTCTCTTAAAGACTGCATGACCTCTGCCCAGGCCCTTCTGGCTTTCATAGTTTCTGACGAGAAATCCGGTGTGATTCTGATCGGTCTACCTCCATATGTTACTTGACCCTTTTCCCTTGCTGCCTTTAATATTTTTTCTTTGTTTGGTAGGTTTAGTGCTTTGACTATGATGGGACGAGAGATATTTCTTTTCTTGTCTAGCCTATTTGGTGTTCTGTAGGCTTCTTGTATATTTATGGACATTTCTTTCTTTAATTTGGAAAATATTCTTCTATGATTTTCTTAAAAATATTTTCCAGTCCTTGGAGCCTGGAGTCTTCTTTTTTATCTGTTCCAATTATTCTTAGGTTTCATCTTTTCATGTGTCCTTGATTTCTTGGATGTTTTATATTTGGGACTTTTCCAATTTTATTTTTTCCTTTCGTGAGGAATCAAGTTCAGCAAGTGTATCTTTAGCTCCTGAGATTCTCTCTTCCATCTCTCATATTCTATTGGTGATGCTTACCTTTGTGGTTCCTGATCTTTTCTCTAACTTCTTCAGTTCCAGGTTATTCTCTGTTTGTGTTTTCATTATAGATTCTAATTCTGTTTTCATGCTTTGTACCATTTTTTTCATCTGATTGAATGTGGCTCCTATTTTTTTTTTTTTGTTTGTTTGTTTCCTCTCTCTATATCTTTAATTGTTCCTCTATGTGGGCAATTATATTCTTCTGAATTTCTTTGAGGACCTTGTTCGTTTCCTCTTTTTTGTTCCTCTAATAACTGCATAAGCATAGCTTTAACATAATTTTCTTGTGTCTCCGCTGAAATCAAATCTCCATTGCTTTTGGGTGTTTCTGGTGGGGCCATGGTGTCCTGATTTTTGTTTGGTGAGTTCTTACATCTACCTTTGGCCATTTGTTTGTATATAATCAAGGAGCTGTTTGTGCTTTGAGGCTGAATTTCAGACTGGAACTGTCAATCTCTGGTGTGTGGAGTATTCTTCAAGAAGATCAGGTATTTCCAGTGGTTTCAAAGTGTGTGTTGTTACCTCAGTTTTACTCTGTTGTGGGATCTGTTTGCCTGGCTCTGTGCTCTGTGCTAGAAGCTGTGAATACCACAGGCTGGTCACCACTCTGGTCTGGAGGCTTGACTCCTCACTCTGTGTCAGAGGCTGAGTGTCCTGGTTTGAGATGGCAGCTGGGGGTGCCGCTCTGGTCTGGAGGCTCCACACTCTGACCTGGGCTTGGTGCTAAGGGCTCTCCTCTGGACTGGAGACTTGGTGCCTCCTTCTGGGCCAGGGGCTGTGTACCACGGTCTGAGATGGTATTTGGGGGCACCTCGGTCTGGACCTGATACTATGTGTCCAGATCCAGGGTGGTGGCTGGTGGTGCCTGGAGGGGTATATACCCATCCGGTGCTGCCCGGTCTGGAATGGTATTTGTGGGGTTCTCAGTCTGGCCTGGATACTGTGTGACCCAGTCTGAATGGTTGCTGGAGGTGTCCAGGGCAGCTGTGCATTCAGATCAGGGCTGTGCCCAGCTGGTCACCCGGAGTTTTTCCAGGGAATAACTGGGTGTCCCTAGGACTTTCCCACTTGATTTCCTCACCGTAGGAATTTCGCTCACCTGGCAATCACAAATGCTGGTGTTTTAGGTTCCAGAGTTCAGCCTCCTGGTCACTGTGCCAACACTGCTGTCCTACTACTCCTCAGACACAGTGTCCTCCCATGGCAGCCATCTTGGATCTCTCCAGTGTTTGAGTCTTTGTTTCTCTCTTAACCCAGCTATCACACAAATAATGAAGACTCTATTATATTATTTTAACAAGATTCACAGCATGAGAACTGAGCAGTTATTACTCTATTCTTACCCTTCTAAGCTAATTTGGCTTCCTCCCAGCATGTATCCCAGAGATACTTACACTTTGTAGCTCTCTTTGTTGAGCTCTCTCTCCTGGTCCCTCCTAGACATCTGCCCTCACTGAATCTCCTACTTCCTCCTCTAATTCCTCCTCCCCTGGCTGGCAGGAAGTCCAGTCTTTTTTATTTTATTTTTACATCAATCAGAGGTTAGGTACTTTGCATCCCAGGTGTAGCCCCCTTCCTCTTTCCCTCCCACTCTCCCCATCCCTCCCTCATCTCCTCCCTGCCCACTCCAAGTCCACCTACAGGGGAGGATCTCCTCCCCTTCCATCTGACCCCAGTTCATCTTGTCTCCTCAGGGCTGGCTACAATGTCCTTCCCTGGGATCTAGCCAGGCTGTTACTCCCTGGCGTGTATGGGGGAAAGTCAAAGAGCCAGCCATGGAGTTCATGTCTGAAACAGTCCCTGTTCCCCTTACTAGGGTCAGGAAGTCCAGTCTTAGCAATTATCTGTAAGCTGCTTTATTGACACATCAGGGGACAATTGCGGAGCAGTGTTCATACAACATTGAGACAGGAGATTCTCAGAACAAGGATTGCAACTGCATATTTGGGGGTGTACAGAAATCAACATTTGAATTACACAATAACTTTATGCTTTTCTTTCTCTGTAAGGCATGGCACTATTCATAGCCTTCTGACTACAGAATGAGAACTGCATATACCTACATGGCAAGATATGAGCAAGTCAATATGAGTGAATAAAAACATAAAATAAAAGCAGTTTTCTACCTCTTAAAAACCTGGGATAACATTGATTATTCAATTAAATTTGCTTCTTTGAAATCTGAAATAATTGAGAAAGATCCCTTCTTGAGGTATTTCTCAAGATTAATCAAAATGCAAGTAACCCTGGATAATGGAGATGGTTGAACATTGAACCATTGGGATAGGAGTGGTTATAGAATGCACTGAACATTATGCAACATAGCAAAAAAGGCCCCAGTTTTGCTCCTGTCATTCTTAGGTCCCTCTTCTTGGTTTCTAGATATCAAACTAGGTACAAGCTTTGAAATTACTTTCACAGATAAAAGGATTTCTGTTCCATGAATGATTTGTTTTAAAGTATGAAAATGTCAGAGGTTATTTTATGAGTTACCATTCTTGCTGCTGTAAATATACTTGATAAGAAGCACACTGAGAAGTGGAATGTTCATTTTGGCTGGGCACGCTGAGGGGATGTTGTTCATCATGACTAACAATGTGTGGCCATAGGAGCATGAGATGACTGGGCTCATTGTGTAACCAGAAAGCAGACAGATGCGTGCTAGTGCTCAGCTTGCTCTCTCCTTCTGATTGAAGCTAGGGCCACAGCCCATGAGATAATGCCATCGCATTAGAGAGTGGGTTTTTCTTTTTCCCTGAAGCCCTTCTGTAAACTCTCATCGACATACCTAAGGGTTCTTTCTATGTGATTCTATATCCAACCAAACTGATGATGGAGATCAAGCACCACAGTTCCCCAGGTGAAAACTTCCAGTCCCAAAAGGTTTTCCTCTCTCAACTCGGTCCTAGCAGAAGGTTGTAACTCAGAGACCTTCTGCAGAAAGAAAGGGGAGGGGGAGGTCACTTGCTTTACACATCCCACCCCAGTTATTATTATTATTATTATTTGCTTGGAAAAGTGGAGTGGGCAAGAGGGTTAGAACAAAATAAGAAAGGCAGGCAGAAAAGGAGAAGGATATTTTTTTGCCTTGCTGGTGTCGTCTATGCTTTTTGTGTGTAGTAATATGCTGGCACCTCCATCTCTGAATCGTAATAGTACCAGTGAAGCTTACAAGTACTTTCACCTGGTGGGACACAGCAATTATCAAGCATTCTATCTGTTGTTATTGTCAAAGAATTTCACTCTGCTTATATTGGGGTTCATCAGCCGAAGTGGAGACAACTCACCAAGAGGACTTGGGTGAAATAAGCCACAATATGAAGCACAATATGAAGAAAAATCAGAACACACCGGTAAGAATAAACCATGGTAAATCAAGCCACCATGATCCTTCCAAAAGTTTACAACTCCAGGGGTATCTGACATCTTGGATCTCTGTGGGCACTTGCATTTATGTGCACATACCCTCTAATCCACATAATTAAGAATAAGAAAAATAAATATTAAGAAGAAAAAAATTGTCTCTGAATCTTATGTCTAGACCACACAGAGGACGGGAACAGTAGATGAGTGAAGTAAGAAGATCCGCACAGCACCCAGATGAAAACATTAGTAAAGTGGATGAGAGGACTGGTGACCTGGAAGAGGAGGTGAAATCCATAGAAGAGTAACTCAGCAAAGAAGTTGATATTATGCACAAGGACCAAGCAGAAATGCTGAAGTGAATGGATTATAAAAAACACCCTGCAGTGCATCATCAGCACATAAGAGGAAATAGGAGGAAAGGTTGTTAGTGACGGAACATGAGGCAGAAGTTATATTTTTATATTAAGAAAGAAAAAGAAAAGAACAAACAATCCTTAACCAGCCAGAGAATAAAAACAGTAAAATTGCAGGAATGAATACCTTCTACCAACAATAACTTGACATATGAATAGCCTTATTCACTATTAAAATGATGCAGAATAGCTGATGGGATTGAAAACAGGACAGCTCAGTCTCTAAACTGGTTCCCTAGTAATGGGAACAGGAGCTGTCTCTGACATGAACTCAGTGGCTGGCTTTTTGGTCACCTTCTCCTGAGGTGGGGGAGACAGCCTTACCAGGCCACAGAGGAAGACTATGCAGACAGTCCTGATGAGACCTGACAGGCTAGGGTCAGATTGAAGGGAAGGAGGACCTGGCTCTCAGTGGACTAGGGGAGGGGCAAAGGAGGGAGGATGGGATTGGGAGGGTGCGAGGGAGAGGGCTACAGCTGGGATACAAAGTGAATAAATCATAATAAATTGAAAAATAAATTTTATACAACACTAGGTCAGTTGTATGCTGTCTACACAGTACCCACAGAAAGAGGAAAAGGACAGAAGATGTTTATCAAAGAGTTTGTAGCTGAAACAAGTTGGCATAGTTGTTCTGATACTTGATCTAGTACATGTCAAACCATGTCAAAATCAGTCAGAAGAGATGAAGAAGTCCACTATAAAAGGAACATTTAAATTAATATTTGACAATTGTACATGTATACGTACTGAATCATGAGGTGCTAATTTCATAAAACTAATAATATGACCACAGATTGTCAAACAGATCTTGGTATCATAATGGTGACTTAGATAGCCAACTTTCATCTTTACATAGGTCACTTAAACTAATAAACCACAAATAATATTCATCAATTGTATCATAGATCAAATGATTTATTTATTAGATATCTGCAGAATGTGCCACAGAATATTCTAGCCAACAAGTATGAAGTACATATTTCTTAGAATCTCTTGACACCTACCTAGACTATATGTTAGGACACAAATATAAAAGAATCAAAATAAGGTCTTAATTTTACCACATTATACCAGCATAAAGAGACCCCCAAATTAAAGCAAAAGACACAAATACTTGTAAATGGAATTCAAGGTTTATACACAATTAATTAAAAAACATACATTACAACCAAGTACATGATCATCTTGACAGAAGTCAGAAATTGGCACCTAGATGTATAATCATCCCAAACCTAATGCCTACATGCCAGTGTAAGAACACAAGCAACAACAGTCAAGGCAATATGTCACCAACAGAGCCCTGATATCCTACTACAACAAGCTCTGAATATTCCAACACAGTAGAAGCACAAAAAAGACTTAAAACCAATTTTATAAAGATGATAGAGGTCTTTAAAGAGGAAATGAATAAATTTCTTAAGGAAACAAAGGAAAAGACAAACAGAAAAATTGGAGAAAACAAAAAAATCCCTTAAAGAAAATGAAGAAAGCCAAAGGGGGAAAAACAGTTGAAGGAGATGAATCAAACTGTTCAAGACCAGAAAATAGAAATAGAAGCTGTAAATAAAACTCAAACTAGCCAGGTGCGGTGGTACATGTCTTTAAATCCAAGCACTTGGGGAGGAGAGGAAGGTGGATTTCTGTGAGTTTGAGGCCAGTCTGCTCTACAAAGTGAGTCCAGGACAACCAAGGCCACACAGAGAAACCTTGTCTCAAAAAAGAAAAACAAAACAAAACAAAAACCTCAAACTGAGGAAATTCTGGAAGTGGAAAATCTAGGTAAGTGAACCTTACTACAGATTCAAGTATCACCAACAGAATACAAGAGATGGAAGAGAGAATCTCAGATATTGAAGTACAATAATAGAAATAAATACAGTCATCAAAGAAAAATGAAAAACTTCCTGACACAAAACAATCAAGAAATCTGAGACAATAGAAGAATCCCAATTCAAAGGTCCAGAAAATACTTTCAACAAAATCATAGAAGAAAAATTTCCTAACTTAAGAAGGACATGCTTATTAAGGTATACAAGAAGCTTACAGAACATCAAATATATTGGACCAGAAAAGAAAATCCCTTTTTGCGTAATAATCAAAACACTAAACATATGGAACAAAGAAAGAATTAAAAACTGTAAGCAAAACAGACCAAATAATGTATAAAGGCGGACCTATTAGAATGATACTTGACTTTTCAAGGAGACTTTAAAAGCCACAAGGACTTGTACAGATGTACTGCAGACTCTAAGAGACTCTAGATGCCAGCCAAAACTACTTTATATCCAGCAAACCCTTCAATCACCATAAATGCAGAAAAGGAGATATTCCATGATAAAGTTTTAAAACTATATATCCAAAAATCCAGCCCAATAGAAGGTACTAGAAGGAACGCTCCAAGCCAAGGAGAATAACTGCACCCCAGAAAGCAAGGGAAATAAATAATCTCATATCCACAAAACCAGAAGAAGGGAAACACACACGAACACACAATCACCACTATAACTAAAATAATGGAAATTAACTATACTTGGTTTTGATGTCTCTCAATATGAATAGACTCAACTTCACTGTAACAGCATTGCCTGGTGCTTTGTGTTTGATAGTTATTTTGTTCTCTGAGGTCTGCTTGCTGCCTCTTAACAGCAAACCATCACATACCCCAAGTGTTGCCTCCAGGGTTATCCCTGATTGGATAAGTAAAAGGCCTGCTGCACACCTGGGCAGGGCAGGAATGAGCGGTGGAGCTAGGGTTTGTGGGTTTTGAGGAGGGAATGATCACGGGAAGGGGAGACGGATAGAGGAGAAAGAAGAGGAGCCCATGGGATAGATAAAGAACCACATGGGCTGGGAGGAGTGAACTCTGAGAATGGTGCAGACAGGAGGAGCCCAGATGGAAAGCATGTATTTTGGGATTACGGATGGGAAGTAGCCCAGATAGAATGATTAAAGCAGATGGCATAGGGAGGGGGTTACAAGGGAGCTTAGGGGGAAATATCTGCTCAGCCCCATGCAAAATAAAGATGATTTAAAACACAACAGGTGTTGATATTGGCATTTAAGGTAGCAGATTAATAATAATCACCATAATAATTATACATTTTAAATAATAAACATCAGCCATTTTTTCAATTGTTAAAAATTGATTTATTATTTACTACAATTTATTTACTTTGTGTACCGGCTGTAGTCTCCTCCCATTCCCATTCCTCATCTCCCCCTATGCCCAGTATCTACTATCTGTGGCATGGCAAGGCTACCCCCCCCCCCAGCGGGGGAGGTGATCAAAGAGTTCATGTCAGAGATGTGCTTGGTTTCCTTGTGAAGCTCCTGCCCCCTCCAGGTCTTTCTATCTCCCCTTTCTTTCTTTAAGATTCCCACTCTGCCCAAAGTTTGGCTGAGGCCTTCTGTGGTAGGCTTCTGTCCTGTAATGTCATTCAGAAGGACAAAAGTATGAACATCGAAAGTAGGAGAAGATATGGAATATTAGCCATTTTTTAAATGTACT
This sequence comes from Pachyuromys duprasi, assembly GCA_028658305.1. Lineage (NCBI taxonomy): Eukaryota > Metazoa > Chordata > Mammalia > Rodentia > Muridae > Pachyuromys > Pachyuromys duprasi. Next base: position 47,863,107 of record CM053762.1, on the reverse strand, counting down.
ACAGCATTCCACAATGAAAAGACACAGACTAACAGAATGGATGTAAAAACAGATCTAGCCTTCTGCTGCATTCAAGAAACACACCTCAACATCAAAGACAGAATTAACTTAGAGTGAAGAGTTAGGAAAAGATTTTTTTCAAGCAAATGGACCCAAGCAGTAAGCTGTCGTAGTCATCTAACAAAGTAGATTTCAAACAAAAATTAGTCAAAGAGATGACAAAGGATACTTCATACTCATGAAACAAAAAATTCACCATGGTGATCTTTCAATTTTTAACATCTATTCTCCAGACACAAAGGCACCCTCATTTGTAATGGAAACACCATTAAAGCTTAAATCACACACCAACCCTCACACATTGATAATGGGAGGCTTCAATGCCACACTCCCAACAACGGACAGATCATCCAGACAAAAACTAAACACAGAAATAATGGAACTAAGAGGTATTATGAACCAAATGGACCTAATAGATACCTACAAAACATTTCACCCAAGAATATACCTTCTTCTCAGCACATTATGGAGTTTTCTTAACACCTGTAATCAGTAGGGAGCAGGTGAGGGTCAGGGCCAGTTCTCCCACACTCATGCGATGGGGCCTGCTCACCCATGCCCTTGCCACCAGAGTCAGCTCAGCAGAGCTGCCCAGGCAAGCTGCAAGGCCCACTCTCCTGAGTGCTGCAGTTGGTGAGGACCAGGACCAGATCTCTTGCTCTCACGACCCCACAGGTGGTAAGGGGTGATGGGGAGGAGCTTATCTCTCCCTCTTCTACACCAACTCACAGGAGATGGATGGGAGGACCATCTTTCCCATGCTAGTACCTTGGGGAGTCATCTCACACATTGCAACTCCTGTAGTGTGTGTGGCCTGCTCTCCTGAGGACTGCCACTGGCTAGGGGCAGGATGAGCTCTCCTGCTCTCCTGCTCCCAGGCTGCCTCTCCTCTGGTGCCCAGGTGAGAGGTGAAGCCAGTCTGTACAGTCCTCAGATATCAACATGTCCCCAGGCAGCAGCCCAGACCAGAGACTCCTACCTGACCTTTGGTGGAAACAGACTTCTGCTGCAGGGCCACAGACACAGAGATGGTCCCTAGTGGCAGCACAAGCCAGGTCCCCATCATGGTCCTAGGTGGCATCACCGGCTACTCACATGAGGCTGTTCCTCACTGCCCTGGAGTCTCCAGTTTTGCCTCTCTGCCTTCTCTTTCTCTTCCATGTCTTTGCCACTTACTTGTTCTATTAGTGACACCCAGGATTTCTGAGTGTCTGGGGTCATCTCAGGAGTGTTATGATCTGCTCCTGTATTATGTCACCAGGCAGGGGCATCGTGGGCAGGGCTTGTCTCCTGAGGCCACATGGTGCCAACCTGTTGGTCATCTCAGACTCACTCCTCACTTACCCAGCCACACATCCAATTGGCCCCTAGCGAGGGTTGTCTGTTTCTGGCTTACTCCTACACAGGGTCAGTGGTCCCAGGTGGGGATTTTCTAATCTCTGGCTTGCTCGTTGTCCTGGGATCCTGTGCTGGCCTGCCTGGCGGGGTGGTCATCCCAGGCTATCTCGATGTCCAGACTCACTAGCTCCGGACTGGTGGTCCTCTCAGGCTCAATTTTTTTTCAGGGAATATTAGGCTATTAATATTTCAGATGTTCACAGAACAGAACACTGGGCATAGAATAGCCTTTCTCCTCTCTGTCACCTACTGACACACATGAGATGCAGAAGCCGCACCTGGTATCTTGCTACTTTGCTGAAAGTGTTTATCAGCTGTAGGGGTTTCTATAGTATGTGTGCTATCATAATTTGCAAATAAAGACACTTTGACTTCTCCCTTTCCAATTTGTATCCCCTGATCTCCTTGAGTTGTCTTATTGCTACTCTATTGAACAGATATGAAGAGAGCATATTGCTCCTGATTTTAGTGGAATTGGTTTTGAGTTTCTCTCCATTTAAGTTGATGTTAGCTATGGACTCGTTTTAAATTGCCTTTGTTATGTTTAGGTATGCCCCTTGTATCCCTATATTATTTATTTATGGATATCTCCATAATATTTATCATGAAAGGGTGTTGGATTTTGTCAAAGACCTTTCTCCATTTAATGAGATGATCATGTAGTTTTGTCTTTCAATTTGTTTTTATGGTGGATTAAGTTTATCAATTTACATATGTTGAACCATCCCTGCAATTCTACGATGAAGCCTACATGACCATGGCGGATGATCTTTATGATGTGCTCATAAATTTGGTTAGCAAGTAATTTACTGAGAATTTTTGCATCTATGTTCATAAGGAAAATTGGTCTGTAATTCTCTTTCTTTGTTCTGTCTTTGTTTGGATAACAGGGTAACTCTGACTTCAGAAACTAAACTGGGCAATGTTCCTTCTGTTTCTATTTTGTGAAATAATTTGAGGGGTATTGGTAGTTATTATCTCTTCTTTGAAAGTCTGGTAGAATTCTGTGCTAAAACCATCTTGCCCTGGGCTTTTTAAAAGAAACTTTATTTTAAAATTATATATGTTAAGTACAATTAAATTATAATCATAATTTAATGAAAATATAATCACATATGTTATATATAATTAAAATATATGTTACGATAAAGATCCTTTGCATATATATTATTACTCCAGTTCAGTGTTTTTAATTAGAGTCCTAAGTGGGAAAATGAGTGGGTCTCTGTGTCTATATATGTTTCTTTTGTCTTTTCTTGGGCTCTTTTCCTTCTGTTTGTTTTGTCCTATTCTTATGTGTTAGTTTCTGTTTTATCTTTTTATCTTTTATTTTGTTATTTTCCCTTAGAAGCCTGTTAATTTTCTTATGAGAGACTGAAATATGGTGGATCCAGATGGAAGGGGATGTGGGAAATACTAGCAGGCGTAGAGGGAGGAGAAATCATAATCAGAATATAATATATGGGAAAAATACATTTTCAATAAAGGGAAGAAAAACAATCCCCTAAACAAAACAAAATAACAAAAAACATAAGCTACAAAATACTTTAGGAGACACTATGTATTGTGTTCATAATGCCTATTGCAGAAGTTAAAAAGTACTTTTTATTTACATTTTTAATACTTAGATTTTACATTTTACTTAATAAAATTAATTAGCATTTTATGACTTTTCTATTTTATCACATTTATGAGTATCATATTATGATACAATATATAAATTTAACAGTTACTATTGTTACAATTATTTATTGGACTGACCCTCATATGTGTGGGGTCATACGATATTCTATGTAATCCTGACTCTAGAACCATAACAAGGGAGGAGTCAGGACTGAGGTATTATTCCTTTTTAATTTTCTGTAGATTAGAAAAATTGTTATTCATTTTTAAGTTTTTAGATAACTCATAGATAAAGCAGTTATTCCCTGAATATCATCTGTAACTGACCCATCTGTAACTTTCATTGAAAAGAAAATTGTAACATTGGCTTACCAAGCATAATGTGAACTTTCACATATTTATTGCACACAGAGCCACATATTTTACATTACAAGATGCCCCAAATATTGCTTTTTGGGGAGATTTTTTCTCCTGCTTGGACAGAGACTCTTCTGTCCAACAGAAAGCTTCGGAGAACCTTTCAAATGCTTCCCCCAGCACAGGGTCTCTTTTAGGCAGAAACCTACCTTGAGCCAACTTAAATAAACAGATGTGAGTCAAACAGTGCCTGAATCCCACTCTTTACAGGCAGCTGACCACTTCAACTTTGGTCAGGAGACAATCTTATAAGGTGCTATTTAAAAATTAATTGTTTCAGGTATCTTTTATTTTGATCTTTTTCGTGGAGTACATTTTGCATTTGGTAAAGTACATGCATCTTCTGGACAGCTTGAAGTTTTATGCGTGAGCATGCCCAATATTGAACACTTCTGGTACCCCAACAGATCTCTTACATATATGCCACTTGATACCTCCCCCCCCACCAATGATACCACCATCCACATCCCTGTTCACACAGGTTAGGTTGGTCTATTTTAGAACTCCACAGAAAAGGAATCATATAATATGCTCTTTATTAACATCTGGCTTCTTTCACTTAGCACCTGTTTGGTATTTATCTATGTTGTGGGATATATCACTAGGTTTGCTTTTTCAAAATTGTATGTATTCCATGTACACCTACACCATAGTCCATGCAATACGTCATTTCCATTTGAAGACTGTGACTCTGTATGTGTGCCTTTTTGTGAATATAAACAGTCATTTCTTGTGGGAGTGTACCTAGGAGCAGTATTGCTGGGCCAATAAACTAACGTGCATATTTAGCTTTAGGGAATTTCACCTAATAGATCAATTATATCCCAAGGAGCAATGCATCAGTATCTTCCCCAAAGTTTTTTTTTTTAATTTGTCTTCAAAATTAGGCCATCTGATACTGCCAATTTGATGTTAATGAGTCGCTCATTAAAACCCCTAAATAACAAATAAATCCTGTGGAATGAGAAGCTTCCATTGTGATTCTTGCAGAAGTTGAAGTGGTCAGCTGCCTGTAGAGAGTGGGATTCAGGAACTGAAAGAACGCCAATATTCACAATGAGCGTGGAGTTCACAGGGTGCTTGCCTCAGACACTTTGCAGCAAATTTCACATCTGTTTGTTTAAGTTAGCTCAAGGTGGGTTTCTGAGAGTGGCAGCTAAGAACATCCTGCCTGAGAGAGACCCTGTGCCGGGGGCAACATTGGAAAGGAGCTCCAAAGCTTTTATAAGAGTGAACGCACTACCTCATTAGCCACACTGTCTAATGCTCCCCACTTCTCTACCTTCTAATTACATGGAGTGTGGTGTGTGCCTCACACATTGCACAGGTGGGAAACTGGAATTCTGGGGAACCTTGCCCAAGTGGTTGCTGAAGTAGGGTTTTCTTTTTTTTATTTAAAAATTTTATTGATCATTATTATAAACGTGTGTGTACGTGCGCATGTGTGTGCATGTATGTGTGTGCGCATGTGTGTAAGATATGGGTGCATATGTGTAGAGGTAATAGAGCAGCTTTCAGATGTTGGTTCTGTCCTCCAAGGGATCCATCTGAGGCTATTACACTTGCATGGCAAGCACCTTTACCCACTAAAGCCATCTCACTTGCTCTGGGTAGGGTTTTCTAAAGCAGCCTGGAATCCTGAAATCTGCATGAGATTTACCAGAAAAGTTCATGCTAAAGGGAGGTGAAACCCTTTTGGCAAAACACAGCCTGAGAGCTAGTCTTTTGGAGGAAGTGTGGATATTTATGTGAAACAAGGTAAGTATCAGTTACTACAAATGTAGAGTCACAGAGTCCACATAGAACAATGGTTTTCAACTGTGGATCATGACCCCTTTGGGACTCAAATGACTTTCATAGAAGTCACTGATCTGAAATCTTGAATGTCAGATATTTACATTATGATTCATAGCTGTATCAACATTACAGTTATGAAATAATTTTATGTTTGGGGGTCACCATAACATGAGGAACTGTATTAAAGTATCATCATAACATTAGGGAGATTGAGATCCAGTGACCTAAAACTTCTTATGATTTGCAGCAGAAGAGAGAGAGAGGACCCAGATGAGGGCTTCGTAAACTCTCCCAGAATGAGGGGCTCATGTGGCAAGGATCATTTTCAATCTATGTTTCTCCTGAACATATCTCAATATCCGGGAACATTGGATCAGAAAATTGACTTGGCAATCATTCCTCAAATCATGCTTCGATTTTAAATGATATCTGAATTTCTGTAAAGCTATTTCCCACAACCAATCATAGCCTGTATGTTCTTTTCCAGCTACTTGCAAAAAAAAAAAAAGACATCAGTTATTTGTTAGAAAAAAAAAAACAAGAAAAATTTCTCTTTACTCATTGCTTCTTGGACAGGTTACGCTTGGTTTTCAATTCCATAAATGTCTGGCTGTATTGCATTTGCTACAACCGTTAAGCCTGCAAGATGCCTGGGACAGTCTGGTTCTCTCCCAGCATTAAAATGCACAGTGCAGTTAAGGTTGAGCTCACTGCAAATATTTTAAGTAAATAAATTCACCTTTGTAAGTTTAAAATTGCGTGAAACCCAGGTTTCCCAGTGTTCAAGGGTCCACCTTTACCTTTTTAAATTTAAATTTAAAATTTATTTTTATTAATTACAGTTTATTCACTTTGTTCCCCCACCCCCCGTACCTCCCTCCTCCCCTCCCAGTCCCACCCTCCCTCTTCCCCACCTATGTCCCTTTCCAAGTCCACTGATAAGGGAGCGCCTTCTCCCCTTCCCTCTGATCCTAGTCTATCAGGTCTCCTCAGGAGTGGCTGCATTGTCTTCCTCTGTGGCCTGGCAAGGCTGCTCCCCCTTCAGGGGAGGTGATCAAAGAGCAGGCCAATTAGTTCATATCAGAGACAGTCCCTGTCCCCATTACTATGGAGACCACTTGGATACTGAACTGCCATAGATTACCTCTGTGCAGGGGTTTCAGGCCATCTCTATGAATGGTCCTTGGCTGGAGTATCAGTTTCAGAAAAGACCCCTGTGCTCAGACTTTTTGGATCTGTTGCTGTCCTTGTGGAGCTCCTGTCCTCTCCAGGTCTTACTATCTCCCCCTTCTTTCATAAGAGTCCCTGCACTTTGCCCAAAGTTTGGCTATGAGTTTCAGCATCTGGCTTCATATCCTGCAGGCCCTCTGTGGTAGGCTCCTGTCCTGTTCCCTATTTTCTCCCTCCTCGGATGAATGTCCTTTACCCTTTACCTTTTGACACTGAGCCTTGCAAGACAAAGGGAGCCTGATTATCATCATCATCATCATCATCATCATCATATCCTTCCCAGGTTTCTGAGATACCACAGTGAGGTCACTCCTATTATTCTATTCCCCATGTCCCCACCGAAGCCAGTTCTGGCTGCAACCATAACCCTTTGTAGGTCCCCATTGATGTATGGTAACTGATTTGCACCTGGCTGCTCCTTTTGTTTTGCTGCATAAAAAGGGTAGATCTGGGCCAAATAACTTCAAACCAGCTGAAGCTGTGTTTATAGCACAAGTGAATTATGCATAGAACACATTACAGTTGCTCCCTGCTCTGGAGGGTCAAGTAGTCTCTTATTAGTCAGGGCTTTGTTTACAAATGTAGAACAGACCCAGAAAGGAACAAGCACAGACCTGGGACTGGGCATCTGAGCAGCTGTCACTTCCTGACCTTAGAAGACTGCAGGGAGGCGCATGTTTGAGACACTGGGAGGGAGAGAGTTGTGTTGCTGGCTGTCTGAGTCAGGCAGCCTCACAGGAGGAAGAGGGGGCGGGTGCAGGTGTTAGTGTTTGGGACTCCTCTTCTTCTTCCTGTCATCTTCTACCAGGTTTGCTCACCAGTCCAACCCATTCTGAAGCCAGCAGGCACAAGGAGGTTGTCCACATAGCAGTGGTCGGCATCTCAAGGAGAGGTGGCTATGGAATGGCAAATGAGGACATCTCTGGTATAGTCACTAAGAAGGAAAAGAAATGTGCTCATAAAACTGGAGGCGATGTCCTTTTATCACTAAGAATTTTTATTTTGAATGTATTGAAAGAGCATTGTTAAACAGATAAGAATTCAATTATTTTTCTTATCAGATAGTACCTTCCTGGATTAAAAATGACTTAACATTTCGGTGCTAAACAGTGGAGTAATCTTTTATAAAACAGTCTGTGGCAGATTCCCCTGTATCCCTGCTAGCAAAAATGACTGTAGTGCAGCTTCTAGAACTTTACTCACTCCACATTAAGAGGGGAAGCCTCCGGTTTGCCCGTAAGCAAAAGAGGGCAGCAGGAGGGTGCTGCGCGGCTTCTGAAGACAGATCTGAGGAGAGAATGCAGCTGGATGCCGGAAAGCTGAAAGTGTGTCAGAGCCCTGAGCCTCCATGGTAACATTCACAGGCCCCACAGCCACCACGCTGTGAAGAAACCAGGCTGGCTGGGCTCCCAGAGAGTCACGTGGAAAAGCCCTGAGACCACGTGGAAGATACTGGTTTCCAGCCTCTCCTGTTTCCTCCAACTTCCTGTTTATTCTGGTGTCAGCCACGGTGGGACAAGGGAATGGTATCTCAAGAGACTTCCTTGTAGGAACCACATCATGGCTCAGAAATAGAGAAGAAAGGATCACTGTCATTTTAAGCCATGGAGATTTGAGATAATTTGTTACAAGAGGAATCGAAGCAATTTTAAATGGCAGTTCAGTCCCACAAATGTCCCCCAAACACATAGAATTCATTGACATGACACAGCATGGATAACCATGAACAGGGCTGCAAACACCCAATGGCCTCCCGTGCAGCAGCCATGGGAGATGCCACCAATTTTCAGATCTGTGCTGATGAAAAAAAAAAATGAAGAAAAACAAACATGTATCACTTAGGACTGATGAAATGTGACAATATAGATGCAGTAGGAGAGACAGAATGAAAGAGCAAACGAACTTGGCTGGTGAGACTCTTCGTTTTGAAAAGCTTAATAGTTTGTAGTTAAAATGACACAAATCTAAGTGCAGCAATGACACAAAACCAAAGCAAAACAAAATGAAACAAGTAAAAAGACAATAAAACCACTGAAATTTCACCAGCTAGAAATAAGTGCCTAGATATTTTAGGGCACATGAATACATACAGACACAGTACATATAATGATTTAGCTGATATCGCCCTAGACTAGATCATTCATACAGATATATGGATAATATATATATATATATATTTATATATACCACATCAGTTATTTAACTAACCATTTAGTAACGGACATTTTGTTCTGTTATTTCAATTTTATGAGTAAAGCAATGGGTTATATTTGCATGTGTTTCTTCTCCACTGTGTAATTGTCTCTTTTTTTGTGGAGAATTTCTATGTATATGAGATTGTTGGATTGAATGGGGTTTATTTATAACTGATTCTAAAACGTTACATTCGTAATCATGGCCTGGATTGACAAAAGCACCTCCCTGGAAAGTGTATGTTTCTTTATCATCTTCATCAGCTGTTGACGAGCAATTCTTCCCCTTTGGTCCTGTTGAGGTTTTGCCATTTATGTGATGACTTTATGGTTTTAAAAGATTTTCTTTTCATTGTTTGTGTTTCTATCTCAGCAAATGGTGAAACTGAACCTCTTTGTCTATTTGAACTTTTGTGAATTGACTCCTGATTGTCTTTGTTCGTCTTTCTTTTCATAAGTAGTTTGTGGGAGCACTTTGTGTAATAGCAAATTTTTATGCATTGTTTGTCTTGCTATTTTTTCCTGTCTTTCGAACGTTATCATTGTGGCATTTTGGTTTTGTTGCCCAGAAATTCTGTGTGAATTGATTTTACACTATACTTTCTCGTCTTGGTGACAGACAAAATTCTTGTTCCAATTTGCTGTTTTAAAAGCATTCACCCATATTTCTTTTTTGCATTTATTACACTTATAATTTATGAAATTTAACTTCTGTAATGAGGACTGTTGCCCATCTCATTTTGTGAAAAAAATCACTCTTTCCAAGTTATTAGAAATTATACATTTATCATGTACTAAATTCTCCTTATATTTTCATTCTTATATTTTCATTGAGATTCTTTGGAAAACTGCTTCAGTTTTTTTTCCCTCCATGCTAACACAGTTCATGCTACTGTTCCCATTTCTGAAAAATACCAGGAGTCACTTTCTCAAAATGAACGGTGCATTTTCCCCTTCTGCTCCTCGAATGATCTTTGTTATGTTCTTTACAGACAAATTTTAAAGTAATTGTTCGCTTCTGAAATAGAGGAGGTGGTGTAGCAGGTTAAGAGCTCTTTCTGGGCAAGCATGGACGCGTGAATTTGAGTGTGCAGAACACAAGTAAGTGTAAATTCCCAGTGCTGGAGTGGTGAGGACAGGAACATTACTGGGCTTGGTTCCTGACAGTCTTGCCCTGTGTTCAGTCAGAGACCCTGTCTGAGATGAATAAACTGGAGAGTAATGGTTGAGGGAATCAGA
>CM053762.1:47831233-47852651 GCA_028658305.1 Pachyuromys duprasi | reverse complement strand
TATCCATTCCTCAACTAAGGGACATCTAGGTTCTTTCCAGCTTCTGGCTATTACAAATAAAACTCCTATGAACATGGTTGAGAAAATGTCCTTGTTGTGTACTTGAGCATCTTTTGGATATATGTGTGGGAGTGGTAAAGCTGGATCTTGAGGTAGCACTTTTCCTAATTTTCTGAGAAAGCACCAGATTGATTTCCAAAGTGGTTGTACTAGTTTACATTCCCACCAGCAGTAGAGGAGGGTTCCCCTTTCTCCACATCCTCTCCATCATGTGTGGTCGCTTGAGTTTTTGATCTTAGCCATTCTGATGGGAATAAGGCGATATCTCATAGTTGTTTTGATTTGTATTTCCCTAATAGCTAAGAATATTGAGCATTTCTTTAAGTGTTTCTCTGCCATTTGATATTCCTCTATTGAGAATTCTCTGTTTAGCTCTGTTACTGCCCACAGCAACACCTGAATACTGCCCGAGTGAGGGCTGGGGGAAAGAAGACAGGGGGACACAAGGAGGACACCAAGACAGGTTTCTGATCAAGGTGCCATTTACTGAACATTCAAGCAGCACTTATAAAGCAAAGGATCATGAGCAATTTTCTCATGGTAACAGCTCATCTTGGCAAAGCGTCTGAGGATTCACTCAAGGTTACACAAAGTTTGCTCTCTGGTTCCCAGGGTTGCACGGAGTTTGTTATCTAGTTCTCAGGAGCAAAGCACCCCACTGGAAAAGTTGCCAAGGTCAGCTTCCCAGAAGTTGCCAAGCTGCCAAGTGTCTGAGAAACTGAACTTTAGATTAGACCAATGTCTGCCAAGACCAGGAGGCAAAACTGTATTTACCAGACTCCTTCATAGCTCTGTACCCCATTTTAAAAATTGGATTACTTGATTTGTTGTTTAACTTCTTGAATTCTTTATATATTCTGGATATTAGCCTTTTGTCAGATATAAGATTGATGAAGATCCTTTCCCAGTCTGTAGGCTGTCGTTTGTTCTGAAAACAGTGTCCTTTGCTTTACAGAAGCTTTTCAGAAACTGATCATCTTAATGCTTTTTAAAAAACTACTTCCAAGACTTTTCCATTTTCCTCCTGGGGTTTTCAGAAATTGTAAATTAGAAAAAAAGTCATGTAAAATTTTATTGTCTGGAAATAATGATATTTTTGCATCCACCCACAAGTATGTATAACTCATTTAATTTTCTTAATTGGTTGCATTGGCTTGAATGCTCAGAACCATGTTAGATGATTGCAATTGTCTTCTTTGGGACTTTAATGGAAATATTTTCATTATTTTTCCACTAAGTGTCATGCTGGACTTAGGTTTGCAAAGAATTTTACAATAATATTCAATTATGTGCTCATCCAAATTTATTTCAGAGTTTGATAAAATCAAAATAGATTTGGAACAAAAGTAAATGGAAAGTTAAGCCAAGTATATTATATTATTTACTAATATGGAATTATTCTTTTTAACATGTATTTATTTTTATTCATTCACTTTGTATCCCAGCTGTAGTCCCCTCCCTGTTCTCCTCCCATCCCCCTCCCCAAGTCCACTGATAAGATGGGTCCTCCTCCCCTTCTGTCTGACCCTAGCCTATCAGGTCTCATCAGGAGTGGTTTCTTTGTTTTCCTTTGTGGCCTGGGAAGGCTGATCCCTTTCAGGGGGACGTGATCAAAGGGCCAGCCCCTGAGTTCATATGGAATTATTCTTAAAGCATAAAATGATGTTTATTTACAATCTAATATCCTCTGGGGGAACTTAATTCTACTTTCTAAGGCTCTGGGATATTTTGGGGTGAGATTGGTCAATTGCTTTCTGTTTGATAGGATTTGTAATAGTGTCATGTTGTTTATAGCATGCATTTGGTTTCCACTTTTTCTATAAACTGTTCCAAGCCGTAGTGAAGAACCTTGTTAAGGTAAACGAATAGTGTTTACTTATAAGTAAAATGATTCTGCCAGTTTTTTTTTTTTTGACAAATAGTTTGTCAAAAACCCACCATTTACTTATGGTTTTGTGTCACAACAAAAGGCTTTCAACATCATGTTTTACTTAAAATTTATTCAAATGAGATATTGTAGCTCATGCCTGAGATACCAGCACTTGGGAAGCTGAAGCAGGAGGACTAGTAGGATTTTGAATCCAACCTGGGTTACATAGTAAGAACCTATCTCAAATACAACAAAATTTCAGAGAGGGCTCTACTTATATTTTTGTCTTATTCATTAAAGTTTTTTTTTTTTTTTTACTCTTGAATAACCTCAAACACAATGTTCTTACAAGAGACTGGTTGGTACTAAATGGCGAATCTTTCTGTAACATGAGACGAGTTTTGCATGTAACCTGAACACATTTGCTTGTGTATTTTAGATAATTCTGGGGTTAGCTGTAATACCTAAAACAGTGCAAATGCCTTGTGAACGTGTGTTTGCTGTGCTATGCTTTATCATTGTCATGTGAATGTGTATTTGCTGTGTCATGCTTTGCTGTTTGGGGTGTAATGACACAGGAAAACAAAACTTCACACATGTTCAGTATCAATTATAATAGTAATTTTTTATTTTGCTAAAGAAAGTTTTTTTTTCTCAAACAGTAAAAATAAATCAAACATCAGCAAGAAAACACTTGGCGGTTTTGGCCCCCTTAGGTAAAGTATAAAGGATAGCAGCAACGACAATTGCATAGCCGAGGATACTGCTGTGTGAGAGTTACTGGAGGCACACAGGCTCATGAGAACTTTCTTACCTTCGTGATCTTGGTGTCCCACGTTTTCTTTCTTTTCCTTACCCACGAAGATGAAAATGAGCGAATCATCTCTGAAAAAGTGTCAGTATGTGACCCACAGGCAATATCCTAAAGTTCTGACTGGTGATTTATAAAGCTGAGAGACAGTGTGCTACAAGGAAGAGAACATCACAGGAGATGTGGCAGGCTAGGGGCCTCTGCTGTAACCCAGATCTGAGTTGCTAAGGACTGAAACCAAAGAGCAGAAGGCTACATCAAAGACGGTTTTCCTCCTCAGGCTGAGTCAGTCATCTCTGGAAAGCTCACTCTGGGAGTAATTTCCTCATGCATGACTGGCTTCATCCATGTGAATTTAACATTAATCCCAGGATAGGACTAATGCTTTCTTCTGATGGCTACTATACACAATGGGGAAATTTTTGTTTTTCAAAGCTGAAATGAAATGCTTATCATATGAGGAGATTTTGTATGGATACATAAATGACTGAAATGCATACTTACTACAACATTTTAAAGGATACATTTGATCTAGGCCTGTGGTGGAAAAAAAAACGAGTAAAAAACCAGCAGAGACCTTGCTGTATAGATCAATTTATCTTAGTACGGCTGTGAGCGGAGAGAAGCAGACTAATTACAGTAAAAACCAAATAAAACGTCGGCATAATTTATGTTCTGTATTAACAGGGACTTTTGGCAATCATAAGAAAAATATATTGTGTGACTAATGTATGTGTGTAGTTCCTGGGCATGACAGAAAACCGAGCAGCTCTTGTGAAGGATGTGTCCAGATTATAGGAACAAGTGAGGGACTTCTATAGGACATGGCCATCAGGGTAAGTTAACTCTAACTTCCTCCTTCAGTCAGACACTTCATTCAAATTCAAGTTTCATATAGCTAGGAGTGATATTCCAAGTTAGTTATATCTAAGTCCTATGTTTACTATTTGCTCCACTCAAAAATATTTTATAACTGTTATACCAGGATTCTGTAGAACAGGGAACTGCAGAAGCTGCTTGTTTTGAGGCCACAATGAACCGTGTATTTGATTTCCCTGGCAGCTAGGTAGGTAACTTGTGACTTGTTCCTGGCCAGTAGAATGGAGCAAAAGTGATGTTTACTACCTTGTGTGTGTGGAGCATGTTTATAACTCCTACAGAAGCCATCTCTGTCTTTTCATCTCCGATGGTACTAGCTTCAGAGAGCCCATGACCATTACCACATGAGTTCTACTTCAGTACACAGAGATAGGAGAGATACAAGCTTTAATGATTTGAAGTTGTTGAGATTTAGGGATTTCTTTGAAGAATATTTGAAGCAAAAATTCTCAACAAAGTGCTTGAAAACAATATACAAGAACATAGCAGAAAGAACATAGCAGAAAGAACATAGCAGAAAGATCATCCACTATGAACAAATAGACTTCACCTCAGAGATATAGGTATGGCTCACATATATAAACTGATAAATGTAACCTGGCATCTAAACAAACTGAAAGAAAATACGGGATCATCTCATTAGATGGAGAACAAAACCCAACATCTCTTCATCATAAAAACCATGGAGACAATAGGGATATAAAGGACATACTAAGCATGATAAAGGCAGTTTACAGAAAGCCCATAGCCAACGTCAACTTAAATGGAGAGAAACTCAAATTAATTCCACTAAAATCAGGAACAATTAAAGGTTGTCCACTTTCTCCATACCTATAATTCTTGAAGTCTTAGCTAGAACAATAAGACAGATGAAGGAGATCAAGAGGTTACAAATTTGAAAGGAAGAAGTCAAAGTATATTTATTTGCAAATAATATATTAGTACACACACTGACCCTAAAAATTCCACCAGGAAATTCCTGGAGCTGGTAAACACTTTCAGCAAAGTAGCAAGTTACAAAATATACATTCAAAAATCAGTAGCTCTCCTATATAAAAATGACAGACAAACTGAGACAGAAATCAAGAAAACAACACCTTTTACAAAAGCTTCAAGTAATATAAAATATCAGGGGTTTACTCTCACCAAGCAAGTGAAATGCTAGTGTGTTAAAAATTTTAAGACACGAAAGAAAGATATGAAAGAAGAAATTAGAAGACAGAACAGTTTTCTATCTTCATGGATCAGTAGGTTTAATTAGCAAAAATGACTAGCCTACCAAAAACAATCTACAGATTCACTGGTGTACTCATCAACATTCCAACACAGTTCTTCACAAATATTGAAAGGACAATTTCCATCCTCACGTGGAAACACAAAAACCAAGGATACCTCAACCAGTCCTGAATAATTAAAGAACTGTTGGGTGCTGAGGTCACCATTATTGACCTCAAACTGTACTGCAGAGCTACAGTAATAAAAACAGTGTGGTATTGGAACAAGACAAACACATTGAGCATGTCAGTAGCTGGATGCAGCGATTTTAACTTGGTGAAGGGCTTACCTATGCAAGGTATTTGTCCTGTCTTATTCTCTCACACAGCTGCTCTCACATCAGATCCTCTGAAATTCTCAGAACCCCTCTCCTCTAGTCCTAGCTCAACAGGCTCTTGTTCTACCTCAGCTTCCTCTTTCTTTCTTGGTCTGCATCAGGAAAGTTCAAAGAATTGGCAGGCAAATTGAACTTTTCTAGAGAGTGGAAAAAAGACAGAAACTAAACGAGTATCAGAAGAAGGGAAGGGGAAAGTCTGGGAAATTTCATACATTAATAATGATAATATGATATTGGTGGCAGTTGAAACTTGAAAGACACTTGATTGCTAAACCATATAAAGCTGGTTAAATTTTCTTGGCTGTTACTGGCATAAGACTGATTTAATTTCTATGATCCTAGAGCATATAGCCTAAAAGGAATATTTTTATAGTCATCAACAAAAATGTTACAGTAAATAAAACAGTAAATAATACAAAAAAGAAAAATGACACCATAGTTTTATTTCTTGGTTGTGAGCTCTGGCATTTGACAGCTGACTCATCTCTCCAGTATGCATGCCACAGTTTTGAACGGGGAGCTTAGCTTTAAGTAAGAAATAGTATGATAGCATAATCATAGTTTTTACATGTACACACTGTTGTAAATGTATGGATGAATGGTAAAAATAATTATCTCTGGATATTGACATCACATGAGATTTATTTCCTTTTTGACTTTTCTGTGTTTGAAGATGTTAGTAAGGGTTGGTGACAGGTCATTCCTCTGGGAGCTAGTGAGGCCTGAGTTAATGTGTGTTGTTGACTTGGTTATGGTCCCGTCAAGGATCTCTATGCCTGAGATCCATGGGAGTAGCAAAACCTTCCCTAAGGGAGGCTCAGAGGAATGGCAATGCCTTCCTTAGATCTGAGTGCAAATGTATAGAGAAAGCATCCACTGTAGCTTTTTCTTCCTACAGCCTGAAGGCTGCTCCCTTGCAGAGAATGCTCCTACCATGTTTAGTTAAGCCTGCCTCCTCATTCAGCTGTATATACTAACCTTGTCTCCTTCTTTATTTATGTGTAATAACCACACCTCTTTGTTCAGCTTTATGCAACAACCCTGCCTTCCTGTTCAAGTGTATATAGTAGGCACACAGAGCTTCTGTGGTGTTGCAGCTTCTCTGTCACGGAGCACAGAGCACTCACAACTTTTTACTGTCAGTTATATCTGTCATTTCTTCATTTCATTTAGGCCAATCTCTGGATCCATAAAAGGCATGGCATATTCCCTTTCTTTATTATTTTTCACACTTGGAAAGCAATCTCCTCACTTGGTCCATCTCTCTCTCATACAGTCCTGTGGACCCTAATTTTGCTTATCTCTAATTAGTGCTCTACCTAATATACTTGCTCTTCTGCACATCTCACTGGTTATATGTCATTTCCACACATATGTGGGCAGGTACACTAACTAACTGGGATTTCACAGGAGCCTGTCTTATTCCTGTAGTACAGCTCATCTAGGTTTATGCTTACTGTGTCACCAGACTCTAGTGACATGGAGCCAACATGCTCTTCAGAACAGAATCTCTGAAATTTCTCCACGGTGACACTGAAGCAAGCTCACCTGCTTAAACACAGAGATGAATGCTGTTTGGTGATTTTGTTAAAATTTATTTAGCAAGCTTGATGTGCTATTTTTTCCTATACAGAGATCTATAGAATATTAAAATGAAGTTTATGTTGTGCTTAAAGAAAATGATTTTAGTTCATAAAAATAGAAAGCCATTAAAGGCTAACTCTATGACAAATCCTTCCCACAAAACTTCTACTTGTGAGAGGAGTGAGCAAATTATCATAGGTGATTTCAATTTAGGTTATTAAAACATTTCCATAGACATAGAAGTCAGAGTTGATTAAATTTTAAACTTAATTGATTGAAGTATTTATTATATAATGATTTAAAAGCACAAGAAAATACTACAGCTGATTGGATAATTATGAATAAATAAACAGGGAAGGATATAACCTAGAAAATTTGCTTCAATTAGTTTAATGATTGCTATGTGGAAGAGATTGGGAAATTGTAATTGCCTTGGTATTGTATCAAATTGCCAAGATTGAAGTTTTGAAGATGAATAATTTCATGATGTATATGTGGTCATGAATTTAAATATGTCTTAATTGTTTTTGAAATATTGTTTAAGGATACAATTATGAAAATTTGATGGAAAATTGTGGCAATTTGAATGTTATTGGTGAAGTGTCTCTAGCTCATTTTCTTAGATAAATTTTTAGTGATGACTCCTAGCAAAGGTGTAATTGCACGTCTATATCAGTCCATGTTCGGTTACTATTACAAAATGACTAAAGCAGGATAGTCTTATAGAGAAAATAATTTTATTGAGCTCTTTATTTCAAGAGGTTCAATTCCTGATGTTCAGGTCTGGTGCAGACTCCAGGGTTGATAACATCACAACAATAGACACATGAGTGACAGAAAAAAAAAATCACATCTCCAGAAAGGAAACCAGAGAAAGCGGGAGGGAGGCACAATTTTTCCCTTTGTACCAACTCTCTAAAGAACTAACCAAGGGTCTACAAGGTCCACCTGAATTCCCTCTAAGATCAGCACCCTCAGTGACGGGGAGCCCTTCTAATAGCCTCCATCACTAAAAAGCCCCACAGCACTTCCAAATATTGCCACCCTGAAGACCAAGTCTCAAACATACCCTCAGAGGGAATGCTCAAACCGTACCTTACTTGCAACAGCATTCTGAAAAACCTCAGGAGGAAATATATGTTGTTTCTTTTGGTTCACTTGATCACAGCTTGTTTCTTTTCCCCTCGCAGAAAGGAATTTGTCAGGTTAGTATTGGATTTGGGAAGCTGGTGGAGAACATGGCGCTTCTTGAGTTCTGACTGGGCTGTTGCCATGTATAATTTTCATAAGAGCCACATGAACGTACTGGTTAGCAGAGTCCTACTTTACATAGATGTCAAGATCAAGTGTCAGTATATAAAGAGAAAATTATTTCCAGTATGAACTGCTCTTGAAAAATCCTTGAAAATCCCTACAAGAAAAACATTTTCACATACTCAACTAATTAATTACAAACAGCAAGTACCATAATGAGCACAGCAGAACAAAGAGTTTATAGACAAATGAAGTTCAGGATTGAAGTTGGAGAAAGAGAAAGCACACAGATACTAAACTCTCTGTCACTAATAATAAAATGCCTGACACAGGCAATGGAAAGGAAGAGCAAGTTTATTTTGTCTTATAGCTTTAGAGGCTGTTCACCTCCTGGCTGGGTAGTTAAAAAGAGAAATGAAGTACACTTTAAAGGCATGACACTCAGGGACTTTTTGCTCTCCATTAATCTTTACATCTGAAGGCTTCCATCCCATCCCAACAGTGTCTGGGACTATACTCGGATGTTCTTGTGAGGCATTTTAATCATTTCCTTCATTAAACAGTATCAAAAGCAATAAAGGAAAGAGGAAAATAATGTGTGATTAAACATTTTCATGCTTAAGAAGACAGTAAAAAGGCTCAATTACAGCCCTTGATCACCTCAAATTCCATTTTTAGCCCAAGGAAAAAGGAACGTAAGAGTAGAGAGTGCAGAGTTCTCTTATACTGTAGACATCTGGTATAATTCTTTAAATTTTTTTCTTCACAATTTATTCATTCTATATTCTGATTGAAACCCCCTCCCTCAACTCCCCGAGTCCCACCCTTCCTCTCTCTTCCCCTCATCCCCTTCTCCTAGTCTTAAGATCATGATGATTTGTGATGCTGTGTTAGGGACCCAGCTACCTGGAGGATGTCCCTGGGGAAGATAGTTTAAGAATGAACTTCTCAGGATGATCTTTTCTAGTTCCCACCATTTACCTGCAGATTTCATGATATCCTTGTTTTTTATTGCTGAGTAATATTCCACTGTGTAGATATACCACAATTTCTATATCCATTCCTCAGTTGAGGGACATCTGGGTTGTTTCCAGCTTCTGGCTATTACAAATAAAGCTGCTAACAAACATGGTTGAGCAAATGTCCTTATTGTATAGTTGTATCTTTTGGATATATGCCTAGGAGTGGTATAGTTGGATCTTGAGGAAATGGTATTCCTAGTTGTCAGAGAAAGCGCCAGATTGATTTCCAAAGTGGTTGTACAAGTTTACATTCCCACCAGCAGTGAAGGAGGGTTCCCCTTTCTCCACATCCTCTCAGGCATGTGTTGTCACTTGAGTTTTTGATCTTGGCCATTCTGATGGGCGTAAGACACACACGGTATATACTCACTCATATAGACATATAATATAGGATAAACCTACTAAAATCTGTACACCTAAAGAAACTAATCAAGAGGGAGGACTCTGGCTAAAATGCTCAATCCCCATCTAGAAAGGCAAAGAGGATGGACATCAGAAGAAGGAGTAAACAGGGAACAAGGTATGAGCCTGCCACAGCGGGCCTCTGAAAGACTCTGCCCTGCACAATATCAAAGCAGATGCTGAGACTTATGGAAAACCGTTGGGCAGAGTGCAGGGAATCTTATGAAAGAAGAAGGAAATAGTAAGATCTGGAGAGGACAGGAGCTCCACAAGGACAGCAACAGAACCATAAAATCTGAGCATAGGGGTCTTTCCTGAGACTGATACTCCAACCAAGTACCATGCAAGGAGAAAACCTAGAACCCCTGCTCAGATGTAGCCCATGGCAGTTCAGTGTCCAAGTGGGTTCCATAGTAATGGGAACAGGGACTGTCTCTGACATGAACTGATTGGCCTGCTCTTTGATCACCTCCCCCGGATGGGGGAGCAGCCTTACCAGGCCACAGAGGAAGACCATGCAGCCACTCCTGATGAGACCTAATAGACTAGGATCAGAAGGAAGGGGAGGGGAAGACCTCCCCTACCAGTGGACTTTGGGAGGGGCATGTGTAGAGAAGGGAAAGGAAGGGAGGGTTTGGGAGGAGAGGAGGGAGGGCACTACGGGGGGGGGGATATAAAGCAAATAAAGTGTAATTAATAAGAAAAAAAGAATGAAGTTCTCCTTTACACAACATTTTGCTCTACATGGTTTCAGTTAAAAATAATGAGTGAAAAAATTCTAGAACTCTTATGTTTGAAGTGTCTGTTATTTTTATACTATCTTGGGATGATTATCCTACTTTATTATTAATGATGTTTACTCTTTTTCTGTGCTAATTCTTAAATGTGATCATCCATACATGGACATACGTAAAAACTTTGCATGTATATACGTTTTGATTTTATGTGCAGGTGTCAGGGCATCCACTGACGGATCTTGAAGAGAATCAGGGGAAAGGACTGTAGTTTGCAATTACAGAGACAATGTCTCGAACACAGACCATTGCTGATGATGTATTTACTGGCTCAGCTCCAGCTGAGAGATGTGATATTCTTGGGTGCAGTAAATCACTAAAGGCAGATGAGGTTCCCTAACCTGTGAACTAGCCCTCTAGCAGACAATAGCCACACAATCCCTCTCCCTAGACTATGCTTACTGTGCTCCTCAGCCATGGCAAGAGGAGGTACCCATGAAGGAGCGGAGCAGTCAAGGCTGTCTTGTGAATTTGGCTCTACTTTAGGATTTTCTGTGTAGGTACTGAACATGTGAGTCATAGGATTATTGTGGGTAATCAGAGCTTAATTGATTGACTAGGGGCACAGATTGGCTGGGAAATTCTGTCGTACTCAAGTATATATCCTAATATTAGAATTTTTCATACAATTAACTCTGCCTGCTGCATAATTTTAAATGTGAGTCATTGCTGTTTTTCTTTTTCCCAAGCATCCCTTTCAGTTATGAATCTTTTGGTTCTAACTAATTTTGTCCTTGTTTATCTCTGGGTTAATTATTTGCCAACTGTCTTCATTACCATTTCAATGAGGAGGTGGGAGTACTCCACAGTGATGCTGAATGACATCAATTTGAGAAGAGGTGTCACTTCCCTGAGAGTTTCTGTCCCCATGGGAAGCTGGGGCAGTGTGGTGTGTGTGTGTGTGTGTGTGTGTGTGTGTGTGTGTGTGTGCAGAAGGTACTTTTTCTAGGAGTAATGACTCTGCATTTGGGGTTGTATATATTTCAACCTCTTAAAATGTATATTTTATCAGAAAAGAATTTTGATGAGGAACACAATTCTGTAGTAGATGAAGCTGTCCAAATAGCTGTTTCCTTTTATTCTGATTAAATCAATGCTTTTGTTGACATGAAAGTTAGCAACCCAGAACACAGGTGATGGTAGATTTGGTGAGACTGGCCATAGCAATAGACTGCCTCTTTCTCACATTTTCCCTTAGCTAATTGTGGACCCCCTTGAAAGAGAAATCACTATTTTTATTTTGAAAGACAAAGATTTTAAAAAGTGCATCAAAATATGAAATCTCCAAACATTGAAGAGTGCAGAAAAATAAATGTGTATCTTCAAAGATGCCACACTCTTTTCTCAACGCGAGAGCCAATGGGTTCTGAGAAAAGAATAACACACCAAAAGAAAAATGAATATTGTGCCAGTAGAAATTAGAGGAGACGAAGGCAAAGAAAATCAATACAGGCACAAACATACTTTGTAAGCAACAAGAAAGAACAGTAAGAACTCTGGTATCTCTGCCAAGGCTGGAGTGATGGAAGGCATGGGGAGCCACAAAAACAGAATGAAAAATACAAAAGATATTTAAGATATTGCAAAAATGCTCAAACTGAAGACAGAAAGCAGAAATCACAATCAATACAAGGATAATTGACCAAGAAAAGAGACTCAATACAAGAAATCACACTAAAGTATAGCTTCCAAATGCAAATCAAAACGACCCTGAGATTTCACCTTACACCCATCAGAATGGCTAAGATCAAAAATTCAAGTGACAACACATGCTGGAGAGGATGTGGAGAAAGGGGAACCCTCCTCCACTGCTGGTGGGAATGTAAACTGTACAACCACTTTGGAAATCAATCTGATGCTTTCTCAGAAAATTAGGAATAGTGCGACCTCAAGATCCAGCTATACCACTCCTAGGCATTTATCCAAAATATGCTCAAATATACAACATTTGCTCAACCATGTTCATAGGAGCTTTATTTGTAATAGCCAGAAGCTGGAAAAAACCCAGATGTCCTCAGCTGAGGAATGGATACAGAAATTGTGGTACATTTACATAATGGCATACTATTCAGCAATTAAAAACAAGGAAATCATGACATTTGCAGGCAAATGGTGGGAACTAGAAAAGATTATCCCGAGTGAGGTATTCCAGAAACAGAAAGACACACATGGTATATACTCACTTATAAGTGGATTTTAGTCATTTAATATAGGATAAACATACTAAAATCTGTACACCTAAAGAAGTTAAGCAAGAAGGAGGACCCTGGGTAAGATGCTCCGTCCTCATGCAGAAAGCAAATGGGGTAGACATTGGAAGAGGGAAAAAACAGGGAATAGGACAGAAGCCTACCACAGAGGGCCTCTGAAAGATTCTATCCAGCAGTTTATCAAAGCAGATGCTGAGTCTCATAGCCAAACTTTGGACCAAGTGCAGGGAATGTTATGAAAGAAGGGGGAGATGAAAGACCTGGAGGGGACTGAAGCTCTACAAAGAGAGCAACAGAACCAAAAAAAAATCTGGGCCCACAGGTCTTTCCTGAGACTGATATTCTAACCAAAGACCATGCATGGAGATAACCTAGAACCCCTACACAGATGTAGCCCATGGCAGCTCAGTGTCCAAGTGGGTTCCCTAGTAAGGGGAACAGGGGCTGTTTCTGACATGAACTCAGTGGCAGGCTCTTTGATTACCTCCTCCTGAGGTGGGGGCAGCCTTACCAGGCTACCTAGGAAGACAGTGCAGCCAGTCCTGATGAGACCTGATAGGCTAGGGTCAGATAGAGGCAGAGGAGAACCTCCCCTATCAGTGGACTGGGGGAGGGGCATGGGAAGAGAAGAGGGAGGGGATGAGGAAAGGGGCTACAGCTGGGATACAAAGTGAATAAATTGTAATACATAAAAAAATTAAAAATCTTTATGAGAACCTGTACTGCAACTTTATGCAAGTGTAAAAAGTACCAAACACAAATGTAATTGAAAATAACTTTCTCAAACTAAATAAAAACACAAAATTGCTGACAAAAGGAAAGTTTATCATAGAAAGAAAGAAATTGATATAGAATAATATACATTAAGGTATATCCAAGGTAAATTACTGAATGTCAAAAAATGAAAATTCAGTGGCCAGGAAATAAAAGTTGTATACAAGAAAAAAAAATTTATGGGCTTCACAATAGCTCTACTCATCACGTGTAGACAAAAACAATAGCTACCAGTACATAAAGCAGACTTTCTGAATCATATTGGAAAAATATATTTGATATCTCAGACATCAAGGGATAAATGATGGGGTCATATATGTACAATGTAGCACTCATGGAAACCCAGTCCAGAAAACAATGGGGAATCATGTCTCAAGAACAGACTATGCTATAAAACTTGAAAAGGTAAAATGGATGCCTAGTAAAAATTGTGACCTAATAAAGGGTGGAAGTATGAAGGATAAGGGCTCGTCTCTATGTTTTCAAAAACAGGCTACTAAGTAAGTAGACTTAAACAGGTCATGAAATAATTCCATGCAGTTCAAAGTATAACCCTGTATCTTTGTTTTTAGGATATCTTTATAAATGAATTTTGTGTGTGTGTGTCAGTCTGTGTGGGATAAATGTGTATGCATGTATACATGTGTGTGTTTATAGTTTGTGAGGATGTGTCAGGGTGGATGTGGAGGCCGGTGACCAAGGACCAGTGTCTTCCTTAATCACTCTCTGCCTTACTGTGCGGGACAGGGTCTCTAACTGAACCTGGAAGTCACTGGATGAGCTAGACTGGCTATTCAGTTAGCTGAACTCATTCACCTGTTTCTAGCCTATCAGGGCTGCATTGTATATTTGATTCTCTGCCTGGCCATATTCGGTTCTTATGTGGGTGTTGGGAATCCGTTAGCTCCTCTTGCTTCTATGGCATTCACCTTACCAAATGAACCATCTTCCAAGTCCCATCAACGAATATAGATTAAGGAGTTAATTTTCAATTAACTCTGTAATGTCTTCTGATAATTAAGAACAATCAAAACAAAACAAAAGAAAACAAAAACAACCGAAAATTGCCAGTTGCTCAAGACATTTTTCATTTATTTAAATAGATTTTTTCATATAATATATTATGGTTATTATGGTTATGGTTTCCACTTCCTCTACTCACTCTCCCCTCCCCTTCCATCCAGATCAACCCCCTTTCTCCCTTTTTGTCTCTAAGGGAATATGATATGATATGATATGATATAGCCAAAAAATACATCAGATTAGGACAAAACAAACAAACAAACAAAAAAAGGAAAAGAGCCCAAGAAAGGGCACAAGGATCACATACAGGCACAGAGACCCACTCATTCCTGTGCTCAGGAATCCCAGGAAAACACAAAACTGGAAGCCTTAATACATAAAGGGCCTGTAGAGTAAAAAGAAAGTAAAAAAAAAAAAGTAAAAAAGAAAAAAGAGAAAAATCCATGAGACAATGAACTTCTACAAGTGGCCTCGAGTTCATTTTGTGTTGGCCATCTACTGCTAAGCATCCAGCCTACCTTTAAGAGTGCTTTGTTTCCCCAGTGAGCTGGCCTTAAAGAAAACTAAATCACACCTTGGAAGTGGTTATCAATTAGAGATGGCTTCTGGGTTAGGGAATCGTACATGTGTCTACTTCTTTCTCTTGCAGGATCTGTGCATGCTGCTTCAGTCTTTGTATATCGATCCTGTTGTGGTTATAAGGTCTTGTTTCCTTGGAGTCTTCCAAACCCTCTGGCTCTTATGCTTTTTTCTACTTCCTGTTCTGCAGAGTTCTCCAAGCCCTGAGGGGAGGGAGGGCTTTGATGTAGACATTCCATTTAGTGCTGAGTATTCCTAGGTCTCTTACTCTCTTGCATAAGGTCTGTTTGTGGGTTTCTGTATTTGTTCTCAGCTGCTACAGTTGGAAGCTTCTCTGATGATGACTGAGCAAGACACTTATCTCTGAGGATAGCAGAATGTCATTAGAAGTCATTTTATTGCTACATTCTTGTAGCAGAACAGTACTATTTGGTTATATCCTAGGACTCTGTCTTATTTGGTCTCAAGTTCTTTGTTACCCGAGTACAGGGAAGTATGAGTTTCATATTGTGGAATGGGCTCTAAGTCAAATCAGTATTAGTTGGTTACTTTCATAAGCTTTGTGCTACCACCACATTCATATATTTTGCAAAAAAAGACTCCATTGTAGATCAAAAGCTTTGTAGCTGGGTTGGTGTTTCTATTTCTCCTTTGGTAATGTGCAGAGTGTTTCCCAATAACCAAGAATGCTAGCTCCAAGGGATGAAGGCTCTAGGTAGGCATCTACTTCTCCATATTTAGTGAATTGTGAATGTGTCTTCAGCATTATGTCCTTGCCATCAGTTTGTGGTGAGCAACCAACATATAGTCTCCCCAACAGCCTGGGTTGTTTTGGGGGTTCCCATGGGAACACTTTGGCCAACAACTCAATTAGATATAACCCATCCCTAAAACTGGAATTCTTCATTTGGTTACAAGGGATGTCCAGTTGGGGCTCTGTGCCTCATTATTTAATGATGTCATTTAGATTACCTTAGGTGCATAATTTAGAAAGCTTCTATTGTATTGTATTCTATTGTATTCCCGTACTACCTTTTCAATGATCCCCAATTTTGCTGTCTTTCCCTGAATTCCCTTTCTTGTGCTCATTTCCCTTTCCCCTCTTTGCTTGATCCTCCTCTTCCTGTCTCTTCATATCCTTAGCTGTTAATTCTATTTTCCCTTTTAGTGAGATTTTATACCTCCTTCCTAGTTTCTTTCTTTATACCTAAACTCTGTGACTCTACCAGTTATAGCTTACTTATCGTTGACTAATATCCACATGTAAGAAAATACATACCCTATTTTGCCTTTCTGGGTCCAGGTTACTTCAGTCAGGATGAGTTTTTTCTAGTACCCTCCATTTACTTGAGAATTTCATGATTTCCTTTTCTTCCTCCCCTCAAAGAGCCATGTAACATTCCATTGTGTAAACATAGCACGTTTTCTTTATCCACTGACCCATTGAGGGACATGTAGGTTTCCAATTTCTGGCTATTATGACTAGAGCAGTGGTGAACATGGGTGAGCAAGTGTCTCTGTGATAGGATGAAGCACCTTTCATGTGTATGCCCAAGAACGCAATAGCTAGATCTTGAGGAAGATTAATCTCCACTTTCCTGAGGAGCTACCACACTGCTTTCCATAGCTGCTGTACAAGTTTGCACTCCCACCAACAATGGATGAGTGCTTCCCGTATTCTACATCCTTGCCAGCATGAGCTGTCATTTGGTTCTGTTGTTCTTAGCCATTCTGATGGGTGTAAGATGAAATCTCAAAGTAGCTTACTATTTGCTATGGTTAGAAGGATTTTATAATCATGCATAATTTTTATAAAAATAATAATCATGTTTTCACTCTTAACACACAAATAGTGAAGATCAATTATTAATAGTGTCTTTAGTTAGAGACATAGACCCACTCAGGAGCTAACAATGCTAAACAACTAAAACTGTTTTGGTTTCCTTGTTTCTCTTCTCTGTTTTATCTGCTCTTCATCTCTGTTTATTTCTCGTTTTGTTCTGGCTCATCTTTAGTGTATGGTCCTGCAGGAGAATGACTCCTCCTAGGAAGGAACTGACAGCTTGTCATTGTCAGCTTCCAAGTCTTTGTTCTGCACCTTCACTGTCTTTCCCTTTTGCTCTCTTCCTTCTCCTCCTTCCCATTGTGTTTGGGCTCTAAGATCTGACCTTTTTAAAAAAATAATTTTTCCTTTAATTTATTTATTTGTTCATTTTACATCTGAATTGCAACTCCACTCCCTCCTCTCTTCTTGGTCCCAACCTCCACCCCCCACACACTTCCCCAATAACTCCCCACCCCCGACCCTGGTACCAACCTACCCTGGCACATCAAGTTGCATCAGACTAAGTGCCTTCTTTTTCACTGAGGCAAGACAAGGCAGCCCTGCTAGGAAAATGGTATTCAGAGGGAGGCAGCAGAGTGTAAGTCAGGCACAGACCCCACTCCAAGTGTTAGGGGACCCATATGAGGACCAGGCAGACCATCAGCTTCATAAGTGTAGGAGGCCAAGGACCTGTCCATGCATGTTCCGTGGTTGGTGGTTCAGTTTCTATGAGCCCCCATGGGCCCAGGTTAGTAGGCTACGTAGGTCTTCTTGTGGTGTCCTTGACCCCCTCCCTCAATTCTTTCCTTAACTTTTCCACAAAACTCCCTGAGTTCCACCTAGTGTTTGGCTGTGGGTCTCTGTATCTGTTTTCATTACCTGATGGCTGAAGCCTCTCAGATGATAGTTATATTATGTTCCTGTCTGCAAGGATAGCAGAGTATCATTAATAGTGTCAGGGGTTGGGTTTTTCCCACAGGGTAGGTCTCAAGTTGAGCCAGTTATTGGTTGGCCATTTCCTCAATCTCTGTTTCATCTTTTATCCTTACACATCTTGTAACAGTACAAAGTTTTGGGTTGAGAGTTTTGTGGGTATGTTGGTATGCCCCTTGCTCCATTAGAAGTCCTGCTTGGCTACAGATGTGACCGCCTAAGTCTCAATGTCCCTCACTGCTAAGAGTCTCAGCTAGGATCATCCCTGTATCTTCCCAGGAGCCTCCCCCATCCTAGGTCTCCAGTTTGGCCCAGAGATGTTCCAACACCAATTTTTCTTCTCTCTCACAACCTTCTCACCCCAACTCTTGCTCTCCCTGACCTGATTCCATACCCCATTCTCCATTCTGCCTGCTCTCTCACCCAGTTCCATCTCTCCCTCCACTTCCAATTTCCTCTCCTTAGTGGGATTCAAGCATCCTTCCTTAAATCCTCCTTGTTATTTAGTTTCTTTGGGTCTGTGGGTTGTAGCTTGGTTATCCTGTACTACATGGCTAATATCTACTTAGGAGTGAGTACATACAATGTGTGTCTTTCTGGGTCTGACTTACCTCACTCAGAAAGATATTTTCAAGTCCATTCATTTGCCTGCAAATTTCATGATGTTCTTGTTTTTAATAGCTGAATACTATCCCATTGTGTAAATGTGCCACAGTTTCTTTACACATTCTTCAGTTAAGGGACATCTTGGTTGTTTCCAGTTTCTCGGTAGTCCAAGAACACACATCATCCACCATGATTAAGTATGCTTCATCCCAGGGATGCAGGAATGGTTCAACATACAAAAATCCATTAATGTAATCCACCATATAAACAAACTGAAAGAGAAAAAAACGCACATGATCATCTCATTAGATGCAGAAAAAAACCTTTGACAAAATCCAACACTCTTTATGATAAAAGTCTTGGAGATGTCAGGGATATAAGACCCAAACCTTAGCTTAATAAAGGCAATATACAGCAAGCCAATAACCATCATCAAATTAAATGGAGAGAAACTCAAAGCAATTCCACTAAAATCAGGGACAAGACAAAGCTCCTCAGTCTTTCCACATGTCTTCAGTATAGTACTTAAAGTTTTAGCTAGAGAAATAAGACAACCAAAGGAGGTCAAGGGGGTACAAATTGGGAAGGAAAAAGTCAAAGTATAGCTATTTGAAGATGATATGATATGATAGTATACATAAGTGACCTCCAAGATTTTACCAGAGAACTCTTATAGCTGACAAACACCTTCAACAAATTGTCTGTATACAAAATTAACAACAAAAATCAGTAGCTCTCCTTTATACAAGCAATAAAGGAGCCAAGAAAGAAATGAGGGAAACAACACCCTTCATAATGGTGACAAATAATGTAAAATATCTTGCTGTAACTCTAACCAAGAAAGACTGTATGACAAGAACTTCAAGTCTCTGAAGAAACTGAAAAAGGTATCAGAAGATGGAAAGATCTTCCATGTTCATGGATAGGTAGGATTAACATAGTAAAAATGATCTGACCTTTTGAACTTACTTTTTCTTTGTCAACCATAAGGTCGGTTCACTCCCTGTAATCTTTATTTTTAAAATATATTTAAATTTCAATTAATTTTTCACAGAAAGTACAGATACAGTGATTGTACCATCAGAGTTATCCCCAACAAACAGTCTTCTTCCTGGTATCCACGGAGAGTTGAGAACATCTTTGTTAGAAGCTAAGGACCTGGGAATCAAGAAGAAAGGCTGTAGGATGCAGTAACAGCAGAACATCAATGTCTGTCAGAAAAGATAGCAGAAGATGCCTTTTTATCATATGTACTTCCCATGAATACGAGCCTTACAAAAGTTTCTTTGCTCTTCTCTTGTTTAATTCAGGTTCCTAGTTTGCTGTTGGTAGAGTCCTCCTTTCTGTTATTTTTAAGACTTTCTCGGAGGTAGTTTCACATGCAAACATAGCCATTGCCACCCACAGTTTTCTGGTCTCTTATTAGGGCTTGTTGCCCAAGAGGTTTCCCGAAGTAGGGATTTCTTCAGAATCGCTCATGTCTTTGTGTAACCAGTGCCTGGAGAGCCCCTGAAACAGCTGCCAAATATCCTGAATCCAAATGCTGATATTCTGTAGGGAAAAGAGAACCGTATCTGAGGCTGCCCATGTGTTTCTCATTCCCCTAGTCTTTCTTATTTAGGCTTTTATGAAAAACCTACTGTGCCTTTTATAAAAAAATTAAGCAATTGGGCAAATATTTTATTGTAAACAAACCTGAGTTGAGGGCTGCATCAGTCAAGGTTCACTAGAAGAATAGGACCTATAGGTTGTATAAATATTAGAATGGGGACTTTGTGGTCTTTTATCTCCCATTCACCCAACAGAAAATAAGTTAATGGTGATGCCTGAGAAATAGCTCTTCACTGATTCCAGACCCCCTTGAGTTGACAGTTGAGATTAATCATCATAGGAAATCTCCCTCTTCACCCTTGTGTTCCAGTTCTGTCTCTGTGACTGAATGATTTTAAGCAAAGTGGAACACTACAGAGTAGACCTAACTCTTCTAACATCAGGAACAACTTCCGATTCAAATGGCTTGGAGAAATTATTTATCCCATTCTGATTGCTTACAAGTATAATGACTACCAATGTGTAAGTGATGTGAATAATCAAATCTAGGCAACAAAGGCTTTGGCTTATTGTCATTACTTATGGTTCTTACCATTCTATGAACTTTTATCCATGTGCATAAACTACAGGACAATTCTTAGTTTTTGTTGCCTAGAAATGGCCAATTTCATGCTGCTAAAAACATTTTCTTGGGCATGCTGTTCTGGGCTGACAGCTGGCTTTTCGGTACCGTGAAGGCATCGCCACATTACCACTCACTTAGTGTACACCTCCCACCTCAATGTCCTTTGTTTTTTAAAAAAATAAATACCAGTAATCCATGAGCAAAACCCATTTTTTCCAAGTGGTCTAGAGCTTGGAAGAGAAAAAAAATCACCTTTTTTTCCCCCATAATGCCTAAAGCAGTCTTACAATTCACAGAAAAAGAAAAAGAAAAACAAG
This sequence comes from Pachyuromys duprasi, assembly GCA_028658305.1. Lineage (NCBI taxonomy): Eukaryota > Metazoa > Chordata > Mammalia > Rodentia > Muridae > Pachyuromys > Pachyuromys duprasi. The sequence continues at coordinate 47,831,920 of CM053762.1, read as the reverse complement.
GACAAAACCAAAACCTTGAGAAAAAGGGCATGTGTGACGATTTAGCTGTGATATAGTTTACTGGAAATTGTTGCCTCCAAGCAAAATCTACATACACACACACACACACACACACACACACATATATATATATAGATATATATATAAATGAGAGGGTAGTGTGGAGGGGAGGGGAGGAGCTTTCTGTTGTGAATGAGTCCTAGATGCCTACTGCATATCATTGTGACTATTGTTAACAGTGATTGCCAGGATCTGAATATGGTCTATAACCATTCTGTCTCTACTGTGAGATATAAAGAAAGTGGAAACAACCTTACTATGTGTTTTAGAGGTGGGGCCTTTGAGATCTCTTTAGAATCATATAAGGTCATCAGAATGGGACTCCCATAATTAAATTTTGATGATAGCTCAGTAACAGGGGGAAGAGAGATGAGAAAACGTGCGCTCTCTCTCTTTCTCTCTCTCACACACACACACACACGCCCTGTTTCATGTTATGCACTGCTCTAAATCATCTCAGGATTCTGATAGTAAGAATGCCATCACAGATGAGACCCCTCAACACTGAATCCAAACTGTGAGCCCAAATAAATAGACCTTCTTCTAAACTTATTCCATGTGTTGAATTTTCAGTAACAAAATAAAACAAGAATATCAGTACAATGTATTCTTGAAATTTACTAAGTG
>CM053762.1:47819295-47830733 GCA_028658305.1 Pachyuromys duprasi | reverse complement strand
TTCTGATGGGTGTAAGGTGAAATCTCAGGGTTGTTTTGATTTGTATTTCCCTGATGGCTAAGGATGTTGAGCATTTCTTTAAGTGTTTCTCTCACATTCGATATTCCTCTACAGCTCTGTTCCCCATTTTTAAATTGGATTACTTCATTTGTCGGACAAAAGCAACTTTAAAAAGTCAGGACTGACTTTGGCGGCTGGCTCCAGGAGGTGGCATGGCAGCTGGCAAGGACGGAATGGTTATGGAGCAGGAAGATGACTGTTTACGTTTGCACCCAGGAAGCACAGCAGACGTCAGGTGGGGCTGCAAAGCCTCAAGGCCAGCACCGGTGATTCATTTTCCTATCCTAAACCTTCCCAAACAGCACTACCATCTGGGGACCCAGGTGTTCCAACATGTGAACCTGTGGGCGACATTTCACAGTCAAACCAGAAAACACATAGAACCACATATCATTGTGAGCTAGAAAAATACCCGGGTGACGGAGGATTTGAGGTCCTAAGTTCCGTCATCAGCACCACAGGATCAAATGAAACAAGCCTCACCGATGGCATGCACCTTCACTGTGGATACTGTCACTTGTCAATATTCTTCAGTAAAATTACAATAACAAAATGAATATTTGATGATTTTCACAGGCTAAATATAATGAATCTCACATTTGATAGAATTACATTTCTAAATTGCAGCCAAAACAAAACAGGTTACATTCCCGGAAATCTCCCCTAAAGAAAGAGATATACAAAAGTCACGTAAGTCACAATTACAGGTACTAACAAATAGAAAAATTCTAAACTATTAAAAAATAAGAATTAAAGTGGGCTGGGGAAATGGCTTTGTAGGTAGAATGCTTGCTGTGAAATCTTAAGGACCAGGTTGTAGCCCTGGGTGCTCATGCCCGAATACTGAGCAGGGAGAAACAGGTACTTCCTGACAGAGTGTGACTACAGGTTCAGCAGGAGACCCTGTCTTAAAAAGCAAGGTGTAGAGTGCTAGAGAGAGATGTCGGATGGTGAGCTCTTTCCTCTGCACACATGCGTGTGCATCTCCCCGTTCCCATTTGCACACAAAATGGCTATATCATATACATGTAAAAAGAATAAAGAAAAAAATTAAATGACTTTCAGAAATTTTGTATGTAGAAATCATACTTTAGGACTTCAACCCAACAGGAAATTATTCCTACTATAATTGAAAAAAGAAAACAATAACAGAAGCAAGCAACCTACCCACCAACCAATGAAAGAGACAAAACATATAGTGTATAAACATAAAACATAAAATTCCTATTTTGTACGATCCAGAGCCAAGTTGTAGTGGAAAACAGTTGATATAATCGCAAGACAGTCTAGCTTTTTTACAGAAAGAATTTAAGGGTTATTAGCAGGTTGTATTTAATTTTTCCTTGTGCTTTGCTTATGAATATTGATTTAAATAAAGTTTCTGTGAGTTTCTTTTGTTAGTGATGTTAAACATAAAGAAGATCTTTGGCTTCTTGTTTGTAAGTTTTTATCTTCTTTTTTTGTGTGTAGTCTCAGTAGCCAACCATATTCTGAAATGCCTCTATGTTTAGCATCCTGAAATATGTGTAGGAACACTTCAAAAATATGCTTGTCAAACAGATCACTCAGTTGTCTGGGCTGTAGAATCTGTCTTGTGGGTTTTGTTTGTGCAACAGCAGCCTATCTCTCTATTCTTTTTAACAATATGCACTAAAATTCACTGAGAGAAACACATTTGTGCGAGTTACTACAGCGAACCCGTGGTACGCATTTCTGCATCCAAGACTCTGACTATAACAGTGTTTCCCCATTCTCCCTTTTCTGGGTAGTTGACCACCAATGGAACAGTAGTAAGCACTGTCAACAGCTGAGCAGTGGGAGCTTTGGACAGATTTAGAACAGTGTAGGAGGCACCTGAAAAGTGAATTCAAGAGCATGGGCTAATTAAAGGAGTAGGAGAGTGATGTGATGCAGGTGGGGGGCCTGGAACATTCCTATTTCCATGCAAACAAGCTTAAGGAAGAACAGCGAAAACAATTCAGAGTAAATCCACTGTATTTAGTGGGAAAATGGACTGCTAAATTTGCCATACCAATGTGTAGGAATGAGACTAGAAGCCTGAAATGTTTTACTGTTTCATTTAACCCAGAGACAAACATTTAGTATTGGTAATTACTGATTCATTTTTAAAGATTAGCTCTTAAGGACACTACAGCTTTATTGACGTTCATGGAACCATTCTGTATGCCAAAGGTTGATGGAAAAGTATATATGCTGTTTGCTTTAAAGAACAGAGAAGTTAGGAAAGAATGTGGAGGACTATTCAAATACAGATAAAGATTTAAACAGTGTAAACAATAGCAAAAATCCACACAAAGGCCAACCATCTTAAGTTTGTAAGGATCTTCCAGAATTTCAGCAAGCAAGCCCAATTCCAAAGATGATATGTTATTAAAATAATTTTTTAAATAACTACCTTAAGGAAAAACCACTACAAATAATGACAGGCTAGTTGGAATATTGTATGTCTCTATTAATGAGGCAATGGTAAGATTACACAAACACACACACATATGCATACACACACATCCATCATGTGATTAAAAAGAAAAAAAATTCAAATATAGCATGATTAATTCCACTGTGTTTTTCTTATTCATGTTAATAGAATCTGTAGGGTAGCATTTTTTCTTTTCAAATGTGGTTATATGAAAATCAGTGAAACATTTATTCATATTAATCATATTATTCATATTAATTTTTTTAAGTTAAAAACTGATCTGCTAGCCCACTCAAGAATTCTTTTCAGAGAGGTAGGCCCGCATTAATTTTCTTATTTTATAAATAAGAAAAATTAAAGTTTATTTTTCGTGTGTGCTTTGGCATAGGATATTATTTTCATAAGACCCAAATATCTTTTAAATTACAGATACTTCCTTTGTTGGCATTTGGAGACCATTGTCAAAAAAACAGTAAAAAGCACCTTTGTTACAAATGGTATAGAATCATGAGTAGAAGAAGCAGGCGGTCCACATTCTCATTGCCTCTGAGAGCACCTGGGTGGGATGGTTAATAATAGTGGCTACTTATCCAATCCCACGGAGAGTTCCAACCTCATGGTCTCAAAGATAGACCCCGTGGGTACCAATCACCCATCACTGGAAACCCTTGTATGCTTACTAGCAAGGGCTACAGTCATAGTCTAGATGACCTCAGCCACCTGGCTCAGCTGGCTCTGACTTTGTCATTCTTGTTTATATGGGATCTTTCTGCTCTGATGGACTAACTAAGCAGTTTGGAAACTGTCCCTGGGGTGAGGTTGAGAAGCTGGCTTAGTTAAAAGCTTAAATATTTTAATAGGGGAAAATAATACTTTACTTCAAGAAACGAAAGTAGCTCTTATAAAAGGTAAGCATTTGTAAAGAAATGACCCTTCTTTCTAGATAGGAGATCATACTTCCTCTTAAAACCCAAATTTACCAACCTGTGGAAATTCTGCTGTACCCTGAGTTTCTTTACCCCAGTACTCTAAGAGCCACTGGGAGATGTCGAGTGGGCTGCAGAGCGTGGCAGGACTGTACCCAGGCTTCTGCCCAAAGCTAGGCTTTAAACTCTGCCTCTGCACCCGTGAGGCAAGATTGCCGACCGAGGGACACATTGCTTTGCCACATGCACTGAAATAAGGGAGTGACATTTGATAAATCCGTGGAACAGGGATGTGTCGAGAGATGACGTAAGCAGCAGAATCCTGGGCTTCCTAACAGATCTGTGAAGTTTGCATTTCTAAACAGAACTTGGCTTCCAATGGAGCAGCTTGCATCTGGGTCTACATTTAGGTCTTCCCCCAAGCTGTGTGTGGGGATTGCATAAGTAGGACCCACTCAAGTGGCTTTCTGCAGAACTAAAGGCACACTTGAAAGAAAACCCAGGCTTCCACACTTGAAAAGACACTCTCTGCATGTCGCTTTTCCAGCTAGAAAACAAGACAGTCTTAAAAGAGAGGTATGAAAAAGGTTAACCCTCAAAGACATCAGGTACAAAAAGTTTAATGGACATAAAAGAGGCTATAGTTTGAAAACCACAAGCCATTTCTAAAATAATGAATGTATATTAAAAAAAATGGGAACCCAGTGATGTAAGTGTAGGGATGTGATATAAAAATCTTGCCTCTGATCAGGCCACTCTATCTGCTGCTACTTTTCTCACAGATACTGATAGTTTGTCTGGGAATTTAACAAACTTCCAGATACCAGGATTCCTTATCTAGGAAATGAGTTAACATGAAAGGGGGGATTAAGCATATATCCTGTACCCTGTCTCCTTTTCGGATTCCTGTCAGAGAATCAGGTGGAGATCTGGCCATGCTCTCCGTGAAGCTCCTGTCTTGCTGTTAGGGCCTCTGTTGTCTGCCCATGTCTTCAGTAACTCTTCAAATGACTCCTTACTTTCCAACACTTCCTAACCCCTCCTCCAATATATAACAGTCTCCAACTAATTGAGTAAGTTTGCAACTGAAGTGTAACTGGAAACATCAGTGAAATAGAATGCAAAGTGATTTGGAATTTGAATACAGGATAATATTTAAAATCAGTGAAATAGCTTAGCAGTAAATTATATTTGGACAGCTAAAACTTCAGGAAGAACACTTAACTATTTCTTATTGATTAAAACAGTCATACTTAAGGAATTATAAAAGTGCTAGAAGAAAATACTAGTTATTGACCAAAGTTTGATGAAGTAAGCCCTTGAGGTCTGATAGAAAACGCAAAAGTTATAAAATACAAGACGAAGTTTACTTAGGCTCTGTCTATAACATACGAAAGCTCCAGTATTATAATAATAATAAAAAGAATCTTAGAGGACAAAGAAGGAAAAATGTGAGTGAATATAACACACATATTATTTCATATACATATTCTAACAAGTCAATAAATAATACCAAAACACAAGCTAAGGATCTAAACAGGTCATCTACAAGAAAAATTGTATGTCTGTGTTTGTGCTTAAGTAGTTACATTGAAAAGCTATACTTTGAATTTGTATTGTTAGGTAGATTTCTGGTTTAATTCATAATTAATGAAATTAAAAGACAAAAATGAAATACAATTTTTACATATTGGTGAATGCTAGGTACTGGAAAGAATGTGTGAAAAAACAAACATCTTCATTCTAAGCATTCTTATTGGGGGAAACTGACCTTATCTTTCAAAAGTAACAATGTAAATATTCAGCCAGAATTTCAGCTCTGAGTTATACTCGCCTAGCTGTGCTGAGATGGATGCATCAATAACAGTAATATGGCAAGTAACAACCAGCAACTGAGTCACCTAATGCTCACTTAGAGAGGACTCATTAAATTACAGCCTGACCAAATGCAATTTAGTCTTTGAAAAAGAACAAATTAGATCTGAATGTACTGCTATGTTCAAATACACAAAGTATAAAATGTAAATGTCAGAGTAGTATATTTTGTATGATTCCTATCTGAATTAAAAATAAAATACCCTCATGCTTTGTCTGGCCTCAGTGAGAGAGGCTGCACTTAGTCCTTGATGTGCCAGGATTGTTTGGTACCCATGGTAGGACTTTCCTTCTCTGAGGAGAAAAGGAGGGGGGGATTGGGAAGGGGGCATGGGGATGGAACTGGGAGGAAAGGAGGGAGGGGCTATGAACAGTCCATAAAGTCTACAAATAAATTAATAAAATAAAATCTTAGAAAATAAAAATCCTAATAAAAAAGGGCAGAGTGAAGAAGCTGCTATGTCAGAATCCAACCCTATGATAAGTCTCAATAATTAAAATTTATTGCTTTTGTCACATTAATGGAAAATAAAGTCTGGGAAATAATCCAGTGAACGCAGCCATGTGTTTTATGAAAAGATGGTACATAAAATTGGTGGAGAAAAATGCAGACCTTTTAGCAAATTGTATAAATGTACTCCAGAATAAGTTCCAAATGCATTAAAAAAAAAAAAACCCTAACGTATAAAGGCATTTGTGATAGGTATTCTTCTGCCTGATGAAATCAGCCAATTCAAGCCAAATTACAGTATATAAAGGCAGGTTTATTGGGTGCAGCTCTTGGGAGGGTTCACCAACCTTACAAAAGGGGTTCTGGATTACATAGCAAAGAGCCTCTGGGGGAGATGGAGCTCCACCTTGGGACTGGAAAGTTCCGGGTAGAGGGTGGGGTATGCCAGCCCTGCTCTGTAGCAGATAGGGGCTGAGGGATGTTGGCAGAACCTGGAGGCCAGGTCTGCTGTGGTTAAATGGGCACCTCAGCCTCTTGTTCCGGGTCTGAATCTCAATAATTTGCGTATGTCTTAATCATTTCCCCAGGTGAGATAAAAAACACCACCAGCAGCAAACCCCCCTGTTATCTGTGTTTACTTGTAAGAAAGGAGGCAAGGTAACAAGATCTTGCTACAACATGATTTTTAGCTTCCTTCTTCTAGATTTTGGTCAGCGTCAATCTTGTTTCTTTGCACTTTCACCACCATGGCTTTTCCTTTGCAATATAGATATATTCAATAAATGTTTCTCTTTCTTTGAGGGCTCTACCAGAGCCAGCTCTGCCTGTCTTTGTACTCTAGAACTCACTTTTTTTTTTTAACATAATGATGATACAAGAAAGAAAGCAGGCATTGTAAAAGAAAGCCAGCCAAAGGTGTTTTCTACTAGACATCTGACATTAAGGTTCGGAAATGCTAAAAGCCGTTCCATTACAATCACTGTAAGTGTGCGTGCACTTTAGAAAACATTGGATTTGTTTAAAGGAAGCAGCTTGAGAATTCCTCTGGGGATGAAGGAAGAACTGAAAATCTCTGACACAGATTGCTTCTGTTATGACAATGGCAAGAAAGCAGCAACTGAAAGGACTTTGCAGTTTGACAACTCTTGGATGTTTTGGGCCTTTCTCTGTTTCCTCCCCCCCACCCCCCCTCTGGGAAGCCAGGCGTGATCCTGTATCTTGAGGTTTTATGTCTGCCTGAGGAGGTAGCTGCTGAATATTCCCTCAGCTTTATTCCCGTTTCTCCTATGCTGAAAGAAGCATTTAGGCTCCCGGTTAATGGTGTGTAAATGACAGGATTCTTGTGACAAGATGGGAGGTTAAGGGTCTGGAAAGTTTCATTACTGACAAGTCGCTAGCCTGCAGGAAAGGCCAAGGACAGCACAGTTTGACTTTGCTCCTGGGGAAGGAGGCTGTGTGAGCTCCAGGAGGCTTAGAGGGCAGCTAGCTGCTTCTCCCTGTACACCCTACTCGAAGGTGTGTCCCCGACAGTCACTCTCCGTGGGTGAAACCGATGTGTAGCACCTCCAGAGAGTTGTGTGTAAGCCAAACCCTCTCTCTTCTCTCTATGTTTCTCTCTCTCTCCCTCTCATTGTATGTGTGTTTAATGGTATGTACAAGAAAATTTAAGAACAGTTCTCTCTCTTTTTTCTAATTATTTGGAACCTCCATGGTTCAGGTGCTAGAGTTGGGAAGACCAGATTGCCAGTCCCTTTCACAATGTGCTGGTGTGATAATTCGCACTCACATGTGTACGTATGCACGCATCTGTGTCTGTGAGTGTGTGCATGTGTAGGAGGGAGGATTCTGAGAAAGATGTCCACAAATAAATTCAGAGAAATGAATTTTTCTCTGTATATTTCAGATAAGCACACATTTTGCATCCTGAATCAGGCTATGAGCTAATTCTAATAAAATTGTTTATAGCCATATTTGAAATCATAGTATTTTTCCTAAACCATTTTTTTTCTGCAGTGCTATTGGCGACAATAAATTATTAGAACAGAATGATTCATAACATCTGGCTTCTCAGTGAGACCCAGACTCCCTTCCTTCACGGGAAGGTCTCCAGGAAGGAGCTTCCATATGGAACATAGAGAAAAAAAATCGACAGAGTAACATGTTTGAAAGTGGGTGGAACCTGAAGTCTCTGGCACAGATTTCTGGGGAATCTGATGGACGGTATGATCATAATTTCTATTTTCTTTCTGGTAGATATGTCTGATCCATCATGTCTGCCAGCTGTAGAGGAATGGAAAGACAGTGTCGGGGAGGGACGCTGTAAGAAAGAATAATAACTGTTTCTAGTCTAAGATGATCTAGGAAGCATCTGGATATATGAGCTCAAGCTTGGCACCTGACAGAAAGGAAAGAGAGCAGAGCTGCACAGAAACGGAACCTTGCACCAGTTCACAACTTCAGCTGCATGGCTAAGAATGGGAAGAGGGAGCCATTTTCAATTGCTTGCCACTGTGTTGTGACCTTGCACAGCAGTGGAAATGACCTCAGTAGCTTCCTATAGTCTGACAATCAAATTAATCCCAGCAGTCACTGCTGCTCCTATGTGTTTGCAACTGGAAGAGTAAAAAGGTGAAGAAAACTGCTCCTGTACTATATGTGTGTGTGTGTGTGTGTGTGTGTGTGTGTGTGTGTGTGTGTGAGAGAGAGAGAGAGAGAGAGAGAGAGAGGATAGACAGGAAGCTGGAGAGCTTTCCTTTGTGTTTGAATCTTTCGGGGACCTGAGAAGTCATCTCATTCTAACCATATATTTTGGAGATAATAAAGTGTATTGTACCAGGAGGGTCAGGATTAGAGCCAGGGGCTTTGGCCTCGACCACTTGCACGTGTGACAGCTGCAGAGATAACTGGGTTTCTCATCTCTTTAAGGAAAATCCATGCTGTTTAGGTCTACTGCCCATGGCAATCCCAGAATTTAATAGTTATGGAATTGCTTGCGCAGTCCAATGTGAGTTTATGCATTCATAAGGACTTTAAAGTATACTCCTGAATGTTGTAGAGAAATTCTGTTATTAAATTAGTGACAGCAATGAATATTTTTCTTTTAAGTTTTGGCTTTCCATCTGTGCCCATTGAAATATGTAAGAACCAGTGCGATTGTTTTAAATATGATCTCAAGAACTGCTGTCCTCATTTTAGCAAACCCATGCAGGTGGATGAGGTGGAATATTTCTGAAGTAAAGACTGTTCTGTTCTGTAGAAAATTTTTATAAAAATAGGCTGAGTGCAACACAATTATTTCCACTTTTATCTGAATGTTAAGTGAAGGTTTTGAAGCTCTGGTAGCTTTGGCATTGCTGGGATTCTATTTACATTTTCTGATTACAGAATCTATTTATGAGAATAAGTAAAAAAGATTTTGAAGGAAGAGCCATGAAGTGGGAAAGTTGGTGAGTACATACTAATGTAACTGATCAATCTGAAATAACACCATAAAGAGAATATGATGAAATTATTAGAAGCAGAAACTCCACAATTGCAAAATTTAGTTAGACCAACTGGACTCTGGAGGAACAGCTCTAACTTCCTTTCTTGTCTGACAGAGGATTTGGGGTGCATCTTCAACTTATTAGTATAATGAGGGAGATTGGAATGGCCCTCCTGTATGGGAGTGAACCTGTTACTGTGTGTTAATTGCCACAGTCAGTCTTAAATACCTCCTACTTCCAGGTATGACAGTGAAAGTTTACCATCTGCTTCAGGTAAGGGCAAGGGATATGAGATGGCAGCATAGATTTCTAGAGCTTGAGCCCAGATTTAAGGGTTTAACTTGTGGGCTGGTCATTTAGATAAAGGGCATTGGCATGTTTTCTCAGTTGTGCTGTGGTATTTCCAATCGGGATCTGTTTCAACTGCTTCAAAGAGAAGGATGGAGATTGGATGAGAGGGCATGAGCATAGAAGACTAAACATGGAGCTTGGCATGTTTTAAGCTTGGTAGATTCTGGTGGTCAAGTGTGCTGACTTCTGGTACTCGTGGGGCTTAAACATTGGCGCTGTTTCCCCATCTTTTACTCTTGAATACAGCAGTCTACTGATCCCCAAAACACATTGCTAGCAATAGCAATGATGATTAAATGTTCCCAAAGCCAACATATGTTTTTTATATTTTTTAGTTCATACCAATAAATAAACATGGATATTTCCTCAAAGTCATATTTTCTCAGTACATTTGCCAGAATTCCTGATTGGGACTAATAATCTGAATGGTTCCTTCAGATGTTGATATTTGGAGTAACACACACGACTGAAATCTTTAGGGTATGTTAAAGTCAAAGGCTCACTTCATTAAAGTTATCTGGAAATGCAGCTTGAGATTAACGTAATGAGGTTCTCTAGCTAGAGGCGGGCTATGCATTTGTAGAAATATATAAAGTCCTTCATTTAGTAAAACATATTTTTCTTATAAAAATAAAGGTTATCAATACACTGGGGATGAAGCCCACTGTTGACAAGATCTTTTTGGAAGGTTTCTAGAAGATATAGATTTTCTCCAAAAGTGACCTGGTGGGCACAGAGTATAAGAGAATTTAATAATTGCCTAATTAATTTGATTTTTTAAATGTTAAAAACGAGGACTTAAAAACATCGCATGTAGAATGAGCCTGAGAATAAGTGTTTCCCTCCATTTATTAGACACTTCCTAAATGACAGGTGCTCAGTTAACATTTTTGGTAGATTTTAAAATTTATTCTTATAATAAGTCTAGTGTGCGTTATTATTTGATTTTAAAATTGAGAAGTCTGAAGAAAAAGAAGGTATAAAATGCATTTCCCAAGAAAAATAAAACAAAACAAACACCCCTCCTTCCTAAACTGCAGTATAGCTAGGCAGTGGTGGTATATGCCTTTAATCTCAGCATTCAGAAGGAAGAGGCAGGTGGATCTTTGTGAGTTCAAGGCCAGCCTGGTCTACAAACCAGTTCCAGGGCAGGCAGGGATGTTACAAGGAGAAACTGCTAAAAACCAAACCAACCAAACAAACACGCAAACAACAAACAAACAAACAAGAACAAAAACAACATGTAACTGTCAAACAAAGTTTATGGAGGACTCCAGATTTAAAATAATTTAAAAAACCCAAATAGGACTTTGCATATCAGTTTGGGGGTATATGTTTTGGGTGGGTAAAAATCTTTGTCTTCAACTTGGTATCAAATGCTAGTATTAAAGTCAGTGAATTCTAGGACATATAAGATAATCTGAGAAGTAACAAACCTGAATATTTTCCTTGTAAATCTAGAAATAGAAATTTTAGAATAAACTTGAATGAAGTGGCCTCATCTGCTTCTCTTGCTAGCAACAGAACCAGGCGTGTAAAATCCATGTTCATTCTGAGCTTTTCTGCCATCATGGCATATTCAGTGCCTGGTCTCTGCTGGGAACACTTGCCGGCATCCGCGATACAGTAGCAAGCAATATAAACAAGACTGGGGCCCTCCTTATCTTCCAATTAATGGGCACATTCTGACAGCTCCAAAAGCATCCTGGATTTTTGACCTGAAAGGAGTTAGTTTAAAACCCCGTGGTAGACATTTCCAAAGACCCGACTGGCTTTTCAGCCCACTATCAACTTTCTCTCCTTTCTTGAGTCTAAGTTAATGTCAGGAATACTGAAGAGGAATGGACCAG
>CM053762.1:47801169-47819195 GCA_028658305.1 Pachyuromys duprasi | reverse complement strand
CTATGAAGAGAATGTTCAAGTATGAAAGACATTAGAAAGGTACCTGATACACAATGAGTGTTCAGTCCATGTTGGCAGTATTGCTTGTAGATTTGGTGTTTTTGATCACCCTGACTTCCATCTTTAATGAATCTTCTCAAATGACTGTGGAGCTTTACCACGAATTGTGGACTTGTGATTATTCTTCGACATGCCTCCCCCAAATCACCAAAACATTTGAGATGCTTCCAGATGGAGGACAGAGAAGGGGAAAAACAAAAGTTGTGTGTTGTTCCTTTCCTCCATCACTAAATGCATCATTGCTTTACTGACTTGAGAGCTTAGAATTCTTAATTAAAGTTGCCTCATTATCTTTAGTTGGAAGTGAGGAGCTAAGATACATGCTAAGGGGCCATACATTTTCTTTACTGTAGGTAGTGGAAGCAGAGGTCATTTGTTACCTTGAATTTGTCTAGAATTTAAGCACAACATTTTTGTTTAGAAGATGTAGGTCTCTGTAATTCATTTGGGTAAAAGGTTGGCTTAGAATTCACAAGACATTGGCACCTCGTGAAGGAGCAATGTGTAACTGTATTTAAAAGTCACTGCCTTTTCTGAATTGTGCTTTTAAATGTTCCAGGGACAAATAGTCAGCAAGCAATTATTTTTGCTCCTCACATGTTAACAAAAGTCAAGCATGGTAGCAAGGACCGCTTGCTTGGGTGTGGAGAGGATTGGTATTTGGATAACTTAGTCACCTGGGCCCCATGTCAGTCAGCTTTCTGTTGCTGTGACAGAATCCTTGGCACACAGCAACATGAAGGAAAAAAGGCTTATTTCGGCTCATATATAGAGAGATATTTGTCCAAGTTTGTCATGTGGTCCTCTTCTTTTAGGTCTGTGGTGAGGCAGAATATCATGGGATGTGAGAATAGGGTACATAGAATAGTTTCTCACTCAGAAAAGGCCAAAAGAGAAAGAACAGAGTCAGGGCGTACCAGTTTCCTCCCTCAAGGGTATGCGTTAATAACCACTATTTCCTGAAAGCTTCCCACTTTGTAAAGCTTCCTCTACTCCCCATCAGCACCATAGTTCTACATGCCTTTAACACATAATCCTGTGGGGTACACTTTATAAGTAAACTGCAACAGTTCCTTAGTAAGTTTTTGAGTTGGAAGTCATAATCTCTTGAATGACTTTTTTTTGGAAACTCCAGTATTTCAGACACTTTGGGTTTTTTCTTCTTGATGTAGCAGGAGGGGAACGGGGCCACCATGGATCACACAATCCACAGTCACATGTCAATTTTCCAGATGTGGCGGGAACAGTTTCTGAGAACAGTTCTAATTTAAGGTTGCCAGCAAATAGCTAGGAACAGAAATGCACTTAACCCAAATAAGTGCTCCTTTTTTCTGTGAGAACCTAAACATTTCACCAAGCCAAGTCTCTATTAAGTGATAAGATGGACTATTCTTGATTTAAAGTCGTTGTCTTTAGGATTATATTTATATACTTATTCTCTGTGTGACTTTAGACCTTGCTTGTATGTGCTCCAGCTTCCCTATGTATAAAATGAGGTTAATGACAACATTGAGCGCAGGAGCTTTTTGTAAGACTTAACTAGATTAACATATGTAAAATATATAGAATACCACCTGCTCACAGTAAGACATCTAGAAGATTTTCCTTTTATGGATGTTGTAATATACATTTCTGTTTGGTAAATGCTATATTTAAATGACCAAATATATTATTATTATTACTAGTCTGGAGTGATTAATCATCAAGAACTATAGAAACACTCTTTATCTTCTTTTGCACAACTTTTCATGCCCCGTGTAGACACTGAAGCGTAACAGTTGAGGAAGGGAAAAGTTTGGGCAGGACTGAACTTTTGTTTTGAAAGTGATGGAAAAATCTCTATTACACACAAGGACAACTCTAGTGGTATGACTTGTTCTGTTTGCCAGTGTTTATTTTACCCACAAGACTTTAGAGTGGCATCAGAAAACATCTCCAGCCTGATATATTTCAGGACTCTGAGTCTGGAAATCACTAGCACAATAAGAGTCTATGAAAATCCTGCCTGTGTTGTGTATGTGACACTTTTCTCCTTTTGTTCCTGGAGAGACATGGGGGTTACACGGTACTGTCGCATCTGTCTTCAAAGAATGCCTGGTTAACCAATGCAGTAAAATAGTCAAGGAGCAGCCAAGATGCCTCCAGAATAAGCAACGATGAGCTATATTTTGTTTGATGAAAAAGAAGGAAGACTCTACTCTCCTTACATGAAGGAGTTATACAAAACAATCAAGCATCCTTGGTTTCTGTCTGTCCCATAGCTTTAAGGTTTCTACATCTATGAATAACAACATCATGTAAAGGGTGGAAGTCCTATTTTTCTCAAGAAACTGATGGAAAGGAAACGAGATAAGGAGTCAGCCAGCTGGCAGGTATCTATTTGGCATTCTCTGCTCCCTCCCTCACCTCATATTCCCGTTGTCTCTAGATTAGTTTCTATTCTGCATCTATTTCATAAGACTTAACTACAGGGCTCCAGGTCCCTCTCATCTGTCTTCTGAAAACTTCACATTGATTGTCCCCACGGCCAACTAAGAAATACCAGAAAGCACATCTGTAACTTCTTACTCTAAGAAGGGACCAGAAACATGGAGCTGTCATTGCCTGTGGTAGCTTTTATGCCCATAGTGATATAGTGGAGAAGATGAGAGGCTGACAATGGTTTTTGAATTGAGAAGAGATCAATTATATATCAGTGATTAATTAAAGCAATGGTGCTGTAGTTTCTTGTTATCAATACAAAATTAAACTTGTGAAGATTAAACATAATAGAAGGAAATATAGAGAACTCACCAATAGCAAGAAGTATAATTACATTTATACACTGTGTAATGCTTGTCACTGAGCCCTGGGAGATAATACATCCACCCAGGCTGTCTCAGCTAGACTTCCTTCTGTGAGTCACAGAATCCAGAAACTGCGGTCACTATTTTCTTAATTTTCCTAAGGGTAATAAACGGCTTTCTACATGTTTAAGAAAGAAATTAATTTGAAGTACAATAGTTAATTTGACAGATCTTACGCTTTTAGAGATTAATTGTCTGAGGTTCAAAAATTCCCCTTGAAAGGCACAGGGAATAATCACTCATCTCTGTCTCTTTATCTTCTTAGGAAACCCAGCCTACAAAGGAAACTTGGCAGTGTGAGCAAACCCTGCTTGGACTTCTGTCACTCAGCAATCTACATCACTTTGCTATTGCTGGTATTGTCATTTGAATTTTGCAACTTCTGGGTGTATATTACAGGGTAAGGCAAGTAGTTCATTATGTTGGTGAATGGAAGTTTTGATTTCTTTGAAAACTCAGTTATGTTAGTAAGTATGTTTCTATTTTAATCCCAAGAATGGGATTTTAATTGAGCTGTAGTTTGTCCACACCTGTTAATTGACTCATGCAGCTGGTAACAGCCTTTCATGTGCAGCATAGAGAAGGGTGTGGTCTAGGGCTCCATGTAAATTGAGAGCTGAGAAAGAGAAGGTGTGGTGTTGGGTATAGCAGTTTGAAGAGACCAGAGATAGACACTGTGGCAGTTTGGAGCAGAGAGAAACACTTTTGCTTTTGGTCACAGTGGCATGAAGGAGACTGCTAGCTGTGTCTTTGGTTGACAGAGATTGGTATAGAGCCCTAAAAGAACCCCTTGACTCTAAACAGCTGGGAGAAGTAAAGGGGTCTGGGTCTTCTGTCCTCACTAACCTTTTCTTTCCTACGTAGTGTTGTGAGGTTAGAAGGGAGGTTGAGGCCCAAACACTCCAAATAAAGAAGAGTTGTGAAAAAGAGAGCTACATGCTGGTGTCTTACAAAACTGGAAAAAAGGAAAAACCAGATCTCAACAAGAGATCATGGAGGTTCAAGAAAGTCTCAGTTGTCCTGAAAAAAGAAAAAGAAAGTCTCCTATGTTCTTGACATTGCATATTCCAAATGTGTAAAGACAACTTACACTCAGCAATGACTCTTCGATCTGGAGTAAAGCACATTTTTTTTATCCTCTTGATTTCCTCTCAGGACAAATACTGATGCTCATAGAGCTTTGAATTGCTCCCCATTTACCTCAAAACCAGCAATCTCCAGTCTCTACTATTTGAGGCACTTTGATGAGAGTGAACAGAAAACGTGTGATGTTGAAGACTAGAGAGAAAAAACAGATGGGCTTGAGAATGTTGAAGCAAGCTTGCTTCAAGGAAAGTCATTACCCAGTGCTTACAATCACTGCCTCGGTTTAGCTGATGCAACTGTCCAATAGGTGATATTGGCCATCAAAGCAACATTTTAATTACATTTATTTCTTATTATTTGAGATGAATGGGTAGCAATCCACAGCTGTATGAGCATCCGTATTTGTCCTAGAGAGGAAATCAAGAGGATAAATTATTACTTACAGAGAACGATTATCTCTCTGCTTCACCGTAACTTTATAAACACAGGGGATTCGTGATGAGGCCATTCCTTCAGTGCTGGGAATCCCTGTATGGCCAACACACACAAGATAGTTTAGGACAGAGCTGACATGCATTAATATTGAATAACAAAACTTAGTGACTAAATAAAAGGAACTTTTAAAACAAAATGATGTTGAATTCCTAAAGGTTTTAAGTCAGTTATGTTAATAGCTTTCTATGTTATTGAATTTTGGGTAGTAATCAAACCTCACTACTTAAAAAAATTATTGATATTTTCACCAAACAATTTAAAGAATATGATTTTGAATATCTAAATGCAATCCCTGACTTCAATTAAGATCCTTTATAATTGTGCCTAACCAGTATCTAGGAATGAATATAGATAATAAATCAATTAACAAATAAGATATACAAAACAATGACGTTGGCTATCAGTCTCAGGGATGGAGTTTATGAATGTGAGTTGACTGGATTTGCAACCACTAAGAAAATACATCTCTTAGGGTACCTATGAGTATGTTGAACTTAAAAAAAAAAAAAAGACCAACTCATAATGTGGGTGGCATCATCCAATAAACAGAGAACTGAATAGAAAAGAGAACTTAATCTGAGTCCCAGCATGCATCTGTGTCTGCTTCCTGATTGCCAGTGGGTTGTGACCAGTCACCTTCCATTCCTGCAATCCAATGGACACACCTCCTTGGGCTGTAAGCCAAAATAAGCTTTTACTTCACTAAGTATTTTTAAATATATTTTCACTCTATATCCTGATAGCAGCTCTCCTCTTCTCCCAACACCCTCCTCTCACACCCCCTCCCCTCATTCTCACCTTGTCTTTACCAGATACTTTTGACATGGCAATGAGAAAAAGCGCTAATGTGCTTTGTGATTAGTAATCACGTAGACACCGGTATGTCTTTGCATGTAGCATGTACGTGAGTTATGTGCACACAGAGGCTTGAGCAGGACATTGGCTGTCTTCCGGTATCCTCAGTCTGGTCACCTTGAGATAGGGTCTCTTACTGAACTGGAAGCATGGAGTGTTGACGAGGCAGGCTGTTTAGCAGCCTCTCTGGAATGCTGGGGTTAGAGGCAGCCACACCCATATCCGCTGTTTTTTTTTTTTTTTTTTTTTTTTTTTTTACATGCTGGGGATTTGAACAAGGGCTCCCGAGCTTAGCTAGGACTCCACTGAGATATTTCCTTAGTCACTGACTGTACCACGGTACTTTTAATAATATGAAAACATATGTTTTCATTCTCTATGCATTCATATTCAGAGTTAATTCATACCACTGAAGTTATAACAAAAACTACATTCTTTGTTATCATCATAAAAGAAAGCTCAGATTAATGCAAGGAAAATCTAGGGAAATTTTAGAATTTTTGATCAGAAGCTTAAGATTCTTTGGTGTAAATGAAGTTGAAAGTAAAACGGATGGTGTTTCCTGTATCCTTTGAAGACTTCATCAAAGAGACAGGGAAACCAGGTATTGTATGGGAGTTTATTAACCATTACAGTGTCCCTAATAAAACTTTTTGCATTAGCAGCTAGCCACCTTCGGAATGCCTTAGACAGTGTTACATAGCAAAACATTTAGAGTAATTTCTATAAATACAAAATGATTATTTTGGCCTTTCCTCTTTTCATTGAGAACAGATTTTTTTCTCACATAATATATTCTGAATATGGGTTCCCTCCTTCTACTCCTTTCTGTTCCTCCTCTCCTCCCCTCCCATCCAAATCCACTGCCTCTTTTTCTCTCATTAGAAAACAAATGAGCTTCTAAGAGATAATAAAATAAAATATAGTAAGATAAAACAGAAACAGTCACATCAGAGTTGGACAAGACAAACAAAAAGAAGGAAAAGAATCCAAGAGAAGGCAGAAAAATCAGAGGCCTACTCGTTCGTACACTTCCATAAAAATACTAAAATGGAAGCCATAATACATACACACAAGGCTTGGTGCAGACCTCTGCAGGCCCTGTGAATGCTGCTTTAGTCTCTGTGAGTGCATATGAGCATTGATTGTGTTGATTTAGAGGGCTTGTTTTCTTTGTGTCCTCCATCCTGTTATTTCTATAGTTTTTTTTTTACTTCTATTAATAAACTTCTTACAAATGTTTAAAGGATTTCAGGTATGTCTGTCTTCTGGTCTCAAAAAAATGTACATAAAACAAGATGGCCCATGAATGAATCATCTTGAAGTATTCTTCTGACATGTTTGGAATTTGCTTAATTATGGAGGGATGTGGCATCCTGTTTGTCAGGTAGAGTTCTGCATGGCCCACGAGTGGAACATCTTCACTAAGCAGAGTTTCTTTTTATATGCTGCAGTCTATTGGAAGCTCACTGATACTCAGATATGTGATAACTTAATGAGGGCCAGTTATAAAGCGATTTCTTATTGCAACACCTAGTCCCAGTATACTCACTTGATTGGATCTGATAAGAGAACAGTGTTCACGAGGCCCACAGTGCAGTTTTTCCTTGACATAGTCAAGGAAGTGATCCAGGCAAGATGACCAAGGTAGGAATCCACTGAGACTGCAAGCAATTCCACAGTGAAACTTGTTGGCTTTGTCATTAAAAGCAGTAATTTCTGTAGCATATACAAAGGTGATACCAAAGAAATAAAAGGAAACATCAGTATTTCCCCCAAAAGCTAGCAAGTATTCATTCCTTAGTCTCCATTGGCATAGCTGCCCCAGAACAAGGTGTGTGCTGGGCATGGCTGAGGAACTGGTCTTACAGGTGAGTTTGTTTGAGCAGAGTGAGATCACAGTACTTTGATTGAGCATGGTCATCCAAAAGCAACAGATTTTGGTTTGCAGAGGCAGAGATGCCCTGAGAGACGGCACTCACCTGATGAGCAGCAAAACCTGAAGCAACCTTCCCACAGCAGGTGTCATCTTGAATTGCATGTTGGGATCTTCATTTTAATAAGAACACATGTAATCCACTTGTACCTTAACTGCAGAGTATTCTCAGCTTTAATTAAAATAAATGTTTTACCCTTTTAAGCACACGGGCTTATTATTATGCCTATGACTTTCATTGTAATGAATGTCTTTCAGATGGTCTCTGAAGCACCCACATCGCCACCTAGAACTGGTGTTCTTATCTGTAGTATTTTCTTTCTGCTTCTAAAAGGTAACAAAATTAGATAATACTCGCTCTATCTTAAGTTCCAGCCAATTGTTAGAATTCTTAGACACTTTTTAATGACTGCAATAAATCCAAAGCACCATGATGCCAACATATCATATGTGGATCATGTCATGATTTTACTGCTCTGTTGGATCACATGCTTATGTTTCTGTGCCCTCTGAATTCACAGCTCACGGTTTCAGCTCTTCTTTGAGA
The DNA here is from genome assembly GCA_028658305.1 of Pachyuromys duprasi. NCBI lineage: Eukaryota > Metazoa > Chordata > Mammalia > Rodentia > Muridae > Pachyuromys > Pachyuromys duprasi. The sequence goes on along the minus strand of CM053762.1, from coordinate 47,811,370 downwards.
ATATCCCAAAGTGGGAGAAGCTGCAAATGAAGAAATTGTTTTCATTACACACCAAGTTGACACATATTGAGAGTGTCCAAGTTCAAGAGAGATCCATTTTCTTTACTGCTTCTCTCAAGTTGCCAGAAATACCTCATCTTTGAAGAACAGCCTTGACCTGGGAAGTTATCCCTTAAGAGATGAGAAGTCCTTTCAGTCTATGACACTGATGTAATTTTCACATACCTCACTGTCCAACTTGCTTCTAGATCATCAATAAGCAGCTTAAAGCTGACACAGTAAGCTTGGATTCTGCAGCTGGACCTTAAGGGTTGTGTATTTCTTCTGTGAACGTTGGCACCATTTCAGGTTGCAAATGTAGAAGAAAAGGTACTCAGGGCATTTATTATTTTCTGTTTTCAAACATTTTCTTGTTTGGTGGGTAAAGTCCGCAACAGTGGCAGAGCTCATGGCAGTAGGAACCTGTGTGTGGTTTGGTCTCTCGTGTTTCTCTTGATCTTTTTTCAGAAACCAAAGTAATTACAGAGAACTTAAACTCCTGATAAAGTGCATTTCGCTGTCTTACAAATAAATAAATAAATAACAGAAACAATACACTACAATACACTATAGTACAGATTACTATATGATATTCTATATGATATTCAAACTGTGTATAACAACTTGATTAAGTTATGGTATACAGCTGTCTGATCAAACATAGAACTAGAGGTTTTTATAAAGATACTTTTGGGGCTGGTGAGATGGCTCAGTTGGTAAAAGCCTGATAACTCAAATTCAATTCCTGAGACCCACATGGTGGAAAAAGAGTATCAACTCCTGAAAGTCATCCCTTGACCTCTCTGTACCCACCAGAAACATCCACACACAACCACACACACACACCCATATTGAAATTCAAAGATTCTTATAGATATAATTATCATTTATTGTTATACTTAACAATGAGTAGAAGAGGTGATTAATACCAATATTTAATAGCTTATTTGAAGAAAAAACTTGAAAAATGATGAGAGATTCAGAGAAGGAAGAGGCAGATAAATATAGAAGGGAGGATGGTAAAATAATAGTAAGAATGTCTGTAGAAGTCATAGAGAATCATATAATTGTCTGTTTTCCTAAATTACATATAATAAAGGGAAGTCTGTTCATACATCTACGTCGTGTACATTTAGTTTAAGTAAAATTTTCCCATTTGGACTGACAATGTTTTCCCCAAGAACCATAGACTAACAAAACCAGGCATGAGAAGTCTCCTTTTAAGTTGCTGGCCAGGGTTGTCTAAGAGACTCCCAACTTACAATAGCTCATTGCTGTTGCTCTTGGTTGCCTCCCTGAGGATGAAGGTAATTAATTCCCTATTTCTTAAGACACCATGCACTTCAGGTGTACTTGTACAAAGGATCCAATATGGATCTAACCTAAGGGCCTCTTCCCTGAGGAATAGCTTTCATGGCACTCGAAGTGGCCATGCAAGCTTTCCAGGGAGGGGAAATAGTCACCAGTTCTAGCCAGCTATGATGCCTACGAACTACAATAATAACCAACATGGCACAATAACTGTAAGGGTGCAATAGTAGTATACATAGCGTTGCTGTAACCATCAGCTAAGCACATTTAAGAAATATGCAAAACTTCCCCAAAGCAGATGCGCTAGCATAGTACTCTTGGCATAATTATGCAGACTGCAGTAGGAACTTGCTAGTGTAACGGGGTATTAATGCTTGCTTCTCTAGGTCAGACATGCAATGCTGAGTGTGAGAAGTATAAAGATGATATAATTGGCTCTCTCTCACGTTCTCGCTCTCTCTCTCTCTCTTTTTAACAACTGAATGAGTATGCTCTTTCTATGGCAGAAAGCCACTTTTGAATTGGATCGTCACAAGTCTAAATTAAACACCCAAACATTTCAAATATTTTTCACTGCACTTTATGAAACAACGAATTTACTCTTTAATGAAATCTACTTTTAACATAACAGAAATGTATTATTCTTGCTACACATATCTCTGCAGACAATGATTTATATGTGACGTGATGACCAGTCAGGGCTGTCAGCAGGACACACCTCAAAAAGAGGGAATCCTAGCTGAGCAGTTGCCTAATCAGATTGGCCTGAGGGTATGTCTATGGAGTGTGCTTTGATTTCTCGTTGGTTTTGGCTAGCTTACTGTGGGTGGGTCTATCCCTGGCAGGTATAAGCCGGAGCCTAGGAGAAAGGCATGATGAGCCTAGAAGCCAGTAAGCAGCATTCTTCCTGCATCAGTTCCTGCCTCTGGGTTTCTTCTTCTGAGTTTCTATCAGTCAAACAACCGTATTCTCCCCTAAGCTGTCTTTGGTTAGTCTTTTATAACAGCAAAATAAAATAAAGTGGAACAAATGGGACTCATGCTTAGTATAGAAATAGGAAAGAAATCATTGTAATTGTTTATTTTTTTTTTAAGAAATACTCACCTGAAAATATGGCTTTGTCATGGTTAGGGCCTGTCACAATGTCAAAAAGCCTAATGAACGCCCTGAAAATGCAGGCAAATGGACTTACGACTGTCTACAAAATGTGAGTAGTAACAACTATAATAATAGGAACCATGTATTGAAAAATGAGCCACCATTCATTTTCACGTGCTTGAGTGGTTCCTGACTCCTCCCCCCTTCCTTTCATATTTCCTCTTCCCAACTCACCCTTTTCTTGGTCATAAATATTGAATTCCTGCTCTGTCCCAAGAACCACACAAGGCTTATGGTACAGTGGACATTGAAATCCAACCAGATGAGGATTCTCATTTCACAGAGTTTGCAGTCTAGCAGGGAAGCAAGTATCATCAATATCATGTTATGCCAGGATGTGCTGAAACATCTGTAAGTATCCCTTTTGACAGATAAATAGGAAAGAGTGGAACTACACAAGAGAGATGTCATTTATGAAAGTACTGCTTGCTAACATGAAGGGAAGACACTGCCTCTTTAACATGAAATGCCGTGTCCACATTTTCCTTAAAGACCTGGGTTAAATCTGTGTTATTGGGGTGAATTGATTGATTTTTAAATATAAATTAGCCCCTAGAGAGAAATGCAACTGTATGGTGATACCTTGTCTCCTATCACCAGAATTTGATTCTTATGTGAAAACTGTCAGCAAAAGACTCAGGCCTACAGCCTCTTTCTAATCCCTTTGTGTAAATCTCTGCTGATCTCAGGAAGATGGTTGAGGTCATGAGGAAGATTACATTATGGTGTGGTGTTTGCTAAGTGTTTTTACATTTATTAGTCTCCTGTGGATCTAGCTATGATTTAAGAGTTTTAGTCACAAAAATATGATTTTTGAAGCTTTATCACACACACACTCTCTTTCTCTCACTGTCTCTCTGTCTGTCTCTGTCTCTCTCTAAAATTTCAAGTACTGTAGAATGGAGATAAACAGCTCATCTTACTGCCCCTCCCCTCTATTAATTGTAGGTTAGTTCTATTTAAGAACAACCAATTAAAGACAAAATGTTTGTGCTCCTAGTTTATGATTCCATTGATTTGTAGAACCTGGAAACCAAATGTAAGAAAAAACTTTGTGCTTCATAAGCATCAGAACTGTATAGAAATGTACATGCTCATGATGTGTATGTGTGTGTGTGGTGTGATCATATGTGAGAAAAAAGAGAAAACTCTTCTTACATTGAAGTATTTTTCTTTCTGTGTTTAATTTTAATAATTTAATACAGGGTTTATGAAGCTCACCTAATGAGAACTCAACAGAACACCAAAACAAAATGATGAAACAACAGGACAAAGATCAATACCTAGAAATTAATCACGGTTTGGCTGACAATGGAGGTTTCAAAGCAATATTATGTTCCAAGGCAGTAGGATAATGACTTTGAATAACTAAAGTAATATAATAACTGGATAAGAGAACTGTGAGGTGAGATATTTAATTGGTGAGTGTCTTAGTTTGGGCTTTATTGCTGTGAAGAAACACCATGACCAAGGCCAACTCTTTTAAAGGACAACATTTAATTGGGGCTGGCTTACAATTAGAGGGTTTCGTCCAATATTGTCATGGTGGGAAGCATGGCAGCATCCAGGCAGACATGGTACTGGAGGAGCCAAGAATTTTTTATTATGTATTTTTTTAATTTTTAATTTTATTTTTTCACAATTTATTCATTATATATCCAGATTAAAGTCTTCTCCCTCAACCCCCCCCCTCCCCAGTCACACCCTCTCTCCTCCCCATTCCCTTCTGCTAGTCCACTGAAAGGGGGCATTCTCCACCATTGCCATATGTCCATAGCTTGTTAGGTCTCATCAGGACTTTCTAATGGCCTACCAAGGCCACATCACCAGGGGAAAGTGATCAAAGAGCAGGCAACCGAGTTTATGATAGAAGCAACCCCTGCTCCCCTCACTCGGAGATCCACATGGAGACTGAGCTGCCAATCAGCCACATCTGAGCAGGGGGGTCTAGGTCCTCTCCATGCATGGTCCTTGGTTAGGGCATCAGTCTCTATAGGACCCCTGGGCTCAGATCCTTTAGCTGTGTTGGCCTCTTTGTGGGTCTCCTGTTCCCTCCATGTCTCCCTGTCCCAACCACCCTCTTTTTCCATAAGACTCTCTGTGCTCGACAACATATGTTGTAGAGGATGTGGAGAAAAGGGAACCCTCTGTCATTGCTGGTAGGAGTACAAACTTGTACAAACACTTTGGAAATCAATCTGGTGCTTTCTCAGAAAATTTGGAATAGTATACCTCAAGATCCAGCTATACCACCTCCTAGGCATATACCCAAAAGATGCCCCATCATTCAACAAGGACATTTGCACAGCTATGTTCATAGCAGCTTTATTTGTAATAGCCAGAATCTGGAAACAACATAGATGTCCCTCAACGGAGGAATGGACACAGAAAGTGTGGTACATTTACACAATGGAATACTACTCAGCTATTAAAAACAAGGAAGTCATGAAATTTGCAGGTAAATAGTGGAACTAGAAAAGATCATCCTGAGTGAGGCAACACAGAAGCAGAAGGACTCATCTGGTATATACTCACTTATAAGTGGATATTAGCCATATAATAAAGGACAAACATACTAAAATCTGTAGCCCTAAAGAAGCTGAACAACAATGAGGACTCTAGGGAAGATGCTTAATCCTCATTCAGAAGGGCAAACAGGATAGACACAGTAGGAGAAGACAAGGAACAGGACAGAAGCCTTCCGCAGAGGACCTCTGAAAGACTACCCACCAGGATATCCAAGGAGATACTGAGGCTCATAGCCAAACTTTGGGCAGAGTGCCAGAAACCTTATGGAAGAAGAAGGAGATAGAAAGACATAGAGGGGACAGGAGCTCCACAAGGAGAACAACATTTAATGTAACCTAACTGTCCTTATTTTAATAGGATAATTATGTCTGTTCACATTCAATACAATGATTTAATCTTAATCTTTTTCTCTTAATTAATTTTCTGTTCTCTCTACATCTATTTTTTAAAAACTGGTTGGTTTGGTTGATATTAACTTTATGTGTTTTTCTTTGCAAAATTAGAAGTTCTGCTTTAATTTCCATTTTATAATTGGTGTTCTAGATCTCTGCTTCAAAATCCTAAGAATGAAGTCAGCTGTTTCTCATACTCTCATACTCAAGCCTGGCTAACCCATTTCCTTTGGTCTTCCCACTCTACACAGAAAAGTTCATTTGAAGCCATCACTTTCTATCCTTCCATTCTTCCATTAAATTATTTATTGCCCCTCCCACTTACAACCCCTAAATCTTGTTATCATAATTTTTACATGTACTGGCATATTCCTTCTAGTTTAAGTACTTTTTAGTCCTTAGTATGAATCCATTTTCGACAAATTATTATGGTTACTTTGACTATGGATGCTTTTAGCACTTATATATGTGTAAATTAGTAACATTTAATTGTTGAGCTTTCTGTCTCCTCCTCTTTTTACATACTGAAGATTCTTGTTTTTGTGTTTTTAGCTTATTATTGGGGTAATGCTTCCAGTTTTTTTTCTTTGATTGTATTTACTGTCTGATTTCTTGTATATCAATCCATGAAGAAATAGTCATATCTTTTTTTTTTTTGGAGTCAGAATCTCATATACTCCAAGATGGACAACAATGGAATATGTAGTCTACTTTGCCCTTGAACTCTTTTTTTTTAAAGATTTAGTTATTTTATGTATATGAGTGATCTATCTGCATTTACACCTGCCAGAAGAGGGAATCAGTTCACATTATAGATGGTTGTGAGCCATCATGTGGTTGCTGGGAATTGAACTCATGACCTATTGGAAGAACAGACAGTGCTCTTAACCACTGAGCCATCTCTCTAGCCCCCAATAGTCATATCTAGATGGAGGCTAGAGAATTAAATTTCATACTTTATAGGTTTTATTCTACTGCTTTTCAAATTCTACTAGTGAAAATGCCAGTCTTATTTATTTACTTAAGATCACATGTGTGTGTAATCTCTTTGTCTTATAAGATTTTTTTAATCTTTATGTTACTGTAACTTCATTTGTTCTTGATTTGAAATAAAGGAGCCTTTCAATTTGCAGATGTTATTTTCATTAGGTAGGAAACACCTGTTTTTATTTGTCTAATTACTTGGCCTTTCATCTATTCCATTTTGTTCTAAAACACTGCTTACTCATCTTGGGTCTCCTGCTTCTAACTCTTTCACGAAGCTCTCTGTTCCCAACCTCTGCGTTCATCATTTCTCTACCCCTTAGTTTCTTGAAATATTTTGCAGGCTATTTTTTTTAATGTTAAGAATTCATTTTTCAATAATGATACGATGAAAGAAAGTGAAATAGTGCTTAATGCTTTTTTTTTTGGCATTTTGTTGTTGTTGTTGTTGTTGTTGTTATTGTTGTTTTAATTAAGGGGTCCGGAGAGATTTCTCAGTGGTTAAGAGCACCAACCGCTCTTCCAGAGGAGCCATTTTGATTTCCATTATTTATCTAACAACCCTGCAACCCCAGTTCCAGGTGATCTGACACCCTCTTCTGGCCTCTGTAGGCAATGCACACATGTAGTCACAGATATACATATAGGCAAAACACACATACAATAAAAATAAAATAAAAACTACGAACAATTACCAGGGACATCGATGGGTTTTTAAATCACAGAAACCAGAGCTGCACTCTGCTTCTGTCCCTGGCGTCTCACAGCACTGGAGAAGGCACTTGCCCCTGCAAAAGGTGGTGGTGGTGGGGGGTGTTCAGATGAACTATGATGGTTAATTTTAGGAGTCAAGCTGAAAGACCTGAAGGATACTCAGATAACCTGGAAGCATTATTTTTGGGTGTATCTGTGGTAGCATTTCTTGAGGAGGCCCACGTACATTGAGCCATTGCGTTTAGAATCGACATAGCTGTGCTGTTCCTTGTGCTTTGACATTTCTCAGAGAGAGAGATGTTCCAGAGAACTTGGAACAGCCCAGCTGAGTCTTAAGGCATTCGCCGACTTTGTGTTGCTGCTTGGTGTTGGCCTTTGGGCTGGAATGAGTTTGGTAATCCCCTAAAGACCCATTGACCCTAATCATCAGGAAGCAGATAAAATCAGTCTACAGCCCTTTTCCCTACTAATCTCCTACGGAAGGCCTGGAGGGTTGAAAGGGAGGTAAAGGTGTTTAAGAACCCTAAATAAAGTAGGTTTGGTAAAAAAAAAATTCTAAGCCTATGTGTATGTGTGTGTGTGTGAAGTTAGCAAAAATTAATTTCTCTAGCTGAGACAGAAATCCTTGATTAGGAGAAAGTGAGGGTGGATAAGGATCTGTAGAAATCCAGAAAAGAGACAATGATACTGGCTGGTTGGATGGTTACAGGGATAAAAGAAGAAGATTTGTGAGATGCTTAGATTGAAACAGTAAGACTTGATTGTTTACACAGAGAGGCCCTGAGAGAGTGCGTTCAAGAAGTCTACATTTCTGGCTTACGTAGCGTGCAGGTGGCAGAGGTACTGACTGCTCTAAGCAACGCTGACAAGAGGCTGCGTTGCTGCGGATTAACATCATGAATTCAGAATTCAGCCGCACGTGCTCCGCTCACCTGTTCTTACTAACGTCATCATGGATTGAGTCACGTGTCTATAGACTGTTACTGAAGCTATTGAGTATGACTGGAACCGCCATGCTTTCTAAGACATTTATTTCTTGTTTAATATCGGCATTTTCGCTACCTTATTACTTTATTGTAATTTCTATTAAGGTATCTTAACTTAAAACATGTTATAATGCATATTTATGGGGCATAGTGTAGTAAGTATTTCAGCACATGTATACAATGTATAATGACCAGATCCAGGTGATTGACATATTTATCATCTCGGACAGAAAGCATGACTTTGTGTTAGGCATAATTAAATCTTCATTAGCTAATTTCAGATATTTAATGAATTGTGACCCACCAAGGGGGGCTACTGCTGGAATACAAAGTGAATAAACTGTAATTAATGAAAAAGTAAATAAATTTAAAAAGTGGATCAATCAGACAGCTTAGCTCTAATATTGAGTTAATGTATAACCCATCTTACCTCTAATTAAATATTCTCATTTGATGAACTAAGGAATGTGGGGAACTTTGAAAGTTGGTAAAGGGAGGAAAATCTTTCTGAGATGGACATGGAAGTATTCATTGTTATTCATTGTTATTCAAATCTGAGGGTAAGTTATCTTAAATTGTCAACGGTTAGTACTATTTCCAACTGTTTGTAGGAATGGGTGCCTGCAATGATCAGGGTAGAGAAAAACAAGACTTTTGTTGTTTCATACATTGTATTGTTATCTTGTGCAAATAAATATCCTGCTATGAAGCAGTTTAAAAGAATCTAGATTTGTCTGATCCTTCAGCTTAGTATAAATATCACTGTGCTTTACAGAGTTCACAGAGCTAGTTAGTGCCACAGTCGGAGGTAGAAGAAATCCACATTTAACGTTTTCTTTTAAAAAACTATGATAAAAATAAAGCCTGTACCTGTTTTTTTAAATCCATATCATATTTTAATGTGCATGTAACTTTCAGTGTTTATTTGATATTTCAACTTTTTTGATATAACTAGCTGCTAATCACATATATAAGTTAAATTAAATATATAACATCAGTTTTATATCATACAGCTTCAGTAGTTTGTTTTCTAGAATTCCATGTGCTAAGAAACATAATCTGACAGACAACAGGATCTTTATGAGGTGGAGCCTAGTGGGGAACAATTGGGTCATGAATGATTTGAAGGGGTCCAGTATCCATCTTGTGGGATTGCATTCTGCCTTTCAGGACAGGATTAATTCCTGAAAGAGTGGGTTCTTATGAACCAAGGCCATGCCTTGTTTACTAGCCATTCTTGCTCATGATCCTTCTCTGGAATGCCATCTGTAATATCCCTTACTAAAAGCTGAGCAGGTAGGGTTGCCTATTAGACTCTCAGTTTCTAAAACTGTGAACTAAATAATACTCCACTTCCTTAAAAATGCACACACTATATCAGGCATTTTGCTATAGTAACACAACATAGAATAAAATAATAATCTGTTCTGCAATTCTTTTTTTAACAGAGCTGGCAATCAAACCTAGAACTTTGTACATGTTTAGCAAGTGCCCTGCCCCTGACATAAAAACCACAGCCTCTTGTTATTATTTGGGATTTGGTTCTCATGAGAACAAAAATGCTAGCTTTTAAAAAATAAAAGTATAACTATTTAAAATATTTATGAAACAAAATATTTAGTTATATCCCTAAAGATAAGAATTATGATAGAAATTTCTCTGCTGTATCTTGATACCAATGACTATACACACTTAAACAAAGATAGCTGAATACAGAGCATAGCCTCACATATGGTGCAATGGAAATGACCAGGAACTAATAGTTTCAAGAGCAAGCACAAATCCATTAAATAACTGGAATAGTCCTTAAAGCTTGCATTCAGCTTTTTCAGTCAGTGTATAGTTGGGAGTACCCACATTATGAACTTTTAATTGGCTCCTGAGCCTGGTTCAGAAAATAAGCAAGCCATCAGCATCTGTCAAGTAGCCGAATTTATTTGATTTCTTTTTTTTTAATTTATTTATTTTTATCTCAATCACAGGATAGGTACTTTGAATCCCAGGCGTAGCCCCCTCCCTCAGTCCCTCCTACCCTCCCACTCCCTCCCTCATCTCCCTCCTCCCCGTCCCCTCCAAGTCCACCAACAG
>CM053762.1:47779576-47800669 GCA_028658305.1 Pachyuromys duprasi | reverse complement strand
CTTTTCTGGTCTAGTCTATTTGGTGTTCTGTAGGCTTCTTGTATGTTTATGGACATTTCTTTTTTTAAGTTGGGAAAATTTTCTTCTATAATTTTCTTAAAAATATTTTCTGGTCCTTGGAGCCTGGAGTCTTCTTTTTCTTATTTGATTTCTTATCTGTTTTCACAGTTCATGGAATATTGAAGCAATGAATGGTTAGAGTGTCCATAAATGTCATCCAAATCAGGGACTCAACACATTCCAGTTGCTGGTAATGCGAACTGGTAAAGTATTACGAAGTTTAATGGGGAGGTTCCTCAGCAAACTACACATGTAACTGTGTGTTCCAGCTACGTCATTCATGGGTGTATGCCTGAAGAAATGTCAATATACCACAAAAATGCTTATGTATTCATGATTTTTGCATTACAATTTATAATAGCCAATATATGGGGCCATCCTAGATATTCATGAACAGATGAGTGTATAGATTATGGCACATATATACAGTGGAATATTGTTCATCTGCCCCCAAAATGAAATTCTCTTTTTAGGAAAATGGATGCAAATGAAGGATATTATGTCAAGCAATGTAACCTAGACTCAGTAAGACAAATATCCATATTTTCTCCTATATGTACAATCTAGATTTATATATCTACATACACACACACACATATATATATACATATATATGGGGGTGTATGTATATGCATATACATATATGTGCCTGTGTCATGAAGCTCTTAAAAGTAGAAAAGGGACCTTGAGTGGGAGGAAGAGATCTTAAGATAGGAGAGACACAGGAGGGCAATTGAACACATGTGACGTGAAAACAGTAGGGGACACTATTTAGGGAGAAAAGGGAACAAGTAAAAGGGAAGACAAATAAAAAACAACCCCCGCAAAAACAAATTAATAAAGATAATAGGGAAGAAAACATCTCAAATGATTAAGCTCTTACAATACAAAGGGAATGCTCCATGATCCTGGATTTGGCAAGGATTTCTTAAACATGATACCAAAGAATTAAGGCACTAAATAAGTATTAGACAAATTGGATTTCACAATAGTTTAATTCTTTTCTGCTTCAAAGAATTCTATTAACACAGTTAAAAGGCAACCAGCAGGATGGGAGAAAAATATTTATAAATATTTACATATCTGAGGAGATTAACATTGAGACTATAGAGAAGTAAAACTTAATGACAAAACCAAGGAATCCAATTAAAAATGTCTAAATGACCTGGATAGACATTTATGCAAAAACTTAGAAATTGAAAGCTAAAACTGGTAGTCAGCTCATACTCATTAAGATGGCTACTATTAACACACACACAGGGTAGGTACTCATACATAAACAATCAAACAACCCTAAAATAACTGATTTTTTTTCAAGTTTATAGAGAAGTTAGAACTCTTACATTAAGTTGATAAAATGGTACAGTTGCTTTGTAAAGCAGTATGGAAGTTTCTTAAAATACAAAAATAGGAAAAAGAACCCCTCTAGGCTATGTACATTTTACTGACAGCATATTCTTGAAAAGGTATTCATATGCTTATGTTCAGGGAAAGGGTTATTCACAAGAACTAAAATTTGAACCTCATTTAGTTGCTCAAGGAATTCACAGCAAAGCAAAATGTCATATGCATACAATGTAATATCATTTAGCCTTAAGAACAGAAGGTTTTAAGGGTATTAACATAAGCTTGAATAGTATGTTAGCTAACTCATGTAGCCACAAAAGGCAAATGATAATGAAGTATTAAAGTCTCATACAGTAGAGAAAGAAAGGAGGAGTAAAACTTAATGACAAAACCAAGGAATCCAATTAGAAATGGGCAAATGACCTCAGTAGACATTTTTGCAAAAGTTTGCAAGTTGAAAATCAAAACTGGTATTTGGTCATATTCATTAAGATGACTACTATTAACAGGCAAGCACCCATGCCTGCATGCATGCACACACGCACATATACTCACACATGTGTGGGTAGTCATGCACTCATACATAGCCTTAGGGGAGAAGAGAATAGGGAGCCATTGTATAGTTGGTGTAGACTAGAGTCTCAGTTTTGTAAGAAGAACTATGCAGATGGATAGTAGTGATGATAGAACAGCAAAGAGAATGTATTTAATGCAACTGTATTCCACCTCTACACATCGTTAAGACAGCCAATTTTAAGTCGTGTGTATCTTTTCTTAATGTTTATTATTATTATTATTATTTTAAATTTTTATTAATTACACTTTATTCTCTTTGTATCCCCCCCATAAACCCTTTCCTCTTCCCTTTCCAATCCCACCCTCTTTCCCCCTTCTCCACACATGCCCCTCCCCAAGTCCACTGGTAGGGGAGGTCTTCCTTTCCTTCCTTTTGATCCTAGTCTATCAGCTCTCATCAGGAGTGGTTGCAAATTCTTCCTCTGTGGCCTGGTAAGGCTTCTCCCCCATCAGGGTGAGGTGATCAAAGAGCAGACCAATCAGTTCATGTCAAGGTCATGTGTATCTTATCCTCATAAAACGTATATAATACTTTGGAAATCAATCTGGTGCTTTCTTAGACAATCAGGAATACTGCTTCCTCAAGATCCAGCTATACCACTCCTAGGCATATATCCAAAAGATGCTCAAGTACACAACAAGGACATTTGCTCAACCATGTTTGTAGCAGCTTTATTCGTAATAGCCAGAACCTGGAAACAACCCAGATATCCATCAACAGAGGAATAGATACAGAAATTGTGGTACCTTTACACAATGGAATACTCTCAGCAATTAAAAACAAGGAAATCATGAATTTTGCAGGCAAATGGTGGGATCTAGAAAAAAATCATCCTAAGTGAGCTATCCCAGGAGCAGAAAGACACACATGGTATATACTCACTTATAAGTGGGTACTAGACCTATAAGATAGAATAAACATACTAAAATCTGTACACCTAAAGAAGATAAACAAGAAAGAGGACCACAGGTAAGATGATCAATATTCACCTAGAAAGACAAAGAGGATGGGCATTGGATGTAGGAGAAAACAAGTAACAGGAGCCTACTGCAGAGGGCATCTGAAAGACACTCTACCTAGCAGTGTATCAAAGCAGATGCTGAGACTCATAACCAAATCTTCGGCAGAGTGCAAGGAATCATATGAAAGAAGGGGGAGTTAATATGACCTAGAGAGGACAGGAGCCCCACAAGGTCCCAATATATTAGGACACAGGGGTCTTCTATGAGACTGTTTCTCCAACCAAGGTCCTTTCATAGATATAACCTATGACCTCTGCTTGGAGATAGCCCATGGTAGCTCAGTATCCAAGTGGGTTCCCTAGTAAGGGGGACAAGAATTATTTCTGAGATGAACTCAATGACTGGCTCATTGAGCCCCCCCCCCACCCGAGGGAGGAGCAGCTTTGCTAGGCCACAGATAAGGACATTGCAGCCAGGCCTGAAGATACATGATAAACTAGGGTCAGATGGAAGGGGAGGAGGACCTCCCCTATCAGTGGACTCAGAAGGGGGCAGGGAGGAGATGATGGAAGGAGGGGAGATTGGGAGGGAAAGAGGGAGGGGGCTATGGCTGGGATACAAGTGAATGACTTGTGATTAAAATTAAAAAAGTGTGTAATAAAAAGGGTACACATCGATATCTGTTTGGAAGGGACTATTCCTTGGTTGGACACATAGCTTTCCTGCCTGTTTCCGTTTCCGTAAATGGTGTTGGTTGGATACATTCTACTCTTCATTTCACAGATTGATATTTAAATCTGCATAATTAACCTGGTTTCCTTATACTGCTGTTCTGAATTAAAAAATCAGCTGGTCTTCTGGGTGATGGAAAATTACTAATTTACTAGCTTTGGGGGTTGCTGATTTATGTCCAATGTGGAACCCAAGTCTCAAGGCATTTCTCTCTGTCATAGTCAATGTTCTATTGCTGTGAAGAGACACCATGACCACAAACACTCTTATAAATGAAAGCATTTAATTGGAGCTGGCTTACAGTTCAAAGGTTTAGTCCATTGTCATCATGGTGGGAAGTATGGTGGAATGCACACAGAGACAGTGCTAGAGAAGTCACTTAGAGCTCTACATACAGAGCCACAGGCAGCAGGAAAAGAGAGATGCTGGCCCTGGCTTGTACATTTGAAACACCAAAGCCCAAGCCCTCAGCGACATACTCCAACAAAGCCATATGTCCTAATCTTTCCAAATAATGGGACTCCCTATGAACCTATGAGGTTCATTTTTATTCATGACACCAAACCCTCCATCTTGGCTAACTGTAAAAATATAGTTTCATCTGTCCCTGTAGTCAAATACCTTCTTCCCTATTCTCAGTGACCTAAAGATTCATATGATTCAGTCTCTTTAGGCTGAAACTGGCCAGGAATTAGCTAGATCAAGCCTTTCAGACTGGTCCTTCTGATGCATATTTTATGCACTCCAATAGATTTTTCTGACTAACAATGTTGACTTTTTTTGTCACAAACATTTCTTTAGGTAGAGCCTATAAGTCACCAGTAGACTGAGCTCAAAGGCATTGACAGATAAACGGCTTTATCAGTAGGACAGGCCTGTGGGTTCCAGCTGTCCTTTCTAGCAGCGGGATAATTGCAGACATTTTAATTTAAAGACAGTGAGATGCTTGCTGGTAGTGTTTCCTGCTGTTTTGTCCCACATCTCCTTTCAAATATCTTTGAAGGCTTATACTCCCCTGAGAGATGTAGTCTTTAGTTTACCTACTTAATGCTTCCTGATTGGGATCCTTGTTGATCTTTGGTCTCCTGTCTTGCTTCCTCTTCTCTAACTCTTGATCCCCTCATGACAGAAAGCAACATCACCAGACAGTCTTGCTTTCTATCATTTCTGTTATTTGCCCTCCACTGTGGCCTGAAATATTAAACAGAAAATCCTCCAAATAATCTACAAATTGTAAACATGTGCTATTCTATGCTGCTTGATGAAATCTTGAGTCATGTAGCACCATTCTACTGGCCAAATGAATTCTTGTTTTCCTCGGAATATCAAGGCTGTACACACTCTTCACCCATGAGTCACTCAGTGATCTCTTTGGTTATTAGGTTAGCTACTGAAGTAATGCAGTGCTCAGGTCCAAGTAATCTCTGTTTTAATCAGTGATGGCCCCTAAGTGTGAGAGTAAGGATGTAGGCATTTTTTTATATGCCAAAGGGAACCTAGAGAATGCCTGATTTAAGTGAAAATGTGAAAGCTCCAAGGCAAGGAAAGAACAAGTCATTTTATTCCCAGAGATCAACAGCTAAGAGAAAAATGTAGAATGTATAGTATATAGGGTTTAGTACTGTGAGATGTTGGACCTCCTGTGTCTAAAAGCAGATTGCTGTAGTTTTCAGCTCCTTACCTGGACACTGATGATGCTTCCCTCATAAAGCCTTCATTGGCCAGCCACTGGACTAGCATCCTCCCTCTACATGTTGTGCAGATTCTTCATGTTGCACATGTTTTCACTATCAACACACTACATCTATTATTTAATTATTTGTTTCATGTAATTATTTATTCTTCTACCCCCTTTTAGATATTATTATGGATCAAGCCTGTATCTTTTAAAAAATAAACTTTGCTTCCTAGAACTGTTTTAGATGTACAAAAATAATGCAAAGATATTGACTTTCCATGCATGACACATTCAATAGTCTCTAGTATTGTCACCTTATATTAATATAGTACATTTGATACCAAGAAACAATATTCAGAAACAATCATTAACTAAAATTTATACCTTATTCAGATTGCTTTAGTTTTTAATCTGTTTTTTTTTATTGTTTCAAATCTTACTACCACAGACTATATATTGATCCCATCTTCTTAGACTCTCCTTGGTTATGACAGTTTTTCACACTTTTATGTGTGTGAGTGTGTGTATGTGTACATGTGTTGCTGGTACATTGACCAAGTGGTTCATATGAAGATTAGAGGTTCATGTTGTGTGTTTTCCTCTGTTGCTCTCCACCTTACTTTCTGAGAGAAGATCTTTAACTCAACTTGGAGTTTACCTCCATGGCAGGGTTGGCCAGTGAGCCTCTGGGATCTACCTGTCTTGTCATTCAACACTAGAGTGACAGGCATGAGCCACCCTGCTAGCCTTAAAACATTGTTGGAGAATTTTCCACCTGCACATGTGTTTTTTATTACATTCACCCTGTTTCCTTCCCTCTCATTCCTTCCATACCCATCTCCGTCATTTCTAGTCCTAGCTTCATGTGCCCTTTTAAAACTTTTAAGCACACTGAGCCCACTTACTGCTGCCAGTGTGTGCCTGGTTCAGTGCCCCGTGTGGGAGCATATGTAGCCCCCAGGAGCTGAATCCCTAGGGAAAACTGACTCCTACTCTCCCAGTAGTCATCTGTTGTCAAGAGCTCCTCAGCCAGGAGCGGGGCCTCATGGCCCCTCCCCCACATCTGTGCCTGCATTTTGTCTGGCTTGACCTTGTGCCCTCTTGTGCATGCAGTGACTGTCCCTGAGAATGCATGTGTGCAGCGGCCATGTCACACCCAGAGAATTGTTTGCTGCAGACATCTATAACCTTTGGCTTTTACTATCTTTTTGTCTCCTCTTCCATGGTGATTCTTGAGAGTGTGACATAGAGGTCCCATTCAGGGCTGAACACCCCACAGACTCCTTATCTCTGCACATTGACCACTTGTCTCTTTTCCCATCACCATGTACTGGAAAAAGAAGCTTCCACTGAGAGTTGAGAGATGCGGTAATCTATGTGTATAAAGAGCAGTTAGTGGGGCAGTTTAACACTGTAAACCTACTGCTCCCCTCCCTTACCTCAACACATGGTATTCCTTGAAGAAAGTAACTACATATCTAAGGGCCAAAGTTTGTGTTTTTCCTATGAATGCAGGATATCTGTATAAAAATTCTCCACGGGATATTTATCTCTTCCCCCAGTTACCTATATATTTTTCTATAATTGCGTATTGAGTGTTTCACATAGGACAGAACAGTGGCAGGAACAGTGCATTGTAGTAGCTGTTGTTTTCCAGACTTTATTGTAAATCTCTCTTCAATGTACTGAAAACGCCTCTTCAATGACAGAAATGCCAAAATGTTTTAGCAGTCCTATTTTAGGCTTTCTAACACTTTCAATCATGACAAACAAACCTGTAAGAATGAGACTAGTATTACAGTTGAACAGGGTTTCAGTGCAGAAAATATCATACAGCTAATAAATGGTGGAGACCAAAGGTAAACCTGTGCTTTGTGACTCAGACCACACTGTCAGAACACAGAGGCTGGAGTGTTCCTTGTCCTCCCCTGCCAACGACCTTGCCCTTGCTTTCTTTAATTCTTTTTACGTGAAAACACACATTTTTAGGGCATCAGCTGGAAGAGCTCTCTACTTGTCTTCTTGTTTATACCTAACTCTCCTCTAAATCTGTGAGACTTCCACTACATTAGAACAGACGTTCTTAAGAATTGTGGAGAGGTGTCTCAGGCTTACCTTGAACCGCAAGAGTACTTGTGAATAAGAAGGGGTGCTTAGAATTCCATTCTGACTATTCTACATAGCTTATATTTGACACCTGGCTTGTTGGATCATAGGATAACCAGCAGATATAAGGAGAGTGCTCAGCTGCCAGTGTCTCCAGTAGATTCCGAGTTTCTGCTAGTCGTAGTCCATGTACAGTCTATTAACATTGAAACTAGAGAGGCTGTCAGAAATATAATGTTGACATACTAACTAGATATGAATTGAGAAAAGATGTATCTGGATTCCAGATTTCTATTTTCTATGATGCATGAAGTCTGACAAACATAGAATAATTTCTTCGGATTTACAGATCTTGCTACGCGGCTGAATAAAGGAGATAGACTAAGGCATGATTTTCCTAGTCTGTTCCATATCTGCCTTCCCAAATGAACTCAGTCATTATAAACAATAAAAAAAAAGAAACTACAAATCAGAAATAAGGTAAAGATTACTTTTTTGAGACAGGGTTTACTCTGTAGCCCAGTCTGATCTGGGATTTGTGGCAATCCTGTTGCTTCAGATTTTGCAGGGATTAAAGAGCCTCCATACCTAGCTGAAGTTGAAAATTTTACAGTAACCAGCTGTTCTTCTTTAGTAGCTAGGACTCAGGGAATCTCTTGTAGTTTATCTTGACACAGTTTGTTTATATACTGAGTAATAATGTCCCCAAATAGGGTCTACTCTAAGCTCATTGTTTAAGCAGCATCTTAACAGTTTATTTAAACTCCATTTAAAAACACAACAAACAATATCCTCCAAAGCATGTTCTTCTGTTTTCACTTAAAACTGTAAGAAACCTTTCAAGAATCAACCCCTTTAGTAAAGGAATTCTTTTAAGTGAAGGGTTGCAAAAATTTCAAGGCATGTACTGAGTCTTTCAGATGCCATGATGAAATAAGCCAATCTGGTTGCCATGAAAGACGTGCTCTCTGATGTATGTATGCAGCTAAAATCAGCTTCTATGGAAAAATCCTTATGAAAAATTAAGTATGAGTTTTTACTGAAGCCTGAAGAGGTCGAGTGGTCACACAATATTTCAGAGCTAATACATGGTAGTATTGGACTTTGAACCTAGGTGATCTTATTTCAGTGTCTATGCTATGCAATGTACAATGCTCTCTGTTGTGGGTTATTAATATTTATTATTGACTTATCCTTTAGTTAAGCAGTGGTTATTCCTAACAAGCTATACACCCAATTCATGTCACAGAGACTGGCATTTATTTAATTAACCTAGAGCAAATGCTGGGCAATAGTTATTCCATCCTCAACCTCCAAGCCCGCATAGTTTCCTACCATTCAGATTTCACCCATTATACTTGCTTCTAGTCATATCTTAGGTCTGGTTCATCTCTCCACGTGGTTCCAAGACCTCCTCTGTGGATTCTCCGCTTCTCTTTTCCCCTCACTTCCTTCTCTCTCCTCTGGACCTATCCTCAACATTGCACAGCATTGGCTGGTTGTTTTATTGACAACACAGAGAACAAATGGTGGCATGTTTACACAAACTTGAGACAGATGATACTTAGAATAAGCATCATAATGAAATGTCCAGATTGAAACCAGATAGTGGGGTAGAGAAATCAGCATTTGAATGAACAAGGGTACATTGTATACATTCCACAAGAATATTATACCAACAGCTCTCCTTGTGAGTTTGCAGTGACATGAAAAACCCTGATCAAATTGTGTCTTTGCACAACATAGCACAAACACGTTCCTCTCAGTGTGCTGGTAATACAAATTTAGTGAGTGCTTCAAGACATCCAGTTATGAAATTTTGTGCCAAAACCACCTTTAAGAAAGTCTGTGAACCCTTTCCTGCTCTGGGAAAAAAAAAGGAATGAGGTGTTTACATAAATATCAACATATGCTTTAGAGAGTTTGTTTATTGTTAAAATCATTAAAATATGGATTAAATGTAAAAGGAAACATTGTCACAGTATGACTTTTAGTTATGGTGGTGGTGGGGAGAGGAACAACGGAATGTCTTTTTGCTCCTGTTGGACACTTGCTTGGCAATTTTTTTTGTTTGTGTGTTTTGTTTTGTTTTGTTTTGTTTTTTTTTTTGAGGTAGAGTCTCATGTATTCCAGGCTGGCATCAAACTTGCTATGAAGACTGAGGATGACCATGACCCTCTTCTCTCTCTACCTTAAATACCCTGTCACCACCCTGGATTGATTCAGTTCAAGAAAGAACGCTCAGAGCTTCATGTAAACTTTACAAGCACTGTATCAACTGAACTCTAGCTCCAGTTTTCTTCAACTCGAATACATGTCTAATCCATTCCTATAATCTTTGTTATGTGCCAGGAATTAATGTGTAAGTAAATACTCACATTCTAAAATCTCATCCCATTGCCACAAACTGGATATTGTTGTATCTAATTAAAAAACAAAACAATAAAACAACAATCGACAATGTCAGAGGACATGGGGAAGCCAGTAAGTCACTTTCCCAGTCCAGCTCAGCCAGGAATCTAAATCAGGTCACCTGGCTCCAGAGCCTTGTTTTTAGCCACTAATTTGAATGTGTTGAGGCACCTTAGTTCTCTTACAGAAATTTGCTTTTCCCCTTCCTATTGTCTCCTTATACATCTTCATTTGAGATTCAGTTGCACTTATCTTTAGTGCTTCTTAGTGTTTCTATTTTGTATGCTTGGTTCACTAACTGGTTTGGGTGTTACCAGATATGCAGAATTCATTACCATTTACTGTTTTCACATTGTTCAGATAGAGTGAATATACAAGTCTTATTAGTTTTTATTACATCCTTTGAACTTCCTTATTATAATTGTTTTGGATATCTTCCTAACCTAAATCCAGAATTGAATCAGACAATGTTATAAGCTTTGGTTCAACCACCAAATACAATCTAGAAAAGTTAAGAGGAAAACTGTATTGTGTTTTCTTTAAAAAATAATGCTCTATCTTAACATTGCAATATTCCTTCTTTAATAATTTTTTTTCTCTTCAGAGATCTTACTTTAGCTATTCTTTTGCCATAGGTCCACTTATAGTAATTTTTTGAAGGAGTGTTATATTTTCTACAGAGTATTTTTATTTCCTTATCTTTCCCAAAGATAGTTTTGTTGGTTATAAAATTTTGGCTTGTTAGTTCTTTTTATTTCTACAGTTAGAAAATGTGCCAAGGAAGCTTCCTTATTTCGTTGATATTGATGAGAAATCTATATCACTAAATTGTTTTTTTTCTATAGATAATGTTTTATTTATTTTTGGTTGCTTTCCAGGTTTAAAAATATTTTTGTCTTTATGTGTTTGAGGTTTAACCATGTTGTGTCTTATTGATGGTTTCTTTGAGTTCAATCTGCTTGAGTTTCTCTCCGTTCTTTGAATCCATAAATTTATGTCTTTTGACATGTTTGTAGAAATTTCAAGTGATAATTTCTTTGTTTTGGCTTTTGTTTTTCAAATTGATTTCTTTACAACAACTATTTTTATTTTTGGTGGTTTTATATTTTTGGGAACTCATATATAAATAATATATCTACATCAAACCTTCCTCTCTCTCCTGCAACTTCCTCTGTGTATTTAACATTGATCATATGTGTATTCTTCCAGGACAGACAACTTGTGATTACACAACCTATGCTGGAGATCATCCCTGGAGGAAACTGGTGTATCCTCACTCAACAGGCATTGACTACCTACCTATAGCTCTTTATCTAGGGGTAGGACTGTGTGGAATTTCCTTTGTTTACACTGTCATGTCAACTTGTGTTATTATTATGCTAATTTTATTCAGGCAGCCATATCATTGGCTCATTTCCCCTGTAATGTCTAGACGAACACTGTTTTTTTTTAATTTTTAATTTTTGTTGTTCATTTGCATTTAATTTTGTTGTTCATTAAGTGTAATAGTCTCCTTCCTCTTCTCTTCCTGGTCCCCCTCCCTCCCTATTTCCCCTATCCCCCCTCTCCTACTCTTCAGAGAAGGAGAATCCCCTCCCCTCCATCATGTCAAGCTGCATTAGGACTAAGCACATCCTCTTCCCCTGTGGCCTGGTGAGGTAGCCCTGCCAGGGGCCAGTGATCAAAAAGCAGGCAACAGAGTTCATGTCAGACAGCTCCCATTCCACTTACTAGGGAACCTATATGAGGATTGAGCTGCCCACCGGCTATTTCTGTGTAGAGGGCCTAGATCCATTCTGTGCATGGTCCTTGGTTTGGTGATTCAGTCTCCACAGGTTCCCCTGGACGCTGGGTAGTTGCCTCTGTTGGTCTTCTTATGTAGCTTCTGTTCCCTCTGGACTCTTCTATCCTTCTCCCCATTCTTCCACAAGACCCCTGCACTCCACCCAATGTTTGGGGGGGGGCTCTGCATCTGTTTCCATCAGGTGCTGGGTAGAGCCATTTAGAGGGCAGCTATGTTTGGCTCCCCTCTGCAAGCACAGCAGAGTACTGTTATCAGTACCAGAGGTTGGCTCTTTCCCACGGGGCGAGTCTCAGGTTGGCCCAGTCATTGGTTGGACCTTTCCTCAATCTCTGCTCTATTTTTGTCCCTACCCATCTTGTAGACAGGGTGAATTTTGGGTCAAAGTTTTTGCAGGTGGATTGGTGTTCCATTCCCTCCACTAGGAGTCATGTCTAGTAAGAGGGTGATCTCTTCAGTCTCCAAGACCCCTGTTACTAGGAGTCTCAGCTAGAGTTGCCCTCATGTCCTCCTAGGAGATCACCCTGTTGTAGGTCTCCAGCTTTTCACAGAGATCTGCTTGACTCACCTGGGACACAGCCAGTAGAGGAACATTTTGTAACAGCAGACATCCAGAGTGTCTGGCTTCAGTCTTTTCACTGCCTCTTCCATGATTTTCCATGAACCTTAGATATAAGGGTTTTGTTGCAGTTACATCACTTGGAATTGGGCACTCAATGGTTACTTATTCTCTGTTTTGAACAGTTGTGGATCTTTATAATAGTCTCCATCTGTTGCAAAAACAAAACAAAAAAAACAAACAAAAAACCCCGCAAAAAAACAACCCTATTCTTTTTTTTTTTTAATTTATTTATTTTTATCTCAATCACAGGTTAGGTACTTTGAATCCCAGGCGTAGCCCCCTCCCCCATTCCCTCCTACCCTTCCACTCCCTCCCTCATCTCCTTCCCCGCCCCCTCCAAGTCCACCAACAGGGGAGGACCTCCTTCCCTTCCATCCAACCCCAGCTTATCCTGTCTCCTCAGGGCTGGCTGCAAAGTCCTCCCCTGGGATCTAGCCGGTCTGTCACTCCCTGGCTTATATGGGGGAGGGTCAAAGAGTCAGCCATCAAGATCTTGACTGAAACAGTCCCTGTTTCCCTGAACAGGGTCTTCAGCCCTACACCAAGTTATCATGGGCCCCATCCGTGCCGGGGTTCCAGCCACATCCACACATGGTCCTTGATTGTAGAAACCGTCTCTTACAAGACCCCTGTGCCCGGCTCAGTTTGGTCTTTGTGGAGCTCATGTTCTCCCCAAGTCTCAACAACCTCCCCCAGAACTATCATTACTCTCGCCCTTTGTCAGAGGCTTGAACTCGAGTCTTAATATCTGCTCTGATACTTCGCTACATTGACCACCCCCCCCCCCATATTCTTTGATGAGGAATGAGGCTATGTTTATTTGTGAGTATATACTTAGAAGATAATTTAATACTATATAGGTTTAGGAACCTGGGAGTAGTAGATTCTTCTTTTAGATCTATGACTGCTGATTGCTTCTTTCCTGGCAGCTTGCCTTCCAATACTATGAGATCCACTCCTCAGGGAAGAGGCTAAAGGTTAAGTTCATCTTAATTCTCCTGGGTTTTGTGTCCAAAATGTGCAGTGTTTTCAGCAATAGGAACTTACTTTCATATTGTGAGTGGTAACTCAGAGCAATGGGAACGGTCTATAATATTTGGGGGTCCTTCAGACACCCTTGACCAATAACTTGAGAAGAGGTTTCTAATGCCAGTATTGGGGCTTTTATTAGTCTGTGGCTGTTAGTCTGTGGAGAGCATTAGCACTCTATGGCATAACGTCATTTAAACTATATATCTTTTTGTACACATATGTACATTATGTATAATTTTGGGTGAACATAAAATGATACGATTTCCTATACCTTTTAAAAAACATCTTTAGTGTTGTTTAGCTTTCCTTGGCCCTCTTCTTTCTCAGAACTTCAACTGAACCTCCTTGAGTGTGATTTGTTGGTGTATTTCTCTCTATTGTTCAGGTTGAGTATATTCTATGGTTTAATTTTCAGCTTCACTGATTCTTCCTCCATCCTCATCAGTCTTCCATTGGGCCTTTCCAGTGAGTTTTAGAATTTTGTTTATTGCAGGCCTTATCTCTAACACTTCTATTTGGTTCTTCTGTGTAGTTTGTTTCTTTCCTTGATTTTGTATATGCTCTCTTAGTTAGTCCAGCATGCTCCCAAATATTTATTAAAACATTTCTATCAGATAATTTCAACATTTGTATCATATTGGTAACTACTGATTTATTTTTGGAAAAATTATTGCAACATTCCAAGAGTGCATTACTTTTCCTTTTCAACATCTTGCTCTGCAGCTTCCTTCGCCCCTTTTGCTCGGATGCCGTGGAGCCAGGCATTGGCCTGAGCCATGCAAAGATTGGCAAAAGCCTTGAAGTTTTGTGATGACTCTGGCTTTCTCCTTTTTGTAGACATTCAGGATGGGCATCACAGGTGGTGTTAGCTGAGTGGCCAGTTTAAGGTCTTCAGCAGGAAAGTAGGAGCATGGAGCGGTACGCCTTCAGCAGCTGGACTTCTTAGCCTGTATTGACTCAGCGGACTCGTTTCTCTTCCTTGGGTCCACAGAGACGCCGATGGTGCCAGCCATTTTCTCATGGGTACTAGCCACTCGCACTTCTTCCAGGCTGAAGCCTCTATCAGCTCGGACCTTGGTGAGGTATATAACTGTAGGACACCTCAGTATGGGCCTGATGGGACCGGACGGGGGAAGTGAGGCTTCAGGATCACGCCATTCCAGCTGAGCGCCATGGCTACCTCGTGTGTGGAAGAACAGCGAGCAGAAAGGCCCTATTGATTTTTTTTTCTTTATTTGGTTTGATATCTTCTCTGTTCTTGGGATAAATGATTTTTTTTTATTGCAAGAATGCCTTGTGGCACATAATACATTAGATTTCACTCACCTAGCTTATCTAACCAGACAACACTTTGAAAAATATTAAAGAGACGTGGCGTTCCAAGTAAACAAATCAAAAGCTCCAGGTCGTCTTAAATCCTCATGCTGCTGTCTGTACTGTGCTGCTTCTGTCATTCCAGTGGTAAAGCAAGCTGGAATGTCAGTCCAGACTTTTGAAGAGGGCAAATCAAACCTGATCTCTAGTTATGTGCCTACAGGATGGGCAGTGTGGCCGTGGTCACCTTCACAAACAATCTGCCCCATTATTTGCCTTAAGGAAGCACAGATTACTCTCACCTCACTAATAGTTTTTAAATGTTTTTTTTCAATTTGTTACACTAAAATACTATTTCCTTTAGTAGGTAAAAGGGTTAAGTCAAGAAAACTGGAACAGGTCATTAAAAGTGCCAAGGGGTCTGTGCTTTGCAGATGAAATTCAACAGCTGTGACTTTTGCTTTTTAAAAATATAAATGACTAAGGTTAATACTCTGGGTGGGGTAAAGGTCCCTGTCTGTAGCCATTGTCCTTGTCATAAAGTTTAAAGCTCATTAGGATTTTTTTTTTTTTTGTCTAGCTGTGTACCTGGAAACCCTGTCTTTGAATGGGTACACACCAAGCAGGTGTTTCCACACTTCTCACCTACAGGGGTTTTTTGGAGCCAGATGTCAAGTTTAACTGAAATACACACGTGGGTCATATACCCACGTGTGTATTACTAAGTTTTCATTAAAGTTTTCTTCTATTGCTCTCTTCTATTGTGAGAGGCAATGAAACGTAGACAGTTTTTCTCCAGGCTCTCCTCAGAGGTATATTTGACCCTATAGAGAGAGCAGAAATTACTTAATTGGGTCACACATAACAGGGACATTAACAGTGTGTTGAGTTAAATGTTAAAAATGGTGATCAGACTTCACTAATCCAAACTATGGATGGAGAACTGGGAGGCGTCACACTGCTGCTCTGATTAGCAGTAACACATTATCCTCGTCCGGTATGGGAGCACTTTCAGAGGTATTTCCCACCTGACTTTCAGTGTCTTATCCATGAGATGGGAATGCTAGTTACAAGCCAGTAGTTTGGAAGCAGGACAGAAATACCTAGGCTTTCCGTAGCCACCCAGGCACTTATGAGATTTAATACAATGATCCGTGCGAAAAGAGCACTTTAAATTTCACAAGAGTGCTCAAAAGCTGTTAATCTTTTTACTTTTCTTTTTAAACCATGTACTGGTTTCTTTTCAAAATTTAAAAGTGAATAAATATAGACCACAGAAATTAGGCAGTTTGTCATTTAAGAAAGCAATGGGAGTTGGCTTCTCATTATAACTACCTCTTAGTTCTGTAGCCTTCACATGTCTGCTATGGTTTCAAATTATTTTGTGGCTTTGAGGCATTCTGCAGAGGCTTGGGATGACACTAAACTCTGCCTGGCTTTGTGTCTCACTCAGTGTGTGGGATCAAAATTACATGTTTCCCATCACAGCGTCTACTTGAGCCACAGGAGCACAAGGGACCAGTTCTGCTGTTCAAAACAACCCTTGCTCATATGGGCACTGTCCACGCCTGTTTCTACACGCATCGACAGAGTTAAGTATCCATCACAGGGGTGGTGCCAGCGTATTTAGTAACTGTCTTTCTACAGAAAAATTTTTCTGATCCTTGTCTTTCATCATCCTCTCCCAAACTAATGAAGCAGTGACTTCAAATGGTGACATTCCATGCTTTATGGATATCACCATCAGTTGCTCTTTTTGGCAATTTGTCCCCAGCTGAATCCAGGGAGACAAGTGGAACTCTTCAACAATTGCTTATTTTCTTCTCAGGAGAATTTTGAGCTTCCTAGACATTTGATAGAATTTATTCCTGAAAGTCTCTCTGGGCCTAATTTCCTCAAACATTAAAACAGGAAGGAGGGACATTAGGTATTCCACTAATCAGCATGTTTACTCAAAGAATGTGAAAATGGAAAAATCACAAAAATGAATCCACTCCCCTCAAGTGAGGTTAATTAAATGAGACACTGTGTAGTAGTTTAGCTATGCTGAAGACTAAGACACATTTGTGCTGAACAGGACAAGGCCACAGAGATAAGTAAATCAAAATAAATCAAATAGATCAAGAGGCATGATTTAAAAAGTTCATATTAAGTTCTGGGATCTGAAGCTTAAATATACACACCAGGCATACCCAAGCGTATTTATTAAGAAAAATTAAAAGCAAAGAACAGATTGCATAGTTCATCATCTTTTTTTTTTGCCCTAATTTGACCTCATCTTCTTATATATGTATGGGTTATATGTAGAGTTGATGTTCCCATTTGACTTGATGAAGCAGTGGTCTCAGGAGGCAAATCCAATCTGTGACAGCCATTGATAGCAAGAGTGGGCTCATCAAGGACAGGAGTTCAAAAGGTGAGGATGGAAGACGGCTCAGGCCTGTGGGCTTTCTTTGTGTTGTTTATGCATCAAGAGTATTTTGTTTGTATGGATCTGTCACTGATAAGAGCCAAAAAGCTTAGGCCTGCCACATAGGCTGACCCACCAGGCTCATGGCATTTTATAGTATTTTTGCAGTTGACCTGCAAAAAAAAAAATAATTTTCCCCTCAAAAGCAATGAAGGCCCTCTCAGTTTTCAATTTAAAGGATAGGCTTAAAACATTAAATGGCTAATAGGCAGGCAGGTGTATTATCAAGAAGGTTATGTTAGGTCAAGGGCATGGCTAAGACAGTAGTATCCTTGGATAGGCTGTTTGCTGTTTAAACTAATAACTTTTTGTGAGAATGTAACCTTTGGGTGACAGCTGCATTAACTTGAAGGCTAGGGCTCCCATGCAGCGCTGTCTCCTGGCCATGGTGTAGTCTGTCACCAGCCCCTACTCTGCTAACGCAGCCTCCACTCACGCTGGCATGCTCTCCCAGCACCCATGGTCTGGCTGCAAATGGTCTTGACAGGTGCTGCAGTACACACGAGGGGTGGGGCATTAACTGAAGGGAGACTGCATCTCTGAAGCTTTTGGGAGGCCATCACTCATTTGAATGTGGGACTTTTCATAATATTACTACTTTGTCATTCATGCTCATATAGGTAACCCCAACAAACTTGTTGGTTTCATAAGTTTGAAGTGGATAGAACCGTTCTTTAGACTGTCACTGGTACCCTGTCTGGAGTGAATAGTCATTTGTTCACATCTGTCCAGAAAAAAATTTTCTCAGCCCAGGATCCATCCCATGTGTTAGTCAAAGAGACAATAATCTCTTGCCTTTAGAGAGCTATCTCCTCTTTGTGTATGTGCCTTGACTGGGGTTTTCAATCACTGAGCTTTTAATCAAAGATGTAGTCATGTGATATAGCAA
The DNA here is from genome assembly GCA_028658305.1 of Pachyuromys duprasi. Taxonomy (NCBI): domain Eukaryota; kingdom Metazoa; phylum Chordata; class Mammalia; order Rodentia; family Muridae; genus Pachyuromys; species Pachyuromys duprasi. Next base: position 47,782,667 of record CM053762.1, on the reverse strand, counting down.
GGATATTTAGGCTAGCCCTCTAAGCAATTTATTACCTGAGCACAGAAAATGGATGGAGCAGAGATGATAATTCAAGTGCTTATGCTTCTGTGGGACTGTCCCAAATCTGTTCTGACTTGGTCTTTGGAAGGCCTAGCTTCAGGCTTCCTACTCCCCTAGTATCATTTCAATGTATTTGCTTTTTAGTTGACTTAATACTTTGCTACTTTTGGTGTTTCTAGAATCTTCAAATGGTTCCAGGGGACACAGAATATCTTGGCCTAGCATATTCTACCTTACATATTTAAGAAAAACACCATGAAGTATGCATTATTAGGGATGCTGTGTAAATGAAGGGACTGAAATTAAACTAAGCTGTCATAGTTTATACCAGTAACAAGGGAAAGAGCTCAGATTGGAGTTCAGGGTCTGAGGATCCATGAGAACAGCTTCAACTGATAACAGACTGCACATCAGGCAATTCTCAGGAGACTGAAGGGAAGCCAGACACTCTCTAAGAAAAAGAAGCCCACGTCATTTCTGGCCCTTTCCCATCCAGCTTTTATTTCCCAGAAGCAGTCTCTCTTCATAGAAAATAATCAGCATATATTTGAAAAATCACTTTTACAGGTGAGGCGTAGACTTTCCAATATGCCAGATGGATTTTGATGTATAAAAGGTAAATAGCTCTGAGATATACAGTACAAATTAACAAGTGAGTGAGTGTCAGGCCAGGGTCTCTTAATGCCTAGCCTTGCAGGGCTGCTTTGATTTTCTTTGGGAGTTCTGACATACTGAGGCTTCTCTCAACAGTGTAGTGGGTTTGCACGTTAACTTTTATGAACTTAAGTGTTTGAACAGGGCCAAGACAGAGAAATAGAGAATTTCAATATTGCAAATGATTCTATCTATTGAGATGAGAAAAAAAAATCATAACTGCTCAGTGGGTTTCAGGCCTCATAGATTTCTCTCTCTCTCTCTCTCTCTCTCTCTCTCTCTCTCTTTCTTTCTTTCTTTCTTTCTTTCTATGAGCACCCATCTCTCCTAAGTGACCACATACTTTAAAACAGTTAATTAACGTAGATCCTGGAATAGATTTCCACTGACACCTCTCCCCCACTAACCTCTACTTGCTGTTCAACCCTGAGGGGAAAGAGTAATGCAATTGTGCTTTCCACAATTGGTGCTGCAGTTGACAGGCAGACATTTTCAGTTGCTGTTTTCCCATTGTCGTGGCTGAGCAAACACTGTCTTTGGAGTTTCAGTCCTACTTGCACCCTGAATCCACCACCACAGTGGCAACAACATAACGAAGCTGCAGGCCATTGTCTCTGGTATCAGAAAATGTATATTTGCTTTGTGGTTCCATGTGTGATTTCAATTATTGGAATACATTCATACATAATTCCCCTTCTATGTTAAGTACTTGAATTGTGTCTATTAACATAGTTATTGTAACAGAACCGTTCAAGGCAGTTTTAATGTAATATGACCCAAATCTTATAAAGAGATGGTGATTTTGATAATTTATATCCTTCCTGTTTATTTTATCTTTCTTTACACCATAGGAAAATTGGGTCCTGTATTTTCATGAAGATCAAGGCTTCTATTGATGAAGATGTTGAAGGGTTCATCTGTTTCATTCATTGCTGTCTTTGTCTTTGCTTGCCAAACCTTTCCACTTCCTAATTGCTTAAAAATCAAGTATTTATGTCACAAGCCTGGTTCAGTAGTCTGTTCTGCTGTGTGTTCACACTATGTGTGTTCAGCAGCGGGTTGGATAAACTAATCTTGACTGAGATCCTACAGGTATGTCAATCAGCTATAGGTCAGTAGAGGACAATTCAAGCTTGTTACCTGAACTTTATTCTATCAGGCTTGTGACTGTTCATGTGTCAGTAGGCTTCTGGGAAGGACTGACATCCAAAGCCTTCTGCAGCTTAAGCTCAGAGCTCCTATTGTCTCACTGTGTCTACATCCTTTCCACTAAAGCAACTCATAAGCCTTCCCTGGATTCAAAAGGTGAAAGACAGAGGCTCCCTTCCCTAGATAAAAGCAAGAGTTCTACAATGTTTCTGTGGATGCTGCTGCTGGGGGCTCAGGTGCTGATTGGATTGGTGATGGGGAGCAATAAAGACCAAGACTCTCCGGCACCTGTTCCAAAGTCCCTAAAGGCACAAAAGTTATCCTACTACTAACTGTCCTGTCTGCTTGCTAACTTTGGCTTTATTATTTTTTCTTTCTTTCATGTCCTGTTCTGAGAAATATTTGGATATATCTTATTGTTTAATTTTACTTTATCTACTGACTGGGTGGGTGATGTCTGCTTTTTTTTTTTCCTCTTGATTTTCCTATATACACACTTTCTTTCTCCTCCCCCTCCTTTTCCTCATCTTCCTTCTCTTTCTCTTCTTTGAGTTGATACTATACCATATATAGTATATATATGGTATATACTATACCATATCACATACATGTTGCTTCCTTGCATTACTTAAAGTGCACTCACTGCCATCACGGCATCTTTTGACATAATTTAGACTATCTCCATGAGATAATATTATGGATTTTACTTTCAATAATGATGTATGTTCTAAGGAATTAAAAAATACAAGCAGGTGGCCACATTTTATGCAGCTGTTTGTCATCTTTCTGACTCTTTATTCCTAAAATATAAGTTATTTTGACCTTGTCAGCTGAATAAAGCTCAAACTTTTTCATATCTCACTTTGTGTTAGCTTATATATCAAATTGGACTTTGTAGATATTATTAAAATCTTTTCATTAGTAAGTTTTTTTAATATTTATTTATTTTTATATCAATCACAGGTTAGGTATTTTGCATCCCAGGCATAGCCCCCTCCCTCATTCCCTCCCACTCTCCCACTCCCTCCCTCATCTCCCTCCTCCTCACCCCCTCCAAGTCCACCAACAGGGGAGGACCTCCTTCCCTTCCATCCAACCCCAGCTCATCCTGTCTCCTCAGGGCTGGCTGCAATGTCCTCCCCTGGGATCTAGCCAGTCTGTCACTCCCCAGCTTGTATGGGGGAGGGTCAAAGAGTCAGCCATCAAGTTCATGACTGAAACAGTCCCTGTTTCCCTCACTAGGGTC
>CM053762.1:47720438-47779076 GCA_028658305.1 Pachyuromys duprasi | reverse complement strand
TTAACATAATTTTCCTGTGTCTCCACTGAATTAAAATCTCCACTGCTTTTGGGTGTTTCTGGTGGGGCCATGGTGTCCTGATTTTTGTTGTGTGAGTTCTTTTGTCAATTTCTGGGCATTTGTTTATATATAATCAGGGAGCTGTTTGTGCTTTAAGGCTGTACTTCAGTCTGAATCTGTCAATCTCTTGTGTCAGGAGTATTCTTCAAGAAGATCATGGATTTCAGGTGGTTTGTTACTGTGTGTTGTGTCTCAGTTGAACTCTGTTGTGGGCTCTGTGTACCCGGCTTCATGCTCTGTGCTATAAGCTGTGCGTACTGCAGGCTGGTCACCCCTGTGGGGTCTGGAGTCTTTACTCCTCACTCTGTGCTAGAGTTTGAGTGTCCAGGATTAAGATGTCAGCTGGGGGGTGTGCGCTCTGCCCTCTGCTTGCTGCTAAGGGCTCTCCCCTGGAATGGAGATTTGGCGCCTCTTCTGGTCCAGGGGCTGTGCACCAAGGTCTGAGATGATATTTGGGGCACACACAGTGGGTTTGCGTTGGTGTGCATCCGCTGTATGCAGGCCTGTCTGAAATGGTGCCCTAGGCCTTCTCTGTCTGGCCCGTGGACACACACAGGGACTGAGGTTTTTACTGGCGGATGCGTGCAGCATTTGCCCTCAGTGTGCAGTCTGGTCAAGACGGTCCCCGGATCCCCTCAGTCTGGGGTGGCCCCGGCAATCGGCGTGCGCCTTCCTCACACCCGTGGGTTGAAGCAGAACTAGGGTCCTTCCCAGAGCCTCCTGCGGACTCACACAGGGACTGAGATTTTGCTGGTGGAAGCCTGCGGCGCGCTCCCGCAGTGTGCAGAGGTCCCCCGACCTTCTCAGTCTGGGGTGGTTTCGGTGATCAGTGTGAGTCTGCAGCACACCCGTGGTTTGAAGCAGAACCCGGGTGCAGTGTGCACTCGCAGTGTGCAGTTCAGTGAAAAAGGTGGCGGGTTCCTCCTCAGACTGCCCGAGAGACTGTGTGATCCAGTCTATTATGGCGGGTGTGCGCGCCCATGGCGGCTGCTCCTTCAGATCAGAGCTGTGTGCCGCTGGTCACCCGGAGATTTTTCCGGGGAATAACTGGGTGTCCCTAGGGTTTTCCCACTTGATTTTCTCACCGTAGTTGTTCCGCTCACCTGGCAATCACAAATGCTGGCATTTTAGGTCCCAGAGTTCAGTCTCCTGGTTGCTGCGTTGTTTCTGCTGTCCTACTCCTCAGACACAGTGTTCTCTCGTGGCAGCCATCTTGGATCTCTCCCATTAGTAAGTTTTTATTTAAATTACTTAGTGGCACTTATGTAATGACAAGGATCAGGAGAGCAAAGATCAAATTAGCAATTTTCCAACAAAAGCAAAAATTGGTGTGATGTGTACACAAGTCAAGGAGTCCTGGTAGCCAAAAGAATCTGGAAAAAGCAAAGATAAAGTTCTCTCTTATGATGACCCCATAAAAAATAATGTTTGGTGCCGACAAATCAATGTTATTATCATTTCTTACTTCTTATTCTGGAAATATAAAGCAATAAAGTTATATTTGAGCTACTTAATTTATTAAAGTTTGTTTTAACAACTATATATAGTAGAAAACTATATACAAGACATAAAACATCATAAGAGCAATATATGTAATGCTTTTTTTTTTCTCCAAGAAACTTTTATTTTCCAAATAATAGCAAGGATGAAAGATTAAAGCCCACTGGCTAAAACTTTATAACATGTGAGGGCATTGTCCTTATGTGACTTTATAAACACCTTTTAAACCCCAGCTTGATTGACCTAACCATTCATAATGGTTACCATCTTCCTTTAAATATGAATTTTATTCATACAAGTCTCAGATGATTTGGGCTTTGGTGAGACCAGTTCTGTCTCTGTAGGCTTGATTTTGTTTCATTTTGCCTTGGTCTACCCTCTGTTGATTTGAAATTTGTCCTTACAAGTCAAACCCATTCACATTGTTTCTGGATGATTTGGTAGGAACTCATTCTCATTCCACGCACTAAGGCGACTCACAAAGAAAGTTATTTAACAAATAAATCATTCCACGAACTCACAATTCTCTTGCTCAGCATGGAAAACAGAAAACCTGGCATCTACTAGTATCCGGGTGACATTCAGAGGACAGAGCTTCAGTACACATCCATCTGGATGAAACTACACATCTTCCCACTGCACATATTCTTTTTTTTCCTGCCACAAGGAAGGAAGCTGTACTCTAAAGGAATCTAAGGTGATGTTTCTTACTTTGCTTCTTCAATCAGCTACATGCTTATGCTTCAGTTTTTATTTGCAACAGCTTAATTTTGACATACAAATAACACATACATGTGAAGTGTACAATTTCATGTTTTGATACACACTGTGAGGTATTAATTACTTCTAGTTAACTAACATATCTATCATTTCTACATATGTAGCATTTTGTACCCTTAAATGAGGAGAAATTATGGCAAAAATCTTGTGTATGAATACACACATTATAGCTTACTTCTAACACTTCATTATATCACTGTGTGGTTGAACAACAGAGCACGCTAGTTTATCAAGCACAACTCTTCAAGACACTTTCAGGAAAAGCTGGTGAAGCTGAATAGTCACATAAATGCAAAGGTCCATAATGTGTGCCTGTGGATGTTTTCACTAGCAATTCAAAGTTAAGTCTTAATTTTAATGTTCAATCTTTTATATTTCCTTATATATTCTCTGAGTTAAAATTGTAGTTTATTAAAAATATTTTGGCTTAAATTAATAATATTAATTTTTGTGTGTGTGTGTGTGTGTGTGTGTGTGTAGAAGTCCTTGGAGGCTAGAGGCTTTGGATTTCAGTTGAGCTGAAGTTACAGGCAGTTGTAAGCTTTCAACATGGATGCTAGGAATCAGTGTTGGGTCCTCTACAAGAGAAGTGCATACTTTTAACCACTTCTTTGCTCTGCAGCTCTCACATTTAACCTGGTGGGTCAACCTAGCCAGCCCACAGTGGAAGAGGATCCAGGCAGCCCTGATGGGACCTGATAGGCTAGGGTCAGACAGTGTGGGAGGAGGACCTCCGTTATCAAGGACTTGGGAGAATTATAGGGGAGAAAGAGGGAGAGAGGATGGGACCCGGAGGAGATGAGGGAGGGGAGTTACAACTGGGATACAAAGTGAATAAACTGAAAACAAAAGGTTTTAAAGAGTAATAAAAAAAAGTTGTTCTTTTTTTTTTTAGCAGAAAGCTTCCATGACTGGTGAGATTTCAAGGAACACAGTCAAATGAATGTTTGTATAAGTTAAAGAGTGTTCATGGAACACGAAGAAAAAAACCACGTTATTAACTAAGTTTAAACTAAGTTAAAACCTAGGTTTGAAGGAAGGGTTTTAGAGTTGGGAGAGAGGCGAAAAGTTTGAAAATCAGAAAAAATAAATTACAGTCACAGAGGGTAGTCTTGTTGTTTTGTTTTACAAAGCTTTAGAGAAACAGTTGTGCACATTGCTTGCTGCTGTGGCCGACACAAGGGCAGGGAGCAGGCCATTGCATGCTGCTGAGATGCAGGCTGCAGGTGGTCCAACCTGTCTGATTCGCTCTCCCTATGCAACACTTGAAAAGGTCTCAGCCTGAGGTTTGTCTTGTCCAGCCGGCCATGGCCAGGCCATCTCGGGAGCCACTATGATGTGCAAGTATGAGAGATGAGATGGAAAGAGAGACTGAACTAGAGATATAGGGATGGTGAGGAACAACCTGATGTGAGTAGCTCTTGCTGCTGCTTTAGGCCATGGTGAAGCTCCAGCCCATGCTGCCACTGACAGCCATGTCTGGGTCTTTGGCCATGCAGCAGCAAGGGTCTGTGCCAATGTCTATGGTCCATGTTACCACCAAAAATTATGTGCACATCCTCGGTCTGGCCTGCCTTCTGGGACCATGTTGATGTCCAAGGACTTTGTAGAGCTGACCCAACCTCTCATTGGCTGTGGCAGCAGGAGAGACGGCCCCACCCTTTGACAGATGCAGCACTTGGGAGGATGGGCCTTGCACCTTGCCTGGACTGCACAGTAGGATTGACCCTAGTGGCTGAGCATGGGTGAGCTGACTCTGAAGGAGCTGTTGTGGGAGAGCTGGCCCTGCCCCTCATCTGCTGAGGGGTAGTGTGAGCATAGTATAGATTTCTTCCCCCCCTTGCCCCTTGCAGCAGGTGTGAGAATAGGCCTTTAGGTCCTGAGAGTGGGACTGCTGTCTCTGCCTCTCATTAGCTGTAGCACTTGAGAAATCTGGTCCTGTATCTCACCTGGGAAGCACAGTAGAACTGGCCCTAGTGGTATGGGTGTGGGTGAGCCGGCTTGAGGAGATGAGAGCAGGCTGTAGCACTTGCATGAGTTAACTGTGACAGTGGTGGAGAACTGGCCCTGGTGGTGTGGGTGCAGCGGATCTGGCAGGCTGACCAGCTCAGCAGCCCCCTTCCCAGGCCCAGACACAGGGCTTTGAATTGGTCCACCCTAATATCTACCCCATCGATGAAGTGCTAGTGCACTCAAGGGAGCTAGTTTTGTGGATCCAGGACTGCATGATCTCCATGACACAGGGCAACAACAGGGTATCTGCCAGAAGTCTCAGTGTTAATGGTGTGGCAGAGGCCAAAGTCCTGGAACCAGACCAACGACTCATTGCAATGAACGTTTGAAAGTAAGACTGTTTGAACAAAAGGGTATACTGTGTGACACACTGTGACACACTGGAGCTTCCATGGTGATATTTTGTTTGCTTTTGATTTAATTTTAATTTTATTCTGGAGGATATGGTGCAAGGGTGGAGAATGGATGCAAAGGGATGGGGAATGAGTGGGATTAGGGTGCATGCTACGAGATCCAGAAAGAATCAAAAAGGAGTAAAAGACAAGAACGAAGAGCAGGTGATGTCATCTGAAGTGAGAGCCTGGGGTCAGCACCGTGGAGAGCTCCCATAAGCTCTTGAGTCCTGAGCTCTGGGACTGGCTCAGAGTGAAAATGGTACCAAGGCAGGACTGAGAACTTCATTCATTAGCTGAATCATGAAGTCCTTGAAGCATAGTTTCTCAGGGAGTTGTAACTGGACCGTTGGTTGACTAAGTGATAGGCAAATTCCTGAAATGGTTTACAACATTTGTTCAGGTATGTTTATAGAGTTTTTCACAGGTAGATATTTCACAGTTTGTGTAATACATTCTCAGGGAGCATGATATACACATCAAGACCAAGAAAGTGAATGAATAATGGATAATAACGAATGATCAGTAATCTAATAAAAATCAGGTTTGATTATTTTTATAACTACATGTCCAGAGCAGGCATTTATGGTGCAAATGCATTTTGCAAACTCACTTCACAAAATCAGTATAAGTCTAGAAATAGACAGTGGTGTCCGAAGTGGCTTTTGAAATGACAGATCTGTTAGAGGTCTGATGTGATGCCTTGGTATCTGTGATTTTACAAGGTTCTTGACAACATGCAGCTCAAAGGGGAGAAGAACAGCAGCAATGACACCCCTTAGGAGTTTATAAGAAACAGTTTCCAGACTTCAAGCATCAGAGTCTTCATTCTAAAAATGATTCTTATGCCTTTTGCACACGAACCACTCTTTGTGCATGTTTCCAAGTGTGAGAAGTGAACCAGTAGGTTTTAAGAACTGGTAGAGCACAGCTTCTGTCTGTCTGACTCCCTGTCAATTTTCCCTAATATAAAGGAACTCTAGTTAGTTCTAAATAAATTAATAAAATATTAATATTTTACTCCACTTTTTTAGTTGTTTCAAAGCAATTTAGACATATTTTATGTTTGACAGTATTCGAGAATTAACTATAGCTCTTAAGAAAAATAGCATAATGAATTAATGTCATTCAGGGAGATGAATGCACACGGGATTATTCTTAGGAGCAAGATGGGAAAGAGGCATATAAACAGGCTTTTCTCCAGTTAGAACTTGTGAAGCTCTTTACAAAGACACTTTGGCTTTACATGATTCTCTCAGGGGCAACTTGAACCTTTAGCATTGACGGTTTTCCTGTGCCTTGAGAATTGTCTGTTCTTTCCTTAACAGGGCATCTCTCTGCTTCCAGGACATAGGTGATGTGCTGCCTAACTTACTGACTCCATGCGAAACTGAAGCAATGGCAGGCACAGCTCTGGACAGGCTTGCTTCACCATGATTTTCCCAAAGGGTTCTTCATTTTGGGTCTCTAGTCTCATTCAAAAGGATTCTTACACTTCGGTTTTCTTCTTTTCCATGGTTAGAATTGAAAAGCTCAAGGAAGAGAGAGCAAAGGTTTTTGTACCATACCCTTTTTAAATCAGGGTTTGAAATGGCTCAGTTATCAATCAGAAAACTACAGCTTCCCTCTTTTTTTCCTCTAGCCAGCTTGACTTTCTTTACCAGTCATCTAATATTAAATGCATGGACTTAGCCACTATTTGAATTTTATAATTTCCACTCTCCTTCTGCAACAGATTCAAGGTTGCTTCTCACTAAGGGCATGACCCTTTCTAGAACATTTGGGAAAAAATTTACAAATATAACTTATCACAGCAGTTTCTGTGTAGGTGTTTATCCAGGCTGCTTTGTGATCCAGTCACTATACCCACACAAAGAAAATTGTATGGCCGTGAAAGGAAGTCCTCAAAACACACAAATTACTTGGAAGCTAGATAAGGTGCTGTTCTGGAGCTACTTTCTCAGAAGTGAAACTTCTTTTCTAAAGAAGGAGAAAAGCTCAGAAAGTATCAGGATCAGAAGGCCCCTTCCTGAAGTTATGTAAGTAATGAGCAGTTGCTGGGCAAGGGGAGACTTCAGCAGAACTGCCTACAAATTGAGCAGGAAGCTTCACAGATGCAACTTTTATGAGTTGGTACCAATTGGGTACAGCTCTCTCTGAGTCACAGAAGTTTACGGAGATTACTGAAGTGAAAAGAAATGTAAAGTGCTTATCAGGTTTCTCTCTACATGGTGACTGCTGTCTACTCAATGAATGCTACTCACCGGGGTTCAGATTGTTGTAGATATAGACATTACCCATGTGTTTGTTATGTTTGTCTCCAGCTACTATGGGCAAACCTAGATAATTTAGGTAGTGGTCAACAGGGACTCATTCATAAATCAGATGAAAAGAATGCCCGAAAGAAGAGAAATGATGTCATAGAGGTACTCAGTTAGTTAGAGTACGTAGGGGTATTCACTCTCACTCAAAAAACTCTGTCTCTCCTAGGAATGTGATATGCTCACAGCTCCTGGCCATATGGGACAAAGAGCTCCCCCTGCACAATATGCTCATGTGTGCTTCACGTGTGCAATGTGATTCGTAAGCTGTTCTTAACCTCCAAGCTAAAAATAACCTCCAATTCATCACAGGAAATTGAAGCTGTAGATGGAAAAGAGTTTCAACATTAGATAAAATTATGCTATTTGCCAACTGAGAACTGCTGGCTGATTTCAAGAGCATTGACATATTTTGTCTCATATCTGAGACAGAGGCAACACTTTATTCGATCACAATACATTTGGTCATTGCTTTCCTTGTTTGTGAAGCATAGGCCTGGAGACTCATATATAACCTAGAAGCCTCACAGAAAAGAAGAAGGCTTTGCAAATGTGCTCCGTTTAAGTCTCACCATATAGGAAGTGGCTGCAGCTCCAACTGGATGCCTGTGTACATAAATCCTACTGGCGCTATTTCATGTTTCCATAATTCCAGTGGAAATGGAGAATGGCATTGGGTTGGGATTAACAAGTCTCTATTTTTATCCCACTTTTATCATCACATATTTAGTGTCACATCACAATGACTTTAACAAATAAGCAGAATATGATATCCTTTGTTGTGTAGAAAAGAAATAGTTTACATAATTTGTTCTAAATCATACAGAGTAAAAGCTGACAAACCAGGATTCACAATTCAGCTGTTTGACTCCTCCTCTTGCTCTTCCACCTCTTTTCCTCTCTTCTCTCATCTTTTCTCCTCTTTCCCTTACTCCACAGCCTTCTTCTCATCCTATCTCCTTTCCTCTCTTTTATTCTTAGGGTAGTAATTTTATGAAGTGATAAGTTTTATGGTGATATTTTCACATGTGCATGTAACACACTTTGATCAGATGAACTTCTTTTTTCTTTATTATTATTATCATTTATTACAATTTATTCAATTTGTAGCTTGGCTGTGACCCCTTCCCTCATCTCTTCCCAAGCCCATCCTCCCTCTTCTTCCCTTATGCTCTTCCCCAAGTCTACTGATAGTTAAGGTCTTCCTCCCCTTCTATTTCAGCTTACTCTATCAGGTTTCATCAGGACTGGTTGCATTGTCTTCCTCTGAGGGCTCATAAGGCTGCACCCTGCACCCCCACCCCCCAGGGAGAAGTGATCAGAGAGCTTGCCACTGAGTTCATGCCAGAGTAGTCCCTGCTTCCCTTACTGGGGACCCCATGTGGAGACTGAGCCAGGGTTTTAAGTCCTCTCCATGCATTGTCCTTGGTTGGGGTATCATTGTCTACAGGGCCCCCAGGCTCAGTTTTATGGCTCTGTTGGTCTCCTTTTGGAACTCCTGACCCCTCCAGGTCTTTCTGTCTCCTCTTTCTTTCCTAAGATTCCTTGCACTCTGCCCAAAGTTTGGCTGTGAGTCTCAGCCTCTAGTTTGTTACCTCAATCAGTAGAGTCTTTCAAAGGCTGTCTGCAGTAGGCTTCTGTCCTGTTCCCTGTCATCTCCTGTTTCTTATGTTTGTCCCCCTGAGAGTTTACCTTACACCCATCAGAATGGCTGAGATCAAAAACTCAAGTGACAACACATGCTGGAGAGGATGTGGAGAAAGGGGAACCTTCCTCTATTGTTGGTGGGAGTCCAAACTTGTACAACCACTTTGGAAATAAATCTGGTGCTTTCTCAGACAATTAGGAATAGTACTTCCTCAAGATCCAGCTATAGCACTCCTAAGCACATATCCAAGTATGTAAGCTCAAGTATACAAGAAGGACATTTGCTCAACCATGTTTGTAGCAGCTTTATTTGTAATAGCCAGAATCTGGAAACAACCCAGACATCCCTCAACTGAAGAATAGATACAGAAATTATAGTACATTTACACAATGGAATACTATTCAGCAATTAGAAACAAGAAAATCATGAAATTGGCAGGCAAATGGTGGGAACCAGAAAAGATCATCTTGAGTGAGGTATCCCAGAAGCAGAAAGACACACATGGTATATACTCACTCATAAGTGGATATTAGCTACATAAGATAGGATAAACATACTAAAATATATACTCCTAAAGGAGCATATTCACTTTTTTATTACTTTCCCTTATCCCCAAACCACACAAAGACCCAACAAAGAAAGAGAATTTCAGACCAATTTCCTTTGTGAACACTGGTGCAAACAAACAAATAAAAAACTAAACAAAGTACAAGAACACATAAAAGATAGCATCCACCATGACCAAGTTGGCTTCATCCCAAGCATGCAGGGGTGGTTCAGTATAACGAAAACCACCAATGTAATCCACTATATAAACAAATTGAACAAAGAAAAGGACACACAATAATCTTCATAGATGCTTAAAAAGCCTTTGACAAAATCCAGCACCGTTTCATGTTTAAAGTCTTGGAGAGATCAGGGATACAAAGCACATACCTAAACATAGTAAAGGCAATATACAGTAGCCTATAGCTAACATCAAACTCAATGGAGAGAAACTTAAATCAATTCCACTAAAATCAGAGAGAAGACAAACTTTCTCCTTATCTTTTCAATATAGTTCTTGAACCCCTAGCTAGAGCAATAAGACAACTAGAGTTTATCAAGAGGATACAAATCAGAAAGTCAAAGTATCACTATTCACAGATGATATAATAGTATACATGAGTGACCCCAAGATTTTTACCAGGGAACTCCTAGAACTGATAAACACCTTTAGCAAAATTAACTAAAAAAACAAAAAGAAACAGTAGAACCTCCTGTACGTAAAAGTCAAACGGGCTGAGAAAGAAATTTGGAAAAAAATACCCTTCATAATAGATACTTTAAAACAACATAAAGTATTTTGGTGTAACTCCAAGCAAGTGAAAGACTTGTAGTAAAAAACTAAAAGCAAAAAACCTTCTTGTCTCTGAAGAAAGAAATAGAAGAAGATATCCGAATATGGAAAGATCTTCCATGCTCATGAATCAGTAGGATTCATTTTTACATAGTAAAAATGGCCTTCTTACCAAAAGCAATGTATAACTTCAATGCAATTCTCATCAAAATACCAACACAATTCTTCACAGGCCTTGAAAGAATAATTCTCAACTTCGTATAGAAAAATTAAAATACCTAGAATAGCTAAAACAATCCTGTACAATAAAAAATCTTACCAAATAGATCAGGGCACAGGGGTCTTTTATAAGACCGTTTCTCCAACCAAGGACCATGTATGGATATAACCTAGAACCCCTGCTCAGATGTGGCCCATGGTAGCTCAGTATCCAACTCGGTACCCTAGTAAGGGGAACAGGGTCTATTTCTGTCATGAACTCAATGGCTGGGTTTTCAATCCCCCCCCCGGCCCCCTGAGGGAGGAGCAGCCTAGCTAGATCCCAGAAGACATTTCTGCTAGCCCTGAAGAGACATGACAAGCTAGGGTCAGATGGAAGGGGGGAGGTCCTCCCCTATCAGTGAACTTTGAGGGGGGCAGGGAGAAGATGAGGGAGGGATGGGGAGAGTGGGAGGGAATGAGGGAGGGGGCTACGGCTGGGATACAAAGTACATAACCTGTGATTAATATAAAAATAAATAAATTACTTGAAAACAAGATCTTTTGAAGACTGATCTCAAGTTGTACTGTAGATCAACAGTAATAACAAACTGCATGGTTATTACAAACAAAGCTGCTACAAACATGGTTGAGCAAATGTCCCTGTTGTATACTTGAGTGTCTTTTGGATATATGCCTAGCAGTGGTATAGCTGGATCTTGAGGAAGCACTATTTCTAATTGTCTGAGAAAGCTCCAGATTGATTTCCAAAGTGGTTGTACATGTTTACATTCCCACCAGCAGTGGAGGAGGGTTCCCCTTTCTCCACATCTTCTCCAGCATTGAGAGAAGATGTCACTTGAGCATTGTCACTTGAGCTATTCATCTTAGCCATTCTGACAGGTGTAAGGTGAAATCTCAGGGTTGTTTTGATTTGCATCTCCCTGATGACTAAGGATGTTGAACATTTCTTTAAGTGTTTCTCTGCCATTCGGTATTCCTCTGTTGAGGATTCTTTGTTTAGCTCTGTACTCAATTTTTTAATTGGATTACTTGATTTGTTGTTGTTTAACTTCTTGAGTTCTTTATATATATTAGCCCTCTGTTAGGTATAGGGTTGGTGAAGATTCTTTCCCAATCTGTAGGCAGTCGTTTTGTTTTGATGACAGTGTCATTTGCTGGAAACAGCCCAGATGCTCCTCAGTTGAGGAATGGATACAAAAATTGTGGTACATCTACACAATTGAATATTACTCAACGATAAAAAACAAGGAAATCATGAAATTTGCAGGCAAATTGTGGAAACTGGAAAAGATCATCCTGAGTGAGGTATCCCAGAAGCAGAAAGACACACAGGGTATATACTCACTCATAAGTGGATACTAGACATATAATATAGGATAAACATACTAAAATCTGTACATCTAAGAAAGCTAATCAGGAAGGAGGACTCTGGCTAAGATGTTCAATCCCCATTCAGAAAGGCAATGAGGATGAACATCGGAGGAGGGAGAAAAAAGGGAACAGGACAGGAGCTGACCACAGAGGGCCCCTGAAAGGCTCCACCCTCCATGGTATCAAAGCAGATGTTGAGACTCAAAGCCAAACTTTGGGCAGAGTACAGGGAATCTTATGAAAGAAGTGGGAGATAGTAAGACCTAGATAGGACAGGAGTTCCATAAGGACAGCAACATATCCCAAAAGTCTGAGCACAGGGGTCTTTTCTGAAACTGATACTCCAGCCAAGGACCACTCATGGCGATGGTCTGGAACCCCTGCACAGAGATAGCCTATGGCAGTTCAGTATCCAAGTGGCCTCCATAGTAATGGGGACAGGGACTGTCTCTGACATGAACTGACTGGCCTGCTCTTTGATCACCTCCCCCTGAGCGGGGAGCAGCCTTGCCAGGGCACAGAAGAAGACAATGCAGCCATTCCTGATGAGACCTGATAGACTAGGGTCAGAGGGAAGGAGAGGAGGACCTCCCTTTTCAGTGGAATGGGAGAGAGACATGGGTGGGGAAGAGGGAGGGTGAGGTTGGAAGGGGAGGAGGGAGGTACAGGGAAATAAAAAGTGAATAAACTGTAATTAATAAAAAAATTTTTAAAATGATAAAAAAATAAAAAAAGAACTGCATGGTACACAGAAACAGACTGGTGAATCAATGGAATTGAATAGAAGACCCAGAAATAAACCCACACACCTACAGACACCTGATTTTTGACAAAGAAGCCAAAACCATACAATGGAAAGAAGCATCTTCAATAAATAGTGCTGGTGTAACTGGATGTCTACATGTAGAAAAATGCAATAGATCCATATTTATCACACTGCACATAAAATCTATGTGGATCAACGACTTCAACAAGAAACCAGACACACTAAATTTATTAGAAGAAAAAGTGGGGAAGAGCCTTGATTTCCTTGGCATGGGAGACAACTTCCTGAACAGAACACCAACAGCACAAGTTCTAAGATCAACAATTAATAAATGGGACCCCATGAAACTGAAAATCTTCTATAAAGCAAAGGACACTGTCAACACAACAAAATGACAGCCTACAGACTGGGAAAGGATCTTCAGCAACCCTACATCCAACAGAGGGCAAATACTCAGAATCTATAAAGAACTTAAGAAATTAAAGACCAACAACCCAAATAATCCAATTGAAAATGGGGTACTGAGCAAAACAAAGAATTCTCAATAGAAAACTATCGAATGGTGGAGAAACACTTAAAGAAATGTTCAATGTTCTTAGCCATCAGAGAAATGCAAATCAAAATGACTCTGAGGTTTCATCTTGCACTCATCAGAATGGCTAAGATCAAAAATTCAAGTGATAACACATGCTGGAGAGGATGTGGAGAAAGGACAACCCTCTTCCATTTTTGGTGGGAATGCAAACTTGTACAGCCACTTTGGATATCAATCTGGTGCTTTCTCAGAAATGTGGGAATCGCTTTACTTCAAGACCCAGCTATACCACCCCTGGGAATATATCTGAAAGATGCTCGATCATACAACAAGGACATTTGCTCAGCTATGTTCACAGAAGCCTTATTCATAATAGCTAGAATCTGGAAGCAACCTAGATGTTTCTCAACTGAAGGATGGATACATAAATTGTGGTACATTTACACAATGGAATATCACCTAGATATTAAAAACAAGGACATCACGAAGTTTGCAGGCAAATGGATGGAACTGGAAAAGGTCATCCTGAGTGAGATAACCCAGAACCAGAAACACACTCATGGTATATGCTCACTTATAAGTGGCTATTAGCCACCCAATATAGGATAAACATAATAAAATCTACAGACATAAAGAAGCTAAACAAAAAAGGAGAATCTTATGGAAGATGCTTAATTCTTATTTCTCATTTGCAAACGTGATAGACACCAGAAGTGGCAGAAGAGAGGGAACAGGACTGGAGCCTACCATTGATGTCCTCTGAAAGAATCTGCCCAGCAGAGAATCAAAGTAGATGCAGAGATGAGACCAGAAGCCAAACTTTGGGCAGAGTACAGAAAGTCTCATGGAAGAAAGGGGGTTGGACAGTAGAAGAACATGAGGGGACAGAAAATCCACAAGCCAAAATATCTGGGCCCAGGGGGCCAGCAGAGACTGATGCATCAACGAAGGACCATGCAAAGAGAGGGCCTAGACCCCCATCTGAGATGTGACCCAGAGTCAACTCAGTCTCCATGTGGGTCTCCTAGTGAGGGGAGCAGGCACTGTCTCTGACATGAACTCAGTTGCCTGCTCTATTGTCACTTCCGCCTGGCGGAGTGACCTTGTCATTCCACAGATGAAGTGGATACAGTCAGTCCTGTTGAGACTTGATAGACTAAAGTCAGATAGTAGGGAAGGAGGACTTCCCCTTTCAGTGAACACAGGGGGATAGAGGGGAAGTGGGAGGGACCAGGAAAATATGAGGGAGAGGACTACAATCAGGACATAAAGAGAATAAATTGTAAAACAAAGAAACAAACAAAAAAACAAGATCAAAGAACAGAATTAGAGGGACTCCTTTAAGCAAGAAGCTAATGCAAATGTCCAACCCAATGAACCTCAAACCAAAGCTAATTATCAGTATCAATGATGCACTGATTTCTAAGTGACTGGATGGACATCTTAACAGAACCAGGTGGTCATTAATAGAACCTTTTCCCATTTGCCATTATTCTGAACCAGCAAGAAAGCATACAGTTCAGACAGGCGCTCACTGAATAATTATAATTCTGATTTTAACCAGCATACTGAAGAGTGGGATCATGTCAATTAGTGGCTTTCCATCGTGGCCACATGTTAGTCACCTTAAGAGAGTGATGCCTTGAAAACACCTACATATGATGTAACTTTAATGGAGCCTGAGATTAAATAGTCCTGTGAGTTCTCCACATGAGTCCAGTCTGAGCACACAGGTATGAGTCATTCTGATGTGCCTTTTGTTGTTATCTTTGTTTCTTTCCCTAACTACTGTCTGGAAATGAATTATCTTCGCGGCAAGTTTTGCTATGAAGTTGGGCTGAAGCACTTTCATTCTGCTGGGTCTGTATCAAGTTTGTTTAGCCCCAGCACACTGGGATTTTCCACAACACAGACGCCACCAACTTAGAGGGAGATAAATAAACATTCATTACTGGCACAAGGTCGCTTTTATTATATGATTGTAGAATGAATGCAAGAGAAAAATGAATATTCCATTTTCTTTATACTTTCACATACTTAATTTTCTTTTGTAGGAAAGAACAAGGTGTCATTCTTTTTGAATTAGTATTGACATCTGAGTTACCTGTGAATATAGCATTATCCTAAACTTTGTACAGAAGACACTTATGATGTAAATATGACCAAGCCAACTACTAATATGGAGGATACCCTCTGGGTCATACTAAAGCAAAGGCTTTGCATAGTACATGACACCGATTAAGTGTCTTCCCCTGAAAGCTTCATTGTATTATAAGTAGAAATAAATAATATTTGAAGGAAGTACAGGCAGTTGTGACATTTTAGCAGAGGTGTCTGTGTGTTCAATTGGAGTAAGGGAAGAGAGCAATTTTTGCACTATGAGAGCCTTGAGGTAGCTTTAAAGGCCAGGGTGAAATTTCAGCAACAAAATAATTTTTTTTTCACTGTGTCTTGTATGGCTCAAGGACTGGCCCCACCAGAAAGCTGCTACTTTTACTGAGGACAGTATTCAAGCACAGAGGCTCCTAATAAATGCCATTTCCACGTTCCAGGATTTGCTTGCCTCTGTTCCCTGGCAAGCATCCTTGGGCTCCCAGGCTCTAACACTGTTTTCTAGTCTGTAACCATGTTCTTCATTTTGACCACCACTCCTGGCATCGTTTTCACTATTGCTACAATCAGCACTCATAACATAGGTCCAATACCTGCTGAACACCCTATGTGTATTTACCAATTTATTTGCTCAGCCGTTAAGAGGTAGCTGTTCTTTTATTTCAGCGAGAATGATCCTAAAGGCATAAAGGTTTTGTGGAGTACTAAAATCAAGATCATTGGACTATTAAGTAGCCAAACATGATTTTAAAACAAGACAGTTTTGTTTGAAAACCCATGCACTTAAACTTTATTCATATCAAAAAATGGTATGACAAAACTCATTTTACTGGAATGTGAGAATGGCATTTTGGTCATTGGCAGGGACTTCAGTAATTCTTTTAAATTTATTAATTTTTTTATAAATTAGAGTTTATTCACTTTGTATCCCAGCTGCAGCCTCCTCCCTTATTCCCTCCCTATCCTACCCCCCTCCTTCATTTCTTCCCATGCCCCTCCCTAAGTCTACTGATGGGGAAGGCCCTTATCTCTTCCCATCTGACCCTAGTCTATCAGGTCTCATCAGGACTGGCTGTATTGCCTTCCTCTGTGATCTGGTAAAGCTGCTCCCCCACCAGGGATAGGTGATCAAAGAGCCAGCCATTGAGTTCATGTCAGAGAAAGTCCCTGTTCCTGTTACTAGGGAACCCTCTTGGACACTGAGCTGCCATGAGCTACATCTGTGCAGGGGTTCTAGGTTATCCCCATTCATGGTCCTTGGTTGGAGTATCAGTCTCAGAAAAGATCCCTTTGCCTAGTTTTTTGCTTCTATTGCTTTCCTGTGGAGCTCCTGTCCCCTCCTGTCCCAGGTCTTTCTGTCTCTTTCTTTCATAAGATTCCCTGCACTCTGCCCAAAGTTTGGCTATGAATCTCAGCATCTGCTTTGATACTTTGCTGGTAGAGTCTTTCAAAGTCCCTCTGTGGTAGGCGCCTGTCTTTTTCCCTTTTTTTCTCCTTCTTCCGATGTCCATCTCATTTGCGTTTCTGAGTGAGGATTGATCATCATACCCAGGGTCCTCCTTCTTGTGTATCTTCTTTAGGTGTATAGATTTTAGTATGTTTATCCTATATTACATGTCTAATATCCAGTTATAAGTGAGTATATACCCCTTGTGTCTTTCTGCTTCTGGGATACCTTACTCAAGATGATCTTTTCTAGTTCCCACCATTTGCCTGGCAATTTCATGATTTTTTTTTTTTTTGTTTTAATTGCTGGATAGTATTCCATTGTATAAATGTACTATACTTTCTGTATCCATTCTTCAGTTGAGGGACGTCTGGGTTGTTTCCAGATTCTGGCTATTACAAATAAAGTTGCTACAAACTCGGATGAGCAAATGTCCTTCCTGTATACTTGAGCCTACATACTTGGATATGTGCTTAGGAGTGCTATAGCTGGATCTTGAGGAAGTACTATTTCTAATTGTCTGAGAAAGCACCAGATTTATTTCCAAAGTGGTTGTACAAGTTTGGACTCCCACCAGCAATAGAGAAGGATTCCCCTTTCTCCACACCCTCTCTAGCATGTGTTGTCACTTGGGTTTTTGATCTTAGCCATTCTGAAGAGTGTAAGATGAAAACTCAATGTCATTTGGATTTGCATTTCCCTGATGACCAAGGAGGTTGAGCATTTCTTTAAGTGTTTCTCTGCCATTCGATATTCCTCTATTGAGAATCCTTTGTTTAGCTCTGTACCCCATTTTTTAAAATTGGATTACTTGATTTGTTGGTGTTTAACTTCTTGAATCCTTTATATATTCTGGATATTAGCCCTCTGTCAGATATAGGGTTGCTGAAGATCCTTTCCCAGTCTGTAGGCTGTCATTTTGTTTTGAAGACAGTGTCCTTTAATTTACAAAACTCTTTCAACTGATAAACACCTTCATCAAAGTGGTTGGATACAAAATTAACTAAAAAAATCACTAGCTTTACTATATAAGAAATACAAAATGGCTGAGAAAGAAATTAAGGAAACAACACCCTTCACAATGTCCACTAACATAAAATACCTTGGTGTGACTCTATCCAAACAAGTGAAATACCTGTTTGAAAAAATCTTCAAGTCTCTGAAGAAAGAAATTGAAAAAGATATCAGAAGACAGAAAGATCTCCCATGCTCATGGATCGGTTGGATTAACATAGTGAAAATGGCCATTCTGTCAAAAGCAATCTACAGATTCAAAGCAATTCCTATCAAAATACCAACACAATTCTTTACAGACCTTGAAAGAACAATTCTCAATTCCATATGGAAAAACAAAAAACTCAGAATTGCTAAAACAATCCAGTACAACAGGAGATCGTCTGGAGGTGTCTCCATCCCTGATCTCAAGCTGTACTACAGAGCAATAGCAATAAAAACTGCATGGTGCTGGCATAGAAATAGAATGGCGGATCGATGGAACCGAATAGAAGACCCAGAAATACCTAGGGACACTTGATTTTGACAAAGAAGCCAAAGCCATACAATGGAGAAAAGACAGCATCTTCAACAAAAATTGTGCTGGTCTAACTGGATGTCTACATGTAAGAAAATGCAAATAGATCCATATTTACCACCCTGCACAAAATTAAATCCAAGTGGATCAAAGACCTCAATGTAAAACCAGACGCACTAAACCTGTTAGAAGAAAACTGGGGAAGAGCCTTGAACTCATTGGCACAGGAGGCAACTTCTTGAACAGAACATCAACAGCACAGACTCTAAGACCAACAGTCAATAAATTGGACCACATGAGACTTAAGTAGTTCTTACAAAAACATAATCACAGCCTGATTCATTCCTGATGGTGAATCCCAAGTCTGGAGGTTTAATACTCACACATATCTTTTGTTGAGGGGAGCCACTTAGCTGGTGTCTCATTTTTGAACATGAGCTTTGAGCTCCTGCTCTTTGTAAAACAAGCTCTGATCACTGAAATCATTTTGTTCTTAGAACAAAGTGGCCATAATTTCATGTAGGAGCTGTCTTCTCTCATTGTCACTATCAAGCAGTTGCCTTGGTAACAGCATTTGGAAAGGGCAAAGACCCCAGGAACTTCTATCAAATGCCACTAACCTGCTTGGAGAGGTTCTACCTCAGCTAGGCCTGTGTTTACCACTTTAGCAGCCTCCACTGAGCCCCCTGTGGCTGTATTAGAAGGTGAGAAGGCTAGAAGGTAGCAAACTGGAGCTTTGGGTGAGCCAATTATTAGAGAATGTGGAAACTGGACGGACTCTAGAGGATAGTGGGTTTAAAGACTCTTCTGGGCGATCCCAGAAAGATGGAAACTCCTTTCTTTAAAAGAAGTCTCTTACATATTGATGGGATCTGATGGTTACAATTCTTTCATTAACTCAGAAGGAATTCTTACTCATTTCCCTCCTTTTATTAAAAATAGATTCTTTTCTCATATAACATGTCCTGATTATTATTTCCCTTGCCTATATTTTTCCCACTTCCTCCTAACCTCCTCTTTCCTTCAGATCAACTCCCTTTGTCTCTCATTAAAAAAATGCTTCCAAGAGATAAGAACCAAACATGACAAACTAAATATAATGAGATGAAGCAAAAACTATCATATTGACCTCAGCATGGCAACCCAACTGGAGGAAGAGCCCCAAGAGCAAGAACAAGGGTCAGAGAACCATTTGTTTTCAGCCAGTAGTCCATAATACTACCAAACTAAAAGCTATAATATATTCTCAGAGGACCTGGTGCATAGCCATGCAGGCCCTGTGCTTGCCTGTTTGCTGCTTCAGTCTCCGTGTGCTTCATGTGTGCCCTGCTTAGTTTATTCAGAGGGCCCTGTTCTCCTCTTGTCCTCCATCCCCTTTTGTCTTTCCTAGCTCCCTTGATTCTTTTTCTGTGCCTTCTTTCCTGAGCTCTGAAAGTAGAGATTTGATACAGACATTCCATTTTGTAGACATAAGGTTATTGTGTAATTCCAATGCTGATTTCTGTAACCCCCAAATATGGTTGCAATCTTTGTTCTGAGAATCTCCTGTCTCAATGTTGTGTAAACACTGCTCCCCAATTGTGCCCTGCTATGCCAATAAAGCAGATGAGCAGGGGAAAGAATAGGACTAGATTTCCTTCCAGCCAGGGTAGGAGGAGTTAGAGGAGGAAGTAGATGTTCAGGAGGGACCAGGGAGCTCATCAAGGAAAACTGGAAAAAGAAAAGAAAAGAAAAAAAGAAAAAAGCAAGTATTGTTAGAATGCACACTGGATGAAGCCAGATTAGCTAAAAAGATTAAGAATAAAACTAATACTAATCAGGATTGTGCTGTGAAGCTTGTTAAAATAATATGATAGAGTCTCAATTATTTGTGTGATAATTGGGTTAAGAATGATACTAGGAGAAACAAACACTTTTATAAAAATAAGCACAATACCACTTAGCCCATTTAGACTCCCTATGTGTAATGTCTGGCTGTGGGTCTCTGCTTCTCTTCCTGTCTACTTCCATAGGAAGTCTCTCTGATTATACCTGGATAAGGCACTGATCTATAAGTACAGCAATAATATCATTAGAAGTCATTTTATTGATACATTTTTAGGTCAAGTATTATTTGGTTTTACCCAACGTCTCTGGGTTTTGTAGTCTCTGGTTCTTGTCAAGCAGTGCCAGGCATGGGTATCCTCTTGTGAAGTGTGCCTTGAGTCAAAACAGACTTTGGTTGGCTATTCCCACAAGTTCTCAGACAGGATAGATCGTGGGTCAAACATTTGTGGCTGCATTGGTGTCCACATGTATCTTTCAGTAGCTTTCAGAATACTTTCCCTCACCAAGGAGATTAGAGCATATGGGTGGGGAAGGCTCCCATGTAAGTGAAGCTGGACTCTGTGTTCAATAAGTTGTGTGGGTGTTGTCTTTAGCAGTGAGGCCCTGCTGTCAGTTTGTGAAGAGAAGTCCTTTATTTTAGCAAATCCCCATAAAAATTCAAACGGAATTGTTTACAGCCCTTGAAAGGACAATTTCCAACATTTATACGGAAAAACACAAAATACTCAGGTTGCAATCCTGGAGCTGTCACCACTCGTGATTTCAAATTGTGCTACAGAGCCATAGTAACAAAAGCTGTGTACTACATGCTTAACAAATATGTTGATTAATGGAATCAAAGAAGACCCGGAAATAAGTCCACACACTTATGGACATGTGGACACCTGTAGACAGTACCTTCAACAAATGTTGCTTGTCTAACTGGATGTCTGCATGTAGAAGAATCTAAATCGATCTGTACTTATCATCTTGCACAAAACTCAAAGACGTGGACTTTGATCCAAAATAGATAATCTATGCAAAACCAGATAGATACACTGAAACTGACAGATGAGAAAGTGGGAAATAGCCTTGAACTCATTGGACAGGGGACAACATTCTGAATGGAACACTGATAGTACAAGACATTAAGAACAACATTTAAATAAATGGAACCTCAAGAAACTGAAAATCTTCTGTAAGGCAAAGGACGCTGTCAAAAGAACAAAATGACAGCCTATAGAGTGAGAAAAGATGTTTGTCGACTCTACATTGGAAAAAGGACTAATGTACAAAAGATATAAAGAATTTAATAAACTAGATATAAACCCTAAATAATCCATTTAAAAATGGGGTACAAAGCTGAACATAGACTTCTCAATAGAAAAAACTCAAATTATCGAGAAACACTTGAGGAAATGTGTAACACCCTTAGCCATCAGAGAGATACAAATCAAAACTACTTTGAAGTTCCATCTTACACCTGCAGTAATGGCTAAACACCATAACAAAAGTGCCAGTTTATGCTGGTGAGTACTTGGAGCAAGTGGAACCCTCCTCCACAGCTGGTGGGAGTGCAAACTTGTACAGCCACTATGGAAATCAGTATGGTGCTTCCTCAGAAAGATGAGAATTGATTTATCGCAAGACCCAGCGATGCCACTCCTAGGCATATGCTCAAAGCATGCTCCATCCCTACCACAAAGACACTTGCTCAACCATGTTTACTGCAGCCTTATTCATAACAGTCAGAAGTTGGAAATAACTTAGATATCCCTCAACAGAAGAATGGATAAAGAAAATGTGGTACATTTGCACAATTGTGGTATTATTCATCTGTTAAAAAATGACATCATGAAATTTGCAGTAATTCTTTCTCTGAGATGACAAGTCTATAAGAACAGCTTCCCTTGAGAGTTTTACCCCCTGATACCAGCTCTACTGTCTGGAGAAACATGGTTCATGCCTGAACTCTCCTCCATGGTGACCTCTCGGACATCTGGGACAGAGACAAATTCAGGCTTCTTTTTGCTTTTCTGGTTCCTTCTTTTCTTCTATTAAATTTTTATTTTTCTGTATTAATCACAGTTTATTTACTTTGTATCCCAGCTGTAGCTCCATCCCTTATTCCTTCCCAATGTCACCCTCCCTCCCTCATCTCCTCCCTGCCCCTCTCTAAGTCCACTGAAAAGGGTGGTCCTCCTCCCCTTCCGTCTGACCCTAGCTTATCAGGTATCTTCAGGACTGGCTGCAATGCTCTTCTCTGTGGACTGGCAAGGCTGTACCTCTTGATTCATTGTCAATCATATGTCTTAAAAATGACTCAGCATATTCAGTGTTTCCTTCTAGAATGTTTGGTTTTGTCTTTACATTTATTGTAAAATATGGTTCTCATTACATACAGTTTATACCAGTCATGGTATGATATAATCATCACTCCCCCAAATTTAGGTATTATTATCCTACATATAGTCTAAGAATTAATTATTTTTATGGGCATATTGCATGGCTTTTCCTATAAGAACTCAGGAATAGGTTGATCTATTTCATTCATTTATGACCAGAGAGTCATATTCTATAACACTGAACAGAGGTATGAAGATTAATTTTTATGAAACATAAATTAAAATGACATTTATGTTTCTGTTTGTCAGTGTGTTTTATGTGAACTATATTGATATACATACTAAAAAGCATGCTCGGTGGTTAAAAGACTTGTTCCTCTGATTGAACAGGCACTCTGTCAGTAGCTGCAGGAACAGGCTGCTGCACCACCCTAAACTGTCAGGGAACCAGGCAGAGTGGTATTTGGCTTTGAATTTCAGGCTCGGAGAGATGACTTTCTCTTTGCATCTCAGGAAGGAACCTGAGAAGAGAAAGTAAAAAAAGAGGGCATTTGGAGTCTTTTCTCCCTACCAGAGTCCAAGATAGGATGGGAGACTGAAGTGCCTCTCTATCTTTTGTCCTTGAGAAAAAAGCAATGGAAGAAAAAGGACATTCAACTAGAATTAGATACAACAGAGTCTGAACTCCTCTTTTAGCATGTGCTAGCTATGAGCTCTCTTGAGGAAAATGTATGAACTGCAGGATCTGTCTTCATATGTGATATGGTGAGGACAAGCATCTTAAAATATGAAGAAATATGTGGAATACTTAATTTGACAGGCCCAAGTAGTCATACAATAGAAAGCAACTTCCTTTCCTTTAAGAATTCTTGTCTGATGATTGGAGAGATTGTTCAGTGACTGAGAGTACATGCTATTGCAAGGAAATCATGAGAATTGAACTCAGCACCCATGTCAAAAGCTCTTGTTCCAAAAACATTTGTAACTCCAGCACCCAGGGATCTAGCACCCTGGCCTCTGCATATACATAAGCGTGGCAAATCACACACACAGGTGCACATACACTCAAGGACACACATACAAAGAAATGAATCTTCAAGAAAGATTCATTAAAATTTTTACTAAATCTAATAAATTTATTAATAAAAGTTTTTGTCTGAGATAAGTCAAGAACCAATCTGAAGATCAAGGCCACTTTTGGAAGATCAAGTGCTGTGCAAGAGTCAACTAGAACAGAGAGAAAGAATTTTTTTCCTTTTTTATTCCTGGTAAACATCTATCAAGTAGATAAAGGACAAAGTTTTATGGGAGAAAATATGTTTAAACAGCACAAAGGAAGAAAATATTTTGGGTAATTTGAGAGTGTCTTCTAGAACGATGCCTCGTTTAAGCTAACCCTTGGAAATCAATAATAGTTACATTGGCAAGAATTGCAAGGAGTCAGAATCACAGGTGGGAGAAGTAGAGGGGCCGAAAATGGATAAAGAGGGTATGCAGGGCTCTCCACACACACCTATCTAGGCATTTATGCTTGCTGTACTAGTGGATCTCTCTGGTGAGTCATTTTACTGAGGAGTACTTTAAAATCCAGACACACAGAAATACTTTGATGATATTCTGAGAGCCTTCACTTTTCCACCTCTTATTTTTTTTTTCTTGCTTTTGATTAAACCAGTCTTGGTGACTTGAAGTCAAGGGCCCTTTATTTGCAATTATTGTATGAATTCTCCTCTTTTTCCCTGGCCCTGTCAAATAGATTGAGAACATTCACAGCTATGAAAGTTGGGAGTATCATCTTAGGGGAATGAAAAGAAAACATGAAGCATGAATTTGTCCATTACTGCATAGGCCATATATTTCTATCCTATATAATTATGCATGAATCTGCTTCTCAGAAAGTAAGAAAACCCTTTTATAGGGAAGGCCATTACAGACAGGGCCCTTAGAAACAGGACTCAGCCAGACTCACCCTTAAGATTTCATGTAGCTATAAAGACTAACATTGTGACATCCAAATTTCAGTTTATAAGCAGCAATTATTCTGGGAAACAGCAGAAAGGAAATTCTTTTTTCTTGGATAGAAAATGTAGCCAGAAGCTCTTAGTAGTATTACATACTGCTGGAAATGTTATTGCCTAAGGTCATCTCTATTACTTGATATTTTGCACGTCTGATATTCACTAAACAAAGCTATGACCTTATGAGATGAAGTTGTCTTAGAACAGAATATAAAACACCAATCTTGTGAGTAGATGGTTGAGGCAGTATTTTCTATTAGGGGCAGATGAGTGCAATCATCTCTCCAAAGCACCCAGGAAACCTTGACAAAGAGCTGGAGAAGAGAACACTTTACTGTATCTTGCTTGTGCGTGCCGAATGCTTTATTGGCATCGCAGCAAAATAGATTTTTTTGCTTTATTATCTTTATTTTTTATGTATGAGTGTCTTGTCTGTGTGTACATCTGTGCACCACTTGTGTTCCTGTTATCCATGGAGGCCTGAAGAGGGCATTGGATCCCTTGGGAGTGATACCGTGAGGGTGCTGGAGATTGAACCAGCTCCTCTGAAAAAGCGGCCAGTGCTCTTAACTGCTGTGCCATCTTCCAAGGTCCCAAGTTATGCCTTTAACTTTAGGAAGATGTTCAGCTAGGCTAGAAAGCATGGTCAGTGACAGGAACCCATCTCAGCAATCTGGGTCTCTGCATGTTTTGAATCACAACTGGGTTGCAGTGAGTTTGGGACATATTTCACCTTTATTGAGAACCTGACTGGCTTGATGACTAGGCAATTCCCTGTTTTATAGAATCAGATGCTTGTTTCACCAATTGATTAATATTGAGATATTAATATTAATTTTATTATTTTTAAATGTTTTAGTGTATGTGTGTGTTGCATTTACATGTATTTGTGTGTACTTGTATGTGCAGATGCACACACATGTATGCATGCATGCAGGTGAAGGTTGAGGTTGATGTTTGACATCTTTCCCTAATGTCTCTCCACATTGTGGTTTTGAGTCAGGGTCTCTTACTTAACCCTGACATCAGCAGCTCAGCTAGACTGGCTGGATAGCAAGTCCCAGGGATTTTTTAAAATTAAGTTTATCTATCTATCTATCTATCTATCTATCTATCTATCTATCTATCTATCTATCTATCTATCTATCTGTTTATTTATTTCTTAAATATTTATTTATTTTTTAATATTAGTTACAGTTTATTAACTTTGTATCCCTGGTGTATCCCACTCCCTCATTCCCTCCCCATCCCACTCATTCCCTCCCCATCCCACTCTCCCTCCCTCATCTCCTCCCTGCCCCTTTCCAAGTCCACTTATGGGGGAGGACTTCCTCCCCTTTCATCTGACCCTGGTTTATCAGGTATCTTCAGGACTGGCTGCAAAATCCTCTTCTGTGGCCTGGCAGGGCTGTTTCTCCCTCAGGGGGTGGGGAGGTCAAAGAGCCAGCCATTGAGTTCATGTTAGAAATAGTCCCTGTTCCCCTTAGGAATCTACCTGCCTTTGCTTTTCCACATACCTGCCACTGTTACTTCATGCATGTCACTGGGTGTGGCATTTTTACATGGGTGCTAGACAGGTACTTTAACTACTGAGTCATCTCCCTACACCCTTGAATCTAAGATTTATTACTTGACATTTCAATATAATCCTGCTAAAAATGATTATCCTTTCTCATATCTAAAGTGACATCTTTTCTTCTCCTTCTTGTTCTTCTTGTTTTTGTTCTTCTTGCTCTTGTTGTTATTCTTCTCTTCATTTTCTTTTTCTTTTTTCATTGCTTGCAAATGCACTGTTTTTGTAATTAGGAAGACACTTAAGAAACAACACATATTTATATATCTAACATTAAAATGTAATGGTAAATAGGCATATCCCCAGGGAACTTACTGAAGAAGGCTTTGTTAAAAAAATTCATACGTTTATAGTCCTGAGAGTTTTAGGCTGTTGGGCAAAACATCTGAAATGTTTGTAATTTGGATCAGGGAGTGAAATTATGTCTACAATGTGCAAATATCTAAAGAAACAATGCAATAAACATTAGCTTTTTTCTCTTTTCCTTATTTGAAATATTTTGTATGATCATTAGTCACCACAAATTTAAAAGATAAACAAGGAGTTACCATGAAAATTATCTTCTAGAGGAGCAATGACATTGCTCTTATTTCTTAAGACATGATCAAATTCTTTAAAAATATCTCAATGATTTATATAGATGTGAAAATTATTTTATTCCCCAGAGGCACAATGAGTTGGAAGATAATAGATAAGGAATAGCAAAAGGTTAAATTTGTCTTGAGTGCAGGCAAGAAGGGGTACCTAAAACTTGGAGAAGCTAAGCATGATAATTTTAGCATATATTACTTTTATAGTAGCTTCTATAAAGCTATATTACATTTCTAATAATTAATATAGTGACTTTTGCATTGTAAATCATTATTGATTGTGAAATCTTAAAGACGGATATCTGAACAAAATTAAGGAGTAGATTTTTTTGGATCACAACCCACTCCTACTTTTGGCGCAAACAAGGATAGAGTGACAGCCATGAAGAATTCCTGGAGCTGAACGCTAGGCAGCTGCAGAATTGTCTAGCAAGTGTGAGGCAAGTCCATGGTTCAGGGAAAGAAGTGACAATCATGAGCAGTCTAAAGCCAATTAAACAGAAGAGCTGAGACCAACAAAGGGCATGGACACCAGCAAATGTATGGAGTTTGCTTTGAGAAGAGCATCAGCCACAAGTTCATTCTGCATTCTCTAGTGCAGTGTCTGGGAATGAAGAAATCATTGAGACTTGGCAACAGGAGGATACTTCTATTTTCAAAGATAAATTTAGCAAGATAATTTTTGAATGAATTATATTTGTTTCAGGCAAATGCTCTGGTTGTTGTATAGAAAATAGATTTAACTGAGCAAGACCATGAGTTTCTAAGGAAGCAGATCTTCTTTTACTCTTTTTTTTATATAATGAAGAAAGTCTAAGTACCTTTGCTCCATCCACCAAAATTGTGGACCACAAATTGTTTCCATTTTGAGACTGCCGTGTCCTTTATCATGAAGTGTTAATGTTGCCTGGATTGGGGAATTTCTGTTAGAAGAATGTGAGAACAGTGTGCTTGCCTTCTGAAGTGTGTGCTCCCAACCCCAGGCTAAAGACATGCCCAAATATTTATATATTTATTTCTAAAGCAATTATTCTGTAATGCAAACATGTTTTGGGACAAACTGTATCATGCCATTATGAAATATGTGGCAGAAAGGAAACATGACCTTGTATCACCGTCCTGTCCCACAAATGACCTTAAAATGGCCCTATGTCTTACTTTATGACAAGCCTTTATATTTTTTAAGGATAAAATGATATATGTAAAGCATTTCTCCTAACTCCTGACACACACACATCAACAGATATTAGTGGTTAGCATCACTTACATTAGCGTCATCATTTCAGTTTGAAGTCTAGAATGAAATGTCACAGCATGTGAAAACAATGTCACACACAGATCAGAAAGTGTATGGAGGAGGTGATGCCTAGACTTCTCAGTTGCAGGACCACTGTACCAGCACGCCCACAGTCTCATGGCTGTTAATGCAAGATAGATTTTCATCCATTCCAGGGTCAAACCAGAGTGGTATATGGACTTTGGATGGTGCTTAGGTCATGATTTGTACTTCTAGTCTCATGAAAACCCACATGCTCCTGCTTCCACCACACTAGGCTCCTTTCCTGCAAACATTTCTCTCAGTGGTGTTGTCAATGCCAGGTCCTTGGTCAGAAATACTTTTCACATGATAGAAAGACATTCCACCTTTCTCAAGTGTCAATTCTTTCTCTTTTTTTCCATTCCTTTCTTGAAAATAGCAGGGAAGTTCCCGATGCTTTATGAACAGGTATTTGTTATGTATAAGTTGGCTATTCACCTGTGGTTGCCAAGGTGGGCACTTTCTGAGTTGTCATGTGATCGGTTCCAGTATTTTGGAGGAATCCAGATAGAAACATGACATGGACTAAGAATCAAGGATTTAGCTGTAATGGGGACTGGGAGGAGGTCAGGATACAGGAAGAAAAAGAAAGGCAAAACTCTTTCTGTCATCTTAGAGAGGGATGTAGGGCAAGAAAATTCTGTTGGACACGCAGGCCTATGTCCCTATGGAGGGACACTTTTATGCTATTGATTCTCTTTTTAGAGGGCAAAACCTGGGTGCTAATTAGACTATTTATCTATATTCCAGTTTGGACGTGTTTATTACTGAAGAGGAAGGCTCAGTTTCTTAACTGAACTCTGGCTTTAGAACATCCTTTGCTGGGAAAGGAGGTCTCTGGTTCTTTAAGGAGGACGGTTAGAGTGTAAGCCCTAATTCTGGGGAAGAAACAAGTAGTTTGTTTTGATTGGTTTCACTATTTAAATTTTTTTCTCATTTAATCAATGTAATGTATAATAGTGACTAGGCAATGATAGTCAATAAATATTCTAACACATAAAAAGAAATCTGAAAAAAGAAATACAGGAGCCTGGAGAGTATGTGTAAATTAGAGTTTACCATGATTCTGAAACCAAGGATGTATTCTCTTTGGTTAGCCAGTAGAATTATTAATTTATGTCTTTGGAGGGATTTATGTTATATAATCTGAATATCTATGGCATAGTATATATCTTCAGGAAACTATGACTACCAGTTCTTGGTGAACTATAGGCATGCTATAAACCATGTTATGACATTTCAGATTTCTGAAATGGGGTAAATAGCCTGTATTTACCCCAAAGAAACTCATACTTCCCAGGACACATGCAATAAAATAAATGAATGGAAAAAACTATTTAGTTTTTGTACATTTTCTGGACCTTTGTAATAACATTGGCTTCCAGATCCTTCTGATAGTGGAATTAGTTGGTAAGAAATCATTTGCCTAAGGAAACCTCTGACACTGTTCTCATTCTGTGCCTCATCTCACCAATAACTAACATACCTTAGGGATAAGTAGAAACCAGGAATGAATATATTGCCTCTTCCCACAGCAGAGTCTCTTAATGAAAATAAAATATCAGAGCTTTCCAGAGCTACTAGTAGGGCAGTGCCCAGCCAGCAACGTGAAGGAATAGAGAGTCGGGTGATAGCAATTTTGAAAGATTAAAAACATCTACAATGAGGAAAAGAGGTAGAGAAGTTGCAAGTGGGACTGTATTTGGTGAAGATGGGTTGTCTTCAAGGAGGAGGGAATTATGATGATTAACCCAAACCCAGAAGGCCTATGATCATCTAGGGATAGAAAATAGTTAATGTCAAGTGAAATTTTATCTTCTTTCTCTTTTTAATTTATTATAATTTAAAACTTTTATTTTTAAGATATGACATTTCTCCCTTTCCTTTCCTCTATCCTAGCTCTCCCATATACATACTCCTCTCTACTTTCCCTTAAATACAAATCACTAAGTACTGAATGCACATATGCATATATGTAAATTGTTAATTTTAGTAGTATTACTTGTGTGTGTATAAATGCATGTGTGTGAAATGTTTGTCTATCTGATATGTATGTAGTATGAATGTGAGTCGGAAGACAACTTTTAGAAGTTTTTTCCCCTTCCACTGTGGATTCTGGGGTTCAAACTCAGGTTGTTAGTCTTGCAAGGGCATACCTTTTGCTTCCCTTGAATCATCTTGCCAGATCTATTTCTTTGATTTTTCATTCATCTCACTGCCCTTTCCCTTTCTTCACATCCTACTCTTCTTAAAAAAATGATTTTGTAGTCAGTGACTCAAAATTTCATTTAATGGTTCAAGCCATAGTGGAGACTGACCATTTTTCTTTGACTTATAAATATATATGTGTGTGAAGCCATCCCTATGGGCAGAAGATAAAAGAGAAAGGGCTGTCTCAATGACCAGGCATTCATTTCTATATTCTGGTGGGGACAGTCTTCAGTCATGAAGGGGCAGTGGCAGGAACTCAAAGGCAGGTGACACTTTTGTGTCCCTCCTGGTTTTACAGGAGCCTTTTGAATGGGACACTCCTGGAGATTGCCAGGCAAAGGCAACTGGGAACAATTGGCTTGGGTGAAAATTGTAGATGGAGACCTGAGCACAGTTTCTGACATGAGTTCACTTTACTAGTTTAGGAACCAGGCCTCAGTCTGCTTCATGCACTTCCTTTTATTCTTCTCTGTATACCACAACAAAAAGGAATATGTCTTAAAAAAGACTGGGAAGAATTAAGTGTACCAAAGAGTACTAATTATTATTAAAAGGGCCCAAAGGTGATCCTTCTCCTACCCTTGTTAGGGACTGTCTGTTACCACAATAGATGAACCCTTAAGTTAACTGAGACTCCTTTTAATCTCCTGGCCCTAGGACTTTCCTATATAAAACATTTTATCTGTTCTTCTTTATCTGGCAACATTTGCTTTGGCTATTATGTCGAGAAGTTAAACCATGTCAAAGGCTTTCTTTTTTAAAATATGAGTGCATTGCCTTCATTTGCGCTTTGTCGTGTGAATAAAAAAGATCTTCAAAGGCTGCAGTGGGGAGGAAGAACAGCATCTCCTTGCTGAATCCCCAGCTGACGAGTCTTAATCAAAACGTTCTTTCCCGTAGCCTGAATGCTTCTGAAATACCTTTCAAACAGTTTATTTTAGAGCCTGTGTTTCATTTAAGCTCCTCAGATATTAAGTTCACAGACATTCATGCCCTCCCTAGGGTGCTTGCCTTTCCTCTCTTCATACTCAAATTTCTTGAAAGTAGATTTTTCTTTCTTTTCTATTATTTAGTGTTGTTTTCCACTGGGATCCTTTTCTTAGAAGCAAAGACGAGAGGAGATAGATAGCTATGAGAATTGGTTTGCTGTTTACAGAGCACAAGGATTTGTAGTAGGTGGTCTTTTCTCATACATAAATGAGATATAACATTTATTTTCCCTTTAAGCCACTTGGATTTGGCTTTCCTACCTGCCTTTATGAGAAAAAAATGGTTTATTATAAAGTGCATCATCATATGGTTTGCATGTAATTCCTATTGAAGATTTAATCATGTTCATATTCTAATGGCTTCTGTGTATGTGAATGGCAGGAGCTTGTGGGGCAGAGTTGGGTGATATCATGAGGGTGACAAAGTCACATGAGCTCATGAGCGTGCAACACTTGGAAATGGTGGCTTTCAAAGAAGAGGATTACAAGTTGGAACTCCTGTGTTACGTGACTTTGTGATACTCTTTGCTGTGATGTATGCAGCAAGCTGGCTTTCATCAGAACAGTCATGGAGAAGATGCTGACACTATCCCCCCGGACTTCCCAGCATACTGAACTTATTTTTCACCATTTATCTAGTTTGTGACATGGAGTGATAACATATGAGAATAGACTGAAGCATATAGTTTATAGACTTCAAACAATGTGATAAAATGGAGAAAAAAAGAGCACACATTTAATTTTATTCCTCTATCATTTCCAAAGTCTGTATTAGTTTTATTCATTAAGACAAAATACCTAAGCAAAAGGGGAAACATTTTAGGTGATGGTTTTAGATGTTTTAGTATCTAGGTGGTTAGCTCCATCAGTTCTGATCCATGTTGGGACAGAATGCCAAATTTAACAATTTGTCTTTCCTGTGTTTCTTGGGATCTTCACCACAGGATACAGTAACTGCTTTGCAGCAGTGAAAAAGCTAAGCTCAAGAGCTAAGCAGAAGAGCAAGTCTGATATTTACAGCCATGTATTGCCTTCTTAGTCAAAATTGTTAAATTCTTAGTTAAAATTAGTACAGCACAAAGCCTCTCACCTTACAGCAACCAGGAATCAGATAGAGACTGAAGACGAGGAATACTCTTCAGGGAATACAGTCCATGGCCTACTTCTTCAAATATACCTTACATTCTAGTTTCCATTACTTCCTAATAATCTCATCCAATTACAAACCCATTGATGGGAAAATCCAAAGATCTCTTTAAATTGAGATTTAAAAAATTTACACCTATGCTGTTCCCTGTTGTCTCCTGCTTCTGATGTTTATCGCATTTGTCCTGAATGAGGATTGAGCATCTTCCCTAAGGTCTGCCTTGTTGTTTAGCTTCTTTAGGACTATAGATTTTAGTATGTTTATCCTATATTAAATGTTTAATAACCACTTATGAGTGAATATATACCATGTGTGTCTTTCTGCTTCTGGGTTACCTCACTTAAGATGATCATTTCTAGTTCCCACAGTTTGCCTGCAAATTTTCTCTGAAAGACTCTTCTTACTGAGGTCTCGAAGCAGAAGCTGAGACTCATAGCCAAACTTTGAGCAGAGTGCATGGAATTTTATGAAATATGGAGGAGATAGAAAGACCTGGAGGGGACAAGAGCTCTAAAAGGAGACCAACAGACCAAAAAATACTGGGCCCTGACACCCCAATCAAGGACCATGCATGGAGAGGACCTAAAATCCCTGCTCAGTTGTAGTCCCTAGACTCAGTCTCCAAATGTGTTTCCTAGTAGGAGAAGCAGGGGTTGTCTCTGGCATGAACTCAGTGGCAGGCTCTCTGATCACCAACTCCTGGGAGGTGTAGCCTTGCCAGGCCACAGGGGAAGACAATGCTGCCAATCCTAATGAGACCTGATAGGCTAGGGTCAGAGGAGGTCCTCCCTTATCAGTGGACGAGGGAAGGGGCATCAGAGATGAAGATGGAGGGAGGGTGCAATTAGGAGGAGGTGAGGGAGGGGGTCATAGCCCAGATACAAAGTGAATAATTTGTAATAAATAATAAATAAACAATAAAAAATAAAAGAGAGAGCTAAAAATTAAACCTATGAGACTTTTATTTGTTTATGAGAAATATCCAATAACATTTCTATTATTTTGGCCTTTTAATGCAAAAATATCTAGGAAAGACTGTTTCACATCAGACTTCCTGATACCCCAGCTCTGAAAATCTTTATGCCCCTCCTCTTCTGCAATGTTTTTGAGCCATAGATACAGAAGCTGTGGTATAAATGTATTTGCTGGAAATTGGATTCCCATGATCTATTGCCACCTACATTTTGTCCAGTTGTGGTTTTCTGTGATGATCTTTCAATGCAGAGTTGTCAGCATTGAAACCATATACATGCAAACAACGAAAAACGAACTCAATAATTTGTACCATCTGGTCTATCTGTGTATCTACCTATGTATCTATATATCTATGTATCTATCTATCTATCTATAATCTATTCTTGTATATGTATGCATTTAATAAATATAATAAAAGAAAAAGAGATTACCAGCTTGTGAATGGGAGCTCATGGCATGGACTGAGGGAAAGTCCCTGGGAGGGGTTAGGAGAAAGGGATTGGGAAAGAGATGCAATTGTATTTAAACTAAAACATTAAAAAGTATTTCAGAGCTCCCTTCCATGGAAAGCCCCTGTCCTTTTCCTTTTCTTCTCCTACTTCCAATGTCTATCCTGTTTGCCCTTCTGAGTGAGATTTCAGCCTCTTCCCTAGGGTCCTCCTTGTTTAGCTTCTTTAGAAGCATAGATTTTAGTACGTTTATCCTATATTATATGGCTAATATCCACTTAAGAGTGAGAATATACCATAAATGCCTTTCTGCTTTTGGGTTACCTCACTCAGGATAATCTTTTCTAACTCTCACCATTTGTCTACCAATTTCATGATTTCTCTGATTTTAATTGCTGAGTAGCATTCCATTGTATAAATGTACCACAATTTCTGTATCCATTCTTCAGTTGAGGGACATCTAGGTTGTTTCCAGATTCTGGCTATTATGAATAACACTGTAGCCTTCCATAGGGGCCCTCTGAAAGACTCTACCCTTCAGGATATTGAAGGAGATTCTGAGACTCATAGCCAAACTTGGGGCAGAGTGCAGAAAACCTTATGGAAGAAGAGGGAGATAGAAAGATTTGGAGGAGACAGAAACTCCACAAGTAGACCAACAGAGCCAAAAGATTGGTCCTGGGGGACCCTGCAGAGATCAATACTCCAACCAAGGACCATGCATGGAGAGGACCTAGACCCCCTGCTCAGAAGAAGCCATAGGCTGCTCAGTTTCCAAGTGGGTTTCCTAGTAAGGAGGGCAGGGGCTGTCTCTGACATGAACTCAGTAGCTGGTTCTTTGATCACTCTGGTTCTGTTCTTCCTGAGGGGAGAACAGCCTTGCCAGGCCACAGAAGAAGACACTGCAGCCAGTCCTGATGAGACCCGATAGGCTAGGATCAGATAGAAGAGAAGGAGGGCCTCCCCTATCAGTGGACTAGGGAAGGGGGATAGGGGGATAAAATGGGGGAGAGTAGGTGGGACTGGAAGGAAACAAGGGAGGGGGCTACAGCAGGGATACAAAGTGAATACACTAAAATAAACAAATAAGTAAGTAAGTAAGTAA
The DNA here is from genome assembly GCA_028658305.1 of Pachyuromys duprasi. Taxonomy (NCBI): domain Eukaryota; kingdom Metazoa; phylum Chordata; class Mammalia; order Rodentia; family Muridae; genus Pachyuromys; species Pachyuromys duprasi. Next base: position 47,744,513 of record CM053762.1, on the reverse strand, counting down.
ATAAATAAATAAATAAGAAAAGCGTTCTAATTCTCTAGTTTGGACCATTAGACTTAAATCTTGCCTAGATTCCTAAGCCCCCTGAATTTTATCCTTTAATCCCTTGAATGCCCCCCCCCCCTTTTGTGGTGTTTCAGGTCCTCTCTTTACTGGAATGCCCCAGTGTCTTTTCAATATTTTTTCATATTTTACCTCCTCATCCCAGTGTCAGTTCTGTGGGTTGTTCCCCTTTCCTGCTCCTCTCCAGTGAGATCAAACTCTCCAGTGCTGCCGTCCTGCATGCTGTGTTCACTTGCCAGCACAGGTGTGTAACAGAAAACTCTCAGCCCATTTGGGTATCCTTATTGTAACTCAAGTGCTAGGCACATGTCGACAACTTTAAGTCAAGAAATAAGAGTGGAATAATTGATACATGTTAAATACCTTTCCTTTTGTACATAAACATGCAGATATCATCTAGCTAAGAACACCAGCGGAGGCTACTTGAGATCTTCAGTTGCTCAGCTCACTTTTTAATAAACTTTGTTAGAATTGAAAAAAAAAACTATGATCAATGAATAGTGATTTACTGTTTTCAAAACTCTGCACTATTTTATCCCACTTTATCCTTTCAAGGACTGTGTCAAATAAAGAGACTGTTTTTGTAGTCTTTGTTTTCTGGAACTCTGTAAAGTTAAGTGATTTGTGCAAGGTCAGGCAAATATCGGGCAAGAAAGAGAAAAAAAACCCTCATATTATGAATCCTATTGAGTAGAGATCATCATAATAGTGATAATAAGAGCTTGAAATATTTTAGGTGACATGATTAGAATTTTATATGTTGTATATTTTGTATATATACCCAACTTATATGCATGATAAGAACCCTGTGTATTGTGACTGATCGCTATCTTTTCTTAATAAAGGGGAAACCTGAGCCTTGGAAAAGTTATAGAACATACTGTAAGTGGTAGATCCAGAGATAAAACTGAGAATTTTCTCTTCAATTCTTTGTTCCTAAGAGCAATGTGTTTGGCCTTTTGTCTATTTATAAACATTTCTAGCTTCTAAGACACCACTTCTGACAGGTGAACAGTAAATTGTCAATGTAAATAGGCTATATAATGTACATATTATATACTGTAAGTATATGCCAATTATTCTTCATCCGTTACAGTTCTGTTCTCGTTTCTCAGCACTGTCTTTCATGTGTTTCTTGGGCTCTTCAGCACAGGATACAATGTCTGGTTTGCAACAGCGGCAAAGCTAAGCTCAGAAACCGCAGAGGTGCAAGTCTGACATCTACAGCCACGGATTGCCTTCTTAGCTAAAACTGTGATAGAAAGCTTAGGCTGTCTCTTCTCTAATCTTAAGTGTGTTCAACTGCCCACTAATTTCTTCTTGTTTGAAGGCATCTGTGTTGCTCAGGGCAGCTCTAGTGGTCCAATGGAAAATGTTCTGAACCGATTGAGAAAACACGGTTTTTGCCAGCCACACAAATACTGCATATGTTCTCTAAAATGCGGAAGCTAGATTGATATATGTGTATGATCTGTTTGTGTTTGTGTGCACATGTGCACATACACACATGTGCATAACACACACAGATGTATGTATGTGTATGTAGGAAAGGAAAGTAGAAAAGGGACTATGAGAAAAAAGGAAGAAGTGTAAAGGTAGGGAGCAGGAGAGGACAAAGGATTATTTGCTACATGAAGTAGAAGGGGCTAGCATAGTGAACAAGATGAAAAAGAGGCAGAGATTGGGGGGAAGTTAGGGTGGAGAATAAGAACAAAGTGTAATAACATATATGTATAAAAGTATCTCAAATCAATTCTTTATAAGTTAATTTAAAAATTAATAATGAAAATAAGAGTTGGCTATTAGGCCCAGCTTGGTTATTTAGCTGTGTGTCATATACAGTTCACTTAACAGCTCTGAAACCAAGTATGTTCATCTATAAAATGAGTTAAATTACAATCATCTTAAAATAAGAAGCACCCTTGTTATTTATAACTGAATTGTTAAGTTGTGATTTTTTTAAGGAAACGGAGGAATACTAAACAGATAATTTTCATTAATAGTTTCACAGGGAGACTACTAAAGAAAGAGACTCCTCTGTCTAATTAGCCAGCTGGTGCCACTGGATTCAGGAAGTTTCCAAACGAGCAATGCATCAAGGAGCTGGGAAAGGTCAGCTTTGGTGGGGGCTATGACAGGCTTTGGGTTGGAGCTGACACACTGGGCTCCTGAGGGAGGGGCTCAATGCGGGGTGTGGTCTTGCCAGCGGCTTCTCTTGCTCCTTTCTTAGGGTCCTTCAGGATTGGAAATTGATTTTCATTTTCTTATGATTCAACTCTGATTTGTTGACAGTGCTTCCTGGAAGATGTTATGGATTTCATGTCAGGGCTTGCAGAGACGGGCTATATGAGTTATAAGTGTCCTTTGTGCTGGGTGGGTGAAATGGCTCCACTTGTCACACATTTGCCATCTTCACCCTTGACCTAGCTAGAGTGATGAGAAAGACACACCAAGTAAAGTAGCTTCAGAGTCACAGTTTGGGGGCGTCTATGGCCTTCTGTTGTTTCCTCAATGCAAAGCACCAGAGTGTAGATGCAGGCTTTCTTGGTTTCGATCAGCTAATTCACGCAGTGTACCCTCTAGGCTTGTGTGGTAAAGCAAGACGTTTTCTATGCTTGGTTTTCAGGTCTTATTGGCTTTGACACTGAGAATTGCCAAGAGTTTCCAGGGGACACTATACAACTGACTCTTTTAGTTGGTCACCTGGGAGATTGGCTGATGGCAGGCTGGAGTTCTGGCCTTTAGGGCAGAGAATATCCTGTTAGTAAACCCTCCAGTGCTGTGAGTAGCAAATATTTGGTTTTACTCATCACAGCATCGAGCTGAGTGGGTCAGTCAACTCAGATGATAACTGTTTTTCTGGATCTTTTAGCTCATTACTTAGCATTGTGACTCTCTTTTTGATGTAGGCATAGATTGAGGGCTGGTTGTTTTTACTTTCAGAAACAGTATTCCTGTCGATCAAACATTCATTTAGCCTTAAACAATGCTCCTGATACATTTTTATTGCGTTTCTTCATGATACATTTTATTATATTGTTCATTAAAATTATTTCATATGATTTTGAAAATTATCACTTCCCATTTCCCTGTATTCATAGGTGAGGAAACTGAGGCTTAGAGGGCTTACCTGTCGTGCATCAGTGGCACCACTGGCTAGTGTCTATCAGGGCTTATTCTCATGGGTTCTTGGGTCCATTCCAAGCTCTCTTCTTAACTTCTAAATCACAGTTGTCCAGGGATGATTATGTTGAAATTGGTGGGGGATCCATATTAAATTTAAGTCTGTGAGAGTGGGGAATTTTGAGTGTTTGCCTCAGTTCCATTTTCAGAGATTGTTGTTCTATGGCGTTTTAAATGCAAAGTCCTTTAGAGATTGTCTATAGCTGGGGATTTTGTGTCATGTTTCCTTTAATAGACTGTTTTAATATCCAGTCAGTTAGCAGAAAGTCTACTGCATTCCCACTTGGGATCAAGTCTTGTATAGACTTGGAGTGACCAAAAGACAGGACCCCTGTTCTCATTAAACTTGTTTCTAGTATAGAAGGCAAGGGCTGATGAAGAAATACATAACATCGTATAGAGCACGATGAACTCTCTGGGATAACTAAAGCAGAATGTGAGGATGGAAGACTGACAGAGTGATTACTTAGATGAGGAGTTCAAGGGAGGTCTCTCAGAGGTGATGTTTGATCCCAAACTTGAATAATACAGTGATCAAGTCATGGATATCTAGAGTGTTGGCAGAAACAGGTAGTGCTGTCTGCGACATCATAGTGCTCTTCTGTGCCATCATAATGTTCCATTTCACAAAACAATGCCACGTTGTGTCATCACAGTGCTCCATCACATGGAGTAGCATGTCACAGTGGAGCACTGTGATGTCACAAAACAGTTCTGTATTATCATAATGCTCCATTGTGACACCACAACTTTCCATAATACATACGAGACATTCTCAAGGATGGCAAAAAAGCCATTCTGGCTGATGAAGGTGAATAAAGGAGGGGGTGGAGAGAAGAAAGAATGATGATGTGGTTGTTAGGAGAATTTGGTAAAATCGTATAACCACAAGTGTTCCTTTGTGATATCACAATCCTCTGTTATGAGGTCATAGTGTTGTACTGTGATGTGACAATACTCCATTGTCCTAACACAGAGATAACTTGTGATATCGTAGCTCAATCGTAACATTACAGTATTTTATTGGAATGCCACAATGCTGTCTTCTACTATCATCAGTGGCGTATGGCATCACAGTGTTCCATTTTGATATTATGAGATCACAATTTTGTACTGTGCTATCACAATGTTCCATTATGAGGTCACAGTGTTCTGCTATGACATGACAGTACTCCTTTGTGATATCAGAATACTGTCTTGTGACATGACAATGATCCACTGTAACACAACACTACTCCATTATGCTAACATAATGTTGAATTGTACTGCCATAATGATGCATGTACATTACAGTGTTCCATTGTGACATAATACTCCAGTATGAGATGACAATGCTGCACTGTGACATGTCAATGTGATCCATTATGTGATGATAATGTTTCACTCTGCCTTTAGAAGCCTCCACTGTGACATCATATTCTTCCACAATACATAGAAAACATGCTCAAGGGTAGCAGGAAGACAATTTTGGTTGGTTGAAGTGAATAAGGGGAAGAGAAGAAAAATGGTGGAGTGGTTTCTGAGAGAATTTGGTATAATCATTTAAGATGCTTTAGAGTGTGCTTGGGATTCTGCATTACAGGTACATGATGGGTACCCGTAAGAGGGATTTAAATCCAGATGTTATATATTTTACGTTTTCAAGACTTTCTGGGACCTGACTGTGGGGCTAGGAGTAATGGAAGCTAACAATCCAATGAGGAGTGTAACACAGAAAATTGTGTGACACAAAAACCACATGACTGTAAACTTGGGTAATAAGAAGTATCTGGATTCCAAAAAAGTATATTTAAACTAGACCAGAGAGAATGTGTATGTAAAACAGATGTGTGGCATTACCAGGCTTAATTCTTTCTCACTTATGTCCTGAGAGTGTGGCTCTGGGAACTGATTCAAGATGGAAGCTTGAGGTGCACTCATTCTCATTTTTTTACACCGTCTTTATCTTGGGACAGCAGATCATTTTTGCTCTTGAGGGATTTCTTTCCAGATAGGGACAGATATGATGCCAGCTCTTCCTTTATTCATCACCCCCAATGTGTGAAATCATGCCGTTGTCAAGCTATGCATCATAGATTCACTGTCCTTATGGGAATCTTAACCAAGAGAAACTGTTACTACACAAGGAGTAAACAAAACGCTATCCAAGAGGTAAAGAATGTTCCAAGGGATCAAAGATATGAGTAATGGAATCTAAATTGGGCCAGTAGAGTAAAATCCACAGTTTTTAAGGAAATGTCAGGAGACATGCGCTTTAAATACGACCCTCTCAACTTCACATTCACGTCTATTCATGGCACTTTCTTATTTCTTGCCCTTGGCCTTTCTTCTTCTGTGGCCGCCAGAGTCTTTATTTATTGTTCTTAATGAGTAACTCCTCTTTTGCACACTGGAAGCAGGAGTGAAATGAAGTACACATTTATCTCTGTGACTCAGACTGTACGCCAAAGTAGGCTAGAAGCTCACTTCTATTCTTTTATTCCTATGGCCATTAATCACTAGATTTCAGAGTGAACCTTCATTGCCTACTGACCCAGCACAGTCAAGAACATTATAATCTGATTCTTTTAAAGTACTTTAACCCATGAATCTTAGGCCTTCAGTGAGTTTTGCTAGCCTATAGGATGCTGTGTAGATTTCTATCCTTTTAAGGAAGTGCATGTCTGATAATTTCTTGCCTCACAATAAAGGGAAGTTTAGTGAGTGCTTCCTTTCATCCACACGGCTCTTTTTACATGGTGCATTGATTTCTTCGGGCCCAACAAACATTCCTTTGTAGGATAGTTGAATTATTGTAACAACAAAAGGCCTGAGATTAAGACACTCTCAAAGCTCTGACAATTCTCACATTTGATCATTGTAGTTTTACAATATAGTAGTGTGCATAGATAATAATAGCTACATTATCCATGGTTCATATCCAACATGTTTGTGTTACTGCACCATAATGTTTTATTAACTGACATGATATGAGGGACTTTTAGTTTTGAAAAAGAGCAGTTGGTGTGTACCTATTTGAAGCAATTGTCAGTAAACCTTGTTGAGCTGTGTATTTGCATGTCCCCTTCTACATTAAGTTCCTTCAGGTCTAAGACTGTGGTAAGCATTATGAAGTTAGGAAATGCTTCAACCAGATTCCTGCTGAAGGTGACAGACACTTCCCTAGCTTAGTCCCTTTGATGAGACATGGAAAACGTTCATGAAGTATTACTGGGACTCTTAAACAGTGTAAGCAGTTAGCACTATGAGTGCTGCATCAGCAAGCACTCAACAAATGGGATCTTTAATCTGACAGCTATCAGTGACTCCATACTGAAAGGACTCCATATTGAATGAAATGCTTTGTTGTTGTTGTTGTTAAAAGATTTATTTTATTTGTTATTTATAGTGTTCTGCCTGCATGTGTGCTTGAATACCAAAAGAGGGCACCAGATTTCACTACAGATGGTTATAAGCCACCGTGCAGTTGCTGGGAACTGAACTCAGGACCTTTGTAAGAACAGCCAGTGCTGCTCAACCTCCAAGCCATCCCTCCAGCCCCGAATGAAGTGCTTTGAGACTGGACATCTCATGCAGCAACTGGGTTTCTGCATTGGTACCCAGACACAAGTAAATATGAACTGCCCTTATCCTGTGCATGCTTATTTCTTAAGGGGAGAGGGATAAGGCTGTCATTGGAGAGGAACCAGGTTAGTTTTGTAGAGGCATTTCCCAAAGAAATGAGGAGCTCTTTCTTCTTAGCAGTGTAATAAATATCAAGGTTTTAATGGTATTAGTCCTTAAACTTTTTTCCCCTCTCTCAGAACCTGTGTCAGATCAGTACAAGAGATGGAGTGGACTAGACTGATGATACCTCATCACAGTCTGTCCCCCCTTTATTTACTGAACCATTTGGTTGCAGCAGTATCTAATGACAGCAGGTGAGTTGTTGTGATCATAATGGATAGAACACAGTTCCTGCAGTGTGGAGGTCTACACTCTCTCTCTAGTAGATCTTTAGTAATTACATGGGATACATACAATGTTATGTGGTTGCCTTTTCAAACACAATTCAAGTTTGCATGAATATCTGCTTTTCAGAAGAAGGTCAGAAATGTGGTTTCCCAGACAGTTTCATATCACTTTTGTATGATGATACAGCAGGCTAATTAGATATATTAAAGGTTACTGCTCAGAAAGTGTCTAGTTCTTACCTTAGTTAAAACCTCATCATAGCTCTCAAAGTACTATTGTCTTCATTTTCTATAACAACAAAAAAATAGAGGCTCAGGTAACTTTTTCAAAGTAATATGACAAATATGATTTAAACATAGCTCTTTGAGGTTCAACTATACCACTTACCTCCTTGGAGACCTCTCATTTATTAGAATGTTAGCGTCTGGTAATATTGAGAATAATTTTAGATTATTACTGTACAACTGAATTTATTTGACTCCTTTGGGTATTATCCATCCAATAACTTAAGAGCTAATATTAAGAAAATAAAATATTTTAAAATATTTAAAAATAAAATAAAATATTTAGATGAGATTGGTTCTATTCAAGGTAGAATGGCCATAATCAATATAACTTTTTTAGAATAGCATTTTACTGAGACTGTCCCGGTGAAGTTAGTATTTTTGTCCTTTGTATCATAAAATACCAAAACATATTCTAGTTGACATAAGAATGTGTAAAGATTTTTTTAAGTTCTGTTTTTCTTTTGGTGAACACAGATTTTCTTCAAACAACATATTCTGATTATAGTTTCCTTTCCCTTTACTTCTTCCAGTTCCTTATTATCTACCCTCCCATCCAGACAAACGCCCTTTCTGTCTCTGTGAGAAAACAAACAAGTATTTAAGAAATAATAATAAATAAGATAAGATAAATAAAAAACAAACAAGTTGGAATATGATGAAACAACCAAACAAGAGAAATAGCCAAAGAAAAAGTACAAGAAATGCATATAGATGCGGACTCACATGTTTGCACACTCAGAAATCAATGCCTTTCACTCCTTTAAGCTAACACACACAAATATGCATGCACACACACATGCATACACATGAGTGCACACACACTAGACTTCAAAATGTTCACTGAGGAAGTCAAGTATTTGTTTGCGTCTTCGTTAGCCTTCTACCTTGGCAATTATTTTCACATATATTTAGGAACTTTTAAAAATTTTGGACATGAACTCAATGGTTGGCTCTTTGAACCCCCCCTTCCCCCCCAACCCCCCGAGGGAGGAGCAACCTTGCTAGGCCACAGAAGAGGACATTGCAGCCATTCCTGAAGAGACCTGATAAGCTAGAGTTAGATGGAAGGGGAGGAGGTCCTCCCCTATCAGTGGACTTGGAAAGGGGCAGGGAGGAGATGAGGAAGGGAAGGGGGGGATAGGGAGGGAATGCGGGAGGGGGCTATGGCTGGGATACAAAGTACATAACCTGTGATTCATATAAAATAAGAATGTTAAAAATATATTGTTCCATTTTGACAAAAATTACCACACACGTTTCATTTACTAAATTAAAGATCCATTGTCCAGATGGTTTGTATCCAAGACCACATACTTTTCAGTTAATGTTGGAAATTGAGATCTTTGTATTAAGCCTTTTCCATTCATTTTGCATGGCATGGTAATTAAAAATTGGAAACAGTTTGCTCATGAAACCCCACTCACTGTTTTTTTGTTTTTCATGATGTTGTTGAGATAGAGTCACCTAGAGACACATAAGTGGCATGTAATTGGATTCAGTGTGGAAATCTGCAACATGAGCTACCTTAGGAGCTGTCCTCCAATTGCTTTGAAATTTTTATGATCATTAATATTACTGAGATCAGTTTTAGTCTTGTTAACAGACATATACATAGCTTTTCTCATGATTTTAGTTCTTGAATTATTGAGAGAAATAAAAAGATTTTCCCCTCTTTTTCTCCATACAGTTTTTGAAAAAATTCATACAATACAATCTGATCATGATCTTCTTATGTTCTTCCCAGATCCTTCCCACTTCCCCATTCACCTGTCTTCATATCTACCTTCTCTCTCTCTCTTTCTCTCTCTCTCAAACAGGCAAGTAAATGCCCAGATCCAGGGTTTTGAATTCACCCACCCCAACATCTATCCCACTGATGAACTGCTGGAGTGCATGAAGGTCCTTCAGATTCAAAACTACACAGTGGAGAACGTCCGTAGTGCATGTGGGCAAATGTGCATGCATGTGAGTGTATCTAAGATGGATACTTAGTATAGTATATAGTATAGTATATAGTATAAGTATAGTATTAGTATAGTATTAGTATTAGAGGATAGTATTAGTATAATTCTACTTGAAATTTTTAGAAAAGCTAAATAATCCAGAATATATGTTAATCACAGCTTCCAAGCCTCTTGAATATTCAATTATTATTTTTATAATGCTTTAATATACTTTTATTAATTAAAAAATTATTGGCCTGCAAAATCTGTTGTGGTAGATTACAGGCATAGTCACACTTACATATATGCTGAGGTTTATGGCTTCTGTTTGGTCATCACCCTGGTTCTATATTGGTTTTACGTTTTTGCCAAAATTTAGAGACTTTGACAGAGAAGTCTGGATCATCAGGAAACAAATTCAAGAACTTTGCCTTCCCTTGTCAATCAAGCCTATGTCAAAATCAAAGAACATTGTGTGGCAGTAAGCAAAAAGATATACTCAAAACACTTTTTTCCACCAGCAGCCTGAGCTTCATTTGGCTTTATACAAATTGATCTATTAATAAGATAATTGCTAGTATCAATAATAGAGTAAAAACTTAAATGAAGAAAGCTTGTAAATTTCTTTTTTTGCCATCATATCCAACATGGTTGTGTTACTGCACCATAATGTTTTATTAACTGCCATGATTTTTTTTCTAAAAATTTCAAGTTTATATATATATATATATTCTCATAATAAAAATGTGCTTTTTAAATAAACAATATACTTCCCTACAATTACAAAAATAGACATTACCTAAAAGTGAAATAGGAACACTTAGTCTGCTAAGCCTGAGAATATTTCATTATAATTAAAATAATGTTCATGCAAACAAGAAAAATAGCACAGTAGTACTATTTTCTGAGAAAATTATTAGTTATAATGATTTTATTATTAACAATAAAGAAGAAAATTGAACTACATTCTGTTCAACAATTTGGAAGGAGTAAGAACTTGAGCTAAAGAAAATAAGAATTTGGATCAAGCAAAAATAATCCATTAATAGGATTATTATAAAGAGCAACAAATAGTTCATTGTAGCAATATAATAATACACACATAATATGAATAAAAGAGAAAATAAGTAGAATTATTAAATACATTTAAAAATAGAATAATAGTGAAGTGGGAAAACTGAGTAAAACAGTTTGTGTTGAAAACATTATAAAATTATAAAATTCTCCACAAACTATAAGAAATGTATATAAGCAAATGAACACATTGGGTTTATATATAATCAAGTATTATTTATTGATTGGACTTCCTCCTGGACCACTTTACTGGCTGGTTCTTCATACTATTACTAAACTATAAAAGTATTCTGGATATTTGTACAGGAATATTTATAGTATATTTATTCCCCAATCAGAAAAAGCTAGGAAGAAATGTCTACAATGACCTAAAAAATATGATGCATAAAACAGTCTCTGACTCTGGCCAAATATGTCATATCTCCAAAAAGAAGAGTAGCTGATGAGAGTCAGAAGATATTTACCTTCTTTATACAAGATACAGATTTCTCCTAATGTAAGCTTGAGAGTCCTTAAAGGAGAAGTTGCTGACCTTGCATCTTCAGCTATAGGGACAGGGCAGTTAGGGAAGATGCAGGCTCTCCCTGTGGTGTTTTCACTAACAAACACAGAAAATCAAAGAAGTGGAACTGAAAGATAACATCATGTCATTTGCATAGTCTCTAAGATCCCTCCAAATAGATGTGGATGCCCAGAGTGAGGCACAATGGCCTGATAAAAGGAGAGAAGTCACTGATCATTTTCACAGAACACTCACAGAGCAATAAAAGTGGTAAGAATGCAATCAATTTTGTTAATTCCAAAAGGAATTGTTAATTGTATAGGTTTCTCTAAGTTTAGTATTAATCCATTTAATTTCAGAAATAGTCTATAATACAGTTCTTATTTCTACAAGTGAAAACAGAGAGCACACACATACTCGTTCACACAAAACATAAAAATAGGAAGAGACTGTTCAGGAAGAAGAAGATGAAGAAAAGGGAATTGTGAGGTGAATGTAATCAAAATGCATCGTATACATGTACGTAAATTTAAAAGAATACATTAAAGACTATGTGGAACAAAACAGACACTGATTTGAAAACACTAGGACAAGGACAGGGAACTAGTAGTTGGCAGCACTGGGATTGAAATCCAAGGAGCTAATTCAGAAGCTGAATTGTTAACTACCATTTTCTGGCTTCCCTTTGGCGAAACCAAACAGCTTTCCCCCAGAGCACTGAAAGATGTAGAGAGAAGGTAAAGGAAATTACAGAAGAGGGGCAAGCTGAGGCAGCCAACACATACTCATTTCCTGAACAGAACATTCTTGCATTTCTCTTTAATTCAGTGTTTGGGTCCCATTGGAGAGTGATTCTTAACTCTAGCACTGTCCTAATAATGCCACAGGGGATTTGACTGTAGTTGTTTACTACATGATTTTCACGCGATACTCTATCTTGATAGGTGCTCAGAGTCCATGTGCCTGAGCCATGACTTGGTGTCTCTTCCAGGAACTTGTTTCTGTTGGCAGGACGGTTGGCAAGCATCCTCTTGCCTGAGCTCAGTCTAAGTTATCTCTACCAGTGTGGTGCCTTTATTAGGGGAGTCCTGGATAGGAGGAAATTTTTTATTAAATTCTTTATTAATTACACTTTATTCACTTTATATGCCCCTGTAGTTCCCTCCCACCTTCTGTCCCAATACCTCCCTTCCTTCTCTTTCTGCACCCGTGTTCCTCCCCAAGTCCACTGATAGGGGAGGTCTTCTTTTCCTTCCTTCTGATCCTAGTCTATTAGGTCTCATCAGGACTGGTTGCATTGTCTTCCTCTGTGACCTGGTAAGGCTGCTCCCCCATCAGGTGAGAGGTTCAAAAATTTAGAGTTAATTCTTGGGACTGGGGCAAAGTCACCATAGCACAGTTCTTTCAGAGCAAGGGTTCAGCAATCCCCCACCCAGATTAACCTTGGGATGTGACGAGGTCACGAGGTCACGTAGCCTCTAAGGAAGCCTATGGAATGTGTTAACTCCCTCCCCCTTGCTACAACCTAACCTGCATGTAACAAGGCAGGTATCCTCAGGTAGCCAGATCTGATCATTTGCAGTTTTGGCGCCTGAAAACAAACCAATCATTTTAAGGTCAACTCCCCTAGGGACTCTTTCACTCAATCCTATAGTGCCAAGACTTACACTTCCCTACTTTCGTTTTCACCCCCTTAAAAACCCTGTTCCCCCAGAGCTGGGGGTCGCTCGCTCGCTTCTTTGTTCTTGCAAAAGGCAGACCCAGCTCGAGTTTGTAATAAAGGCCCTTGTGTGTTTTACATCGGGCTCAAAGCCTGTTGGTCATTTGGGGACCTGCGATCTGGGCATTTCACAGGGTGAGGTGATCAAAGAGCAGGCCAATCAGTTCATGTCAGAGGCAGTCCCTTTTCCCATTACTATGAAACCCACTTGGACACTGAACTGCCATGGGCTACATCTGTGCAGGGGTCCTAGGCTATCTCCATGCATGGTACTTGGTTGGAGTATCAGTCTCAGGAAAGACCCCTGTGCTCAGATTTTTTTTTACCAGAACTAGGTCTGTGCTCACAGAATCATGAGAAAAGGACGGATTACTGGGATGTAATGGGAAGTCTAGGGTTAGCTGAGTGCTTAAAAAGTGGGTTGGGGAAGATGTGAGCTCTCAGGCCCTTCATGTGAGTCTAGGACATTACTTAGGCAGGGTTCTCAAGACAGTGCTGTTGGGTGGGTTATGAGCAAACAGTCATTAATATCCAGAGCTGGACCCTGACTGTGTAGAAATTTTGAACATTTCAGTGTTCTAAAAATGAGGAAAGTACAGGGAGAAGATTAAGTGGAGAATTTAAAAAGCAAATTGGAAAGGCTCAAAACAGCAACAGAAGTCAAAAAAGAGGCATAGGATGAAAGTGAAAAGTAAAAGTGTAGAAAAAGCAGTAAAATGTTGGCAGAGGGAGCAGATGACTTGGGAAGAACCTACTAAAACAATCAGACTAAAAGTAATAAATATACAATGTCATATATAAAAGGTAAGAGAGTCATAATCTATGAATTTTTGATTTTAATATTGAGAACATATATGTAGGATTATAATATATCCTGCTCTTGTTTTTTTCTTTAATTAGTATAAGATGTCCCTCCTTATTATTTTTGATTGATTTTGGTTTGAAATCTACTTTTTAGATGTTAGACAGAAGATATTACTTCTTCCTATTTCTATATCTTGGAATGTTTCTTCGGTGTTCAGGTCTCTTGATCCATTTTGATTTAATTTCTAAAATAACTTCCCTCTTTTTTTTTGGCCTGAAAATATGTCTGTGTACCAAGTGTGTAGAGTGCTTGAAGAGGCCAGAAAATAGTGTCAGATGTCCAGGTACTGCTGTTAAGAAGATTTTGTTATTCCGTGCAGATGCCGGGAAACAAACCAGGGTCCTCTGGAAGAACAGCCCGTGCTCTTCATCGCTGACCCACCTCTCCGGCACCTTTCCTTTCCTTTCCTTTTTTCTTTTCTTATTATTTTGAATTCATTTTTGTTCAGGTGAGAGATGTGCATCTCATTTCTTCTGCACGTGGATGTGTAGTTGTGTGTTTGTGAAGACAACATAAAGGGTCTTGTCTCAACAGTTATTTTTTGTTTCTTTGTTTTGTTTTGTTTATTTCTTGGGATAGAGGTATCTTCACATTTTCATTCTCCCCTGTCCCTAATCTGTTTGTTTGTTTGTTTTTTATGTGAGGCCTCCTGGTGAAGTATTTTTACTTGTGTTTTTGTTCCTTGGTGTTGTTTAGTGAGGGAAGATGACAACCATAAGAGATACAGTGATTTGATAGCAGGCCTGGTTTTAACAGCACGATTAACGTGCAACAGAAGACACTGTACACTCCATTTGTAGTCCTGACAAAGTCAGTGACAGCGGCATTAGAATCCTGGTTGTAGAAAATATACTGTTTAGGTTTAATTTCGTTTGTTGTTTGTTTGTTTGTTTCTTTCTTTTTCTTTCTTTTTTTTTTGAGCTAAGTGTTCCAGTATTTAAGTAATGAAATGAGAAAAGACCAAGAAAAGGAAATAGAGAAATGAAGTAAGAGTAAGGAAGAGAACATATGAGTTAGAGATTTGAAAAGTGGTAGAAAATATCACATTGCCAATGTACAGAAAGAAGGGATAATAAGTGTCAGTTTATGTTTAGATATGGGTATCTTCTATGAGTCAGCTAAAACTTGGTTGACACTAGAATTTCCAATAGGCAATGAATCAGCACAAAATGGAATGCATGGGATATTCTGGAAATCCTAAAGCAAATAGAGATGAAATTCATTATACAATTATTCTTGGAAGAGTGTCACTTTTGTGTGATTCAGTTTAAATAAAGCCTGGAGGTCAGAGGCCTTTGCCCTTCATTTCCGAGCCTACTTCTATGTGTCTTATTGTAGTTCTGAGTGCTTACCTCCATACGGCTCATACGTGCTGGTGTGTGTCCCAATGATCGCTGGAAGAGGCCTTCCTGATGACTGCTTGTCTAGTGGTCTTCACCATGGAGTGGAAAGCGCACATCTTACTTGCCTATGTGTGGCTCTCACAGTCTTTTCACTTTTGCATTCTCCCATGACCTTCTTCCTTTCTTAGTATCAGAAAAAGAACCTCACAGACTCTCACAACATTTATCCAGGGAGATTCAACCTATAACACAGCCATTAAATAAAAAAAAAACAAGTATAAATACTAAAATAACAAATAAATAATAAAATAAAAATAAGCAGTAAACTGAAGCGCAGATATTGTGACCTATATTGCTTTCTACTTGGTGTGATGTGATTTCTCTTGCTCGTTTGAGTGTATGAGTCTTCTCAGGTGTTGGTGAAGTCTGTAATTCCAACAATTAAATCTGTGTGTCCCTTGATACACAGAAGAATTCTGTGGAGGCTCATTCTCTGCAGCAATTCCCAGTCTGAGTTCCTCCTAGTTACAAAAACATTACAACTCTGTCCCTGGTGTTTTGTGAATCACTCCCTCCTTTTCAGGAAGTGCCGTGATTGAAGCTCTGGGGGAGTAGAAAGCCTGTTGTGTGATGATAGCTTTTTAAGCCTGTCCAGATGCTGCAGTCAGTTTTGCCATGCCTTGCAGTAATCCTGTGCAGTTCAATCAGGCAATTGATGGGTAGGTACCAAGAAGATTTGGCTT
The DNA here is from genome assembly GCA_028658305.1 of Pachyuromys duprasi. Classification (NCBI taxonomy): domain Eukaryota; kingdom Metazoa; phylum Chordata; class Mammalia; order Rodentia; family Muridae; genus Pachyuromys; species Pachyuromys duprasi. The sequence continues at coordinate 47,728,839 of CM053762.1, read as the reverse complement.
CACATTCCAAGCTTTCATATTGTACTTTTGCTGCTGTATTGCAGCCTGCTTGGCTTCCAGATCTCATCATGCGTGTATGGACATTGTACTGTGTCACTTCACACACTTCTGCCATCCCATGTAGGCTTGTCCAGACAATGGAATTTGTGCGTGCGTGCGTGTGTGTGTGTGTGTGTGTGTGTGTGTGTGGAAGTGCTGGCATTGTAAATCTCTCATATTTAGACATTGAGTCAACAATGAGTCAACACAGCTTCAAGCCTGCAATATCTTCACACACACTTGGGTTCCTGTAGCCTAGACCATCTCTCTATGGCTTTTGATGTGCCTAGTGACAGCGAGGAGCTATGACAGTATTTAGCCTGTCAAGAACACCATGGTGTGGTTGGGGAAGCCATTTTGGCTCTTCATAGAAAAAGTTCAACCTAGGCTTATTTCTGTTTTATCTTTTTCAACACTTTCTTTTAACAGAGTCTATTTTAAAATCTTATCTTTTTTCCCCATTTGATAGGTGCACTTTTTACCTGGAAACATGATGAATTATCTTAAAGTAATACAGACTAATAACGAGGGGACAATTCTGCTATCTGAAAGATAAGTAAAAGCTCGAAATGGAAGAGAAGCATTAGGAATACTCTGGGAAGTTCTTTAACTTTGATAATAATCAAAGGTATAAAAATAAGGGCAATAGGCATGGAATAAAACACTAAAACTAGTAATGGCATTCAGAACTAGTAAAGCTTTGTGGAGTGGTCATTTTTTACCTCTGGTAAAATGACTCATCTGTTGAAACTTCCCAAAGTTTTGGGACTAGATAAGCAGCCTTCACGATATAGTGCAGAATGATTTAGCAGTCCATCTCTGGGGATTTCTTCCAAGAAAACCACTGGGCAATAAATGTTTAGTATAACCAGAGACATATCCTAAAACCTTTATTTTGGTTGATTAGTTGCAAAGTAGTACCTAGGATGTTTACAATTTCTAATAAAAAGAGGAAAACCATGTAGAAAGTTTAGTATAACATTAGCCTTGTATGGTCTTTGCTTGATGCATCAGTCTCTGCAGTCCCCCCTGGGCCCAGCTTTTTTTGGCTTTGTTGTTCTGCTTGTTGAGCTCCTATATCCTCCAGATCCTTCTATATCCACCTTTTTTCACAAGATTCCTTGCGCTTTGTCCAAAGTTTGGCTGTGAGTCTCTGCATCTGCTTCTATCCCCTGCTGGGTAGAGTCTTTTAGAGGACATCTGTGCTAGCCTTCTATCTCATTCTCTGTCTTCTACTGCTCCCTGTATCTATCCTGTTTTCCCCTCTGAATGAGAATTAAACGTCTTCCCTGTGGTCCTCCTTGTTGTTTAGCTTTTTTAGGTCGGTAGATTTTAGTATCTTTATCCTATATTGTATGGCTAATATCCACTTATAAGTGAGTATATAGCATGTGTGTCTTTCTGCTTCTGGGTTACATCACTCAGGATGATCTTTTCTATAAGACTAAAAAGAAAAAATAAAACAAAAAACAAAAAACCCTGGACCCAGGGGGAACTGCAAAGACTGGTGCATCAACCAAAGATCCTGCATAGAAAGGATCTAGACCCACTGTTCAGATGTAGCCCATAGATGGCTCAGACTCCATGTGGGTTCTCTAGTAAGGGGAGAAAAGACAGTCTCTGACCTGAACTCGGTTGCCTGTTCCTTAATCATTACTCTCTTGTGGGGTGACCCAGCCAGCCCATAGAGAAAGATCCTGGCAGTCCTGATGGAACCTGATAGGCTAGGGCCAGACAGTAGGGGAGGAGGACTTCCCATATCAGTGGACTAGGAAAAAGGGATAGGGGAGAAAGAGGGAGGCAGTGTGGGACCAGGAGGAGATGAGAGAGGGGACTACAACTGGAATACAAAGTGAATAAATTGTAAATAATAATAATAAAATTTAAAACTAATACTGATTACACACACACGTTTAGCCTTGTAAAAGTTAGGATATTTGTATCTAGGTGTCAGGCTTTTATTGGTTTTTCAATTTCATGCTTTCTCATTTCTTCTGGGATTATGTGTTTTATCTACCATAAGTTATGTTCATGTGCTTTTCTATATATTTATAATTTCTGAAATTATTGCTTTCTTTTGTAGAGAAAAACACAAAGAAATATTTGTCCTATGAATTGAATTAGATTTGTTTTTCTTCTTGCTTGTTCACTAGTCTGCAGCTTCATGTGTGACTCCAGTCAGTGTTTCCAGGAGGTTACATCATTTCCCTATTGATGCTTTCTATTCTTAGAGAAAATATATAAACTAAGACTAAAACTTAAAAGTAAAGGTTGAAACAGGTCTGTCTTCCAGCTTCAGATCTTCTGTCATAGCAAAGGCTGGCCTGCTTTGCTGTGCCTTCCACTCCATCACCTTGATGTTCAAGTAATTAAATGAATAAAAACCACGAACTTCTCCGACCAGAATAAGGTTTGAATGAGCTCTGCATTTTTCATCCACCATTTTCTTCTGAAGTTTTAATGTTGCCCATTTATCTTACTGTTTTGTAAAAGTGATATATGCTTATTATTTTAAGGCTTCAAAAGTAGAGAAAAATGAGGGAGGTGAAAATTATATTAAATTATAAAACAGAAGTATAACCATTGTTAACAACTGGTGAGCATCCCTCAATATGTCTTTCTTTGGATGTGCTTAGAGACAAAGTGGGAAGAATGAAAGCAGGTGGTATAAGAAGCATGGCATTAGTTTATATTCAGTAATTTTTGTAGTATCATTTTTTCTTTAATTTCAACCATAGGAAAAAAATGAAATAATAATATCTTTAAGCTTCAAATTAATATTTTTATCAGCACACTATTTCACAGGTCCTTAAAAGTTATGAAAAAAAGGGATAAGGAAAAACTTAAAAGATTAAATCTATGTATTTTTAAAAATATTTTAATATTTGGTTCAAAACATCTAGTCTACTTTTAGAGTTCTTAGTTGAATTGAAGAAAACTGATGTAACATTAACTACTGGAATTGACAGATTGATTGATATTGAGGATAAAATGTGGCATGGCTGAGAGACATGCTCATCAGCATGCATCGTCACTTCTGAATTCCAATATCTCTGCTTCTGTAATTCAGAAAGGTCATCAGTTAGCAACTCACAGGGGCCATACATATGTGACAATTATTGAGCCTGACTTTAAAGTATCAGAGATGGCTTACACTAATCTTACAAAGCAAAACAACAAAGTAGTAAGAAACCTACCCCCTTCTCTTATTCCATCTCACTGCCCCAAGATTTGCTAGCAATCCAGACAAGTGCTGGTATCTCCCAGGACAGCCCTGTCACACTACAGACAGATCTGGATTCTCAAGTAATGTATGCCTAGCTGGTAGGCTGCTGGAGAAATAATACTAGCCTGTACTCATTGAATCTTTCCAAATGAGAGAACTGAAGAATCACCTACCGGTAGTTTCTAAAGTCAATACTTCGACAGCTGCACCACTCAGTGCTTCACAGGCACAGCTCGCAGTTAAGGTCTACTGGTTATTCTCAAAAGGGTAGATATACTTTATCTACATTCCAGTAATGAAAATACAGGTATCCAGTTGTTTACAACTGCTCTTCACTGAAGTGCTCTCAACTATCTTACTTTGATGCTGTAGAAGCTCTAGTAGTTGGGATGTCCTTATTTTTAATTGAAGCAGGACACAAAGGCCCCAACTCTTTGTCTGAGTTTGGACAATTCTGAGGGATCATTGCAGGGATGGAGGTCTCTGGAAACCTGAATGAGTTTCAGTTAGACTAACATTGAAGGCAGCTTCACCTTTAGACAATTCTTATCCTCCTTAATTTATCAAGGGCATACCTCTTGGATTCAGTATTCATATTTATTCTGCATAAAATTTAGGATGACCTCCATAAAGAGAGATAGAAGACAGGAAACATGCTACGTTGGTAATTTTTTTTTAGGGGTGAAGCCATTCTTTCTTTAAAGATTGTCTTTTATTTCTTCTATTCAGTGCATTTCAAATGTTAACTAAAAAAAAACCCCAAGTTTTGAAAATTATAATTAAGATGAAAATTATAATTCATGAATTATACTTCTCAGACTTCTGCTCTGGATTTCTTTCTAGCCCAGCCACAGATAAAGAACGCAGCATAAACTCACAATTACATACCTATGTGCCTTGGTGGTGGCTGAACCGCGAAAGTAATGACAGTCAACTTTGAGCTCTGAATTCTCTCAATAGTGGGCCACAGGGCTTCCCCTTAAGTGACTGGCTGATCTCCTGTTCTAAGACTGCATTCCTTCATTTAAATGCCTTTTTCCTAAAGGTCATTATCCTACTGCCTAGATGACTTGGTAGTACCATGTGATGGCTCACGAGCTGGGGGAGTGCCGTGGGTCTCTGTTTCACATGACTGAATTTCAACTGAGTTGATTGTTCAGGTGGCTTTTTGGCCACAGTGATCCTTACAATGTTTTCAACGTTATTATACACTATGACAACTCTGCATACTTTTCTGAAACATACTGTACGTTGTAACTTAACAAAGCAGGGGACATGTTTCTGAGCATCTACAACAACAAAAACAAAGAATAACTTTTTGATGACTTATATTTTATGCACCAGTTAGTGGATGCATTGCCTTCTAACCTAACAAGCTATTTGAATCTAATCTCCACTGAGCTGCTGTCTTCACTGCCCTCCATCTTTTACCCACTTGATGGACAGTTTAGGCTTCATGTGGGTGTCCTAGTAAGGGAAATGGGGACTGCACCGGACAAGGACTCACTTGCCAGCTCTTTGAGATCACTTTCCCCTGGTGGGACTGCTTTACCAGGCTACAGGGGAAGAGGATGTCATACTTCATCAACCTGAGCCTAAACCATTCCCTTTTGATGGGTTGTATCCTTTACCATCATTTCAATCTGTTGTGTCTTCCTTCCTTCACAAATTTTCTCTTTCAGTTTTAAGACTTCTTTCTTTTTCAACAAAATCCAATTACTTCCACTTTCAGAACTATTACTTCTGCTAACAGCTTAAAATTTTTTAAGAAAATTTAAATATCCTCAATATTTGTTTTCTCTTTCTTTTCACCATGAAAGAAATTTATTTTTTTAAATTTATCTATTTATTATTCACTTTACATCCTGGTTGAAGCCCCATCCGCCTTCCCTTCCAGTCCCACCCTTCCTTCCTCCCATTCCTTCATCTTATTCCTCAGAAAAGGGGACCTCCCTTTCCCATCCACCCCAGCTCATCAAGTTGCATCAGGACTGAGGATGTCTTCTTCCCCTGTGGCCTGGTAAGGCAGTTCCCCTCAGGGGAAGTGCTAAAAAAGCTAGCAAGTGTCTGATGCAGTCCCCATTTTCCTTATTAGGGAGCCCACATGAAGTCTAAGCTGTCTGTCTGTTACATTTTTGTAGGGGCTTAGGTTCAATCCATGCATGGTCCTTGGTTCTTCAGTTTCCACAGAACCCTCTGGGTCCTGATTAGTCAACCCTGTTGGTCTTCTTCTGCAGCTCCTATAACCTCTAGGTCCTTGAAGAAGGTATCAGAAGTTAGAAAGATCTCCCATGCTCTTGAGTTGGTAGGATTAATGTAGTAAAAATGGCCATCTTACCAAAATCAATCTATAGATTCAATGCAATCCCCATAAAAATACCAACAGAGTTCTTTTCAGATCTTGAAAGAACAATTCTCAACTTCATATGAAAAAAATAAAAAGTTCAGAATATCTAAAACAATCTTATACAATAAAAAAACTTCTGGAAGTATCTCCATCCCTGACTTCAAGAAATAGTAATAAAAACTGCATGGCACTGGTATAGAAATAGATTGGTTGATTCATGAAGATAACCCAGAACCCCTGCACAGATGTAGTCCATGCGTAGCTCTATCTTCAAGTGGATTCGCTAGTAAGGGGAACAGGGACTGTCTCTGACATGATGTCAGTGACTGGCTCTTTGATCACCTCCCCCTGAACAGGGCAAACCTTAACAGACCACAGAGGAAGACAATGCAGCCAGTCTTGATGAGACCTGATAGGCTAGGGTCAGATGGAAACGGAGGAGGACCTCCCCTATCAGTGGACTAGGGGAGGGGCTTGGGAAGAGAAGAGGAAGGGAGGGCAGGATTGGGAGGGGACTAGGGAGGAATCTAGAGCTGGGATACAACGTGAATAAATTGTAATAAATAAAAAATAAATAGACCGGTTGATCAATGGAATCAAATAGAAGACCCAGAAATATACCCAACCCAAAGCTATACAGTGGAAAATAAAAGACAGCATATTCAACAAATGGTGCTGGTTTAACTGGATGTCTAAATGTAGAAAAATGCAAATAATATATTCATATTTATCTCGTTGCACAAAACTCAAATCCAAGTGGATAAATGACCTCAATATAACACCAAATACACTAAATCTATTAAAAGAGAAAGTGGGGAAGAGCCTCAAACTCATTTGCACAGGAGACAACTTCCTGAACAGAACAGCTCAGGCTTTAAGATCAACAATTAATAAATGGGACCTCTTGACACTGAAAAGCTTCCATAAGGCAAAAGACCACTCACTCTCAATAGAACCAAACCAAATAGAACAGTCTACAAATTGAGAGAAGATCTTCACCAATGCTACATCTGACAAAGGGATAATATCCAAAATATGTAATGAAGTCAAGAAATCAAACACCAATAAACAAATAACCCTGAAGAAATTTAAATTTCACCCACTGGAATATGGATGAAGTATGTACAAAGTATGGAAAGTGACTTCTTTAAGAATGCATATTGGTTCCCACCCAGAAACCCAGAAATTTCATGGTTTCTTTGCTTTTTATAGCTGAGTGATATTCCATTGTGTAAATGTACCACAGTTTCTGTATTTATTCCTCATTTGAGGGAAATCTGGGTTGTTTCCAGGTTATGGCTATTACAAATAAAGCTGCTACAAACATGGTTAAGCAAATGTCCTTGTGTACTTCAGCAACTTTTGGATATATGCCTAGGAGTGGTATAGCTGGATCTTGAGGAAGAACTATTCCTAATTGTCTGAGAAAGCACCAGCTTGATTTCCAGAGTGGTTGTACAAGTTTACATTCCCACCAGCAGTGGAGGAGGGTTCCCCTTTCTCCATAACCTCTCTAGTATGTATTGTCACTTGAGTTTTTGATCTTAGCCATTCTGATGGGTGTAAGGTGAAATCTCAGGGTTGTTTTGATTTGCATTTCCCTGATGACTCAGGACGTTGAGCATTTCTTTAAATGTTTCTCTGCCATTCGATATTCCTCTATTGAGAATTCTTTGTTTAGCTCTGTACCCTAGTTTTTAATTGGATTACTTGATTTTTTGCTTTTTAACTTCTTGAGTTCTTTATATACACTGGACATTAGTCCTCTGTCAGATATAGGGTTGGTGAAGATCCTTTCCCAATCTGTAGGCAGGCGTTTTGTTCTGATGACAGTGTCTTTTGCTTTACAGAAGATTTTCAGTTTCATGAGGTCCCATTTATTGATTGTTGCTCTTAGAGTCTGTGCTGTTGGTGTTCTGTTCAAGAAGTTGTCTCTGTGCCAATGAGTTCAAGGCTCTTCCCCATTTTTTCTTCTAACTGATTTAATGTGTCCAATTTTATATTGAGGTCTTTGATCCACTTGGACTTTAGTTTTGTGCAGGGTGATGAATATGAATCTATTTGCATTTTTCTACATGTAGACATCCAGTTAGACCAACACCATTTGTTGAAGATGCTGTCTTTTTGGTTTTGGCAAAACAAAACCAAAAGATGTTGAAGATGGTTTTGGTAACTTTGTCAAAACTCAGATGGAAAAGACCATCCTGAGTGAGGTATCCCAGAAGCAGAGAGACACACAGGGTGTATACTCACTCATAAGTGGATATTAGACACATAATATAGGATAAACATACTAAAATCTCTACCCTGCAGGGTATCAAAGCATATGCTGAGACTATGGCCAAACTTTGGGCAGAGTGAAGGGAATCTTATGAAAGAAGTGGAAAATAGTAAGTCCTGGAGAGGACAGGAGCTCCACAACAAGAGCAACAAAACCAAAAAATCTGGGCCCAGGGGTCTTTCCTGAGATTGATACTCCAACCAAGGACCATTGATGGAGATAACCTAGAATCCCTGCAAAGCCCATGACAGTTCAGTGTTCAAGTGGGTTCCATAGTAATGGGAACAGGGACTGTCTCTGACATGAACTCAGTGGCTGGCTCTTCGATCACCTCACCCTGATAGGGGAGCAGCCTTACCAGGCCACAGAGGAAGACAATGCAGCCACTCCTGATGAGAGCTGATAGACTAGGATCAGAAGGAAGGAGAGGAGGACCTCCTCTATCAGTGGACTTGGGGAGGACATGTGTGGAGAAGGGGAAGGAAGGGTAGGCCTGGGGGGGGGGAGG
>CM053762.1:47697530-47719938 GCA_028658305.1 Pachyuromys duprasi | reverse complement strand
CAAGTGAACCTCCCAAACTGGCCCAAAGCATGCATTCCTCTTGCATACATCATCACTCTTACATTTGGGCTGCAGACACCTTGCCACACAGCCAATAATCCTGTCTGTCCACTGGCTTTCCACACATGCTGCTTCCCAGCTTCACCGTCCCTTCTGTCTTTCCTGAATTGCAGTCACTGATCATGTTTTAGCTCAGGGTGAGCTTTTGGATTGTGATGGTGGTGTGTTTGAGTGTCACTTTGCATGCCTCACTAAACACTCATTCTTATATGCTGCAGAAATAAAAAATGAAAGCAAATGAAAGCAATCCTGTTTGTGGTCATCAATTAGGAGAAGAATATCAGGTAAAATGAAAAATTTTTCCCTTATAGTTACCATATGGAATGCTCTCAGTACTTTAAGCTTCTATAGACTTATAGGACTACTGCACAAGTATCGTAAGAACTTGAGAAAAGTACTTTCAGTCTAGCAGGTGAAATACAGCCAGGAATATGCCCTAAGTACATTGAAGGGCTTTTTTTCTTACCTCAGAAAAGGAGAATGTGCCTAAGAAGTGGAAGGATTCTTACAAACAAGACCTTACAAAGAATCTTGAACATGATTAGGCCTTTGGTTGGAAGTTTCTCTGAGGGTCTAAGTGTAGGTTTAATGTTACATTGAGTGTTATCAAAATTCAGAGATCTTATGATTGGTTACATTGATCTTGTCTATAGGAAGGATAGATGCTACCAGAGAAAGGTTTGTAACGGCATCAGCCCTGTGTATTTTCTAGGAGATGGGTGTGTTTGGTGTTTTATGAGATAAACATTATTTGTAGTTTGTGCTTAACTAAAATTACCAAACTTTTTTTTCTCTGTTTATCATGTACTCTGAATGCATTTGTCTGGCACTGATACTTTGTGAAACTGTGTCCATAAGGAGAGTAACATGGCCAACTTTGAGGTGCAGGTCAGCTTTCAAACATCTCTGATACCTGGATACAGGTGCCACATGAGTTTATAGTCAACAGGGTCCAATTCTTTTTCTGTTCTTTCTTTCCCATAAGATTCTAGCTGTCAGAGCCCAATTATTTTTCTCTTCTGATAAGATGATAGAGTGGCACATGAAAAGTCTTTCTGTGGTTTGTGTCCCCACTTTGAATTCTTTGCATAGAGATCACACAGAAACGAGGCTACTTTACTGGATCCTGGCAGCTGTTCTTGCCTGTGCTTTTCCTGTGAACACTCAGCTTCCCCCAACCTGAGTGTTTCTTGATCAGCCTCAGAGAATAGGCTCTGCAGATTGACTTTCAGCCTCTAGACAGAAGGGCTGCTGTTTTTGAGTTTCTCCTTCTTGCATGTGTATTTCAAACCACCAAACATTATAGAAATTTTAAGATACAAATTCCAAAGAATAATGTAACAAATATCAACAAACCTACTATTCAACCTAAAAGATTGACAATTCAAATTGCCCACCTGCAATAATCCCTCATCAGGTTGCCTCTGCTTCTTGGAGAAACCATTTGAATTTGATATTACTTTCTCATACACTTATTTATGCTTTATACATATGTATGTATACCAGAAAGCAGTGTGTCTTGCTGCTTTGAATGATTTTAAATTTCATATGAAGAGCTTCATATATATTCTTTAATTTCCATCTTTTGTTAAACATTCCTGCGACATTCACTGGTGCTAATGCATATAGCTCCTGTTCATCCCTTTTCTTCTTGTGTACCAATTCCCTTTTACAAATATGTTATAATTTATCACTTATTTTCCTCTATTGTATATCAGGATTGTTAGAAGTTTCTTTTGTTGTTACAGAAACATTGGTATGACTATTTTAATGCATATTTCCCATTGTACAGATGGGTGACATTCTCTAGGATTTATATGTGGGAGTGCACATTTTGAGTCATACCGTATGTGTGTCTGCATCTTTACTTTAAACTAATCGTATGAATTTCCTCACCCACTAGTATGCCGGCAAAGTTCCCAGTCTACATTTTTTTTCAGTGTTTGTTACTACTAGATTTAAATATTTTTTATGATGTGACAGGTGAAGTGATGTCATTTTTAATTTTCATTACATTTTCCTGTTTGCTGTTTCATTTGGATATTGTACTGACTGCGAAGTTATGAAACTTTTCATATGTGTTTGTCATTCACTTGATGTGAATTATATGAGTGGGCTGATCATGTAATTTTCTTGTTTTTCTAGTTTCTTGATGCCCTGTTGTTGTCTGGGAACACTACTTATGTATACTGCACACATGTTGTTATTGTTGTATGAGAGGCTTCAGGTGTCTTCTTGTAATCTGTGGCTTATCTCTGTATGCTTTATGACATTCTAGGTGAAAGGAAGTTCTAGTAGAACCATACTGTTCTTCTTTTAGGTTCTGGGTAGGGAACACCTTCATAACAGAGTGACTTGAAGGCAGTGACATAGTTCTCTCTGCTCCCATAGATTCAAGAAATTGAATCTAGCAATTTGGGGAAGGCTCAGCCTTTCTCAGGGAACTGCCACGGTGTGGAATCGAACACAGAGAAGGTAGCTGGGCATTCCTCCCACCCAAGGCTTTTACCCATAATACCCCCGTAGGGACGTATTTCAGTTTCATCAGAACACGACTGTGATAGCAGCTAGCCTGCTTGCATGCCACTTGATGCTCTGATGTATTACAGACAGATGGAGGTTGTGCTGTCTTGAGTGACCTAGCTTCGGAATTTCAGTGTCAATTTGGAAGTCTTACAAGCTGACCCATTTTAGAAGATAGGACACGTAGGTCTTATCTCTTAATGAAAAGGATGCTGAAGTCATGCTGCAGGAAGCATGTGTAGAGAACATTACGTCATCTTTGGAAAACAAAATGTGTAACATAGATTTATAGGTGACCTGTTTAGAAATGAACGTGCAGCCATTCCTTATTCTCAATTACTTTTGTGGGTGCTGAGCCTCTGATTTGACCTTTGCATGCTACCAAAAAGGGCTTCTCTGTTTCAGACTGAGGGCAGCACCAGTCTATCGGCATAAATGTATATACTTAGAAAGCAGTTTAACAACATGTCCCTTTAGCAAAACATTAGTAGATGCCCCAATAGGCTCTCCCTAAACATGGGCTTTTAACCAGTTCTACAGGATTAGGCATGCATTGAACACTCATGATAACTGTTACACCAATGGACATACCGTATCTGGCCTGGCAGTATTATAACATACAAGGTCTTTTGCTTGATTAGACCCTTGATAACTTCTCTCTTCCCCTACCCCCATCAGTCTGCATTGAACTTCATGGCACTCTGAATGCTACTCAGCAGTGAGGATGCTTTCAGCTAGATTTTCAGTATTTTGTATCCAAATACATGTGATAGGGAAATGAGAGACTATGCTAAGGGTAGAAGGGTCTAAATGAGAATGGGGTCAAGGAAATATTCAGAATGTGGGATTGGGGAGCATGTCAGCTAGATCTAAGGATATATGAAAAAGCCCAACAGAAACCTAGTATTTTTAGTGACTTAAAAACATTTATTTATTTATTTAATTTTTTTATTCATTACTATTTATTCACTTTGTATCCCAGCTGTAGCCCCCTCCTTCATCCAAATTGTGGTACATTTACACAATGGAATACTACTCAGCAATTAAAAACCAGGAAATCATGAAATTTGCAGGCAAATGGTGGGATCTAGAAAAGGTCATCCTGAGTGACGTATCCCAGACGCAGAAAGACACACATGGTATGCACTCACTTCTAAGTGGACAGTAGACATATAATATAGGATAAACATACTAAAATCTGTATACCCAAAGAAGCTAAGCAAGAAGGAGGACCCTAGGTAAGATGTTCAATCCTCATTCAGAAAGGCAAATGGGATGGACCTCGGAAGATGGAGAAAACAGGGAACAGGACAAGAGCCTACAACAGAACTAAAAACAGTGTTTTAAATTAAATTAAGTTTAAAAGTTTTCTTATAATTCCTACACTAGTACTGTATTTACATAATTCTTCCTCTCTTTTTTCACATGTCTTCCACCTCTGTCTCCTTCCCTCTAGGTTCCACCCCAATCATCAAATTTATGAGTTCTTTATACATACTCAAGTATACATGTATACACATAACATGTATACATGTACATAGATGCATTGGTACATACATATGTGTAAATAAGTATAGCCTGATGAATGCATTTAAGGATATTCATATTTATGTGTATTTAAAACAGAAGTCTGCACAGTAGGATAGCATTGTTCCCAGAAACCGGCTGTCATTTCATACTTCCAAATATTTGATTTTCCTTTGTGATATTTTCCTTCTCTTCTTTCTGAACAACTCTCTGTGGTGTTTGCTTTGGAGCAATTTTGGTTAGGCTGAATGATTTCAGTTTGGGGGATTCCAAAAATACGTATTTGTAGAATACTTTATTTAACACAGAATTCTTGATTGGTAGGCATTTTGTTTCAAAAATACGTACATGCTATCTTATTATTTTGATTCCTATAGTTTCTGTTGAGTGTTTAGCTATTAACTTCACAGTTGTTATTACAAGGCTAATATGTCACTTAAACGCTCATATATTTTAAGATCTTATTTCATGTATTTGGTTTTCAGGAACTTCATCAAGATATTTTTCCTGGTGGTTATTCAAATCTATATTACTCAGGATTTTCAGATTCTCCCTTATCTATGGGTTAATATATTTTATTATTTTAGAAAATTTATGCATATTATTACTTAAATGTATTTTTATGTTTTCCCCACCCTTGAGATAATGCACACATATTTATCTTACATATATAAAAACATAGATTTATCTGAGTATACATATCTTTCATGTCAATTCACGTCTTTCATTCTGTTTTATTTTTCCTTTTGCTATTTCTGCTTGAATATTATCTTTTCATAATATGCATTTGCTGATTTTTAATCTTTTATGAGTGTATGATTGTGTGTGTGTGTGATACGTCAGTTCATGTGTAAAACTGTGAGCATACTCAGATCAGGCACATATCAGGTCAGAGGGCTTCCTCGAGTGTCAGTTCATACCTCACATCTTGTTTGAGAAAGGGTCTGTGTTTGCTACTGCTTGCACAAGGCTAGGTAATCAAACACTTATAAGGATTCTTCTATCTTCATTTTTCATCTTGCTGTAAAAGAGCTGGGATTATAGACATGTGCTTCTTTACAGGTTCTGCGTGTTAAAACTTACTTTTGTGCCAGTTCTCAGTAAGCTATCCCCAAGTCCTCAGCCTTAATATTCTGACTGGTTTTTATAGCTCACTAAAGCAACCCTGCTTTGTATAACCTAATATAAACATCTTGGGTTATTTTCAATGTAGTAATTTCCAGTCCATTCTATTTTATAAAATCCAACAATATATTAATTTTTCACATTTATTTTATTTTGAATGTATATTAAACTATTGAAAGTTCTCACCAGCCGATGTCTGCAGCACCGGGACTTGAAACCAGAGTGTCAAGCATCCTATGCTCCATCCTGAGACCCACCTCCAGTACACAGCTGACTTTGCAGGTGTAGAAAAGGCTCATGAGCAGCATCCAGAAACTAGAGAAGGCTAGAAATAGATCTTTCCCCCAGAGAATCCAGGTGTGTAGGCCGTGTGTTAGCTCCATATCATTTCCTACTTCATTCTTTAAGTCTTTTACTGTTACCTTCATTCTTCCCTCCCACCTTTTATTATCTCCTGACCATTACAAGCTCCCTTTCTCTTTTTTGGGGGGGGGGGCAGAGATTCTCTGTGCAATAGTCTTGACAGTCCTGTAGTTCAAGGCTGGACTTGAACTCACAGAGATCCATCTGCCTCTGCCTATACACTGTTGGAATTAAAGACAAGTGCCATTATGTCTGGCCACATCCATTTTATACTTCCAATACCTGTCATTGGAAGCCTGTAGAAAGTTTAATTGCTTACTTCAAATTATGAAGGTTTAGGAAATGTTTCTCTCTTGTTTTCTTGCCACTGTGAAAACCAAATACTTAGGATTTATTTAATTTTTAATTTATATAATTGCTTCTGAGCAAGACAAATTCTCTATTTACCTCTCTGGTATTTTGGGGTGTTGTTAACAGAGAGACGCAGAATCTCAGATAAATTGTTTGTGATTCATATTCTTTAAAAATCTGTACATGTAAATTATAATAGTGTCTACATATTAGGATTGTAAATATTCAATAAATATCACAATGACCCTAGAGATGATGATCATGGTGATTAAGATAACACATTCTTCAAACTAGCTGGTTTAATTAGTTGTCTCTGCATCCACATCACATGCATAATATATAAGTACATCATTGTGTTAAGGGGTGATATATGACACTCTGGGAATTAAATTTTGTATGGAGAACTTTGCAATTTGTCTGGTTTCTTTGAGAAAATAGAAACTTAATTGAAGCTTTTGTTTTACATATGCTCATTTATTATCTCCACCTTCAAAAGAATCTGTTCTAACTTCTTCCTTTATTTGAGACTTTTTATTCCTAATTTGAGACTTTAAAGCCACAAGAATAAAAGACCGATTTAGAATGACAGAAACCACATTTTAGCATTAAGTTTGGTGGAGACTGATTTGTGATCTTCACCTTCAGACCAAACTCCACATTAAGATGGTATTAAATCAGAGTCACAGCATGCAGTAGGACTAAATAGACTTTCCAGAACAGTGGAAACCTGAAGGCTCAGACATTAATCAGTGATATTCAGAGAAGGACACTAATTTCTAAGTTCAGAGAAGAGCATTGCTTGATGAGGTTCAGTTTGAAGAAGCTAGTGGTAGTTTTCCGAAACAAAAATGCATAGCCATTTAGTGGTAGTCATTTCTGAAGAGGAAGTAAGCTAAGAAGATAAGGATGTTTGATTTGCAAGAATTTAATTTCTCATCCTTGGCAAGAACCTAATGGGGTGACAGTACAGGTAACCCAGAAAGGCTATGTCATTCCTATCTAATGTGGCCACTTAGTTTGATAATTTTCTAGTAGTGTCTAGACAAATATGAGATTTACTATAATCATATGATAATCTCAGGAGAATGGCCATAGAGTCTATAAACACTAAGCTATAACTACTACAAAAAGTACTGCATATGTTTCAAGTGTCCCTTGCAAATAATTAGTGAGATCAGAGAAATTGTGGGCATACAAAAATTTATCTTTTCTGACGTATTTGGTTTCTTTTTTCTGTTGTTATATATGTTTACTGAGTGATTTGGGGGCTAATATTTGCCCCACAAACTGTATTGATTTGCTTTCAAATAAAATAATTGAGACTTAAACTGTTTGTTTATTTGTTTGTTTTAATAGGAGCGGTTTTAGATTCAGCTATTTTAGCTGATAATCATGAACAGATTGAGCATGGCTGCTCAGATTTTTTGATTCTACCCAAACTACCCCCTGCCTCTCTACTTCTATTTGTCTGTCTTTTCTTTTCTTTTCCATTTTCTTCCTTTTATATTCAGATTTTATTTCCCCAGATAGTACCAAAACCTCTAGATTTATATAACTGATAGGTCTTGACTTCAGATCAAAGCCATACTCTTCGCAATTATTCATGTGCCATGCTTAGAGGTGGTATTATGATGGTCTAATCACTACGAGAAGGTATATAGAGTGCTCTTAGTCAGCTCATGACTACTGAGCACCATTATAGAAAAGGAGGATGAGCCCAATACTATCCAATGTCAGGGAATTTGCTCTATTCAGCTACTTGGAAATACAAGCACAAGGCAGAAAAACTATACCAGGCCCAAAATATATAACATGTCATTCTCTATGTCATATGCTCTTTACGTTAGAGCCTTTGCCAAATGTAGAAGAATTTTAATCTAGCAACAAGGCTGCTCTGGCAAGGGATCACATTCAAAGACCATCTTTGATCCACCTTGAATGTAAATATACTCTGGATTATGTCTACATGTAAAATCTGGCTAGAATTCAGACATGCCCTTAGTATACACCTTTAATCCTAAACAGTGAAGGTAAGGTTAGCTTATAGAAGGAAGCAACCGTGTTTGAAAGTGATATCTTGCCCTGACCCGCGGGACCTAGTTATTCGTGGGGGCGAGGAGGACCAGAACCTGAAAAAGATGGGCGAGAGGAGGAACGGACTCAAGCAAATGTGCACTTGTCAAGAGTCAAATTTTATTGAGCCGAAGCAGGCTTTTTAAGGCCAACTTTAGGTAGGGGCGGGGCGAGGGAGGAGTGAGCCAATAGAACCTTCTTACTCAGGGAGGGGTGAGAGAAGTTTCTCAGGGCTTGTCTCCAACAATATCTAACTGAGGAGAAGACAAACTAATATTTCAGTGAAAGATTTGGCAGAATGAATCAGATATAGGATACACCCAACTCTCATGAGAATTGGGCAGGAAAGAAGATCTACTTAAGAGAAGAGCAGAGGGTCTACTTAAGAGTAGAACAGAGAGAGAGAGAGAGAGAGAGAGAGAGAGAGAGAGAGAGAGAGAGAGAGAGAGAGAGAGAGAGAGAGAGAGAGAGAGAGAGAGAGAGAGAGAGAGAGAGAGAGATTTTACTGAGAGTTCTTTCTGGAACAGTTTTACAGAGTCGGGTTTCAGAGAGAACAAGCTAGACACCGGTGAAGTTAGAACAAGCCAGAGAATGAGAAGCAGCCAGAAAATTACAATATATTGCCAGAATTAGTTTGAGGACATGTAGAGCAATTCAGTCAGAAGTCTTTATTTCAGATCCCTTAAGAGCAAGGCTAGGACTTGAGTGGATAGAAACATTACTTGAAAAAGCTTGCAGTGCTTATTCCAACTGTGACCACCAGAGTAAACGTCTTACTTTCAATTGCAATCTTTATATATTTTATCTCGAAAAAGTTGAAAATACTGTACAACAAGAAAACATACCTATATAATAACAAAATAGCTATGATAGTACAAAGGCTTGGCAGAAGAGAGCAGGAGGTGCTTAATTGTGAACCTAATGAAATTGAGGATAAAGATAGACAGCCCATTGAACCTACAGTGCCGTTTTTTAATGAAATTGGAAAGGCAACCACCCCCCAGAAGCTTTCCCAGTTAACTGGGGAAAAATGCCAGAAAATGGTAAAAATTAATAAAATGAAGTATCACCCTGGCATTCTGTTAAAATATAAGATCTCAAACATTTTAAAGAATCAATAGTAACTTATGAAATTCACCTACCCTATCTGAGACAGATGTTAATACCTAAGTTACCAAAAGCCAGGATTTTCTCCCAATACTGGAAAAATTTAGCAGCAGTATACTGGAGGCAAGTTTGACATTATAATGGCTCGCATAGTGGCAAGAAGAATCTGTAATTATGGAAAATTGTAATACGTTTAAAAATGTTAATATCATGAAAAATGAATTATTAGATAAAGGTCAATATGCTGATTTTCACAAGCAGATACAACTGATGACTCTATCATTACACAAAGTATATTAGTAGCTAAGAGATTGATATAATGTGGAGAAACAAGAAAAAAGGTCTATGTCATTCACCACGGTTATGCAAAGACCCAGAGAGACTTTTACTTATTATTTATGTAGATTAACATCAGCTATGGACAGGGCAATATCAGATCCAGATACAAGATGGGCATTAATTTAAACTTTAGCTTTTGAAAAGGCAAATGCAGAGTGTAAAACAGTTCTTAGATCTTTAAAAGCTTGAACAGCACTCATGGATTAAGGGATTAGAACTACTGCTGTTAGTGACCCTAATGACTATGTAAAAAGTAATCATAACAATATAATCTATTAAAATATAATAATAACTAGCAATAGCCAATAAACTAGATATCAAAATGTTTATTATTTTAACTGTGGAAGATGAGAACACCTGAAAAGGGATTGTAGGCAATGCGTTCCTAGAGACTTCTCTAGAATACCCCACCTTCTGGAATTTGTAGAAGGTGTGGTAAGGGTAAGCATTGGACTAATGAATGCAGACAAGCAAAAGATATGTGAGGTAATCCCTTACTGGTAGGAAATTCTCTACAAGATAATTATTTAAGTATGGGAAACTTCCTAAGGGGGTTCACTCAACAACATGAGCCAGGTATTTCTTGTCAGCAATCTATAAGGCAACTAGAGAAAACTAAACTAAGTATTGGAGATGTAATGCATGCTGCAGAAGGAAGCAGTGCCCCAGACTTATCCAGAAGTAAAAATCTCACACTGTCACAAAAAAATCAATGCGATAAAATACTCTTTGGAGTTCATTGACCTCTACACCTACAGGCAGTAGAAATGGTTTTAGGAAGAAGTAGCTTAACATCTCAAGAAGTTCAGATTTATATTCCAGAAATTATAGATGAAGACTTCAAGGAAAATATTGAGATTACGGCTTATGTAAAGAATAGCATGTACTTTAAAGGGAGAAATGGGATTACTCAGATTTTTCTTTTTCCATATGTCAAAGTTCCAATTAAAAGAACAAGAGGATTTGGAAGTACTGGAAGATAGGCTTGCTTGTTTTTGTTTGTTTGTTTAGTTTTCCAAACTGTTGTCAATGACCAAAGACCAAAATTAAAATTAAGTGGTATTGAAATTAAAGGTTTATTGGACACAAGAGCTGATTTAACCATTATCTCACTAGAATTTTGGAATGCACATTGGCCTCTTTAGAAGGTATCTACACAGTTTGTAGGAACTGGAACAAGCAAAACAAAGTGAATGAAAAATTTAATGTGTGGAACCAGAAGGTCAAATAGGAAGATTAAAGACTTTTGTGGCAGATATAGCTATAAACCCTTGGGGAAGAGATATACTACAATAATGTGGAGCTCAAATAAATATTCCTTCAATCTCAGGCAAGGGATACCTATTTTAACTCGCACTATATATTGACACCCTACGTGATATGGCTTGACTGTTTTTGTGCTTAAATGATAAGAATCCTGGATTGCTGGGCAAGGAATTTGAGTGCTTAAGTGTCGAGTTTAAAAGGGAAGAATTGCTAGCTCTTGATATGTGTGGATTCATTAAAATCTAATTGTACCTTGATAAACAGAAAAGTGGGATAAGATTAGGTTAAAGACACTGAACTGTAGAAAAAAAAAACCTACTGAATTAGGTCAACCTACATACTTTAAAGATGTTTTAACATCAGAAAGGAAGTTAAGGAATATGTTATATTGTGGAAGAGGTTTTGCCTGTATTTCCATAGACGATGAAAGACTATGGGTTCCAACAAAAATGATAAATATCTGATCTGAGTAAAAGAAGCTTCCAGAGGTAAGGCATAACTTAAAGATGATGTAGAAAAATGATCCTCCCTGCATGGGGACATCTCAACAAACTGGCTGAAAAGGGCAAGTCATTCATCAGACTGGCAGAATAAAAAACCTTGATGTTAAAATGGACATTTGCTGAAGGACAGATAATCAGACCTACAGTTATGAAGAATCATCATATCAAGATCAACTGATCTTCATAAGGGCATTCTGACTATTAAATTGTGGGATTGATAATTTTTTTGTTGTAATTGTTAAAACATGTACAATTATTTTTTTAGTTTAAACAGAAAAGGGATGATGTAGAAGAATTTTAATCCAGCAACATGGCTTCTCTGGCAAGGGATCACATCCAAAGACCTAGGTCTATGTTATCTGGCTGGAATGTAGACATATCCTTAATACACCGCTTTAATCTCAAACAAGGAAGGTGATTTAGCTTATAGAAAGAAACAGCCATGTTTGAAAGTGACATCTAACAGAATGGCAGAAAAGTAATGAATTAGAGAAAGATTTGACAGGATGAGTCAGAGACAGGATACACCTAACTCTTATGAGAACAGGACATGGAAGAAGGACTACTTAAGAGTAGAGCAGAGAGAGACAAAGAGACAAATAGACAGAGAGGAGAGAAAAAGAGAGATTTTTACTAAGAGTTTCTTTCCAAGACAGTTTTAAAGAGTCAGGTTGCAGAGAGAATAAGATAGACAGAAGTGAAGACAGAACAAGCTAGAGAACAAGAAGGATCCAGAAGATAAAAGCATATTGTCATATTGTCATATCAAGGCACATTGAATTTTAAGGTGAGGCAAATCAATTCAGTCAGAAGTCAAGAGAAGCCAGCTTGAATCAGTCAGCTTGAAGAGGAGTTTAGAACAGAATAGCTGAGTTGAACCAGCCAATGAGTGTTCAGAAAGGGTTAGCAAGGCTTAGGATTTCTCTCATCTCATCCCCTCTTCTGAGGAAATAAAATCATCATTTACAGTCAAATGTGTAGAGTTAATAACAGTTTAGCTCAGATTCTAAACAACGTTGTCATCAATACTGTCTGTATTATTTCTAATAATGTTTGCTCTATAAATATATCTGCACAGGGGTCTTTTCTGAGACTGATACTCCAACCAAGAACCATTCATGGATATATCCTAGAATCCCTGCTCATATGTAGCTCATGGCAACTCAGTATACAAGTGGGTTCCCTAGTAAGGGGAACAGTGACTGTCTCTGACATGAACTCAGTGGCTAGGTCTTTGACCACCTCCCCCTGATGAGGGAGCAGCCCTGCCAGGCCATAGAGGAAGACAATGCAGCCAGTTCTGATGAGACCTGATATTCTAGGGTCAGATGGAAGGGGAGATGGGCATGGGAGATGAGGGAGAAAGGGTGGGATTGGGATTGGGAGGGGATGACTGCATAGAAGGACATTTCCTCTCTAATATGTTTGAGTGGAGTATAGGGGGAGGGCTCTTTCTAACATGGACTCTATTGCCTGCTTTTGGCTCACTTCTCCCTGGCAGGGCTGCTTTGCCTGGCCTCAGGAGCTGAAGATATATACAGTCCTGAGGTAACTTGATGTGCTGGCAGAGGTTAATATGGTGGGAGCCTTTTCTGGGACAAAAGGGAGAAGGGAAGGCAGAGAGAGGGCAAGTGGGGGGACTGGGAGGAGGGATGGAGGGACGGGGAACTTTCGAGATGTAAAGTAAATAAACTAATATAAAATTTAAAAGAAGGAACATCTGCTGGTAATTACTTTGAATGACATCTTGCTCTCTCCAATTACGGGTATTAAATTTGACTGGGTGCTCTCTATTTTGAGGAAGCTCCACTAATTGACTTAAGGCATATACAACTTGAGGACTAGTGCCCTCTTTGCCTGCAACTGAACTATGGCAAGATACAATTTTCCCAGATTGTCTGAGTTTGGCTTTTTGCATAATCTGATTCAAATTTTATGCCCTTGTCACGTCTCCATTTAGACACTTTTTAATTAGTATTACTCACAGTAATTACTGGCAATTCACTTTTTCAATTGATTTTTGGTGCTTTTAAAGTGCCTCATTAAGTACTACAATAGTTTAGTTTCCTAATTCTAGACTTGGTAAAAAAAAAAAACAGCTGTGTTCATGAGCAGCACACACTGAGGATGCTGTTGGTTGTTCATCTAGGGATGAACATTTCAGGTGGTGAAAAACATTAACAAGTTGCATATTTTAATCTTTTCTCTTACAACATCCAGGGCCAATGGAAGATCATCCAGTACTTTGAACTGCTGTGACATCTTTCCAGAACCCTCACAACAAATACTAAAAATAAAATCACTTTTCTAATTGGGTCAGTGCAAGAGTTGTATTCCATGACTTGTTAGCCATGCCTTATTCCTGTCGCACTCATGGTCAGTGGAAACAAGAAAGCCGGACTTACAAAGCCACTGCTTCAAAGGAATACTTTTACCTTAAAAGTGAGGTTATGACTGAATTCATTAATAATTTACACAATGTTTTATTTCAATACCAAACAAAATTAAACTTCAAGACACAGTGGTTTCTCGTTTAATAAAAATTACATGGGAAGTATTTATGTGAGCTACTGGAAACATGCTCATCTTTGCTATTCTACAGTTTAGGTTCAGACAAATGGTCCAAGGTGCCTGAGGAACACATCTTCTGTGCTACTCCTGCAGCTTCTAGGCTCAACTGCTCATCAGCAGTGAGACATAGTCCTCCAGATAAAAAGATCAGTATCATGTAATCACCATTGACAGAATTACTCTCCTGCTTTGCCTCCTCATGTTTTCTACTGCGAAGGTTACAATAGTAGTTACAACAGTAATGATATCGGTATTTATTTATTCATTCATTTATTTATTTACGTATGTGAGGGACACACAGATAGACAGACAGACACACACACACAGAGTATTCACACATGTTCAGGTACTCTCAGAAGCACCTATGTGTGATGAGCTCTCACAAGATGTAGAAAGGCCCCTGGAGCTGATGTGGCCTGCCCAGTGTGGATGCTGGAAGTTGAATTTATATCTTCTGGAAGAGTAGTTAATTTCTGGGTCATCACCCCAACTCTCATCTTTAACACTTTTATAAAATAACCTCTCTTCTCTCTCTTTTTTCTTTCTCTTCTCTCTCTCCATTTCTTTTTTACATAAATTTTTATATTAATTACAGTTTATTTACTTTGTATCCCAGCTATAGCCCCCTTCCTCATTCCCTCCCAATTCCATTCTCCCTCTATCATCTCCTCCCTGTCCCTCTTTAAGTCCACTGATGGGGAGGTCCTCCTCTTCTTCCTTCTGACCCTAGCTTATCAGGTCTCACCAGGACTGGCTGCAAAGTCATCCTCTGTGGCCTAGCTAGGCTGCTCCTCCCACGGGGGGTAGAGAGGTCAAAGAGCTAGCCTTAGAGTTCATGCCCAAGACAGTCCCTATTCCCCTTTCTAGGGAAGCCACTTGGAGACTGATCTGCCATGGGCTACGTCCGAGCAGGGGTTCTAGGTTATATCCATGCATGGTCCCTTTTTGGAGAATCAGTCTCAGACAAGCCCCTGTGCCCAGATATATTTGGTCCTTGTGGAGCTCCTCTTCTCTCCAGGTCTTACTAATTCTCTCTTCTTTCATATGATTCCCTGAACTCTGCCCAAAGTCTGGCCATGAGTCTCAGCACCTGCTTTGATACACTGCTATGTAGAGTCTTTCAGAGGCCCTCTATGATAGGCGCCTATCCTGCTTCTTGTTTTCTCCTACTTCCAATGTCCATCCCATTTGTCTTTCTAAATAAGAATTGATCTTCTTACCCCTGGTCCTCCTTCTTGTTTAGCTTCTTTAGGTGTACAGATTTTAGTATGTTTATCCTATCTTATAGGTCTACTATCCACTTATCAATGTGTGTGTCTTTCTTCTTCTGGGATACCTCACTTAGGATGATTTTTTCTAGGTCCCACCATTTGCCTACAAATTTCATGATTTCCTTGTTTTTAATTATTGAGTAGTATTTCATTGTGTAAATGTACCACAATTTCTGTTTCGATTCCTCAGTTGAGGGACATCTGGGTTGTTTCCAGCTTCTAGCTACTACGAGTAAAGTTGCTACAAACATGGTTGAGCAAATGTCCTTGTTGTGTACTTGAGCATCTTTAGGATATATGCCTAAGAATGGTATAGCTGGATCTTGAGGAAGCACTATTCCTAATTGTCTGAGATAGCTCCAGATTTATTTCCAGAGTGATTGTACAAGTTTACATTCCCACCAGCAACAGAGAAGGGTTCCCCTTTCTCCACATCCTCTCCAGCATGTGTTGTCATTTGAGTTTTTGATCTTAGCCATTCTGATGGGTGTAAGGTGAAATCTCAGGGTCATTTTGATTTGTATCTCCCTGATGGATAAGGATATTGAGCACATCTTTAAGTGTTTCTCTGCCATTCTACATTCCTTTACAGAGAGTTCTCTGTTTAGCTCTGTACCTCAGTTTTTAATTGGATTACTTGATTTGTTGCTGTTTAACTTCTTGAGTTTTTTATATATACTGGATATTAGCCCTCTGTTAGATATAGGGTTCGTGAAGATCCTTTCCCAGTCTGTAGGCTGTCATTTTGTTTTGTCAACAGTGTCCTTTGCTTTATAGAAGTTTTTCATTTTCATGAGGTCCCATTTATTGAGTGTTGCTCTTAGAGCCATGCTGTTGGTGTTCTGTTCAGGAAGTAGTCTCCTATGCCAATGAGTTCTAGGCTCTTCCCCACTTTTTCTTCTAATCAATTTAATGTGTCTGGTTTGATGTTGAGGTCTTTGATCCACTTGGACTTTAGTTTTGGGAAGGGTGATAAATATGGATCTATTTTCATTTTTCTACATGTAGACATCCAGTTGAACCAGCACCATTTGTTGAAGATGCTGTCTTTTTTCCACTGAATGGTTTTGGCATCTTTCTCAAAAATCAAGTATCTATAGGGTGCAGAAACAGGATCCAACATTCTGCTGCATCCAAGAAACACACCTCTGCACAAAGATAAATACTACCTTAGAGTAAAGGGCTGGAAAAATGTTTTTCAAGCAAATGGACCCAGAAAACAAGCTGGGGTAGCAATCCTAATATCTAATAAAATCGACTTTCAACCAAAATTAATCAAAAAAAAATGAGGAGGGACACTTCCTTCTCATCGAAGGAAAATTCCAACAATTTTGAGTATAACAATTTTGAACATCTATGCCCCAAATACAAGAGCACCTACATTTATAAATGAAACATTAGTAAAGCTAAAATCACACATTGATTCCAACACCTTAATAGTGGGTGACTTTAATACTCCACTCTCACCAAGGGGCAGATCATCCAGTCAGAGGCAAAACAGAGAAATAAGAGAGCTAATATTCTGCTCACCACATTGGGCAAACTCCTTTTTCTTCATTTTTCTTTTTTTTTTAACTTAATGTATTAAAGACTGTGATTTGAAATTTTGTTTGAAGAAATATAGTACTTGGAAAGACTCTGAAGGAACAGATGAGTAAGCAAGTAGGTCATTGTTAGGGTATGAATTTAGCATAAAAAAATTCCCCCAACTGTTGTGGACATAGATGGTTGGATGTGGTTTATAAATTCTCAGTGTTGAACATGAAACATCAATGTAGGGATGTCTTTGTTGTTGTCTTGATATGTATTCTACTTTCACAATATCAATCTTGGCTTTGAACAGGTGCAGGATGAAAATATTGAAGTAAATAAAATTGCAAAACAAAAAGCAATTGTAAGCCTGAATGTTCCAACATTTGATCTAAACAAGCAAATAAGCGATTGAGACTAAAGCCAACTTTCTCATTTCTGGATCCTGCCAAGTTTCTCACTCTCTAGCATGGGGCCAACCTCGTGTTTTGTTTGTTTGTTTTTCTCCAAACTGGTATCCCACTGACATAGAGCCAGAAATTTTGAGTTACATAAATATTTTATAGAAGGACCTGCAATCTCAGTAAAAAATCTTTCAGTTACTATTGCTTAATCAGTTTTAATTTTACATGTAAATTCTTTGGAATAATCATTGTAGTCATCAACTCACTTTGATCTCAGTAACAGAACCTATTTGTATTTAGCATTCTGTATAATTCAATACTTACAGCCATTCAAGGACAAGAGTATAAGAGCATCTAACGATTACTTGTCGGACAGACGGTAAGTCTACAGACACCTGCTGGCTGAAGTAGATGTACAAAGGAAACAAAACTTTAAAGTGACATTTCCACAGTAGGGATCAAAGTTCTTGTCTTCTGTCTCCTTTGGCGTGTAACCATTTAATGCCCTGGAAAAAAATTACCCTAGGATAGCAACATCAAAAATTCCAAGGAAATTATGCATTCAGTAGAATATCTGATGAGCTGATTTTGTTACTCCAGCATATATAAACAAGTGCTTTACAAAGATGGTGACAGAAAGCATTGGACTAGTGTGTATAATGCAACTGTTCAAGTATTCCTCTTCAACTGAACACAACTTTTGGCTAATTGTATTTAAAATGTTAATGTGGTACATATAATTGTGTAGTTCAAAGGTCTTTAGTAGAGTCATGGATTTTAAATTTAAAAAATTGCCAATAAGTATTGATATTTCAGTCCAATGGTTCTTTTAAAAGAATTTATCTTTTGTTTTCCAACATTTAAAGTTAAGTATCATTATGTCACTTTCAAGAAGAATTTGTTTTAGCTGATTCCCCTCTCCAATTCTTGTGTCCCCCTACCTTTTTCCTTGAATTTCATCCCAGTCTCCATCCCTCTTCTTTTTTTTTTATAAATTTATTTATTTTTATATCAATCACAGGTTAGGTTTTTTGTATCCCATGCGTAGCCCCCTCCCTCATTCCCTCCCACCCTCCCCAACCCTCCCTCATTTCCTCCCTGCCCCCTCCAAGTCCACCAAAGGGGGAGGATCTCCTCCCCTTCCATCTGATCATCTTGTCTCCTCAGGGCTGGCTGCAATGTCCTCCCCTGGGATCTAGCCAGGCTGTTACTCCCTGGCATGTATGGGGGAGGGTTGTCCTTCCCTCTTCTGTGTCATATGCACTGCTTTGCTCTTTTACTTATTTCATCTTCTCATGGTATCTCAACTGCTTTCTATTACCGTGACAAGAACCATGGCCAAGATCACTTATAGAACAAGGAGTTTATTGAAGGCTTACAGTTTCAGAAGGTTGGAGTCCATGACCATCATGGTGGAGAACATGGCAGGCATGGCATTAGAGCAGTAGCTGAGCGCTTGAATCCCATCCACAAGCAAGAGGCAAAGGAACCTAACTGGGAACGGAGTGGGATTTTGAAACCCCAAAGCCCATGCCCAGTGACACACCTCCTCCTCCAAAGCTATACCTCCCAATCCATTTCAAACAGTTCCATTAACTTCAGACCAAGTGTTCAATCATATGAACCTGTGGGGGACAGTTTCATTGAAACCACCACACCTGGTCTCTTTTTTAGATTTTTGGTGTTTATCCACATGAGCTTCCTCAAGTACATTATGTATGTAATGTGCTATGATCTGCCTATAATTGTGAGCATGCCATATGACACCCAAAGGATCTGTGTCCTACCACAAGGGTACTTTCACATCCATGTTTAGTGCTGCTCTGTTTCCCCTGGTTAGGGAAAGGAGCCAGTCTAGAAACACATCAAATTGTTCTTAATTCAGCTCACTCTCAAATTTACCTGAGGCAGTTTTTTAAATGCAGGTTAATATGACCCACCACAGACCTAATCAGAGTCTCCAGGACTGTAACATGAGCTTTGAAATACTCCTCAGTGTGTGAGAATGAGTAGACAGTCAGCTTTGTCTGCTACATGCCCGATTACAGATTATTTGGTACTGTCTTTTGTGTCTTCTGTGACAGGAACTCAATAGCTCCAGACACAGATTGCTCAATGGTTGGCACATGTGGTTATCTTTTGGCACATAGTTTTGGTCTTCTCTATGTATCTGTATTACACAGGCTAAAAGGTAGTAAAACTACATTTCCAAGATTTCCTTGCAATTAAGAATCTAGTTGGTAGAAACTAAATTCTAACAAGATGGGTTCTCATCAGTTTTGAAAGATGACATAAGAAAGCAGCCTAGTGCCTGTGGTTCCTGACATTGTTAGCCAAGTGGGAGGTGATTTTTCAGTGTTAGATTCCACTGTTCATTTTTCAGTGTCATAGTTAATATTTGTGGACATGGTGATGGGTTATGAATTCAGCTCTAATCTTGGGGTTACTGACTTGGATGTTTGCTCTCCAGATGGTTGGTTTTTGAAGACTGCTGCACAGTGAATGGATGGCTGTGGTGATAGGCTAATATCCCAGTGACGAACTTTGGACTGCCTTCTTCAGTGGGGTCTGTTTAGTAGTATTCTGGAGACACTTAAGAAACCAGCCAAGAACCTTCACTTTTAATCCTTTCACCAACACTGTAATTGCAATAGTTAATTCCTTCTGCTAACTTTTTCATAACTCTATTTCATTTAACAAAGAAACTAGGATCCCAGAAAGGAAATAACATATACATAAACACACAGTTATATATAGCTGTGCTGCTTTGAACTGACCTGATTTTATCAGAAACACACAATTCACTGCCAACAGTGTGGCAGAGACAAAAATAACAGGCATAGTAATTCCCAACTGAGTTTTTTATGTGAGTGCATTTCCAAGAGATAGAGAATTCATTTAAGATTCCCCGATAACTTCTGAATGGAGTGTGAGTATGTAAGTTTGTGCACAGACCCATTGCTAGGCTATTTCTATACACAGAAGACTAGGATAAACTTCCTTTGGCTTTTATCAAGGCATGTTGTTGTGATATACCTTAGTATGTTACTTATTAGTGGGCTCAATTTTCAGCACATGTATACAAACACACATTAACACCTGCTCTTTCCCTTAATACAAAATTATATGAGTTTATTAAGCTATTAAGTTTATTATTCTATCTTTTAAAGTTTCTAAAAGTAATTTTTAGCATATAAAACAATGGGTTTCATTGACATCCTCATATATATTATTGTTTTATTATTCCACACATATTAAGATATTATTATATCTTAATTATATTTGTAACACTCCTCCTGTTTCCTGCCCTTAATTTCCTGATCCTTTCCTTTTGTATGTGTTCATATACATGGCATGGAATAGATAGCATAATACGCTCATATTATGAGAGAAATTGTAGTGTTTTCTCTTTCTTCACTATTACTCTTTCTTGCTCCTCTTTACCTTCCCCCTAATTTCACTCCCTCCTCATAGTCCCCTTTTTACTTTCATGTCACAAATACACATATTCATGTGTATTTAGACTTCAATATAAGTATGCAGATGAGAGAAAACATGGCATTTAATTTTGGAAATCTGACTAATTTCATTAAACATGATAATTTCCATTTCTACTAATTTCCCTACAAATGGGATGAACTCATTTTCTTTATGGGTAACTAAAACTCCATTATTTTATTTATTTTCTTTGGCCTGCATCTGTTGATTGATATCTAATTGAGTTCCACATTTCTGCTGTTGCAAACAATTCAGCATTCAACATAGATATGCAAGTATCTCTGTTATACTCTGACTTCGGATATTCACAGTAGCAATACAGCCAGATCATATGTGAATTTCATTTTTAGGTTTTTGAGGAAGCTCTGTGCCAGTTTTCATCCACACTAGTTTGTGGTATATAAGGTTTCCTCCTTTTCCACATACTCAGCAGCATTGTCTGCTTGCTTGTATGTATGTATGTATGTATGTATGTATGTATGTATGTATTTAAAGTTCACAATTTATTTACTTTACATCCCAATCACAGCTTCCTCCTCCTTCTCTCCTCCCAGTCCCTCCCTCTGGTTGTTTGTTTTCATGATGATAGCTGTTCTGACTTGATAAAATAGAATCAAAAAGTAAGTTTACATTTGCCTTATAGTCAAAGATTTTGAACATTTTTCATATATTTATTAAACATTTTTATTTATTGTTGGAAACCTGTGTATAATTCATTTGTCCATTTGTTTTTGTTCTTTTATTGAAAATACATTTTTTCATACAATATATTCTAAGTAAGTTTTTATCTCCCCCTACTCCTCTAAGATTTTTCCCTCCTTCAGATCTACGTCCTTTCTGTCTCTCATTAGGAAACAATCTGGCATGTAAGGAATAAATAAATATGATAAATAAAAATGAAAAAATCAGAATATGACCCAACAGCCAAACAAGAAAAAAAGCCCCCTATCAGTGGACTTGGAGAAGGGCATGGGAGGAGATGGGGGGAGGATTGGGAAGGAATGACTGAAGGGGCTACAGCTTGGATACAAAGTGAATAAACTGCAATTAATATTAAAAATTAAAATTAAAATTAACAAATAAAAGCCAAAGAAAAAGTACAAGAAATGTATATAAATGCAAACACACACACACACACACTTTTGTTCAGGAATCCAATTAAAATATCCCAAACTGTAAGCCATTTTCCGATATTAATTTTTTTCTTTAAACATCTTAAAAAGTTTTAAATTCTTCAAAGTTTCAATTGTTTAGTTAGTTTCACTATAATATATATTGTGTGTTACCATATTATATACATGTCAATACATATATATACATTATCATATACATGAACATAAACAATAGATATACATCCAACATATACATCAAGACATACATTAACGTGTACGTTTATCATTCTGTTTGTTGGGGGGTCGCTGGATCTCAACTGGGGTCCTGGAGCTCAGCTGGATGGAGAAGGAGGAGGGAGTTTCTGTTTCTCTCAGAGGCAGCGCTTTAGGATGAGGCCCCAGTGTGCTAAATCGCGGCGTGGAGAAGGTTTTCCAAAGAGTGTTACAGTTTAGATCTTTTAGCATGAGGTCCCCGGTGGCAATGGAAGCTCAGGCGTTCCAAGCCTATGGTGATACCAAAGTATTAGAGCTCTTGGCCAAGCTGCTGTGCTGAGTGTGAAACTTTATTCATGTGAAATCAAGGGTAGTATAAGCCCTGGGCAGAGGGAGGGATTTTGAGGGTGAATGTGGTTCGCTGGGGTTAGGGAGTCAGGGATACTTAAAGGGTCACATCACAAGAAGGAAAATGCAGTACTTAATTATCCTATAGGGGAGGAGGGTGTTGGGATCTCCAAGTACAATTGAAGGTCACTGCTGAACTAAGATGCTTGGGGCGGGGGGGGGGG
>CM053762.1:47686009-47697030 GCA_028658305.1 Pachyuromys duprasi | reverse complement strand
TTATTTTTTAACATTTTTATTTTATATTAATCACAGGTTATATACTTTGTATCCCAGCTATAGTCCTCTCTCTCATTCCCTCCCAATCCTACCCTCCCTCCCTCATCTCCTCTCAAGCCCCTCTCCAAGTCCACTGATAGGGGAGGTCCTCCTCTCCTTCCATCTGACCCTAGCTTATCTGGTCTCAGGACTGGCTGCATTGTCCTCCTCTGTGGCTTGGCAAGGTTGTTCTCCCCTCAGGGGGGAGGTGGTCAAAGAGCCAGCCACTGAGTTCACATCAGAAACAGTCCCTGTTCCCCTTACTAGTGAGCCCACTTGAATACTAAGTTGGCATTGGGCTATATCTATGCAGGGGTTCTAGGTTGTCTCCATGAATGGTCCTTGTTTGGAGTATCAGTCTCAGGAAAGACCCCTGGGCCCAGATATTTTTGTTCTGTTGCTCTCCTTGTGGAGCTCCTGTCCTCTCCAGGTCTTACTATCTCCCCCTTCTTTCATAAGATTTCTTGCACTCTGCTAAAGGTTTGGTTATGAGTCTCAGCATCTGCTTTGATACACTGCTAGGTAGAGTCTTTCAGAGACCCTCTGTGGTAGGCTCCTGTCCTCTTTCCTGTTTTCTCCTTCTTCGAATGTCCATCCTGTTTGTCTTTCTGAGTGAGGATTGATCATCTTACCCAGGGTCCTCCTACTTGCTTAGCTTCTTTAGAGGCTCATTCTTATTAACTTAAAAACTTGTCTAATTCTCTATCTATATAGGAAATGTGAAACAATAAATCTTTTCAGAATTATTTTGATGCATATCAAATATTATATAGGTATATGCACATATACATATATGTGACACATATTGTCCATAATAATAATTATTTTAAAGCATTACTAAACTGTATATATAAATATTGTAAATATGAATAAGTGAATAATAATAATAAGTAAAGAATTGTGGTATTCTTTGAGTTCACTAACTTACCCTTTTCACAATAACTTTTGAGGAAATGAATGAGATATAAAGCAACTTATAAAACTATTTAACTTGTTTACTTGATCTTGATTTAACTTTGGTAAGTAAATCTATCAAAAAATTAAATACCAACAAACAAAATAATAGAATTAAAAATGTGGTAGAGAGCTAAACAGAGATATCTCAACAGAGGAATCTCTACTGTCTGAGAAACACTTAAAGAAATGCTCAACATCCTTATTCATCAGGGAACTGAAAATGAAAATGACTATGAGATTCCATCTTATACACAACAGAATGGCTACGATCAAAAAGTCAAGTGACAGCACATGGTGGTAAGAATTTGGAAACAGAGGAACATTTCTCCATTGCTGGCGGGAGTGTAAACTTGTAGAACCACTTTGGAAATCAACCTGGAGCTTTCTCAGAAAATTGGCAACAGATCTATCTCAAGACCCAGCTATACCACTCCTAGGCATATGTATCTATTAGATGCTCTACCATACAACAAGGACATTTGCTCAACCATGTTTATAGCAGCTTTATTCGTAATCTGGAAACAACCTAGATGTCCCTCAACTGAAGAATGGAAAACTGTGGAACATTTACAGAATGAAATACTACTCAACTATTAAAAATAAGGAAATCATGAAATTTACAGGCAAATGGATGGGACTGGAAAAGATCATCCTGTGTGAGGGAACCCAGACCCAGAAAGACACACATGGTATGTACTCACTTATAAGGAGATTTTAGCCACAGAGTACAGGGTAAACATACTACAATTCACAGACCTAGCAGAAGATGCTTAAATCTCATTCAGAAGGGGAAACAGAATATACAGCAGAAAAAGTTGAAAAGAGGGAACAAGTAGGAAAGGGATTGCAGAGATAAAGGAGGGTGGAGACCAGACCCGGGGAGAGTTGGGGCAGGAGGACAGAGGACTGCAGAGTGAAGAGAAATCATGGTGCGGACATTGCTGGGACAAGTTGGAGACCTAAGACAAGGTTGGCTTCTGGGAGGATATGGGGTTGACTCTAGATGAGACTCCTAATAACGGGGATCATGGAGACTCAAGAGAATACCTTCTACCTAAACAAGACCCCTAGTGGAGGGAGGAGATCACCAACCCACCTGCAAAAACTTCAACCCAAAATCTACTGTCTACAAGATGTGCAGGGATAATGGTAGAGCAGGGATTGAGGGATTGTTCTAACAGTGCCTAGCCCAACATGAGACTATCCATGGGAGAGAACCAACCCTGACACTATTAAGGATACTCTATTATACTTGCAGACAGGAGCCTAGCATAACTGTCCTCTGAGAGGCTCCACCCAGCCATGGATTGAAACAGATGCTGAGACTCACTGGTGAATATTAGGTGAAGTGCAGGGAGCCTTGTGGAAAAGTGGGGGAAAAGATAGACCAGCCTAGAAGTTACAGGAGCTCCACATGAAGGCCAACAGACCCAACTAATCATGACAAAAGCCATTATTCATATAAGTTGAAGAAATATGTGCCTTTTCATAGATAGGCTGAACATTCCTAACCCAAAAGATCTGAAACTCTGCATGTGTTACTACTGTATACTGGTTACATTTATGTCAAGTTAACACAAGCTACAGTCATCAGAGTGGAAGGAGTCTCAATTGAGAAAACACCACCATAAGATCAGGCTGTAAGTAATTCTCTCTCTCTCTCTCTCTCTCTCTCTCTCTCTCTCTCTCTCTCTCTCTCTCTCTCTCTCTCTCTCTCTCTCTCAATCTCTTTCCTCTGTTTTCTTTCTTTTCTCATGCCCTGAAGTTTCCCTTCCCTCCACACCTCCCAGTTGCTCTCCACCTCCCTTCTCAACCAGATTCACTACCCCCTCCAAAAAAGAGCAGGCCTCCCAGGGACATCAACTGAACATAGGTACAACAAGATAGAATAAGACCAACACATAATCTCACATTGAGGCTGGGGAGGCAACCTAGCGGGAAGAAAGTGGTCCCAAGAGCAGTCAAAAGGATCAAAGACAGCCTCCACTCTCATTGCCAAGTGTCCCAGGAAAATACCCAGCCAATAACCATAGCATATTTGCAGAGGACCTAGCACAGAACCATGCAGGCTCCTTGATGGCTGCTTCAGTGTCTGTGTGCCCCCATGAGCCTTACTTAGTTGATTATGCAGGCTGTGCTCCCCAGGTGTCCTTGTCAATTTCTTAATTAATGTATACATGGGAGGGCTCAGCCCACTGTGAGTGGTGCCATCCCTGGGCTGGTTGTTCTGGGTACCTGAGCAAGTCATGGGGAGCAAGCTAGTGAGTGGCATCCCTCCAAAGTCTCTACATTAGCTTCTGCCTCCAAGTTCCTGCTCTGTGTGAGTTCCTCCCCTTGATACTTTTGATGATGAACTGTCAGATAGAACTGTGAAGTAAATCCTTCCCTTCCAATGTTGCTTTGGTCATGGTGTTTCCTCACAGGAATAGTAACCCTAACTATAGTAACTACTAATCCATGAATAATGTACAGCCCTCTCACATGACATGTCACACTGACAATTCTGGCATATTGAAAATACTATTAAACTACTTTCATATATATGTATATAAAGTACCTATGGAACATAAATTAATATCATGTGCAGACTTGGTTATGATCCACAAGATATTTACATATATATATATACACATAATTCCCAATTGTAAAATCAAACCCACTTTAGGGCTCTAGCACTTGGGGTGTATTTTATAGCACTGAAACAAAGTCTGGTTATCCATAGGCCTATAGCCATTGTGCTAATATATTCAAGGAAACAATTTATTCCAATTATATCTTGTTAATTTGCCAACAAGAAAAAAGACTAATTTTCTAACCTGGTGCTTCCCAGGGGAGGTCTAACTTGGCTGGAAATTTTTAATTTGTTTTATTATCCTTTTGACTGTATGCTCCTGGACATCATTGTTAAAGCTGTTTGCCTAAAAACACATTGCAGAATAAAAAAAATCCAGAGACAGTAGCTTAATATCTTTTTGCACATCTACCTATTATCATAAGAAATAGCATCTGTTTCAATTATGCTAATGAAATCATTCTGTAACTCATAATGGAGCCTGATATACTATTTCCTGCATATTAAAAATAAAAACATAGCAAATTATGCTAATTTCAAATGAATTTACATCCAACATTTTCCAACTATTTAGAAAGAGAAAGCAGCTAGCTTGTTGGATGGTACAGGGACTTTTCCATTTGGTCTCATTTTTTGTTCCGAATAAGTTTGGGCTAGGAAAATAATGTAAAATATGATCGAGAAGATGGCCATTGGGGTGCTGTTAAGCATCTTGGATTGGCAAAATTACAAAAGTGACTGATTTTATGAGTAAGGCACTGGCTCCTTTATGACTAATCTGCCACTTCCTGTCATTTAACACAGGATTGTCTTCACACACCCAATAGCCAGACATCTGGTCTTCAGAGAGAACATTCTCCTTAAGAAATGAGGTAAAATTGTTTCAACATTGTCAGCCTTCCTCAAGTGCTGCATTTAACATGGAACATGGACAGGAATCGTTCTATGAAAAGACCTCAGAAATAAATCAAAACTATGGACGCCGTCAAAGGCTTACATTCTATGTGCCCACTTGCTACTGGAAACAGCATGAAAACTAATTTGCCCAAGAGGGTTCTCCCATCATGGAAGCACTCTCCTACGCTTCATGAAAAGGACCTCCAGGCTACTTTAAGTTTTACTCAGTCCAGTTATTGAGACTCCACCTCTGGGGACATCTCTAGCTCCAATTACAGGTTTTATATGGTTGTCTCACATTCTAAATTCCCATAGCTCCTAGCTCACAATTACACGAGGATTATATTTTTGTATAAATTCATCAACAGCCTCTAGCAAAACAAATAAATTAGAGGGTCCATCTTGGGACTAAAGAATAACAAGCCTCAGGAAAAAGAGAATTGCATTGAGCTCTTACTATCTCGGCGAAAACTAAATTGTTTCTATTCCGTCACTGTGCAGGATATTCTTGTTAATTTGATCTCAACTTATGCATGACCAATACTTGATCATTCTCTTTAATATACTTAATTCCAGACAGGTAAACATCTTTGACTTTTCTTCAATAGATGCCACCATTTGTCTTTGTTTCTTTGTTCAGACCCTTTCATAAAATTGTCTCACATATTCCATCCAAACACATCTCTATGTAACTTCCTTCATTGTATTCTTTCAATTTCTATGTATCCCATTAGAAGTAAGATAAACCACTTTTTTTTCAAGGATTTCTTCCTAGATTTTCTATAACTGAAGTTAGCTCTGCTCTATGGAGTCTTGAATGTCCAACCCCGATGAGGCTCATGTTGGGCTTGCAAAAATATCTTCATGTTTACATGTATGAAATGAGACCAGTGATGTAACAAAAGAGACTTGGAAGATTTTTAAAGTAGAAGAAAATGTGGAGTCTTGATAGGTGTGTAGAGCAAGCATTTCTATCTCAATAGCTTTGGTTCATATGCTTTTACATACGGCTTTGTCATGACTAGAAATCTTACCCATAATTTTTAATGACATGCTCTTATTTAAAACTCTCTGCCAATCTGGGCAGCCTGCTTTCTGAATACAAATGGTAACTGGGCCACAATATCCTTGAACTTAATGTTCAGTGCAAAAGAAAAGGCTGGGCTTTGTAGGCACCACAACTAGAAGCCCTCTATTGCACTGCTGAGCAATGATGCTTCCTTATATTTAGGCACACAGGAAGGCATGAGTCTTGAGAGTAACCCCAAAAGGCAGGGTCCATTTGAAAGCAATTTCTATACTTCATAGACCATTATTCCTTCCAAACACTATGGTATTCTTTAGAATAAGAACCCATCTCTGGAGACTAGTAAAATATATTATTTCTTGGAGATTTACATTTTTACTTCAGATTATGGGGAAACTGGGACATTTTAAGCCATAAAAAGTCCATAAAATGGGGGCATTTGAGACTGTCTTATTCCAGGGGGAAGAAGACTTTTAAACATATCCTGTCATCCAAAAAAGAAATTAATAGCTTCATAAAACTGCCCTAAAGAAGATGAAGAGGTTGTAATTGTAAGAACAAAATCTTCTGAGACACTAAATAGCCCACAAAATTTAATTATTGATCATAACATTCTTTTCTTCATAGTACTTATAGAACATCTAAAATGTCCCTTTCTAAACAAATGAACAAAGTGCTACCATGCTGTATCAGTTTTCTTTTGCTGCTGTAACAAATAGCCAAAAATTTTGTGTCTCAAAATAACACAAAATTTTACCATACAGATCTGGAGGTCCGAAGTCTCATTACTTGGGTGTTTTAGTTTTATGTAGTGCTTCTTTTACTGGGTGACAGGATGGTGGAGAGGAATATTTATTCACTTCTTTCTTTCCAGCTACACTCATAGGCTGGCTGTCTTTTATAACTGCTACAAGACCAGGAGTGTGGTATGTTTAAGCTTCTCTCTGACTCAGGTCCTCCCTCCTTCCTTTCATAGACTCATTTTGAGTGGGAGTGCACGTATTCACCTCATACACTTTTATGTGTGGGTACAGGTCAGCCGTAGATGTTGCTCCTCAGCAGTTGCTTTTATGAGACAGGATCTTTACAGCCCTGGAGTTTATTGATAGACGAGGCTGCTTGGCCAGCTGAGTTCAAGACCCACTGCTGTCGCCTCCCCTATAACTGGGAACACAACACCGTATCCAGTTTTTCCCATGGGTTTACGCACTGAACTCAAGTCCTAATGATCACATGGCGAGTTCTTTACCAAAGGTGGTATCTGCTTTGCACCCACTTTTGTGTGGTTGTTTTGTAACAGTGAAAAGAACAAATACTATACAAAACCCCCGCTAGCTTTGGTGGTGGGGAGGGATAATAACATTAAATACATGGCAATCTTACATTGTTTCTATAAGCAATATAAAAGCACAGGAACAGCTGAAGAAAACAGAGACCATGAATTTGAGGGAGAATGGAGAAGAATATACGGGAGGGCATGGAGAGAGGAAAGGGAAAATGAGATTCAAATACAATCTCAAAAATAAACAAAAACCGCACAAAACATTTGTTCAAGAAAAGGTAATGATTATATTTAATATGCTATGTGGTTATATGAGAGACCTCGTTCTTACGGTCTCTGGGTCTCTGATGAGAAAAGATAGACCACATATAGAGTCAAGACTGGTGTGTGTGTGTGAATCACAGAATTCTTTAAGAGCTTACTTTGTTCCGGAAATTTATCTTAGCACTCTGAGTTATTTTCTGTTACCTTTCTGACAACCCTGTGAAGTGATTCCCTCAAACGTCCTTCCTTTACATTCGAGGAAACTGAGGCTCAGAGATGTGATAAGACCCAAATTTCAAACTGAGTAAGTGATAAATCTAAGATTCAAACCCTGCTCATCTTCTCAGAACTTTGTCTGGGATGTGGAGGTCGGCAGGGGGGTTAATTTATGTTTTTAATCGTATTGTTTTTTACAATTTCCCACTTTATTATTATAAAGTTAATAGATGATTATTTTAATTTTAAATCACTTATTGTTGTGTATCTTTTCACAACCATTTCTTAAATCTTTCTTCTATTTTCTGTTTTTTCCTTTTAATTAATATAAATTTTCTTCTCACATATTATATACTGACTACCATTTCTCCTGCCTCTATTTCAAGATCCCACTTCCCCTCCCATCCAAGTCCACTCACTTTCTGTCTCTCATTCGAAATCAAACAGGCTTCTAATGGATAATAATGAAATAAAATAAAATGAGATAAAACAAAAACTAATATTGGAATTGGATAAAATCAACAAACAGAAGGACAAGAGCCTAAGAGAAGGCACAAGAATCAGAGACCCACTCGTTATAATACTCAGGAGTCCTATAAAAAAACATTAAAGTGGAAGCCATAACTTATATGCAGAGGAGCTGCTGGAAACCTGTGCAGGCCCTGTGCATGCTGCCTCAGTCCGTGTGAGTTCA
Organism: Pachyuromys duprasi; assembly: GCA_028658305.1. Classification (NCBI taxonomy): domain Eukaryota; kingdom Metazoa; phylum Chordata; class Mammalia; order Rodentia; family Muridae; genus Pachyuromys; species Pachyuromys duprasi. The sequence goes on along the minus strand of CM053762.1, from coordinate 47,689,082 downwards.
TACGTACTTTGATCATCTCCATCTCCTCTAGATCTTACACTTTCTACCTCTTCATCTGTGCCTTCCCTGAGCACTGAGGGGAGAGATATGACAGAGACATCTCACTTAAGCTCAGTGTTCCAAGGTTTCTCATTTTCTATATAATGTCTGGTGTGGGTCTCTGTAGTTTCTTTCATCTGCTGCAGGAAGAAATTTCTCTGATGATGGCTGAGTATGGTACTGATCAATTAGTGTAGCATAATGTCATTATGAATCATTTTATTGCTGCTTATTTTTTTAGAACATTTTTTTTTAGTTTTACCCTAGGTCCTTGGGCAACCTAATCTCATGTTCTTGATCAACCATGCAGTGTCAAGTAGGGGTTCTATCTTGTGAAGTGGGCCCTAAATAAAAGCAGGTATTGCTTGGTTACTACCACAAGCTTTGTGCCAGAACTGTACTAGCATATCATGCATACAGTACAACATTCAGAATTGGTGTTTAGTTTTCTCTGTTGGTGATGTGCAGAGTACTTTCCTATACTAGAACATAGGGGTAAAGACTTCATGCAGGCACCTGCCTGACTTCCCCATATTTAATAAGTTGTGTAGTGGTTGTCCTCAGCAATGGACCCTTGTGGTCAGTTTGCTGAGAGCAACCATAGCCTTGAGAACAGCCTGGGTTGTTTGGGGCCTCCCATAGGATGCTTTTAGCCCACAATTAAATGCAACCCAATCCTAGCACTGGAAGCTTCATTTGGTGACAAGTGATGGTTGGTCAGTTGGGACTCTGTCTCCCCTACTATTTGGAAATTTCTGTTAGATTGTCTTCATCTATGCATATTTTAGGGAGTTTATACTGTATTAGGCTTCCATGATATACTTCAACTGGCCCTTAATTTTAACTATTTCTCCCCACATTCCCTCTTTTACCTCCTCTTCCTTCCCCCTCCCCACATGAAAAATTATGGAACACTTCACAAATTTGCATGTCATCCTTGTATAGGGACCACACTAACCTTTTCTGTATTGTTCCAATTTTAGTATATGTGCTGCCAAAGTGAATACAAGGAAATAAATGCCAAATTATGTAAGGCAAGAATACATTCTGGAAGGCAAAGCAGATGGACATCAGAAGAGGAAGAAAACAAGAAACAATTTAGGAGCCTGTCACAGAGGGCCTCTGAAAGGCTCTGCTCTGCAGAATATCAAAGCAGATGCTGAGGCTTATGGCCAACTGTTGGGCAGACTGCATGGAATCTCACAAAAGATGTGGGAAATAGCAAGATAGGGGGAGGACAGGAGCTTCACAAGGAGAGCAACAGAACCAAAAAATCTGAGCACAGGGGTCTTTTCTGAGACTGATACTCCAACCAAGTATCATGCAAGGAGAAAACCTAGAACCCCTGCACAGATGTAGCCCATGGCAGTTCAGTGTCCAAGAGGGTTCCATAGTAATGGGAAGAGGGACTGCCTCTGACATGAACTGATTGGTCTGCTCTTTGATCACCTCCCCCTGAGGAGGGAACAGCCTTACCAGGCCACAGAGAAAAACAAGGCAGCCATTCCTGATGAGAGCTGATAAACTAAGATCAGAAAGAAGGAGAGGAAGACCTCCCCTATCAGTAGACTTGGGGAGGAGCATGTGTGGAGAAGGGGGAGGGAAGGTGGGATTGGGAGAGGAAGGAGGGAGAGGTTTATGGGGGGGATACAAAGTGAATAAAGTATAATTAATAATAAATAAATAAATAAATAAATAAATAAATAAGATAAAAAACAAAAAAGAATACATCCTGGAAGCTTCTTTATGCAGAAGAAAAAAGTATATAGACATGTTCTAATTTTCTTCGTATTAATCCACAAAACCTATAACAAGCATTAATATTTCCTAGTTTGGAATTGATGTAGTTTGTCATGCATACACAGAATAATGATATTACTAAGTTTGAAATTTTCAGATATAACATAAAAAACAGAATAATGCTAAAGAGAAACTTTTGTAGATGGAATACATATAGACATATGACTGTTCACACACAAACACTTTCTCTCGTATCTGCTTTCCTTCTCTTGGAACAGATTACAGAATCACAGTCTAATTCATTAGCATCATATGTTAGACATAATCAGCACATTTTCTTGATCAAAGGCTGTACACTTTTTTAATTTAAACACTTAAATATTTAATGAGACTCTGTTGCTCAGGCTCAGCACCATGTTTTGTGTTTGTTCATAATTTTTTATACCATTCACATTTGCAAGGCTCAAAGAACTCTGTTCCTAAGAGCAGTTATTAATAAAAAAAAAAGTAAGGGAGATGGCTTGGTCAATAAAATCTGGTCAAATAAGAATGAGGATCTAAGTTCCTTATCTAGCACTCATGCCAGGTCAGCTGGTGTGAGTTTGGAATCCTTGACACGGGAGACAGGCAGAACCCCCTTGCTAACTGAACAAGCAAGCTGCAGGCTCACTGAGAGACCCTGACTTGAAAAGTAAGACAAAAAATGAGTGAGGGATAAATTTCACAGACACACAGACATATACAAATGAACATATATACACATATACATGCATGCACACATATGCATATACAAGGACAAGAAGAAACAAATAAGGCAGGGGGCTAATCTTACCTCTAACAGGACTAAGTTTCATGACATAAAATGTACGTTTCCCTAGATACTTCTGTGTTTAACAAAACATTAAGGGAGGTCTTGCATTATAGAAGCACACATGGAACTTGGAGATATTTTCTATGCTATCTTGATCCCTGTAATTTTCTATCAAGGAAATGTGGTTCAGAAGGGAAAACATCTGTTTTGATACCCTGGTGGGTAGAGTCTTTCAGAGGTCCTCTGTGGAAGGCTCCTGTCCTGTTCCCTGTCTTCTCCCAATTCTGATGTCTATCCTGTTTGCCTTCTGAATGAGTATTTTTTTTAATAAATTTATTTATTTTTATATACATCACAGGTTAGGTTTTTTGCATCCCACATGTAACCCCCTCCCTCACTCCCTCCCATCCTCCCCAGCCCTCCCTCATCTCCTCCCTACCCCCTCCAAGTCCACCAACGGGGGAGGATCTCCTCCCCTTCCAT
>CM053762.1:47667700-47678569 GCA_028658305.1 Pachyuromys duprasi | reverse complement strand
AGGTGTCTTATAGGTAATCGCGGAGGCTTTGATGAAGATGGTGATGGCTGTAATACTCAGAGGGCAGCATTGTACAACAGGTGGAAACTCCAACCCACAAAAACTTCAACCCAAAACTTATCTTGCCTACTAGACCTGCAGGGACAAAGATGGAACAGAGCAGGGATGGAAGGAATGTCCAACCAGCGTTTGGCCCAACCCAGGACCCACCCATGGAAGAGAGCCAACACCTGACACTATTAATGATACTCTGCTATGCCTGCAGACAGGAGCCTATTAGAGTTGTCCTCTCAGAGGACAACAACCAGCACTGGTTCTAAACAGATGCTGAGACTCACAGCCAAACATTGGGTGAAGCCTAGGAAGTCTAGTGTAAAAGTAGGAGGAAGGATAACAGGACCTAGAGGTGAGAAGAGCTCCATAAAAAGACCAACAGAGCCAACTACCCAGGGCCCAGAGGGACCTGTGGAGTCTGAAGCACCAACCAAGGACCATGCAAGGACATATAAGATCTTCTACGTATATGGCAGCCCAGCCTTCATGTGGATCTCTAGTAAGTGGGACGGGGGTTGTCTCTGACATGGACTCTCTTGTCTGCTATGATCACTTTCCCCTGATAGGACTGCCTTACCAGGACACAGGGGAAGAGGACAAATTCAGTCCTCATGTGAATAAATGAGCTAGGGTAGGTGGGTAGGGGGGCTCCCCAATTCTGAGGAATGTGAGACAGAGAGAGTGGGACTGGGAGGAGAGGTAGGAGGGGGCTACAACAGGGATGTAAATTGAATTAATTAATTATTAATAATAAAGAAACTTCTGTCTTGGTTTGTTGCTTTAATTTACTCTGTTTATTGCCAAGCTGAGTTCCCAAAACTGCTGCTACATGTTACCAAATGGTTTTGTTGAAGAAATCCTATATACATTCCCTTCAGGCATAAAGTATGTAGAATGATTTTTTTCTTACCTGTACTAAAATATGAACAGATGGTTTGTCATTTAATGTCACAGATTTGTCATTTATTTTTTTATTAATTAAATTTGTTTTGAGTCCGTTTCACACATGAATATAATCCCCACACCTCCCCATCTTCTTATCATGTCAACACTCTTATTTCCCACAAATCTCTCTTTCATGTTCCTGACTACTCATCTTGTTTTGTGACACATTGATATACCTGAGTTGACCAGGGCTGCCTGTGTGACCATGAATTTGAAGTTATCTGTTGTAGCTTAGTGGGCTCAACAGTTGGTACATAACTAAAGAAAGTGGCTATTTAGAAAGAAATTGTTTTCCTTTAGTGGCCAGGCGGCTTGGGAAATGCATTACAAATATTTGATAGAGCTCATACTGCAGTACCTTGAAATCAGATAGGGCAGCTATGGAGTCAGAAGCACTACAGAATGAGTTAGATGAATAATGTTTGCTGATTTTTAAGCAAGGATCAGAGAGGAGTGAGCTAAAGAAAGAATGAGATGATTTGGACTCAGAGATGAGGAGAATGTATTTCTGTGAAGGGTGACTTTCCCTGGCTATGGCATGCAATGAATATATACTGACAGCTAACTGAACAGGCCAATTGTGTCTGTGTCTCAGACTACATAAAGTAAAATTGTGAGCTTATCTTCCTTAAAACTATTCTGAAATCAGACAATAAAAGCCAGATTAAGACATTGCATGGGGGTGCTTCAGATGTCCTTGCTTGGCTCAGAAAGCAGTGAATGACATACAGAAATGCTGAATACTACTTCCTGCTACTTTTGGTTTTGAACTAGAGGGCAGAACAATGACTCTTGTTCTGAGAAACAGTTTCAATTACCAATCATTTTTAATTTAACCACATTAAGTTAGGATTTATAGGTAATAGAAAAGATATGTTATGCCATTTTTCTAGTTTACCATTTGGTAAAGAAAAAAAAAACTAGAAAAGGCATCTCCAAGTATATTTGGAACTTCAGAATACTACCTGGTATGTCTAAAAAATATTCAACATTTTTATATCTTCTTAATGTAACAAATTGAATTTTGGGTAATGATCCACCTCATTCCTTCAGAGTCCCTATTGATACAATACTAATGTGAAATGTAAATTTAAAAAGTGGGGGGGGGGATGAGACATGGTGTATAGGGAAATTCTTTATCTTTGCATTTAAAACCAAGAAACTAAGATAAAGCTTTTCTTTATTTTAATGCATCATAGCACAAGAGCATATGAACCACCCTCCATACACATGTATCTATAAATATTTTAGAATTCATGCCAGCTTCTTGGAAGGGCTTCTGCTAAAAGAACCTATTTGGTTTTAGGACAAGAACACATTTGTCCTTGGTAAATAAATGCCAAATTAATTTTTTAAGTCGGATTGGACAAATTTAGTTTTCTTGTGATACATTTTTATGCAATTAAAAAAGAAAGCAGATAATAGATTTTTCTGTTTACTCCATCATAGAGACTGTATTTTCATAGTAAAGACCTCCTCTTGCATGGGCAGTGTCCTGTGATTTAGAATAGTAATAGCTTCATGATTACTGCTCAGGCAATGTCCCAGACATCTTACTGAATGCATTCAATTTGTGCTCCCTTACAAATGGCACAAGCTGCTCAGAGCAAAGGTGTAATCATCAAACAGAATAAAATGCTTGGATGGCACCTACCTTATGTTTCTATTAGAACTTATTGGCTTGTACTTTATATAACACAATAATGGCAGCCTTGCGTTCAAATACCTGGAGATGTACAACGCTTTTGCTGGGTTTTATCCTTTTTAATATTCACATTCCCTTAGGACGGAAGTATTCTCACATCTAAATGAGAAAACTAATCTTGGGACAGCATAAATATGTCGATTAAGGTCTCTCTAATAAGTGGAAAGCTGAATATAATTCCACATCTGAATGGCTGCTGACTCTGAGCTTCTCCACTAGGTTATAGAACTTGTTATTTACATACCAGTGTTCCTTAATTGCATTGTAATTCCTTATTAATAAGAAGTCTGTTTTAACTATTTTTATTTCATGAATATAGCTTAGAATAAACCTGGAAGAGGGATATACTGCATTCATTTTTACTTTCCCCTCAACATGTAAACATGGTTGGCTCAATTAACTATATGTACGAATACTACTTCAAAATATTTTCTTCTTTAATTTCTAATTTTTTAAATTTTGTGTATGTGTTTGTGTGTGTGTGGTGTGTGTGTGTGCGCACATGAGTACAAATGCATATGGAGACCAAAAGAGGTCTCTGTGTATTCTGGAGATACAGGTTGTGAGCTGTCCAAGAGAACATGGGTCCTCTCTGACAACAGTATGTTCTCCTAACCACTCAGCTATCTCTCCAGGAAATTGTATTATTATTGGTGTGTGTGTGTGTGTGTGTGTGTGTCTGTGTGTGCATATGTGAAAATTTGGAGCATAATTACTGCAGTGGATGTGCAGAGGTCAAAAGACTACCTGTAGGTTTGGTTCTCTTCTTTATGTGGGTTCCAAAAATCAAATCCTGGTTACCAGGCTTGTAGGTATGTGTCTTTACTTACTGAGCCATCTCACTAGACCAAGTATTTTTACCACTTGTCATAATGATCATGGGAAATTAATACTGCTGGAAGTCTGCACTATATAATGTGCTTACAGAATTAAATAGAAGAAAAATTAATTCCCACTTGAAGCCAGATAGTATTGTATATACTACTGAAATTCACTTGTGTTATGGTCCTTTATTACTGTGTGACATTTTCTGGGTGATGAAAGGCATTCTTGACCTCTTTCTTAAAACTAAGCAGATGAGAGGATGCTTCTAAGAGCCCTTCTGGGAAGGCATGTGAAATTATTTTTGTCTATGGAGCCTAGATGATGATCTTGCTGCCTAAAATCCCAAGGCCCATTTAAATTGTTATGGGCTATCAGATAGCTCCCTGTTATGAGGAAGCAATGTGGTACATAATAACTATTTTATAACCGAGTATTTATTTATCAAGATCCATCGGGTTTGTTTAATGAAAATTATATGTCAAGAGCCTGCAGATTTATTTGTACTCTACCCTCATAAAACGGATCTTGCCTGGAGTTCCTTTCTACCTCCCTTATAATAGATAGATGTTTTATGATCACAGCTGTGATGAGCATTATGTCCTGCTATCCTGACAATCAAAACTAGACATTTCCTTAGATGTACTGAGTAATGCTCTAAGTGATGTGCATCTTCCAATTTGGAAGAATTCCCAGCCAAATGCAAGGCCTGAGCTCTTGTCCACAGCTTCTTGTTCTCCATCCTGGCATAGAATAACAATTCACTGCAATTCTTTGAACAAGCTGAATGGACTTACTTAAGTTTTTTGTGATGACTTAATATGAATTCTAGCACCCTTCTGTAATCATCTGCAATTACAGTGCTCTGCTTTTAGGATTGATGATGAAGCTGGTACCCAAGGCTTCAGAGGGGGCTGGATAGTAAGGAAGCAGCGTGACCTTCAAGCCAACTGCCCTCATTCCTAATTTCTGTTTTGCCCCTAACTTGTTCTGTGGCACTGGACAGTAACCTTTCCTTCATGGCATCTTTGATTCCACTCATGGAGTGGAGGAATTAGGACATGTGAGCTCCAAAGTTAATGTTTTGTAGCTCTGGAATTGCATTGTAGGAATAAAGAACTGAAGGGCACACCATCCTATGTGTAGATTTTATGTTCTGATTCCATTAATGGTAAAATTGAATTACTGCAACTCTCTGAATTATTGATGGAACGCAACTGTCTGAAAATATATGTGCTTATATTTAGATTTGGGAAGAATTATATCAAAGATCATGTATAAGTTTGATTTTGTGCAGAATTTTAGCAGAAGTGAGTAAGTTATAATGAGAAACCAACAGTAGAAAGTTGAAAAATATTGACAGTCGTGTACTTAAGGCCCAGGGAACATCTTGAGAGGGGGGACAGAATGATTGTAAGTGCCAGAGATCAGGGCTTTTGGTGTGATATTGTGTCTCCTAGTAATATCAGAAGCTACACCCATAAAGTATCACCAACATGACTTCCAAAATGTTAGTTAAACAAGGATGATACCAATGAATTTGCTAAAATGGACAAGCCCATGAGGCTTCAACCCTATATGAAGAGCTACAGGCAACTGAGGAAGGGTTAGAGTTGGTGAGGTGGTATTTTCCAGGAAAGCCCACCAGCTGGGTATCCAGTGGCAAGCAGTAAGCTCTGAAAACATGTATTCAAGTAACATATGAACTGAACAGGTTATACTTAGGAACATATACATATATATGTATATATATATATACATTCATGAAATATATATATAGATACATGCAATAATGATCAGTGAAAAAAGAGACTATAAATTTGGAGAGAACGGGGTGTATGTGGGAAGGTTTAGAGAAAGGAAAGAAAGGGGAAATGTAACTAAATTATAATCTGAAAATTTCAAAAATGCTTTCATTAAGAAATCTTTTTTGTTTGTTTGGTATGGTTTGGTTTGGTTAGGAGCCTACCTGTTTATTCAGTTGACTTTTTGTCACTGAATAAATTATTTAAGGCAGCTTCAGACACTGTTTTGGGGGCATGTCTTTAGTTTTCTGTAGCTTGGCTTGAAAAAACAAATTTACCTGACAAGAGTAAACCTCAAAACTCATTTAATGTGATGCTTCACTGATTCTTTTCTGAATGCCTAGTCTAACCCTACAGAAGTTTATTGAAATTTATAGACTTTGAGACTAGTTGATTTGGGGGTGTGATGTTTTTATCTGCAATTTTTTAATAATAAAATTCATAAAATATAAAAATAAAAAATAAGCTTAAACAATGAAAAAAATCAGTTAAAAGACCCAAAGGGAAAGAATAACCAACAACTTGAAGACTGTAACATATAGGGCTAAAAAGTTTTGGGAAAACAAGTTTTAGGAAAACTGTTGGAATTGTTGCTAGAATTTGAAAGTAGCAAATTTTTTATTTTTAAATTTTTATTAATTGCAGTTTATTCACTTTGTATCCCATCTGTAGCTCCCTCTCTCTCCACTCCCAATCCCACCCTCCCTCCCTCTTAACTTTTTTTCCAAGACAGGAATGGTAGATATTGGGAAAAAGAGCTAAAGGAGGTGAGAGGTGAATGCATGCAAATATACGAATGAGGAATGCTATACAAAGACCAAATCAGAGACCCAAAAATGGGCCCCATTTGTCTACATTAGTATATATTAGTGAGTGTAGAATGGCTGAATCAGCAAGAATATTAGAGAGCATAGTAGGACAAGGTTACTAAGGAATAAAGATAACTCAAAAAGTCATGGATTGGCTTCTAAAAAAATACTGTTTTGAACAGAAGAGTGTCATGATCTATATATACAAATGACAAACAGACTGAGAAAAAAAATTGGAAAAACAACATCTACCACAACAGCGTTAATAAAATACAGTAAAATATCTTTGGGTAACTCTAACTCTGCAAGCGAAAAGACTTTATGATTAAAAAATAAATAGGCTTTAAGACATTGAAGAAAGAAATTGAAGAGGATATTAGAGGATGAAAAGAACCTAGAAGCGGCTTCCTTGGTTGCTTGACCATAAGCCTGAAAATGCTATTTTAACCTTGGTTGTGATTGTAATACAGTGAAAGAAATGTCAGGAAAGCTGGGCCCAGCAAATGGCTTGGCATACATAAAAAGACTCTGTAGACTAGACATCTGAGTTGCGTTGGATTTCCAGGTGCTAATGCCTGGGGTCATTCCTGCTCCAGGCTTGGAAACCGTCCCCAGAACTTCCATTCTTGGAGCTGACGTATGCAAGCTTTTGTCTCCCTACTCTTCTAGGATGGAATCCAGAAGCAGCACTTCTATGCTATCTCTGTGGTTTTGTCAGTAATATAAATTTAGTATATGCTTTCTCATGTTTTTTCCCCCAGTCCAAGTAAATGTGGGAGGAAAACAGCTTACCTCCCCATTAGGCACACAAGGCCCTGGAGGTCCGTTACAAAGGAACAATAGACAAGTTCAGATGGTTTTGAAGGAAAGAAGAAAGAGGATAATTTCTTTTTTAAATTAATTAATTTCTTAAATAAATTACAGTTTATTCACTGTGTATCCCAAATGCAGCCCCCTCCCTTATCCCCTCCCAATCTCACCCTCCCTCCCTCATCTCCTCGCATGCCCCTCCCCAAGTCCACAGATAGGGGAGGTCCTCCTTCCCTTCCCTCTGACCCTAGCCTATCAGGTCTCATCAGGGCTGGCTGCCTCATCAGGACTTGGGTCACCTCTCATGGGGAGGTGACCCAAGAGCCAGCCACTGAATTCATGTCAGAGAAAATCTCTGTTCCCCTTACTAGAGAACCAAGTGGAGACTGAGTTGCACATCTGTGCAGGGGTTCTAAGTTGTCTCCATGCATGGTCCTTGGTTGGAGTATCAGCCTCACAAAAGATGCCTGGGCCCAGATTTCTTGGTTCTGTTGCCTTCCTTGTGGGGGTCCTGTCCCCTACAGGTCTTCTTATCTCCCTCTTATTTCATAAGATTCCCCACACTCTGTCCAAAATTTGGCTATGAGTCTCAGTATCTGCTCTGATACTTTGGTGGGTAGAGTCTTGCAAAGGGCCTCTGTGGTAGGCTCCTGTCCTGTTGCCTGTTTTCTCTGTCTTCCAATGTCCATCCTCTTTGCCTTTCTTAGTGAGGATTAATAGTCTTACTCAGCGTCCTCCTTGCTTATCTTCTTTAGGTGTACAGAATTTAGTAGGTCTATCCTGTATTATAGGTCTAATATTCACTTATAAGTGAGTATATTCCATGTGTGTCTCTGCTTCTGGGACACCTCACTCAAGATGATCTTTTCTTGATTCCACTATTTGCCTGAAAATGTCATGATTTCCTTTTTTTTTTTAAATTGCTGAGGAGTATTCCATTGTGTAAATGTACCACAATTTCTGTATCCATTCCTCCATTGAGGGGCATCTGGGTTGTTTCCAGATTCTGGCTATTACTAACAAAGCTTCTACGAACATGGTTGAGCAAATGTCCTTGTGTACTTGAGCATATTTTGGATATATGCCTAGGAGTGCTATAGCAGAATCTTGAGGAAGCACTATTCTTAATTGTCTGAGAAAGTGCCAGATTGATTTCCAAAGTTGTATAAGTTTACATTCCCACTAGCAATGGAGTAGGGTTCCCCTTTCTCCACATCCTCTTCAGCATATATTGTCACTTGAGTTTTTGATCTTAGCCATTCTGATGGGTATAAGGTAAAATCTCAGGGTCATCTTGATTTGCATTTCCCTGATGACTAAGCACTCTGAACATTTCTTTAAGTGTTTCTCTCCCATTCGATATTCCTCTGTTGAGAATTCTCTGTTTAGATCTGAAACCCATTTTTTAATTGGATTACTTGATTTGTTGCTGTTTAACTTCTTGAGTTCTTTATATATTCTGTATATTAGCCCTCTGTCAGATATTGGGTTGGTGAAGATCCTTTCCCAGTCTGAAGGCAGTCGTTTTGTTCTGATGATAGTGTCATTTGCTTTACAGAAGCTTTTCAGTTTCATGAGGTCCCATTTATTGATTGTTGACCTTACAGGATACTTTCAGAAATATATGGTGCAGTGTTTAGCTAAAGATCCCACTTTGAAAATCTCTCTGCTGTGTGGGACTTTTAGCGGCCATCTCTGTCATTATAAAGATGACACCTTCTGAGATTGTGGTCTTGGAGTTTGAAGATATAAAAGTCAGTGGCAGACTCTCTGATCACTTACCTCTGAGGGGGGAACAGCCTTAATAAAGCACAGAGGAAGACATTGGAGCCAGTCCTGATGAGACCTGATAGGCTAGGGTGAGATGGAAGGGGAGGAGGACCTCCACTATCAGAGGACTGGGGAGGGGCAAGGGAGGAGAAGAGGGAGAGAGGGTGAGATTGGCAGGGGATGAGGGAGTGGGCTTCAGCTAGGATACAAAGTGATAAATTGTAATTAATAAAAAATAAATTACTAAAAAAGTCACAGAGTTAAGTTGGTGGTGAAATGATCCACAGTGATGGTGAAACTTTTTCATCTCATTCCATTTGATACAAGAGAAAGCTACATGAAAGCCCAGTGCATATGTCTTTTACAAAAGGGAACATCTTCATTTTCTTTTGAACATTAAAACATTTCTACAAAAGCTGCGAAAGTCACAGCTGAGTGGGAGGAATCCATCAGTGTCAGTTCACCATCTAATCATTTCCTCCTAGCAACTTACAATGAAGGCCTAAACAGACCCCTTTCTATTTAGAAGTGTGTGCAATTCATAATCAGGACAGATCCTTGGGGATTCTCACAAAAGTAAAACATAAACACCTATATTTTAAGTGTTTCTTCACCAATATTAGAATTCTTGTCTGGTAGCAACACACTCAGTCCTGACTGGGTGTGATACCCAGGCTCTATCCACACATTGACGTAATTTCCTTAACAAATAAACTTCTGGAGGTTTTTTTTTTATAACTTTTAATTAATAGAATAGGACTTCTATTATTCTCTTTCTCTTGGTTGGTCCAACATTATTTCTTTCAGATTGAGTGATGATTGTCTATTGAAGAAGTGCCTTATTTCAACACACACTACTACTAAAAGAGATCCAACTTTGTAACGTTGGGTTACTACCACTTTTTGGTTCTGACAAGTGTACCCCAACAGAAGGAGTAAGGAATGCTTATAGAAGGAAATTCATTATAAACTTCCATAGACTCAGTTCAGAATTCTGATCTTTGCCCAGTTACTATCTCAGATAACGAATCAACAGACCACGAAAGATTAAAAACCCTGTCAGGAGACTGAAATGTCATGGGCTACATTTGTTCAGGGGTTTTAGGCTATCTCCATGAATGGTCCTTGGTTGGAGTATCAGTCTCAGAAAAGACCCCTGGGCCCAGATTCCTTGGTTATGTTGCTCTCCTTATGGAGTTCCAGTCCCCTCCAGGTCTTTCTATCTCCCTCTTCTTTCATAAGATTCCCTGTACTCTGCCCAAAGTTTGGCTGTGAACCCCAAGGGCTGTCTCTGATGTGAACTCAGTGGCTGGCTCTTTGATCACATCCCCTTGAGGCGGGCAGCCTTACAGGCCACAGAGGAAGAGAATGCAGACAGTCCTGATGAGACCTAATAGGCTAGGGTCAGCTGGAAGGGGAGGAGGACCTTCCCTAACAGTAGACTGGGGAAGAGGCAAGGAAGGAGAAGAGGGAGGAAGGGTAGGAATGGGAGGGGATGAGGGAGGTGCCTACAGCTGGGATACAGAGTGAATAAAGTGTAACGAATAAAAAAAAATTAAAACTTAAAAAAAAACTACAACCACTGTGGAAATCAATTTGGCGCTTTCTTAGACAATTAGGAATAGTGATTCCTCAAGATCCAGCTATACCACTCCTAGGCATATATCCAAAAGATGCTCAAGTACACAACAAGGACATTTGCTCAACTATGTTTGTAGCTGCTTTCTTTGTAATAGCCAGAACCTGGAAACAACCCAGATGTCCTTCAGTTGAGGAATGGATACAGAAATTGTGGTACTTTTACACAATAGAATACTACTCAGTAATTAAAACAGAGGAAATCATGAAATTTGCAGGCAAATGGTGGGACCTGGAAACGATCATCCTGAGTGAGGTATCCGAAAAGCAGAAAGACACACATGGTATATACTCACTTATATGGACCTATAAGATAGGATAAACATACTGAAGTCTATACACCTAAAGAAGATAAACAAGAAAGATGACCTGGGGTAAGAGGATTAATCCTCACTTAGAAAGACAAATGGAATGGACATTGGATGTAGGAGAAAACAAGTATCAGGACAAGTGCCTACCACAGAGGGCCTCAGAAAGACTCTACCTAGCAGGGTATCAAAGCAAATATTAA
>CM053762.1:47626734-47659802 GCA_028658305.1 Pachyuromys duprasi | reverse complement strand
TCGGATACTGTTGCACTGTTGCTGTGCTGGCTGGAGGAAATATATTCTAGAGTAAATCAGTATGGGTGTGCCCCTCCCTGGGGCCATCAGACATTTGAAGTGATAGTTGGAATGGAATTGGGCTTTCTGTAGGACTCTCATGCTTGGGGAGGGGAAAAGTGGAACTCTGGTGCCAGGTCCAGGAGAACCCTGCTGCCCAGGAAGAGATTTTACACAGTTCTGGCTACTTGTGAGAACATCTTACAGGAGAGATTGCATCCTGGACTACGATGTGGACCTGGTAGACACGACCACATTACGAGAAAGACTGCTTATCTCTTTTGCTTCTATGCCACCAAGTGTAGTCAAACTAAATAAATATCATTTTTTTTGTTTTTCACTATTACTTGTCACTTTAACTGGCATATGGATGACAACTGGGAACCAAGTTTGTTAGAGCTGTTAAAGCTCGGGCTTTGACCCTAAAATCTTCAGGAACAATGCTGATTCTGAGTATGATACTTGAAGGACTCTGAATCAACATATTGCGGAGACATTTATGCAATCATGTTTATAACTGGATACCCATAAGCAGATGAAGAGATGAACAGTGTGGTATATATCCATAGTAGTTTTTTTTTCAAGCAACAAAGGAAGCACTTCTATGTAAGACTATTGATTGAAATCAAAGATCATTATGGTAAGTGAAATAAGCCAGATTTAATGGTAAATATTACATGTTTCTCTTACATGTAGATTTTAGACGTGTGTGTGTGTGTGTGCGTGTGCATTGAGAGAATAAAGGAGACCATAGAAGGACAAGGAGAGAAATTTGGAGGAAGGAAAGTGGGTAATGGAATAACCATGATATAGAAGCAGAAGGACAATCTGTTTGAAGGGAGGAATGGTACCAGAAAGAGAGGGATTGGAGACCAGGGAGAAGGATAGGTAAGAACAAAATAAAATGGCATATATGTGTGAAAAATGCAATAAAGAAACCTCTCATTTTCTATGATGACCTAAATGATTATTGAAAATCAAATTACAGAAGGAAAATGAATTAAACTACAAAAACTCATTTTAAAAGTGATAATTTAAAAATATCCTCCTACTTTCAAGAGAAATGATATAAAAAAAAAAAAAAACCACATCACAAACTTGCCATGTGTTGTGCACTGTAGGGTGAGTAGGTTGTCCCTCATTTCCCTGAATTCAGTTATTTAACTAATTAATTTGAATGATTTTCTGGAATGCCTTTCTGCTTTCCCTTAAATCCAATTTAGATTCTGTTTTCAGTCTTAACAGTCATATTTTCCACATTTCTCTGAGCTGTGTTTGTCATAGCTGCTGTCAGCTTCATCCCATCTGCTATCCATCTTTTAATGTCTCTGCCATGCTGTATATTGTCTAGAGCTATACAATCTCAGTATGTACATAATTATATTATGAATAGATGGGTGTGCATGCAGATATATATACCCTTTCTCTAACTTCTGATGGTTTGGCGCAAAGGAGAATTTTGGATCAGGAGTTCAGTCTGTCATCTTGAGTGACTGTTGATGTTGTTTTCACCTTTGGACACTTGCAGGCATACCAAGTAAGCTGTATTCTCAGTTGTCAATTTGACGACATTTTTTATGTTTCTCCTCTCCCTTCCTTGGCGACTGAAAAGGTTACACTAGCATTTGGAAGATTAGAAGTCGCCATTGATCCTGAAATAGAGACATGGGCACCATCAGAAGTGAGAGATGCATTCATGAATGACCTTATCAGCCTGTGCTCTGAAGTGGTAGTTTCCCATGATTCCTGTTCCTCCTTATTGTCTGAACGCTGTGTTAATTACTTTTCTTGTCTGTATGATATAAACACTAAAAAAATAAAATTTAAGGAAGGGTTTATTTTTGGTCACAGTTCAAGGTAAAACACTCCCTTATGTTAGGGAAGTCAAGGTGGCATGAACTTTATGAAGCTTGTTACATTGCACCCATAGTTGGGAAGCAAAGAGGGGATGAGTCTAGAGCTTAAATCGCTTTCTACCTTTTATTGAGTCACGGACCAGAACCTATTGAAGAGTGCCACTCACAATTACTGTGTGCCCTCTAAACATAACTAATCTAATTGAAATAGTCTCTCACAGAGATGCCCAGAATCCTGTTTCCTAGGAGACTCTGGATCCTGTCACTTTGATAATCAGTATTAGTCATCACTCTGACAATGACTTCTTTGAGTCTGGTTTCCTGACATCCTAATGATGTTGTAATTATTCTATCTCTACTTTATTTTCCTGACAAAACTTTGATATGCAAATGTTCAACAACTTCCCCGTGGTTCTATTTTCAACCAGGATCTGGATAGTTTTGCAACAGTGTCCTATATCATTATTCTTTCTGACTATCCATCTTGGATGCTTTACATTTTTAAATGGTGAATAGGATGTTTTATTTTCACACATAGGAGGATGTGGCTTTAGACACACACACAAACACACACAAACCACAAACACACACAAACCACAAACACACACATGTAATATTTTATATTATATTGATCTTCTTTAGACTGATTTAGAGGATTCTAGGGTAAATTAAATATATGACTAATAAAAAAAGAAACAAAAGTATTTGAAGGTTTGAATAGTTTTATTTAAATTTTTTTCATAACCGTGGATTAGACAAGGGCAGGAGAAAAAGGAAAGCAGGTACTGGGTAAATGACTCAGTCAGAAAAGTTCTTACTGTACAAGCATAAAGTCCTGAATGAAATCCCTAGCGCATAAATAAAAAGCTCGACAAATTGGCCCTCACCCATGAATCCAGTTTTTTTGGAGGCAGAGACAGCAAGGTCCTGGGGTCTTCCCTTCTAGCAAGTCTAGCTGAGTTGGTGAGCTCTAAGTTCAGTGAGTAATATTCTCTCCAAATAATACAGAGTGCAAATAAGACTCGAAAGTCAAACTGTATTTATCCTCTTCATGTGTGCAAACATGTATATGCATGCATACATGCAGTCCCATCACTTCCTCACCCATTGACAAAAAAAGTCAAAAAAGGGAAAAGAAAAAATTGTGACTTGTGTTGCTATCACTTATTTATGTAATTACAGCTACCCAATTCTGTATTTATATCTGAGCTGTTTTGAAGTATTCAGTTCTAGTCATTTTTCAAGCTTAGCTAATCAAAGGGAACTGATTTATGACAGGTCTTTATTTGGACTGGGGAAGAATGTGTAACAGATCATACTGTTGTTACTGCCACTAAAAACTTGCCATCATTTTATCAAAGCTAACAATTATATTTAGACGCTTTTCATGTGTACGCTAAATTGTTGACATTTCACCAGAAGTCAACATTAATTTTTTTGTAAACAACAAGCTTTGCAACAATACTTATGTCTATTTATCAACACGGTTTTAAAATTTCTTAAAAAGCAAAAATCCAAAAGTTGACTGAACAACTTCTGCAATTGATTAATTGCAAAATTAATGCCTAAGGTGTGCTTTAAAATATGTACTGTAGAGAAGAAATCTAGAGATTGGAGTTGTGTTACTATGGGAACAGATTATAGAATGGCATTAAAAATTAATTTGCTTGTTTCTTTTGTACAGCTTTACTCTGTTTGTAAATGGTCAAATGTTATATATTTCATAAAATAGTAGATAAAATGATTATTCTAGTATT
The DNA here is from genome assembly GCA_028658305.1 of Pachyuromys duprasi. NCBI lineage: Eukaryota > Metazoa > Chordata > Mammalia > Rodentia > Muridae > Pachyuromys > Pachyuromys duprasi. The sequence continues at coordinate 47,656,150 of CM053762.1, read as the reverse complement.
TATTATTATTTTGAAAGCATATGCAATGTTATTGCACAGCTGATTAGATTTATAGCCCAAATAAGTTAACTAATAAATTATATGTGCATTATATTTGTTAAATTGTTTTTAAAAAATGCAGATCTCAGTTTTTACACCAATGGCCTTTTATTTAGTCCATTCCTATGGACCTTCACACATGTAACAGAGAAAAGAAGAAAAATCACTGGAAATTTAAGAAAAAGTTGTAGTTCTCAATACATTCAAACACTGAAAAAAAAACAATTTTAAACAAACTAGCTGAAATATCAAAACTCACAGTTCTAGCTAGTTCCTGATAACTCAACACAGGCTACATTCATTTGTGAAGAGAAACCTCAATTGAGAAAATGCCTCCACCAGTTTGGCCTAGAAGCAGGCTTATGGTTTGTTTTCTTGATTGATGTTTGGTGTGGAAAATTCCATCCCATGGTGGGTGGTACTACCCCTAGCTGGGCAGTTCTTGTCCATCAGGCTGGGCAAGCTATAAAGAGTAAACCAGTAGGCAGCCCTCATCCACTGCCTCCGCTTCAGTTCATGTCTTGAGTTCCTGCTCCGATTTCCCAGGCTGATGGAGATGAGCTGAGAGTTGTAAACTGAAATAAGCCTCTTTCCATGTTGCTCTTGGTCATGTGGTATTTTATCATAGCAAAAGAAACCCTAACTAAGATGCTCACAAGAGCAAACCATGCCGAAGTTGTTCTCACCTCAAGAAAATTTACTAAACAAATTTTTTTATCTAGACAGCCCCCCAAATCCTGAAAGAACAGAAATCAAATTCCAAAAGCCCGACCATGCAGCTGATAGGCTACTCTGCTGCTATTAGCCTGGGGTCCTCAAATAGATATGCACACTGAGAGAGATTTGAAAAGAGACTTCTGTACAGCTTGAATTAATAAAGTTTGTCTTGTAATAGAGCAGCTCATGGAATAGATTTTGAAAATGTGTGGTTACAGACCTGCACTTGTATAGGATATCAGGCCTGATTCATACTGTTTGATGATTTTAGAAATCCTTAAACTACAAGTTTAGTGATCAATACTGATGATGATTCCAGAGTGAAACACACTGCCAAACATCTCTGGAGCGAGTAACATATCATATTACTGTGAGTTTTAGCATTAGTCAAAGAAAACTAAATACACTCTTTAGTGATGCCTTTAGTGAGGCATTACTAAGCACCAGCAGAAATAACAGAAGCCCGCAAATCCATAAATACTCAATACTGAATCGATGACTCACTCATCACAGACACATTTTTTTTTATTTGCCAAAAGTTTCTAAAGGGAAATGGAAACACTGAAAGTAACTTAAAGGATCTCAAACAGCCAACCAGAACTGCCCTCAGTTGAAATTAGGTTAACTGAAATGGAATCAGGAAGAGTATGTTTAACAACATATAATCCAAGAAAAATCGGCTATAAGATGGATGAACAAAAATCATATGAAGATTGGCAGAGAGACAAAAAGATGAGGTTGAGGAAGATGTTCAAGAAAGTAAAAATGAGAACTTATTATTTTATTGAGGTTTATAGTGACACAGCTAAGAAATGGTTGTATTTGTGTTTTTGCATTTACGTTTATAGTACACTTACACAGTATATTTATTTGTCATGTATGAACCATTGTAAAGAAATGCAAATGGTGTAATCTATATATAAAGACCTAGGAAGATAGTATTATTATTTCTCCCTCAAACTTAAAGTGTAACACATTGGGGTTATGTTAATTTTACAGATTTAAACAAAAGCTAAAACTATGCTTAATATATTAATTTTTATTGACAAATGGGCATAACTTAATAACTTCTATGTTTAATGTTCCTAACACTGAATTGTAATTATTAATGTAAATGTGTAGACTCATAAACACACACAAAGAGAGAGAGAGATTTCTTTGCTGAGTTAAAGTAAACTGACATATAATTCAATCTAATCTTCTGGAAGTAACTATATCTAAATGACCTTAAATGTTTTCATCCCATTTAACTTTTCAGAGATGGGTGCTGTCTGACAACCAAATTATTTTATGACTGTCTTCCCCACTCCCAACTTCATGGTCATCTATAGACTTTTGCTATTTTCCAGTTTTAACCTCAGAAGATTAGTAAGTGAATTTTGGCAGATGTAAATACTCATAATACTTCATTACAATCAATATACCTCCCTAAGTTTCCTCTTGCTGTTGTAATATGCTTCCCTCCACCTCCATTTTTAGGCTCCTAGGTTTCTAATTATTAAGAATATTGGTTAGCTTGCATTTTTGGAACCTTATTAAAACAGAGACATACATCAAATGCTCTTTTCTGTCTTTTCATTCTGCATAATTATTTGAGCTTTAGCTATATATTACTGTTATACATCATTTGCTCTTTTTATCATGGAGCAACATTCTGAACTAATATACTGCTGTTCGCTTATTTGAAAATTTGGGCTCCGTCCAACTTTTCAAATCAACAACTTGTTTACAAACATGTATTTGTATGGACAGATACTTCATTTATTTTGAGCAAATGCCAGAGAGTAAAGTGCCCATTATCACATGGCAGATTTATACTTGATTCTAAAGTAAATGCCAAGCTGTTTTCCATTTCAGTGTATTTTATGTTCCCTTCAATTATGTATAAAGTTTCTACTACAACTGCTTCTTTGAGAGAATTATATATATGCTTAATCTTTTAATTTTATTCATGTTGAGAAAAGTATTGTGATACTTGTTTGCATGTGAACTCCCCTGATAAGTAATTATAGCTCTTTATGTACATACATAACATGCACATATTTTCATTGCTGATATATTTACTAAAATAATTTGTTTAAGTTTCTGAGACAGTACTTTGCTATATAGGTCAAAAAAGGTGGTCTTCAACTCATGATCCTCCTGTCTCTGCACTATGGTCAGGGATTATAGGTATGCATAAAAAGCTTTGTCTTTATGTTTTCCATTTCTGTTGGATTATTTTCATATAATTTTGATATATACTATTTTCATATTTGTCAAAACTTGATATATATATTTCTGATACAAATTTAATTTTTCTAATATGTAATATACAGTAATGCTCTGCAAAAAATGTAATTTTAATTTATTTATATATTTATTTATTACAATTTATTCATTTTATATCCTCACTGCAGTCCCCTCCTTCATCTCTTCCCAGTCCTAACCATCCTCCCTCTTTTCCCCTTGTGTCCTTTCTCCTGATAGGAGAGAACCTCTTCTCCTTCTATCTGACCCTAACTTATCAGGTCTCATCAGGACTAGCTGTATCATCTTCCTCTGTGGCCTGGCAAAGCTGCATTCCCCAGGGGGAGGTGATCAAAGAGCCAGCCATTGATTTCATGTCAGAGGCAGCCCATGCCCTCCTTACTTGGTAACCCACTTGGAAACTGAGCAGCAAATGCGCTTTCTTTGAAAGGGGGTTTAGGTCCTCTCCACACATGGTCCTTAGTTGGAGTATCAGTCTCTGCAGGGCCCCCTGGGCCCAGGTATTTTGGCCATGTTGTTCTCCTTGTGGAATCACTGTCCCCACCAGGTCTTTCTGTCTCCTTCTTCTTCTATAAGGATTCTGGCAGTCTGCCCAAAGTTTGTCTCTGAGTCTCAGTATCTCCTTAGATAACCTGGTGGGTAGAGTCTTTCAGAGGTCCTCTGTGGAAGGCTCCTGTCCTGTTGCTTGTCTTCTACTACTTCTGATGTCTATCCTGTTTGTCCTTCTGAATGAGGATTAGGCATCTTCCCTAGGGTCCTCCTTGTTGTGTAGCTTCTTTAGGGCTATAGATTTTAGTATGTTTATCCTACATAATATGGCTATTATCCACTTATGATAGTATTTATCATATGTGTCTTTCTGCTTCCGGGTTACCTCACTCAGGATGATCTTTTCCAGTTCCCAGTATTTGACTGCAAATTTCATGATTTCCTTGTTTTTTTTTAAGATCTTAGTACATTGTATAAATGTACCACACTTTCTGTGTCCATTCCTCTGTTGAGGGACATCTAGGTTGTTTCCAGATTCTGGCTATTACAAATAGATTTGTTATAAACATGGTTGAGCAAATGCCCTTATTGAATGGTGGGGCATCTTTTGGGTATATGCCTAGGAGTGATATAGCTGAATCGTGAGGCAGAAAAATGCAAATAGACCCATATTTATTACCTTGCATACAGTTAAAGTCCAAGTGGATCAAAGACCTCAACATAACACCAGACACATTAAATCTATTAGAAGAAAAAGTGGGGAAGAGCCTTGACCTCATTGGCACAGGAGACAACTCACTGAACAGAACAGCAACAGCACAGGCTCTAAGAGCAACAATCAATAAATGGGACCTCATGACACTGAAAACCTTCTGTAAAGCAAAAGACACTGTTATCAGAACAAAATGACAGCTTACAGACTAGGAAAAGATCTTCACCAACCCTACATTTGACGTAGGGCTAATATCCAGAACATATAAGAACATATAAAGAACTGAAGAAGTTAAACACCAACAAACCAAGTAATCCAATTAAAAAATGGGTTACAGAGCTAAACAGCTAAATATTCTCAACAGAGGAATATTGCATGGCAGAGAAACACTTAAGGAAATGTTCAACATCCTTGTCATCAGGGAAATGCAAATCAACACGACCCTGAGATTTCACCTTACACCCATCAGAGTGGCTAAGATCAAAAACCCAAGTGACAACACACGCTGGAGAGGCTATGGAGAAAGGGGATCTTTCCTCCATTGCTGATGGCAATGTAACCTTGTACAACCACTTTGGAAATCAATCTGCGAACATTTTGAGTAGAAATTTTCAAGAAAATAGTTGTTGAAACACTCCTTAAATGTTTGAAACACTAATCAACATGTTCAAATACAATAAATGAAATTCATATTATAATGAGAGTGCAGAAGGACAGAGCAAGAAATCTTAAAATTATCCAGAGAAAAAAGACAATTAGCTTCAAGAGAGGAGGATTCCCTTGTGAACAGCAGAAGGTAAAGGGCATGGCTAGGAGCAGCAGGTCATGATTGCCACTCAATACCTTGTTTTCATTCCTCCTTGAATTCCAGATCTCTGAGATCTCAATTCTTCCACTTAATGTGAGTATGTTATTTTCTCTGCTGGTGAGGGGATGAGGAGCTAGTTTTGCTTTTCTTTTTAAAGGGGAGAGGGCCCTCTTTTTAAAAAAATCTTGAAGCATATTTGTTCTACGTTTTAGAATTTTACTTACTTATACACAACCATTGTGTATAAATGAGATGTCTTTTGATTTTGAGCTTTTAAAAATATGTATATATGTGTTTTTAATTTATTCTTTGAGAATTTCATGTATGTGTGCAATGTATTATGGTTATATTCAATTCCCATTTCTCCCTTTCAATTCCCCAGCATAATTTCATTTTCTCTTTTAAAAATTCTATTAGTGTCTAATTATAACTGTCCTGTATGTGTGTCCATATGGAGCCATCCACTGAAGCATGACCACACTCTCAAAGAAGACTGATCTTCTATTTCAATTCATCATTAATTATCAATAGTGCCTCAGCTAGAGATATGGTCCTGGGAGCTGATCCCCAGTCCATGTTGGAATGTTGGATACCTTGAGCTTGTTCAGATCTTGTGTATGGTAGCGATGGCTGTTGTTAGTCCATGAATGCAATAGCCAAAGCATGCCATAAAGACAGCATTTTCTTGTTCTTCCTGTCTTCTGGACTATCTGTCTTTCTCTGAGTTTTTTGGTCTTTTTAAATCTTGACTTTGGGTATTTGATCAGTTTTGGAAAAATCCTATATAATTGTTTCTTCACACGCTGCTTCTTTTTTACTTACATTCTGGGAATCTGATTAAAAATATGCTAGATCTCTGCACTCACATGCCTCTTAAACTTGCTCCCACATATTCAACTTCATGCCCTTCTGAGCTTCATTCCTTTTCACTCTTTTTAAAGATTTACATTTTTTAAAAAAATTATTGAAAATAGTTATTTTTCTTTCATACAATACATCTTGATTACAGTTTCTCCTTCCTCCACTCCTCCTAGCAACCAGATTCACTTGTCTTCAGGGTCATCCACTTTATCATAAGCTCTGTTTAATCTTCTCTTAGTACTGCCACTGAGTTTGCTTGCTGTGTGTGGTGGTTTGAATGGGAATGGCCCCCAGAGACTCATATGTGAGAATACTTGGCCCATTGGAGTGGCACTATGAGGAGGTGTGGCCTTTTTGAAGTATGTGTGACCTTGTTAGAGGAAGTGTGCTATTGTGGAGGTGGGCTTTGAGGTCTCCTATGCTTAGACCCCGCCCAGTGTGGAACACAGTCTCCTTCTGCTGTCTTTGGATCAAGATGTACAACTCTCAGCTCCTTCTCCAGCACCATATCTGTATGGATGTTGCCATGATTCCCACAGTGATGATAATGGATTAAACTGCTGAAATTGTAAGCCAGCCCCAATTAAATGTTTTCTTTTATAAGAGTTGCCTTGGACCTTGGAGCCTGAAATCTTCTTTTTCATCAATTCCTATTATTCTCAGATTTTGCCTTTTCATGGTGTCCTTGATTTCTTGGATGATTTGTACTTGGGACTTTTCCAATTTTACTGTTTCTTTGAGGGAAATACCAATTTCTGCAACTGTATGTTCAGCACCAGAGATTCTCTCTTCAATCTCTTGTATTCTATTTGTGATGCTTTTCTTTGTGGTTCCTGATCTTTTCTTTAAGTTCTCCAGCTCCAGGGTTTTCTCTTTTTGTGTTTTCTTTATTGATCTAATTCTGTTTTGATGCCTTGCACCATTTCCTTCATCTGTTTGAATGTGGATTCCTGTCTTTCTATGGTGGACATTGGAAGAAGGAGAAAACAAGGAACAGGACAGAAGCCTACCACTGAGGGCCTCTGAAAGACTCTACCTAGCAGTGTATCAAAGCAGACTCATAACCAAACTGTGAGCAGTGTGCAGAGAATCATACGAAAGAAGAGGTAGTTAGTAAGACCTGGAGAGTACAGGAGTTCCAGAAGGAGAGCAACAGAACCAAAATACCAGGGCTTAGAGGTGTTTTCTGAGACTGATACTACCACCAAGGTACATTCATGGATATAACCTAGAACTCCTGTTCAGATGTAGTCCATGGCAGCTCAGTGTCCAAGTGGGTTCCCTAGTAATGGGAAGAAGGACTGTCTCTTACATGAACTCAGTGGCTAGCTCTTTGACCACCACCACCCCTGCCAGGGAGGAGCAGCCTTGCCAGGACACAGAGGAGGACATTGCAGCCAGTCCTCATGAGACCTGATAAGCTAGGGTCGGATGGAAGGGGAGGTGGACCTCCCCTATCGGTGGAGTAGGAGAGGGTCATGGGAGGAGAAGAGAGAGGGAGGGTGGGATTGGGAGGGAATGAGAGAGGGAGCTACAGCTGGGATGCAAAGAGAATAAAATGTAATTAATGTAAAAAAATTAATTAAAAAAAAAGGGTTGCCTTGGTCATAGTGTCTCTTCACAGAAATAAAACCCTAACTAAGACACCTTGTTCCAAAGTTTTGCACATTAGTTGCCTCTTTTTTAGTTCTATCAGGTTCCCTTTTATGGTTTTGCATATGCATATTTTCATTTGTCTTTATCTCTGCAGCTGTTAAGCATAGTTGAAGTACAATCTGTTCCTCTAATTACAATATGGAATGTCTTTGTGGATCTGCAAGGGTTGTGTTTTCTTTCTGGTGATGCTTGTTAGGTAAGCATAGTTTCTCTGTACCCTTCAGCTTTATAGTGTCCCTTGCCATTGAAAAGCATCACATACAAACACTTCAGGATGTACAAATAAGCCTGACAACTGGCCAATGCTAATTTCTCCTTTTCTAACCTTCCTTTGAACAGCGATGTGCTCGTCAGGGTGTGCATTTGACTCTGGATCATCTTTGCACACACGTTGGTCTTCTGGATATTTTCTACTAAGAGGATACTTTACTCTGATCATCCTACCATGAGAAACCTCTCGCCTTTGACATGTTTTTATGAACAAAGTTGTCAAATCAGGAATTTAATTTTGTCATGTTCAGTAAGTGCCACCATTTTCAAAAGTGACTGTTTTATATTTCAAAAATGTATGTATATGTGTTTATGCCATGTATATATTCATATGTGTATACCCATAGAGGCTAGAAGAGGGTATTGGATCCCTTAGAGCTGGAGTTACAGGTGATTGTGAGGCACTGTTGTGATCCAAACTTAGATCTTCATAACCAAACAACAAGTTCTTGCAACTGCTTGACAATCTATAAAGCCTGATAACTTCTTTGCATGTTTGTTGCTTTGGGGATATTTTGAGCCTATTCCTTATTCACAGTACCAGGTTCCATAAGACAACTTTAACTGTGTTACATTCTTTCGGCATATAAACACGTCATTATCCTTTCTGCCCACTCCTGCTCCCCTGCTCTTCTTTTTCATCCATGTTTCCCTTTAGGTTCATGCTCATAAATGGGTTTATACATCTATATGAATGCTAAATTCCACACAAGAGAGAAAATATTCAGTGCTTGTCTTTCTGTGTCTGATTTATTTTATTTAATACAATTATCTCTAGTTGAATCAATATCCTTGCAAAGGTACTAATTCCTTCCTTCTTTTTGGCTGAAAAGAACTTTGCTGTGTGCATAAATGTCACTTTCTTTTTTATTCATCTGTTGGTAGACACCAGATGATTTTCGTTTCCTGCTATTATGAGTAGTGCTTCAAGAAACAAGGAGACATAGAAATTTCTGTGGTGTGTTGAATAATGCTTCTTACTCTGCTTTATTTTTATTTTTTGATACTGAAAACAAATATCCCCTTTTTCAGTTGGATAGTTTTATTTAAATACATCATTTTCTTCAGATTAGACTCATAACCATAATCAACTACATTAAAAATATATTTTTAATAGTAAGGATTTGGGTCTTTGCTCATTCTTTTGGGAGAGTTTTTCTTTAGGTTTGTATTTAACTGATCTGTCTATAATGCAATCACTGAAAATATCAACACAAAATCTACGTAGGTTAACATAGGGATTGACACATTTTTCTTTAGCTGCTCTGTTAGTCTATCAGGAACATGATTTTTATTTGAAATAAATCAGTTTTTAATCACAGATGTTACCAGAAATAGGTATCAATTTACAATATGGTTTGCAGTAAGGAAGAAAGGACTTTCTTTCACTCAGGAAGAAAAGGTCGCCATACATGAGTCTCTTCTCATACTCAGATATCTTCTTTTACTTAAGCAGTAAGTAGTTGCTTTTAAGTCAAAAAATCCGGATTTTTTATATTAACATCCTCTCATGTGAATTTTAATATTGAATGTGGTTTCTGCTTTATTGTTTGTTAAAACAAAGAACCAGGTCAGAATTAGGGCAGTTTGTAGCTCTAGGAATCTATTCTTCAGCTCAAGCTCCATCACTGTTCACTGCTTTCTGAGCTACAATGTTTCCAATGAGACAAGAAAGGGAGATATTTAGGTTGGGAAGAGAAAGTTCAGTAGAATTTGTAAAAGTTCTCTAGTTATATCTTAGATATCGTGAACTTTAGTCAGTTTTTCTACAACTTGCCTACTTTCAGCTCCATTTTTTACTACTGTGGATTACTATAGGCACAGTGAGGGTCTTGCTCCTTAGAGCTCCCTTGGCGGTCTATGCCTCTGTCCCCTTTGCTGAAAACACTCTGAACAGTCCCTGCAATCACTAACCCCTTTCCCTGGCCCACCTATTCTGTTAATTTAAAGTTGTTCAAATGTCATTTTAGCTGGGGAACCTTCTATGTCCATGTGGATCCAATTTCCTGAATGTCAATTATCTCATAGTACCATGCTTTTACTTCAATTAACCTTCAGCTTAGTGACTGAAATTATTTCTTTAAATGTTTATATTCCCTACTGGATGAGAGTTCTTGAAACTGAGTGGCTTTTTCATCCCTGCACACACTGTCTGGCACTGTATAAAAATGCCTAAGTTGATTAGCTAAAAACACCAAACTTGCATCCACAAGACAGTCCTGTTTTTTTGTGGCTACAGATTTAAAAGACTGAGTGTCTTCTATTTAGGCTATTCCCATATACCCCACCTCCACAGCTCCATGACACCATTGGGGATACAGAGAAGAGATGGTCCTGTTTAATAATCAGCATAAGTGTAGAATGTCTTCAGAGAAGTTATTTCCATGGAAGTGGATTGTGGAGTCTGCAACCTTGTTATGTAATATAAGAACAATTCACACTGTTTGTCCACAAAGGGATTAGAGACTGTATTAAAATGTATAGCACTATGATAATTTATTACAGAAAATAAAAAGCAATTCATATCCAGTAAGCAGATGGAAGACATGAAATATGCTGCTGTATCAGGAAAAGGATCCTGTGACTCCTTAGGTTGTGAGTAAAGCAACAGGACACTGCAAAGGAACATCAAACGCCAACACGCAAAGCTGGAAAGATTAGAAGACTGGCCAGTGAGAATCCAGCACTGTCTGTAGGGGAGAGGCCAGGTGTCTTTTCTGAATGGTTTCATGGGCAGGAATATGTAAACAGCAAAGAAGAGCATTGCCTTTTCAACTTAATTTATTGTTATTATCATGGTGATGATGATGTTGATAACCATGACAATGGTGGTGGTGGGGTGGTGTTGGTGGTGGCATCTGCATGATAATCGTGGTGGTAGTGGTGGTGTGTGTGTTGTTTGTGTGTGTCCTCTCTGTGTGTGTGTAGTGGTATACGTGTGCTTGTGAGTATTTGGGGAAACTGAAGCAGAACTTGGTGGAGTTGGTTTTCTTTTATTTTTACATGGTTTGTAGAGTTAGATAGAACTCAGGTTATTAGGTCTTTACCTGCTGAGCCATCTTGTCACTGGAAAGCATTCTTATATTTCAAGATAATTTCTATTTATCATCCTATTGTGTGTGTGTGTGTGCGTGTGTTGTGATTTGGAGTGTCTAAGAAACTTTCCAAAGCTTTCTCATTTTCTTAAATACACATATTACTCTGGCCATTGACAGACAGATTAAATGACATCATTGGTAAGAAGGCTTCAAGCTCATGGTTTGACACTGTAGCTTGTTCAAAACAAATGGCTACTGATTTTGAATCCCTATAAATTGGTAAGTTGGTTTCTAGTTTACAAAGCATCCCAGAGAAAGCCTAATCATGACTCCTTGAGGCAATCTGTGAAAAACATAAATAAAATATAAATAAGATCACAGACTCCAAGAAGTAAATAATGAAGTCAGCACCACACAACTTAGCATGGTAATGTAGGCATCATGCCATGACAATGATAGTACCAAGTTCTGCACACTATCGTCTTCACAGAAAGAACTCAAGAAAGAAATTTCTGGAGTAGAGAAAAATATGTTATTTTCTTGCCAACCAATCACAATCTTTTTTTCTATTTATAAAACAAAATCATGAATAAGAAAATTGGAAACCAAGGATATAATGGTAATGAATAAAACAGCCAAATGACAGGCGTTCAGAAGATTTAAGAGAAATAATTTCCGAGTCTAATTGTCAAAAGACCTCGCTGTTGATGAAGTATGAAGACTTAACCTCAGCAAATACAAGTTCATGCTGGAACTGAGGGGAGCATCATGCAGAGGTGACCTTGCTCATAACAAGAAAACAAAGAGGAATCCTAGGCATGGGTTTTCTAAAGATTCTACCTAAGTTTCCCAAGGGACAGGGAAAGGGGAAGCAAGGGGTGAGGGGAGGGCTCCATGACCACCAATGACAGAGTAGCCCAATCCTTCAAGTACAAACTCTTAACTCTTCTCTCTCTCTCTTGCCTCGGAACTATGGGGGGAAAAACAGTGGCAGCATAGACAATAGAAAGGAAGGAGGCAGCCAGTTCAGAGCCTGCCCAAGCTTCTTTTCTCTGCTGCATATCTCTAAGTCTAAAACTAGACCAAGATGCAAGGTGACAGTGAAGATGGATTGATTTATCCAAGAGAATAAAACTTTGCTATTAGTATGAACTAAGTAATTTTGTATCAAAAGAGACTGTTCACTTATGATTGATAGGCAAAGTTATTGTGTGCTTTTGTGATTTCCTTGGAAGAAGGGGGACAGAGAAGGTAATTGACAGTAGCATAGAACAGAAAAAGTTTATCTATATTCTCATTTCACTGAGATCAGAGCATTCAGTGAAGTGGGTGGTCTGTATTTCTGCTTATCTCTTTCTATTCTTTCTCTAACTCACTCTAAAAGTACACTCCACTCATACACACACCCAGACACATACACATACAGGCACATACCTATTTACACATGTGCACACTCATCTTATACTTCTGTGGAAGCACATTTAGAGTTCTGTGTTTCATCCTCTTTCTTCTTGATGAACAACTCAAAGTCTATATATTGTTTTTATCTCCATTTCTTCCCTTAAATACAAAGGCACATTTTTCTTCTTATGTGACATTTGAACTTTGTCATTTGCTTATGGTCTGCTACTATGCAAAACTTCCTTACCACAACTCTCTGTCTTCTGTTCTTTTCTACTAAGTAGCTACTAAAAACTGCAGATATAGATACAGATTTTTAAAAAACTATCGTCACAGCCTTTAATCTAAATCTTCATGAAACAGTGCTAAATGTTTTGTGCTACTAATATTAGAGTATGTCTGTTAACATGGGACTCTATAAGCAACAATAAACTAAATTCTTACTATGCCACACCCTCCATGCATACTCAACTTATATTTTACCTCTTTTTCTCCCACATAACACACCCTAAGCCCCAGAGGTTGGTAGATGTTGTCTAGGAAAATGTTTAAGAGAAACAGGACAATGACACCCTCTTTTCTGTATTCTTGGAAATTGTGCTGAATGTCGTGGTTCCTACATCCAAAATTATGGGTCCCCAGTCCCTGCAGTCTACTTAGCTAGCTCTCATTTGCCTCTAAGTCAGAGAACTCTCCCCGAGCTGCTGGGAACAGAGTTACTAGCTTTAAAAAGCATAGTCTGTATTTCCTATAATAGTCAACTTCCTTTCTGGCCAATTTCTTCCAATTAGTCTTCAGCAGATCTCCCAGTTAACATAGACTTCAATCTATCATTCTTTTCACAGCATTCTTGAACTTTAGCCTGGAAAATATTTAAGCCAGTGTAATTGGTTACAAAATTCATGTGGCTATTTGAACAGGAAGCTGTTCCCTTTATTATAACAGTAGAGGGAGAGATTTGTTCAAAACAAAGACTGTAAATAGGCAGGCATGAACCAGAGGCATCTTTTGTTTCACCCACACAGTAATTACATATGGTTTTCAAAATCAGCAATGCCTGAGCATACTGTTCATTTTCTAATTTCTCTTCCCTCTACTCTTTCCAATCTGTGGTCTGTTTCATTCATTCATATTACTTTCCTATCTTCTTAGGCAAACTGTAAACTCTAACGTCTCTGTTGACAAATATGCCTGTGACTTGGGATTGACATAATAAAGTCTCCCAAAGTCACCCAAATCCTAATCTCCATGACTTGAAAACATATCACCTCATCTGGTATGAAGACATCTACAAATACGATTATTCAAAGTATTTTAAGATGGAGCATTATCCTGTATTATCCAGGCAATTCAACATAATCACTGGGTCCTTAGAAGAAGGAGACAAGAAGGTCAAAGTCAGAAAAAAATAAAAAGTAACAACAAAGCAAAGGTTGCAGTGATGGGCTTTGAGGATAGAGGACTGAGTCAAGCATGACAGATGGCATGCAGAAAGTGAGAAGCATCCAGAAACAGAGTCTCCCTTAAATCCTACAGTCTCAATGCATACTTGACAGCTAGCACTGGGGTATTAGAGCTTAAGATTCACATCAGAGTGCTGAGCCTACTATTAAAGCATAATAAATTTTAATGAAACCACTAATTGTGTGACATTTTGTTACAATAGCATTAGACAATACACACATTATCCAAAAGACTTTTGCAAAAGCAAATTCACCCTTGTTTGCCCAGTATCTTTCCTACTTTGTCTTGGTGGTCATATTTTTGTAGGTGTAGGCACTAAGTACTGACTCATTACAGTGAGATTCAATCACTGCTTTTATATATTTATATATTATATCTCATAAACTAATCTTAGTAAAATAATAGCTTCCATGTGCTTCAGACCGTTATGCAACAAGTATTCTTCCACATAGTTGCCAGGTGGAAATTCACTGTTCTAGATGGTGTTTCTATTGCTGTGAATAAAGACCATGGTCATGGCAACTTTTACAAAGTAAAACATTTAATTGCTTACAGATCAGAGGTTTAGTCCATTATTATCATGGTGAGAAACATGGCACCAAGCAGCTAGAAATGGTGTTCAAGAGGTAACTGAGAGTTCTACATCTTCCTGCAGGCAGCAGGAAGAGAGAGTGACTGGGCCTAGCTTTATCATTTGAAACCTCAAAGCCTACCCTTACTGACATACTTCCTCCAACAAAGCTGCGCCTGCTCCAACAAGGCCACTAAGAATGCCTCTCCCCATTAATCTATGGGAACCACTCTTATTCGAATCACCACATTTGCCAAAGTAAACTGTTTTGTTTTTTTTTTCCTTTGTTTAGGCTTTTTGCAATCTCCATCTGGATATTGTCCTTCATACCTGCCCTGTCATACCTATGGGTACATGAGCACTTCATTCTACTTGTCTCTGTTCCTTTTCTCTATTTGTGTAGCTTGCTCTCCCTTACCTCAGTGTCTGCAATAAGGATGCACTGTTGTCTGACATGCTTCTCACTGCTGCTTACAGTGAATACACAGATCTTGGTAGTAGTGCCTGAGACTCAGAAGCACCTAATAAACAGTTGCAAAAGCTTCCTTTTGCATTTGCAGCACAATAATCACAATAAACAAAGCAGACATCTCTTACGTTCTAGGCACTGCAAAAGAAAAGCTCTTTGCATTGAACTAATCCAGGCATAATTCTTTTTAACTGTCACCTGTGAAATGGAACTTGGTTTGACATATGTCAGTAAAGCTATAGACCACAGAGACACAAATGATGTGGCTTTTCTTCCATATTTGCAGATCAGCCACAGCAGACCTGGATTGCAAAAGAGAGAACGCTAACAGATGCTGTCCCTGGAGAATCTCCGAGTCGACCAGGTGTAAAGGCTAAAAAGGGTACATGAAATAGGAGCGTAGGATGGAGCACCTGTTGGTGTGTCTTCTGTTGTGATTGGCTGCTCTCGAGTTTAATCTGAGAAAGTCAGCAAAGGGAGAGAAAAACTGGGCCATTGCCCACAGCCAGGTATTTAAAGCAAACAGGAGACAGCCTGCATGAACTCAGATGAACATTTATCATTTTGTTTCATTATGAGAAATTATGTCAGATTATCCTGGATTCTTACATAGTGGGGATTCAGACAGATGCCTCCTCTCCTCTTTGCTTTATGTCCTACACACCTCGCCTAAACAAACACTGGAGCGCTATAGAAGTATCCCAGTACAATATCTCAAGGAAATCAGGTTCATATGCTTTACTTTCACTAGCCTAGTAGCTTAAAAGATTTGATTGCCTTTATGTAACACTTACAAAACAAATACAATTCCCCACTCTTCCAAATAACTGCAACTGCTTTTCTGTTTAGGTTTCTTATCTATGACACATGCAATGTTTTTTTCAAATGTCTCTCTCTCTCTCCCTCTTTGTGTGTGTGTTTGTGTGTGTGTCTGTGTGCGTGTATGTGAATCTGTAGCAGCTTACATGTCAAAGGAGCCTTTCCTGATGTCTTAAAGTTGGAGATCTTGACATAGATTATTATAAACTATGTGGATATGCTCAAGGTAATTATGAGAGTTCATAGAAGTGAAAGAGATTAAAAGTATGATACAATAAAATAGTGAATGCTACAATTTAAAAGAGGCAGCCTACAGATTAGATCAAAACATGTAAAAGCCGTATACATTGTTGTGGTTTGATTATGAAGTGTCACTCACAAAGGCTTGTGTGTTGGAGGCATAAACCCTAGCTGGTGGTCCAGCTTTATTTCAAGTAGTCTATATAAAATCAGCTTACATGTCTATCAATGGATTAGTAAAGAAATGTGATATAAACATACAATAGAATACTATACACCCTTACAAACTAAGAGATGTCACTTCCAAACATGAAGTGTGGAATATGTTATCATAAAAGAACTATGTTTGAAACATTGACAGATGTGTTTGTGTCTTTCCCCAAAGTCATAAATGACTGATTAATAATAAACTCACAATCTATATCAGTTTTCCTTGGCTTCAGTTTGACAAGTAATCCTGATTTCCCTAATAGCATGCCAAAGCCAAACATAACTTCCTTTATTCTCATCTTGACTACTAATATCAATTCTCAGAACACATATCACAAAATAAATATATCTGTATATAGGTCATATAATGGCTGTAAAAGTGTATGAGAAACCACAGAAACGTTCAAAGAATTACAAAGAAGAGAAGGACCAGGCAGGAGGCTGATAGAGACACAAAGAGAATGTCTGTGAGAGGCACTGGTGCAAAGCTAAGCTGCAGGCATGAGCAGAGTTGTACTGACTTTGGACAAACTGAACTGCCAGGGAGCTGTGGGACTGGCTGTAACCAGAAAGTACAGGACCAGGGTGGATGGCCAGCAGAGATGGCCGGCTGGAATTCAAGTAGACCACATTAGCACTAGGGATAAAGCTAAGTTGGAACTCAGGGGGCCACTGGGGATCCCTGCCCATCTGGCCCTTAATGCACACCTTGAGTGGTCAGATCATGGTCTAGGTGGTGCCAGAGAGATGATGTTGGTCACATGAACAAGATGTAGAGTCATCTGGTTCTGTTTTCACTCAGAATGAATCATAAGATGCTGGTACAATGGGGCTCTGAGAACAAGATATGGCCTGAGTTTTAAAGTAGCACACAGCCTGATCTCAATACATATTAATGGAAATAATCTCAACACAGCAAGACAAATACCACGTTTTCTCATGCAGAATTTAAAACAAATGGAATTCATAGAAGAAAAGTACAGCATAGTGGTTATGGGTGAATGGGAAATAGAGGAGATGAATAAATAAATGATGGTTCAAATGCACCAAATCTTGGAAAGGAAGAATACAATTGATTGCTATGAGAAGGTGTCTTCTAATAACATCAGAAACTGCGCTCATAAAGTCTCACCAACATGACTACCCAAATGTAAACTGAACAAGAAGGATATCAATGTACATGGATAGAGTGGATAGAGAGAAGTCCAGGAGGCCTCAGCTCTACAAAAAAAGAACTACAATCATCTGAAGAATGCTGGGAGCGGCAGGAATAGTCTTCACCACGGAAGAGCACATCAGTTGGTTACTCAATACCCAATACCAACGGTTAGCACTAAAAATGTACAAAAAAATGTAACAATATACAAACCAATCAGCTTATATTTAGGAATATATATGTGATAACAATTAATGAAAGAAATTGAAAATAGCAAGAAGAGGATTTAGAGGGAGGAAAAAGAACAGGGAAATGATATGGAAATGATATATCAAAATCTTAAAAAATAGAACAAATTATTAAAAATTAAAAAAGTAAAAAGGTACATGATATAATGGATATAGCTAATAATATTATATAGTCTTATACAATTCAATAAAATTTAAATGCTCTCATAAAAGGTACTAAATATTTGAGGTGATATGTTATTTTGATTTAATTTTTCTTCATTGTACTAAAGTTGTAACAATACTTTATATTCCATAAATTTATTCAGTTTAGTATCATTTTATAAAAGTACAAATAAAGTGAACTGAGAATGTAGAAAAGCAAAAACCGAAAACCAACGATGAAAATATATTCCATCATGACTGAATGAGTGGAGGTTATGTAAGACTTCTCATTTTCAAAATTCATTGATCTGCACTCTAATGTAATGGTGTGAAAAGTTATGTCTCAGTAAAACATATTTTTATATAAAAAAGGAAGCAGGAGGTGAGGAATAATGATCCCAAAAGACCATTCAGTTGTGAGGGATAGGTATAAAATTCAAGTAATTAGAATATAAATTCATGTTCAGGTATACTCTCTCTTTTTGAGTGAATATTAGATGAGATCAAGTTCTTGGCATCTGACATAAGCTTGAAGAATTACTTAGCTTTCCTGAACCTACAATTCTTCATTTGTTAATGAAGGGAATAAATTATTTAAATTATTTAAATTTAAATTATAAATTATTGTAAATTATTTTAAACTTTTTGAAAGAACTGTTTTATTTCCCTTGAATGAAGATTTACATGAACCTTCATCATTAAAGAAATGAATGAAAATGGATTTTTAAAAGATTGCTTCCTTGGTTGACATGGCAGAAAGCTAGATTTTGCTCTCCCAAGTTGAGTCCTTTAGGTATCTCTTTAGACAAGGTCAACAAGGTTCACTGTAGGAAGCCTGAGTCTACATGCTTCCAAAATATGTAGAATAACATGAGCAGATGACTCAGAAGAAATAAGGATTAGCAAGTTTAATAGATGAACACAGTAGTGACTTATATAATATGGACCAGACAGGACAAAGGGTATAGTAGGGTCCTTTTTCTTTATTTCATTTGTACTTCCAACATTTACTTTTTGAAGCCTTGAAATGCTTGACACCTATTTCCAGACATTCTGTACTTTAGTGTCTCTATGTCAGGGGCAAATCTCCAGTGTAAAGATTGAAAAAGGAGACTCTAATAACAGAAGATGACCAGCCATGGGCCACGTCATTTTCTTTACTTCATTCATATTTTCTTCTTAATGCATGTAAAATCCTAGACAACTATAACTGATTTGCTTAATAACTGACCTTAAATAACCAGTGATGCTAACATGCATTTATTTTGTCACTTGTCAGAGAAACCCCATTGAAATTGAAAGTTTCTTGGAAAAAAAAATCATGGCAAGACTATCTGTCCCACATCCATTCTTCTCATTAGGCCCCAAGTTATTGCTAAAGGAAATGTCACAAAACTACCCTTGAGGAGTCTGAAAGAAAAGCAGGATTTAAGTGCTAAGTTTCCGAGGCAACTTAGGTTTCTGAAAAAATGAGTAGTAATTTTAAAAAGCTTTTGAAGTAAAAAGAATTCTTTATGTTTTTCAAACAGATTTCATACATATTTTCACTTTATTACTCTATATGAGTCTGAGGAATAAACATAAGAAGTCAAGAAAGAATTAATTCAAGAAACAATTCTAACATGTGGGGTCATGGGTATATGAGTGAATGAGTGGAAACTTTTTTCAAGAATTTGAAAATAAAGTGTACTATGTGAGAGAAGTCAAGACTGGACATGAGGCAATAAACTAGATCAAAAAAGTGACTTGTAAGGTATGTGAAGAAGTTTAGGCCATAACCTACAGTGAAGGGGACATGAAACAATTTAGAAAGTGGCAGGGAGGATATATGAAGGATAAACACCTGTAAAATACCTTCTACATTATCTAATGTGGAAAGATAGTATGACTAGAAGAAAAGCACTAACATATCAATGTTACAGGAGTCACTCAGTTGAGACATGATGAGGAGGCAAAAGAATTGGTAAGGATAAGGAAGAGCTATTCCAGACAGATTGGACAGTAAAATTTAAATAAGCTAGTGGGAAAGACCTGAGAAAAGGATTCTAGGATAAAATCCTGTTAAAAAAAAAAACTGGATGCCCAATTAAAGAAACCAAAAATATATATGGCAGAAGTGTTGTCATTGAGGATGAAGAATTCTGGCTTATACAGGCTAATTTTTTTTCACCTGCATGATGTTAAAAAAAAGAAGAGCTCACTGAGACACTTCGAGGCTAGTATTCATAACTGAGCTATCAAACGCTATAGGGTTTGACTTCACAAACACACAGTAGTTTAAGTGGTTGGATATGTTTCCAGAAGATCATAAAATTAGTTTAAATTTTTTAATGGCTGTTTTATGCATTTGGAATGCAGGAAAAGGTATTTTTCCAGCAGAATGATGAGCTAGGTTTTTGTTTTGATGAGCTAAGATGTTTGAAGAAAGCAACTTTGTCAATGGAAACTGGATGAACCTTTGAGGCCCTCTTAAGAAATTGATTTTATTTTCTTTTTTTGTGTAATATTTTTTCATTTTTCCTTTTATTGAAATTATAGTCCTTTCCCATAAAATGTATCATGATTATAATTTTTCCTCACTCTAATCCTTCCAATTCCTCCTGTCTCTCCTCGCCTTTTAATCTTCTCCTTTCTGCCCCCTCTTCAAAACTTCATGAGCTTGGAGGAGTGGTATTTGATGGAGACATCCCATTTAGACTTTCTCTGCACAATGTTTGACTGTGGGTCTCTGCATCTGTTTCTATCTACTGCCAGAGGAAGCCTCTCTGAGGATGAGTGGATATGTTACTGATCTGTGAGCATACCAGAATATCATTAGGATTCATTTAATTAATTGTAGAGGAATTTTAACCCAGAAATGTGGGTGCCCTGGCAAATGATCACATCCAAAGATCTTCTAGGTGTGTGATCTGGCTGGAATGATACATTTTTAATCCATCTGGCTGAAATACAGTAACATCTTTAGTACAAACCTTTAATCCTAAACAATGAAGGTAAATTTAGTTTGTAGAAGGAAGTACCCATGTTTGAAGTGACACCTAATTGAGGGGCAGACAAAGTGACATATCAGAGAAAGATTTGACAGAATGAGTCAGAGATAAGATACACTGACTCATGAAAACAGACAGGAAAGAGAAGCTAGTTAAGAGCAGTACAGTCAAGTTGAGACAGGCAAGTAGGGTACAGGAGAGAGAGAGAGAGAGAGAGAGAGAGAGAGAGAGAGAGAGAGAGAGAGAGAGAGAGAGAGAGAGAGAGAGAGAGAGAGAGAGAGAGAGAGAGAAGACAATAAAGTTGAGTTCAGCTGAATTCAGTTCAGTCAGTTGGAAGTCAGTGCAGAATCAGTGTAGTGGAACTGAGTTGGTGCAACAGTTTGTGACATGTTGGTCATTGCTCTGCTTCTTTATTTTGATGCCAATTACTGGCTCTCAAGATCTGGTTACACCTATCCTTACTTTGTAAAGCTGCCTAAGATATTTTACCTGGTTGGCTGATTAAAAGCCTATAGCTAGGCAGGGCAGAATGGGGTAGGTGTGGCTAAGGTTCTCAGGCTTTTGAGGACAGGAGAATATTGGAAACAGATGGAGATGGGAAGAGAGGAAGAGGGAGTATGCCTTGATGATTTAGGTGGAGAAGGAACCCAGTGGGCAAGGAGGAAGAATTCTGAGGATGGTGTGGAAGGAAAAAAACCACCCAGATTTAAAAAAATACAAGAAAGTATAAGATTATGGATGGAAGGTAGTCCAGATAAAGGTGGTTAAGTAAGATGCCATTGGATGGGGACTGGGAGATGGATGGTGAGGTTATTGAGACAATGTACGTGAAATATCTGCCCAGCCCAAAGTGAATAAGGCAATCATAAAATTTAACAGGTATCTCTGTCTTATTATTTGTGGGTTAAATAATACCACTACAACGATTATAGGATGAATAACAATAAACATTATATACCCCAACACTTTTTTTTTTATTTACTACAGCAGTGGCAGTTGAGTTCATGAGTTTGTGCAGTTCAGTGCGGGTCAGCAGAAGCAGTTTCAGCTGGAGAAGAAGTCAGATTATAACAAATTTCCAAAGTTAGTATGAAGCCAAGTAGTGCAATTCTATCAGAAGACAAGAAAAGCCAGTTTGAATCAGTTATCTTAGAGAAGAGTTTTAAATTAAAACAGTTGAGTTGAACCAGAGTTCAGAAAGAACTAGAAAGGGTGAGCAGATTCAGCAGTAAGTCTCCAAGATGACAATTGCAGCTGGCAAATAAAATATGCTTTTACAATTAATACTTTTTTGTTTTTGTTTGTTTGTCTTTAAACCAGTAACATTTGGTTTTACTCTAAGTCTCTGGGCTATCTGGTCTCTGATTCTTGCTTACCCAAGCAGTCTTGACATGGGTTCTATTTTGTGAAGCTGGTCTTATGTCAAATCAGATACTGGCTGCCTACTCCCACAAGTTTTGTGTCACCGTTGCCCTAGAATATTTCACAGATAAGGCAGATTTTAGCGTAAAGGTTTTGTGGCTGGGTTGGTATCTATGCTTATCTTTCAGTAGCCTGATTCAATATTATACCTGTCAGTGTGACTAAGATCAAGTCACAGCTCATGCTACTGAGGATATGGAGCAAGGGGAACACTCCTCCATTGCTGGTGAGTGTGAAAACTTGTACAGCCACTATGGAAATCAATATAGCTATTCCTCAGAAAGTTGGGAATTTATCTACCTCAAGATTCAGTCGTACCATTACTGAGCATATACCCAAAGGATTCTCTATCTTACCACAAGGACACTTGTCCAGTCATGTTCATTGCAGCTTTATTCATAATAGCCAGAAGTTGGAAACAGTGTAGATGTTCCTCAACAGAAGATGGGATAGAGAAAACCTGGTACATTTACACAGTGGAGTATTACTTAGCTCTTTAAAAAAAATGACATCATGAAATTTTCAGGCAAATCGATGGAACTAAGAAACAGTCATTTTGAGTGAGGTAACCCAGACCCAGAAAGACAAATATGGTATGTATTCACTCTTGTAAGTGAAGATCAGCTGTTAAGTAAATAACAAACAAGCTACAATCTGTAGACCCAGAGAGGTTAGGTAGAGAGGAGGCATCTAGGGGGCATGCAGGGATCTCCTGGGAGGGGAAAATAGAATGAATAGATTTTATTGGACAGAAGGGATTAGAGTGGGGGAAGGGTTCAGGTTGAAGGGAAGATGGGGGTGGAGAGAGTGAGTGCAGAAAGAGAGGTTGGACTTGTCCAATATTTGGTAGTTGTGTGGAAACCTAGTGCAGTGGAAACTTCCTGTAATCTATGATCCTAATGAGAACTAGTAATGGGGACACAGTGTCTCTAATGGCCATCTCCTGTGGCCAGGAGAGGCTTTCATTGGTGGAATGGGGTTACATTCATTTGTGTTCTTGACCACGGGAGTACCATGGAAATCCCCAAATAACACAGGCTGTTGCTAACACAAAGGGTTGCTGTCAGGAAACTGACAGTGTTATCCCATTGCTGAGAACAACACCCACACAATTCACTGAACATGGAGAAATTATCTTTTATTACAAGCCAAATCTCAACGATGCAAAAGAAATGTATGAGGATTAGTCAGTAATTTCTGAAGGAGACCAAGTGGATTTGTGCTTTGTAGCTAATAGATACTCAGTGAGGATTATAGTAGTGTTTTTATTTAGAAGAGCAAAGTGTTTAACAGCTGTAAGTAATTCTACACAAGAGAGGTCTCTGAAATGCTTCTCTGAAAACTATCTAGCATCTGTTTAATTAAACAAAGAAACAATGTAATTGGGAATTTTCACTTCAATGAATCTACTCAATTCATTCCCCCTGTATCAGAAAAAAAATCCATTATAAATCATTCTGAGAGTGAAACTATTGACTCTTCTGATTATTCCATTTTGTATTTTCAACAAAAAGCTGTGAAGAAAGGAAGTGGTTAGGTTTAAAAATTTATTATTTTGACTGAAGGGCTAGGTCATATACCTAGGAATTTAAATAAGTTAGCAAATTACCTTGTGGCCATTTATGTTCATTAGGATTCATTCAGAATGCCACAAGATTTAATTAGCTGCATGGGTCTAAATAGCTTTGGTAAAGTAACTGTGTAAGGTGAATGCTAACCTCTGAAAAGGAATGTCGATCCTTGGATCCTTCTATAACATCACTTCCATTCTTCCAGTGATCTGGTTTGATAACTTTTTTTAAACTATTTTTTTTGCTTGTTAAATATATATTTTGTGCCAAAACTTGGTACATGTTCTGTTTAGGATGAGAAATTAAGATAAGGATCTGAGAAGAACTGGCAGAGGGTGAAACACTATCAAAATACATTTCATCTTCTTTTTTCTCCAGTAACACAGGGAATAAAAAGAAAATAGTAAACTAAAAGAAAATAAAAATTAAACTCATATGTGCCTTTTAGGGGTAATTATTGTGGAAAAAGACATGACTATTGCCTTTAACTATTCTTTATTCACCTGACTACATAGTTTAATGCTTGTGAATCATTCACATCTTTGCTTAGATATGTCACCCTTTCTTTTCCAACCCTGGCTTTCTTGGTAATGTTA
Organism: Pachyuromys duprasi; assembly: GCA_028658305.1. Lineage (NCBI taxonomy): Eukaryota > Metazoa > Chordata > Mammalia > Rodentia > Muridae > Pachyuromys > Pachyuromys duprasi. Next base: position 47,632,009 of record CM053762.1, on the reverse strand, counting down.
GTGTGTCTGAAGAGAGCTTGGATGCTTAACAGACAAAAGTGTGAGACAAGCCACAGTGGGCTTTGAGTAGATGCTAAACCCCCACAGGGGACTGAGAGAGGCTTACTCATGGTGACATGAAATCCAGGCAGATGTATCAACCCCCACAACTCTGTAGAGTCACCTGGAACACCCTTATGTTCCCCACATAGCCCATTATTACTTTCCTTTGTCTCAGCTGACCACTACTCATTTCAGCAGGCTTAACTGCCAACTCAGAGCTCACAGCTTCAGCTAGTCCAGCTAACCAGCTTGTCCAGGGATCACCTGTTTTTACAGGTCTTTGGGGATGGGAATCTAGTCCTCACACTTGGGCACAAGGTGGATTATGTATGAGGCAGCCAATCTCCAAAGCAGGGCCACAGTCAAATGGCTGCTGACAGAGAGCAAATCCATGGCATTCAAAGATGAACTCCCATATAAGTTTTCTAATAACAGGTACTTATCCCTGAGCAAATGCACATATGAGACAAGCTAATGGACTCTCAAGTTATACACATACATGTGTGTATATGTACATAATAGTAATTTTACACTAGAGGTGAATTTGAGAGGGATGAGGAATGAGTGAGAAGGAGAAATAAGGGGTAGGTGTGATGTAGATGCAGTGCTCACGTGTGAAATTTAAAAAAAAAACAACTAAAACACACAAAAAAACTTACAAAAGAATCAGACAAACAAGAATCAATGGCAGACATTCTTTCTGATTAGGATGATCTGAATTTGACCCTTTCCCTTCCCTTCGTATTTCCCCTCCCTTCCTTTTCCTTCTCCTCCTTTCTCTTGCCCCTTTGTTCCCATTGAGCATATTTTGACATTTCTGTACCTGTTCCAAAGAAAGTCCTGATTTTCCTCATGATCAGGCACTAACACCTTGTCTATATCCTGCTTTTCTTCCTGTTCTTACTTTATCTGTGTAGGCTCTGAGTGGGGAATTGGAAGGGATGTTAGGGTAGGAACCAAGAACCAAGAACCACGGGTTTGCTTCCACTCTGCTGATAAGCAGCTGTAGGTGAGTCAGGGCTTTAAGCCTGCTGGTTTCTTCATCATCTGTGGAAATCTATAAACATGCCTTCATGCTCTATTAAAAGGTCTTTCTATTTTTTTCATTCATGTCTCAGCATCTGTTGAATCTTTGCTACTATATTCTGCCTACAAAGAACATTTTAAAATCACTTCAGCTAATATATTCAAGAAGTAGATGCTGCAGTTTGACATTATAAGCTTATAAAACTTGAAATCATCTTTGAATTAAAACTGTTTGCCAAGTACACACATATTGCTTAACACTCATTATTTTCTGAGCCATCTAAGTGACTTGGTGCTCATTAATTTATATATTAATCATATTACCGTTTTAGAAAAAATAATTCTAAAAGTTTAACATAATAATTTTACTGACTATAATAAATTTTACTAAGGGCATATTAAAAAATGTATTTTATTGGCTCCTGTATCTCTGTGCACTATAACAGTCACTCATGTAACTAATGCAATCTATGGTTGATGATGACTCATTTGGTTTCCCAAATTTGCATGCTCATTGCCATTAATGTATTTGAATTCCCTTTTCCAAGTAACACCTTGTGTTAAATGGGTTTATATCTTTAAACTATTCATCCTGTCTTAGCTAATTTCCTTATTGTTTTGACCAAATAACTGACAGGGAGAAACTTAAGAGATGGAGGGATTATTCCATCTCACAGTTTGAAGGAACATAGTCCATCATAATGGCACGAGTGTAAGGTGGCTGATCACACCACATCCACAGTCAGGAACAAGAGAGAGATGAATGGTGGTATTTATTTGATTTTTTTCTTTTTTATTCAGTCCCAGATCTTGTCTGTGGAATGATACTGCCTATATTTAGGGTGGATCTTCCCACACCAACTAACCCAGTTTAGAGGTTTCCTCACAGACATGCCCAGAGATTGGTTTCTATAGTGACTCTAAAGCCTATAAAATCAACAATCATGTTTAAGTACCATACACACCATATTAATAACATATATCTGTATGTGTCAATGAAATGCTAAGATAATTCATCTCAAAAGACTGGTATCCTAAATCCCATGTACACCTACCAGTTGAGATGCGCATATAAAATATGAAACATGAAAGAAAAGCTGCTGTCTTATCATGGTTATTTCAGAAAGTTTTTCTTTTCAACATCAACTCTTTTCTCCCTGATAAGGAAGTTGTATTCATGGTTGTTGGTCAAGGGCCCACATGTAGGATCTACCTGTAAGGGTTAGCTTTAATGGTTTGCAGTGATAAAAGCTGTTTCAGACTTCATAGCATGAGAAAAGATGCTCCACATGAATTATCTAGGCAATCGATACAAGATTTAAACATCTCAGCCTTTGGAAGAGCTTTTCTGTTTATCTTCTTTTACACCTCAGGGAGGGCACAGTCAGCGACAAAACTGGAAGGCAGCTCCTAATCCAATATTTCTTCTGATGTATTATCTGTGTGAGGCAAACGATCTAAACACACAACAAGGATTTGTGTAGCGGGGGGAGGGGGGATTGATACCAGAGGTCAGCAGACAATCACCTGCAGACTAGATTTGACCTGCATGTGTTTTGTAAGTAGCTGCAGGCACAGCTATGTTGATAGCTATCCCTATTGCTTGGCTACTTTTCTGTAAGGCAGAGTTCTTTAGTGGTCAGAAGAGGAGGAGGAGGAGGAAGTACAGCCCACAAAGTTTAAAATATTTACTATCTCTTCAGAAAAAAAAATCTTCAAACTCTGCTTAACAGATCTTCAAGTGTTTGCACTCGTTATTTATTTTATCTTTAACTTCAGAACAAACTTAGTGATTGGTGTAAAAATATGCTTCTTACTATGTTGCCTCTTACAGTCAAATATTCTTGTGGGGAGTAGATAATACAATGCACTGAAAATTTTCAGAGTAGTATTCACACGGTTAATTCCATTCTGTTGCTCACAGCAATTTTCAAATTTTTGTTTTTGTTTTTATTGTGTGTGTGTGTGTGTGTGTATGTGTGTGTGGTACATGCAGGTACTCAAGAAGGACAGAAGAGGGCATTGGATCACCTGTGTTATGCCCAGTTCTCAAACCCCAAAAGACCTGGAATAGACTCCGCTGTAAATACATGAGGTTTTTAAATTGTATACGTGTTTGAACATGGCATGCAAACTTTCTGTGGAAACAGGAGAGGAATGTGGCCCCGAGGTCTAGGGATACAGAGTTTTTAAAGGGGAAAAAATGCAAGCAGGGGCTCACATGCTTTGGCGTTACATGATTGGGTAAGGGAGATTGACTTTTGAACTGATTGGTCCACTTTAGGCACCAAGAATACAAACAGTTCTGGCCTGGTCATGTGGATCCGTTTCCTAGAAACTGTATAACTAGTGGGCGGGGAAAGATTGCATTAAGCTAGTTTATTTTCCCAGGTGACTGGACATATCTCCCTTTGGCTGGCCTTACTCCAGGCTTTTAAACTTAAAATAATAGCCACTGATTTGTAATACTTTAGTCTCTCGCCTGCAGCTGGGTTGCATGCGGTTGTGAACGTCCCAACATGGGTATATCCTCTGGGAAACAGTAGTCTCTGAACTGCTGGGTCACCTCTCCTGCCCCATTTGCAGCTTTTTATGTGTCCCAGTGAAGCAGGTAAACTCCACAAAGTGTTAGCACATACAATTGAATTCAATTCTTTTGTTAACATTCTAATTTTAAAAGTTTCCCAGAGAATTAAGAAAAAAATTAGTGCAGAGAAGATTTATGTATCCTCCACCCATTTTCTCCAGTGGTTCTCATGCAATGAAAACCTAGGAGTTTGACAAGAGTAGACTATATGTGCTCTTTTTTTCCCTAGGCCATTTATTTACAGATTCATGCTGCCACCATCTCCAAGATTTTTTTGATTAATCTGTCTTGCATGAACTCAGTGGCTAGCTCTTCTACCTCCCCTCCTGAGAGGGGAGCAGACTTACCAGGCCACAGAGAAAGACAATGCAGCCACTCCTGATGAGAGCTGATAGACTAGGATCAGAAGGAAGAAGAGGAGGACCTCCCCTATCAATGGACTTGGGGAGGGGAATGGGAGGAGGTGAGGGAGGGAGAGTGGGATTGGGAGAGAATGAAAGAGGTGGCTACAGCTGGGATACAAAGTGAATAAACTGTAATTAATATAAAAAATAAAAATTAAAAGAAAAAATTTAAAATATTAAAATAAACCAAAAATCATGTCATGAGTAACCAATTGTAATTTTTGAAAATAAATGCCAAGACAAGATCCAAGATGGCTGCCACAAGAGGACACTGTGTCTGAGGAGTAGGACAGCAGAAACAATGCAGCGAACAGGAGACTGAACTCTGGGACCTAAAACGCCAGCATTTGTGATTACCAGGTGAGCAGAACTCTTATGGTGAGAAAATTAAGTGGGAAAACCCTAGGGACACCCAGTTATTACCTGGAAAATTCTCTGGGTGACCAGCAGCTCACAGCTCTGATTTGAATGAGCAGCCCCGCGGGGTGCCTGCACGCTCCATAATAGACTGGATCACACAGTCTTGCGGGCAGTCTGAGGAGGAAACAGGTACCTTTTTCACTGACCTGCACACTGCGGGCGCACACCGCATGCTTCTGCCCACAAAACCTCAGTCCCTGTGTGAGTCCGCGGGCAAGTCTGGGAAGGACCCGAGTTCTGCTTCAACCCATGGGTGTACAGCAAGCACACATCGATCGCCAGAACCACCCCAGGATGAGAGGGTCGGGGGACCATTTTGACCAGTCTGCACACTGAGGGTAAACACTGCACGCATCCACAAATAAAAACCTCAGTCCCTGTGTGTGTCCCCGGGCCAGACAGAGAAGGCCTCGGGCACCATTTCAGACAGGCCTGCATACAGCATATGCACACCAACCCAAACCCACTGTGTGTGCCCCAAATATCATTTCAGACCGTGGTGCACAGCCCCTGGCCCAGAAGGGGGCACCAAATCTCCATTCCAGGGGAGAGCCCTTAGCAGCAAGCCCAGGGCCGAGTGCATAGTCCCCAGCTGACATCTCAAACCTGGTCACTCAGACTCTAGCACAGAGTGAGGAATAAAGCCTCCAGACCAGAGGGGTGACCAGCCTGCAGTGCTCACAGCTTCTAGCACAGAGCACAAAGCCGGGCACACAGAGCCCACAAGAGAGTTCAATTGAGATACAACACACACTAACAAACCACCGGAAATCCCTGATCTTCTTGAAGAATACTC
>CM053762.1:47608563-47626234 GCA_028658305.1 Pachyuromys duprasi | reverse complement strand
TGATATAAAAATAAATAAATTAAAAAAAAGAAAATTAAATACAGTCTGAATGCATGCCTGAGGTTCAGCAAGCCAACAGGCCAGCAATGACAAATCCTATGTCCCTACAGAGAAGTCAATGAAAACTGAAATAATTATAATCAACTTTGAAAGGGTCATTTAAAAGAGCCAATGGTTTGCTCTTTGGCCATGGGAAACCTGAACAGCTCAGATGAAGAAACATGACACTGTAGAAATGACTGAAAAAACCTTGATTGTGCTTTAATTCTTCTTCCCTAAACATCCCTGACAAGGAAGAACTCAGGAGAACAAAAGCTTGAGCTTTTCTCAGGTTCTTGGTGACTTTCTGTGAAGAAAGACTTCACTGCAGAGTATTATGAACACTGGTTCTTACCTGAATTTGTATCCTGCTTTACCTTAAAATGAAACTAAAAATGATTTCTAAGGAAATCAGTTAAGAACAACATAGATGAATTATAGTCTCAGCGCAACAGTACTGCTGACAATTACATGAAGAAATACGTATGTTGCGACATTCTCATTTGCCAATGGTCTTCGGCCAACAAGTTGTGGATGAATTGCAAAGCACCTTATAACATCTCATTCCCTTTAATATTTTACATGATCAATTTACTAAAATACCAACAAATGTAATTAGTTACTATTATTCTTAAATTGCTCTTATTAGGTTGCTTCTATATCCAAAAATATGGAGAAGATTAGTGCCCAAGAAAACCTGCTTATGTCATTGTGATGATGCAGAATTAGATGTTAGAGGTGCTATGGTTGAGATGGACTTAAGCTCCTCTCTTATGCATAAACCTGAGCCACATGTGATTGAAGAAAGCTGCATAAATGAGATGAAGCCCAGCCAGAATGTCTTCAGGGGCGAAGAAGAAGTTAAATGAGAAGGGAGGTACAAAAGGAAGAACTCAGATAAGATGATCAAAGATATTATTTGCTCAATCTCTGCTTTGTGATGCTATCTGTATCCTAACTTAAAAATATATAAAGAGCAGTGAAAGTAATAAAGGTTAGTCATTCCTGAAGTGAAAAAAAAGAAATGCCAAGATTATAATTTCTGAGTTATTAATGGTGTGTGTTTATATATGTGTTAAAAATATTCTAGGCTATTTGATGTGCTGGCTTTTCCATTAATCATTAGTATCCTCAATATTTGAAAGTTCTAATTTTGCCATAATCTTAACAGTATTTGATGTTATCACTTTTAAAAAGTTAGTTCTATAGGTGCATGGTGATATGGCTCCATGGTATAATTGTCATTCTCTTAACATAGCTCATTATATTGAACATTTTTAATAATTATTTTTCATTCATATATTTACCTTGTATCTTTAGCCCATTTTTTATCTTTTTCTGCATCATCCCAGTTTTAGCACATGTGTTGCTGAAATATGCACTTTTAACCCATTTTTAATTTCTTTACCCTTAAGTTTTGAGAGTCATTTTTGTGTTATAAATATGAATGGAAACATGCTGGCGATACACATATGTATTGCAGTCAGAGAATTAGCTTACAATGACTTAATCAAATGAACAAAACAGCTTGAAAATCTTTGCTGGAAAAGATGTATATCCTGAAGAAATAAAATTGATTCAACATTTGCTTTCTGGACATAAGTGATGATCTTTAATTTTTCATTAGGCACTAAGAGATATACCCTAACAGGGTAGTTTTATCAGGAAGACATTGCATTTAACTATAGCCAGGCTGCTTCTATATCCTTCCTCTACCATTTCCTGAGTTTGGTTCTAATCCTTGGAGTCTAAAGTACCTAGGCACTAAACTCCAGTTGTTCTCTAGCCTGGGGTTAACAGTACAATAAAACTCAGAGTAATCTCTTCAAAATTATTTTCTCAAGGTCCCACACAAAGAGGGGCACAATCCTTTTTACTTGAACATCACAGTGAAAACCTGACTAGTAAGTTGACTTAATTTCAAAGTGCACAGAGCAAATGTCATCTTTTTGCCGAGTACAAGCCTGCTATAAAATAAAATAAAAGGCTCAAGAATTGAGCAAGGGCTGGGAATGGACAAAGGAGGCAACTAGCAATCTTCTACCACTGTTGTTTGAATAAAAATTTCCATTTCTTAACTCCAATTTAAGAAAATTTCCTTTTCTAAAAAGCCTTCCTTTCCTCCAAACTACCTGTTAAAATATGTTGATTGGAATAGAATTACATCACTTTCCCCTCCTCCTGCTGAGGCCCTCCCAGCCAGCCACCCACTCACCAACCCATCCCATGTTGATAGTCTTAAATTGATGGCCTCTTTTTTCTCTGATTATTGTTGTTACATGTTGTTATATATGTATAAATATATAAATGCAACCTGCTGAATCAATTTTTGTTGTTTGTGTGTGCCTATAAACAGTAGCATTTCAGAACACTGTGCTTAGGTTCATAGCATTTAAGCTTTGTGGGATCAAGAAAAGGCATGAATTCTTTGAGGTCTTTGTTACCCATTTCCGAAGAAAAACAAGAGATTTGAAGTAGGCATGTGCCCAGCAAAGAGTGGGGGAGCCTCAGAATGCACATGGGGACACTCCCCTTTTTAAGAGAGACAACAAAGACAGGAGAAACTTAGAGACAACAATTATAGACTACAAGGAACATTAGGAATTTAGAAAACAAGCAACCAAGCAATCCCAAACCATGTTGTCACAGAGTCCCAGTCAGTGTGTCTGCCCAACACCTCATTTTGTGATATTCTTGCTTATGTATAAAGGCACACAGTCTTTAGTCATACTTAGTTGAACAACATAAATGTACAACTATTCCAGCATTTAAGAAGCAGGAACCCCATTCCTGTTGTTTAATTTTTTATGCTATTATGATTGTCTCAACCCCTTCCCTATATGTTCTATGGGTTCCACTGACAATGGTATTCCGTTTTGCTTTTGTGATCTGATAAATTAATTCAACCTAAAATATTAGTAACTAAATCTGAGTCAGTGTTAAATAAACCCATTTCAATTTTAACAGATGGTATCTCCTTCTTTTACATAGAGGGGTTAGAAATGTAGGAAGGAAGGGAGGGAAAGAGGGAGAGAGAGAGTGGTATGGTGTGGTGTGGTGGAGAGCTGTGCCCAGTAAAAGTGGGGTGGAGGAGTGTCCAAACCCCAGAAATCTCATGCAGAAAGCAGAGAGAGGCAGGAATAGGACCACTCCCTTCTTGCCTGGGTCTGCGTGTTCCTTTACGTGTAGCTGTGTGCCCCACCCTTGCCCCCAGGTAGATTCCCCTCCCCTTTTGAGGTCATGTGCAGCAGTCCCTGGAATTCCTCCTCATGTAAATGAGGCACCCTTAGCCCCTTCACCCCAAATGTTTAAGTAGCCTTTGTTTCTCACCCCCCCCCCAAATTAAATTAGCTGTCTCACTGAAGCCTGATGCCCAAGAGTCTGTTCTCATTTCTTTGATAGGTATCTTTCACCCCAACCATTGCTGCTCCCAAACCCCCCACACAATGGGCAGAAAATGGGGTCCAGATGGCAATAGAGGCTGTCAAAAAGGGGCCAGAACAGTATGTCACATAATTTAGAGCTGGAGTTACAGGCAGTCATGAGACTTTTAGCTTCTGATATGGGCATTGGTTTCCGAACTCAGGTCCTTATGATTGAGAAGCAATAGTTCTGAATTGCTAAGCCATCTCTCCTTCCCTTAACAGATAGTACTTTCTGAAGCCAAGCTTCTTTGTTTCAAGTGCTTGACTTGGTGGTACTATATATGTCTTATGTTTGAAATAAATTCTTTTGGTAACTTAAATCATTTTCTATTTTGGCCATACTTGTAAGTGAAGTGGCTTTGTGAGCCAGGACTGCCAACGCAGTATTACATTTGTATTCCTTGTGTGTTCTAAGATATATATATATTTACCAATAGCACTATACTATAACATCATTTTTCAAACACTGTCTATTTTTGTAAATCAAATATTTTAACATCATACTTATAAACCAACATTTTAAATGAATATTTTTATCTCATGGGAAATGGCATTACTTTGTCTATTAAATAGTTCTGTGCTTTCTCAGGAATGTTAAGCTTAAAAATGATAGCCATATATAATAGCCAGTGGTAACTATTGTTTGAATTAAGCTTTCAGGGCAATAACCAGGATTCTTTAAATGTGGCATAATATGAGGACTTTTAGGAGGGTGGTTCAGCTATGTCAGGGATTGGGATATGTCCCAGAGATTTAACACTGCTGCATAAGTACCATGTGCTGACTGGTTGTTCAACCTTCTACTTAATGTCTTTGTGTATCAAAAAATAAGTTTTATTAGGGCTGATATAGAAGCATTGTTAAGGACTTCTTTGCAAGACCATGGATAGCTTATTAGTGACTACAAACTGAATAAAATTCTCTGGTTTTGAAAGACCAAAGATTTAAAAATTAGATTTTTTTGGTTATTTGTTTAAAGTTTAAAGCACAGGCCTGAATGAAGGCTAGCCAGGTAGAGACATATCCAGCCACCTGCACGGGGGAAAACCAGCCTTACTTCATTCTTTTCCTACTCACTAGAGATAGAGTTGCTAGGAAAATAGCCCATATGGCCAGTCCAGAACTGTTTGTGGTCTTGGTGCCTAAAGTAAACCAATCATTTCAAAAGTCAATTTCCCATACCCAATCATAAAACGCCAAAGCATGTAAGTCCCTGCTTACATTTTTTTTCCCTTTAAAAACTTTGTTCTTCTAGACTGTGGGTCCACATTCCTTTCCTACTTCCACAGGAAATTTTGTGTCCCAGGCTCAAGCACATGTACAATAAACCCTCATGTATTTGCAGTGGAGTCGATTCCTTGTGGTCTTTGGGGGTCTCATGGACTGGGCATAATAGTTTATCTTTCATTTGTTATAAATCCTTACAGAGTGGTGTGTCTTCCTGTGTCCCACCTCATGACAGAACGTTGACGGGCAGTCATGTGCAGGTCTTAAAGAGGTGCTCACAGAACTGTTTTAGTTTAGTTTTTTTTAGAGTATTTTTGTGTTCTTGGCAGAACTATCCTTTTGCCACACATGTTCAAAGTCACTTCTGTCACTCACAGGTTGTTGGTGTATATATCAATATTGAGAAACATTTGCTTTCACATACCATTTTTACCCGAATTCACTGCACTTTGCTCTTAGTGTTGTGGATGTTATAGCTTTGAAAAGTGTATGCTAACAGGTATCTGTCATTATTCTACTATATCAAATAGTTCTTCCACCTTAAACATCATCTGTGTTTGCCTGTTCTTTCTTCTCTCCCTGCTAAACTCTGGCAACCAATGTCCTTTGTTTTTTATATTTTTATATTTTCTAGAGTGTTTTAGTTGGAATCATAGAAGGTAGCCCTCTAGTACGTGCTTTTCTTTCAAAATATAACATGCGTATGTTTCCTCATTGTTTTTTTTATCTCATTTGTTTTTATTGATAAGTCCATTGTTTTGGGTATATTAATTATTTGTTATCTACTAATAATGTCTTGATTGAGTCCAGATTTTTTACAATTATTAATACAGATGTCTTAAAAGTTGTATGTAGGGTTTGGGTGAACATGCAGTTGGCAAACATTGAGGGAAAATAGATATGCTGAAGTGTTGTGTTAATAGCACATGTAGTATTCTAAGAAACTGCTAAACTGTATTTAGAAGTGAATCTAGAACTTTATATTCCAAAAAGCAATTATGAAGTTAATCTTGGTTGTCAACTTGACTGAATCTGGCCTCAAAATAAGGCTTCTGTGTGCTCCTAAATTAATAATAATAATAAGGAGGAGGAGGAGAAAAGAAAAGAAAAAAAAGAATTGACAAGTTGACGTTCTTCATTTACTATGCTGATTCATTCATTTAACTTCCTTCTTCCTTTCTTGGGAAAACATTTATGTGATAGAGCTGGAAAATAGATTTTGGTTCTGGCTAGGTAAATATATAGCAAAGAAAAAAATATAAACAGCAATGATGTCCTGAGAATAATGGAACCCCTGGAAAACAGTCAGTGGGCTTCTTCTCACATGGATATCAAAGCCAAAACTATTTGCAGCCAGATTGAGCAAGGATAAAAGGAGAAAATCAAGAGAATATTCAATACTCAAAGAGGGGAGCTAAGAATTTACCTTATTCACTACTGCTATAACAGAATATTTGATGGTTTGTTTCTCTCACAGTTCTGGAGGTAGCAGAGAATGGTATAATCATGGGTGTTTAATGAGGTATCATGGTAAATAAAATGAAGTGGACAAAGAATAATGATTGAGGAGTTGTTACTAGGCAATAAGAAAAGAACGAGATGGGGAGGAGACTGGCTCACTCTTATATAACAACGTACTGCCTTGGGAGCCTGTGTAGATATTTTGAAAAAGTATGAGTTCTTTCAGATGGCCCCACCAAGTGCACCACTTCCAAGCAGCTCCATGGTGAGACCAAACCTCAGCCTGACATTTTAGAGATAGACTATATTAAAACAAAAGCAGAAAAGATTATATTTCATTGGTTGCTGCTTTGTGATTAATCCTAATTTAAATGACCAGGAATAACCATTGCATGACCTTTTCCCAAATGTAATGGTGAGACTCTCTTGATGTATGAGTGTGCACATGTGTGTGTAAAGTAGTGTTAAGAGCTATATACAGTGAAGGAAAACAATATCAAAAAAGTTTATTTAAGCAGTATTTTCAACAGGATTCTTAAAAGTTGAAGTTGTTGAAGTCCTGGTTCATTATCTAGATTTAGACAAGGGCTGTAATCAAGGGCTTATTTAAGTGTAAAGTGATACAAGGACTGAGTAGACACAGATATAGTGTATTACAATGTATTATTACATTATGATTAGATGCATAAAATATACAAAAATTTACTCATCAGTCTTGAAAACAATGACTTTCCATGTCTGATTAAAACTAAAGAAGAAACAAGCCAGAAGACAAAGATTTAATATTTCTATAGAAATTGTCAATGATTGCTTACATTGTAGTTTTTCTAAAATCAATTTACTTAACAATGCTTTCAAAATTACACAGTGTATGATACGAAGCATGTCGAGGCTAAATAGGGACTTTGTACTGATAGAAACAGTAAAGAAATGCTAAACTTCAGGAGTTAAAGATGCAGAGAATTAAGCATTTGCTGATATTAGAACTATCTGCTGTACATCTCAGCTATCTAAGTGTAGTTGGACTTTTGAAGAGGACTGTGTTTGTGAAACAAATGATTCTATTGTTAAATATTTTAACAATACAAAACACACACTTTTCCTAATGTTACAACCTCTGTAAATTTGAACACTGTAGATTTGATGTGCAGTTATTGTGACAATGCTCAGCAATGATGAGGTGAATTTAATAGCCTGGCTCTTTCACTCCCTAGTGTATTCCGCTGTAACCTTTAACTACTTTATATCTCTTTCCTCATGGATGAACTTCAAGCAGAAATCTATATCCAGCTCATTTTTTTTTTTGCAAAGATTCAGGAAATAATATGAAGAACATCTTGGAAATTATCCAATATAAAACACAAAAAATATTTGTTATTTTAAGAGATGTCTATAAAAAATTCTATAAACACTTTTGCATTCATAATGTAGTTTACTATTATCAAGACAAGGACCACAAAACTATGTTTTGAAGACCCCTAAATTAGTTAATATGCCAACAATTCCAGGACTCTGCTTTGGTTCAAATATAAGTTTACAACATTTGTAATTTTACAAATTTAACTTTTTACTTAAAATGTGATTTTGTTGATACCTATACTTCTGGCAATACTCTCATTTTATGTTCTAGTTAAAGCACTAACAATGGATTTGCTACCATATCTACTGTCTGGGATGTTTGTTATTGTTAAAGAAATTAAGTAAGCCACTTTCTTTTGACCTTTAAAATGTTAAGTTCAGTTATGTGGAAAAATGCATGCCAGGATGCAAATCGTTAAAATAACTTCAAATTGCCCCATACTGTCTGAATATTATTTATCCACAATAGAAGTAAGGCAGGGACTGTGTTGATCTCACTGGTCTGTGATTTCTGCAAATGCCTTAGTAATGAGAAACCAAGATTTAGAAAGATTTAAAATAGAACTTATAATCATTCAACCTAAAAACTTTATTATGCAGAGATATAAAGTTGTCTCTAGGGCCAATGGGCCAGAGATGGCGTCTGATGTGTGTGTACTATCAGTATGGATGCTTCTTTGACTCTGTGTCTTATTCCTGCTAAGTTATCATCAAGAAATGGTCAGATCAACCCCCATTGTCTTGAAGGGCATTAATCATGACTATACATTGATAGGTGAAACAGTTTACACTTATTTAATCTCTTTAAATCATAAAAGAAGCTATTGGTATTATAATAAATAATTCATTAAAGAAAGACAGACTGAAGAATTAGAAGACCATGACCAATCAAGGAAGAGGCAGATTAAAAAAAAATTCTATTCAAATTTTTATTGTAGCATTGTTTTTCTATATTTGTAACCACACTGTGTGTGTGTAGATAACATTTGCAGAAATAAATTTCACTGTTCATCCATCATTTTTGTTACTTCTCTTAAACTCTGTCTTCACATTTAAGCATTGTTTCAAAGGTGTCGTAAAGTGTAGAGAAGAGACATTGCCATTACGTTAGGTTACTTTCCATCGACTGCTACCTCAAACTTTTAAGTTTGTTAAAGAATACAATGTTCTAGAAACTTGCTAAAAGCATGGAAAAATAGTAGGGAAGAGAGTGTCCCCAAGGTGATTATGCTATCTGGAAAATAATGGTATTTAATTTAATAACCGGCCACTTATATCAATGTTTATGAGTAATTATAATTAATTGCTGTAGATAAATTTATGGATGGCAGGATTTTTTATGGAAATCCTCCAAATATACATTTCTTGAAGAACTGGTTTATTGTTTTTGACAAGCAGCATTGGAGGAGATAGTTGTCTGAAGACCAGCAGCTATGGTAAGTAAGGCATTCTCAGGAAATCATGGAGGGAGGTCATCCAGGCTCATTCTGACTCTACTACTAACTGACCTTGGGCAAGCATGGAATGTTGTCAAGTATGCAATGTCCTTTAATGTAGGTTACAACCAGTAAGAGCAACAGGAGAAAAACCAAGTAAAATCCCTGAGGAATTCCTGGGTCGTTTGTCAGATATTGATTGAATTCCTGCTGCGTGCTCGCAGCATTCACTGGTGTAGATGCAGATGGTACAGGAAATTTTTTGGCTAACATGCAAAAAACCGCTAGAGACCCATTCTGAATAGCAAAAAAAATTGAATGGATTTCAACTCGTCTATAGCTCCAAGTGGCTGGCACCACAATCCCTTCAGACTATATAGACATAGGAACAGGAAATGCATTATAAAGCCCATGTGCATATGTTTACTGTGATAGCAACCGTTCCTTCCAAAACTAACGTTAAAGCTTAATTGGCATCGATAACAGTATTAAAAGACAGGATCTGTAAAAGGGAATCAGGCCGTGAGTGTACCATGTCTGTTCAGGATGGATGCCAGTGCAGAGTCCAATCCCCTCTTGCTCTTGCAGTCTCTTGCCCTCTGACTCCTCTGCCGCAGCAGGAGACTGTCACTAGCTTCTGCTATCTTGCTATTGGACTTCTTGATCTCCAGAACTTTGAGCCAATAGATTTTTCTTATAAAATACCCAGTCTCAGATATTTTGCTAAATTAGAACAAATTGGAGAAAGATAGTAGTCTATATTTTATGTGCTTTTATATAAAATATTTAAATACTATGTGGCAGCAATATTATCAGTGATCTAAGCTATGAAAAATGAGTTTTAAAAGAGCAAGAAAAAGAACCATTTTTAATAAATTATAAAAGCGCATTTTCCTGGAATGTATCTGATTTAGTACTATGAGAGCTCATGAAAAACAATTGATTTTTTTCTTTATGATTTAACATGCACACCAAATTTATGCTTAGAGGACCATCAAAGCAAAGATAGCGACAAAGTGAATAAAGGTATTATGTGTTATCTGATAATAAATATCTCAAACGAAGAAAAGATAACCAGGAAGGATAAAATGAGAATTTTATTGGATTTTATCCCAGTTAATCTTGTAATTTAGAGTATTTATACTTTGAAAAAAATCACCCAATTGCTTTGTCCAGCTGAGCTTATAAGAGCTTCTCTGATTTAACTGCAATCCGGGCATTAAAGAATTGGTTCTTTGAAATATGGATCAGTATCACATTCTAGGCTTCTGACTATGAAAGTAACAAATGAGGGCAGGAGTCTGAAAGCATCTGGAATTCGCTGGCAAGACTTTTATGTCAGAACATCCCACTCGGATAAGGTCTTCCCTTGTTCAATCGCCTTTTCTATTTATACAGATAGTTGAGAATCTGCTTCCCTGGGAAATGTCATCCTGTTAAGATTCTTTCATTGTTTCTGGACTCTGCTCTTCTAGAACAAGAATCTAAAATGACTGAATGTGTTGGAGAAGACTCACTCTTCCAAAAGTTTTGCTAATACACTGTTGGAAAGGTTAAAATCTACAAGCTCCATGACTTTTCCTGAATTTGAAAAGTGAATTTAAAAGGAATTCTGGTGCCAGCCACTTGGAGCTATAGATGAGCTGAAATCCATTCAATTTCTTCTGCTATTCAGCATGGGTCTCTAGTGTTTTTGCACTTTAGCCAAAACCCTTTAAACATAGAATAAAGCCCTCTGAGCGACAAGGAAAATGCATTTACATTTTATTCCTATTGCATATCTTCAGAATGGCTAAGATCAAAAACTCAAGTGACAACACATGCTGGCAAGGATATAGAGAAAGGGGAACCCTCCTCCATTGCTGGTGGGAACACAAACTTGTACAACCTCTCTGGAAATCAATCTAGCATTTTCTCTGAAATTTGGGAATAGTTCTACCTCAAGATCCAGCTATACCACTCCCAGGCATATACCCAAAAGATGCTCCAACATACCCCGAGGACACTTGCTCAACTATGCTCACAACAGCTTTATTTGTAATAGCCAGAAACTGGAAACAAGCTAGATGTCCCTCAACCGAAGAATCAAAGCAGACTTTCCATGTTTAAAAAGGAGCTCAGAAAAAAAATTTTTTTTAGAAGGTCTGTGTCACACGAAGCAAAAACTGTCTCACTCAGTGAACATTCTCTAACCTGAACATAGAGCGGAATCTACACTACCTAATTAGTCTCTTTGTTTTAGTATCTAAAAACACTTGATGACTTATATCAGTCTGAATGTTCTTTTCTGTAAATGTATAGAATTCCAGGTGTTCTAGAGAATGTGTTATTTGTTTTAAAGATTTCTGCATATTCCCAATTTTACTTATTTTCAAGGTAGATTTTTAAGATGGTACTCTCTTTTGTTGTTGTTTTTTCATAAAGAGAAGATGAGCAGGCATCAAGCAAAGCTGCAGCCATGCATCACTGGAGCAGCAGAACGAGAGTGGGAGGAGATGGAAGACACTGAGTGTTAGTTGCTGAGAGCAAGTTCACACAGCACCTCATAAACATTGCACATCTTGCCTTATAACTGTAACACCCTTAGAGATGTCAACATTTTTTTTCTACCTGTTTTACAGACAAGAAAGTTAACTAAGGCTTAGAGATGAGAGAACCTCACTGAGAGGTCATTCAGCAAAAGCACAGCTGAAGAAGCACTCCCAGGTCTAGCCTTCCTGAAGCCTGTGTGCCCCACGCTGTGTTCCTGCACTTTAAGCAGAGGCTCAAGAACATGAAAATGCTTGTTCTCCCTGATTGCCCTTGCAGAATGACCATAGAATGATTCTGATGCATGGAAAGTGTGCCTGATTTAGACTCAAAAAAGCTTGGGCCTGGACCTGCGCTGCATCTTTATCACTGGCTCACCATGAGTTCCTAGCGGGTATTCTATCCTGCTGGGTCTGTGAGAGATGAATCACATCAAGCTTCCCTCATGCATCAAGTTATGAAGCTTGTTTCTTTGCTTAAGCCGGGTGTTAAAATTTATCTAATTCGAGTTTGTCTCAGGATGGAGAGGAGAGGCTTTATGAACTACACAGTGCTGTGTTACGGTAGAAATTTTTGTTCAAAATAAAATCCTCATGGCATTTGTCACTAGTGAGTGTACTGAGCCACTTAATAACACCAACATCTAAGCACAGCTCGCTGCTTTACTAGCTTTCTGGTCTCCTAATTAAGATTCGAGGAGAATGATTGGGTCTAGTGTATGCTTCAGTTATGCCTTTAGACTTTATGATTAAGAAAAAGAAATTATCACCAAAACTACAAATGAAAAAGGCTAAGAAAAAAGCACATAAATTATTAACAAATCTTCCACCAGTGTACTGTTATTGATTTATATATTTCATAAATTCTTTCTTTATTCGCGTATGTGTGTCTTTGTGTATGTGTGTATATTGTCTGTCTCTGTAAAACTCACATTTTCAGTGTGGAATATATAATAGAATAGTAGAGCCTATATTCTGATGATTTTTCTTCATGTTATGCTGAGATTTCCATGTCATTATTAATTCTTTAGATATTCTTTAATAGCTACATAGCAGCCACCTAATTTTGAACTGTGTATTACTTCCCATTTTCTTCACCGCTAAATGGTGTTTCAAAGAATGTTATTTAATGGCCATGCTTGCCCGAGGTTCTCATTATTTTTCTGGTGTTTGTTTCTCAAAGTTCTTCAAGGGATATAAGTTGGTTGAAGGCTCCAAATGTGTTCAATTTAATTCCATCAGCTAATAGTTCCATCAGCTATTTTTGAAGCTGTCAATTGCAGTGTTCTTACTCATACTGTTTTTTTCCTTTTAGGTTCTATGTTTTGGGGTTTAAACAGATATGAAAAAACTTTTTCAGTAATTAGTGAAAAATAACATAGGATAGGAGTAAACATTTAAAAACTGATCATTAATCACTGAAATTATACTGATAGGTGGTTAACCAATAGTGTCATTTTTCCGTTGTAAATTTCTGCTTCTCAACAGTAATGAATAACTAAATATTTGTATTGGAAAAAAAGCAACTTTCTTTTTTGTTATTTTGTATTATTTATTTTTTATTAATTACAATTTATTCAGTTTGTATCCCAGCTATAGGCCCCTCCCATACCTACCCTCACTCCCTCTTCTCCCCCTTTAACCCTCCCTCAGTCTACTCATATGGACGGTACTCCTTCCCTTCCATTTGACCCTAACCTATCAGATCTCATCAGGACTGTGAGCATTGTCTTCCTCTGTAGCCTGGTGGGGCTATTCACCACTCAAGGGGAGGTGATCAAAGAGCTAGCCACTGCGTTCATGTCAGAGACAGCCCCTGTTCCCCATTCTGGGGCACCCATTTGAACACTGAGCTGTCATGGGCTATATCTCTGCAGAGGTTCTAGGTTATCTCCATGCATGGTCCTTGGTTGGAGTATCCGTCTCAGAAAAGACCCCTGTGTCCATATTTTTTTGGTTCTGTTGCTCTTCTGGAGGAGCTCC
Organism: Pachyuromys duprasi; assembly: GCA_028658305.1. Lineage (NCBI taxonomy): Eukaryota > Metazoa > Chordata > Mammalia > Rodentia > Muridae > Pachyuromys > Pachyuromys duprasi. The sequence continues at coordinate 47,612,776 of CM053762.1, read as the reverse complement.
TTTCCCCTCCCGGTCTTTTGTTAAACACTGTGTAAACTGTTTAAGCTAACTGTTTGAAACTATATCTAACTTGGAGAATGAAAGTTTGATACTTTGTTTCCTTTGTAATTCCAAGATGTCAGTTATACTAAAATCTGAGAGTCTCTTGAAATACTATGGCATTCATCATTATTTTTTGTTTTGTTTTGTATCTTTGAGACTCAGTATGTGCATCATACAAAAATTCCCCTACTTCTGCCACTAAGTCCACTCTTATAGGTATGAGCCAAGATGAGTGGAATATCCATAGTTATCTTATGAGAAACTTTGTATTTCAGTTCATTTAGCCTTTCCAATCAGCAATTATTTCACTTGAAATATTTTTGGATGTCCCACAGAAGCATTCATTTACCATAGAGACCAACGTTCTACATCAGGAAGAACCCTGCAGAGAGGTCAAGGAAATTTGGGTATTTTTAAATAAAGCATTATTTTCTCATATGAGTTAATTTTAGAATGTTAATAAAATATCAGCCTTACAGTTCACTGCTCTGCTTTTATTCGTGAGTAGGTGGAAACAATGAGAGTAGAGTATCTAGACGAGACTCAAGTCTGAGAGAATCAGAATGTTCTTCTGATCTTCCTGCTTGCCTAATGTGAGTATGCCCACTTCATTTATATATCAGCCTATGTAATGAGAAGGGACTGAGACAGAAGAAGCATGCTAATATATGTGTACAGTGAAATCTCCAGTCTTTCAGACATCCAAAACATCACAACCATGTTGTGCTCTTTTGGCAGCCTGAAGAGAATGATGCTTATTCACAGTCTAGACCTAATCCATGTTGAACTGTAAGTCTTATGGCTCCAACCTGTAAGTCCATCTCTTGAGATTAGGATTGGCCAGGTCATCACTTTATGCAAGTCCCATATAGAGCTATTGCTGGGCAAACAGGCTCTGATTTGTGAGAAATATCAGTCAGTTCTTTGGAGCATGATTCATTTAAAGACCATATGGCTCGCATATTTACAGTTCACAATTTCCTTGACTTGGATTTCTTACAATCCAATGTCTATTCCCTGCAGCTTAAAAAATACTTTCAGGCTTAATAAGATTTCCAATTTTCATTCTGCTCATAATCATCAACAAAGCAACCAATGAGCTTCATGCCAAACACGTTGTTTTGTCACTGAACTTATAACCACAGCTGATGTTAGAGACTCATGGTCTTCAGAAGCTGACAATTCTCTGGATGGCTATAAGTTTCCTAGCATTTATTCCAGGTTTTTTTTTTTCAAAAAGTTTCTGTGGTGATGGTGACATAAGAATTGATATTATGAACAACTGGAAAAATCTAGAATCCATTGATCCATTGAATGCAAGTAGCCTCTTTTTTTATTCGGCTGCCTTCTACACATACTTTCTAAGTATCTGCTACAGGGCTCACGTGGTTCCAGGGTCTCAGAATCAACTGTAAATGCTTTAAAGCCCTGGTCTTCAGTTTGCTTCTTATCAAGTAAGACAGGCTAACAGAGAATACTAATAGAGAATATCTTATTCTTGACTCTTCTTTCATCATATTTCAAGAAGCCAATTCAGGAAGAACAGTAGAAAAACTACAGTTATGAGGTGTCAATGAAATAATTTTGTGGTTGGTGCCGCCGCAGTATGAGGAACTGTATTGTATAAAAGGGTCACAGCAATCAGAAAGTTGAAAACCACTGCTTTAGGTTATCTGTCTGCTGTAAAAGGAATGGAAATTCACTAGTTTGTTTAGAAAGGATCAATTCTGTGGCTCAGGAGAGAAAAAAACTAGGCATTTTAATGAGTGCAGCCCTCTTGGATGAATGAAATCAATGCAAGACAGAAAAGCCACATTTATTCAGAATCCATCTGCATGCACTGGTCATCCACATGAGCCACTTGAACTGTGTGAGCGAAGGAGCACTGACCTCCCTTCTTTTCTAGCTTTCAGTCAATGAGTTCAAGTGAATTCTCTAGGTTGGAAGCAGCCCCTTAACTAGAGCAATCATTTTACCTTCGTTGAGCATCACCATCCTAGAGTTAAAGAGTAAAAGCCAACTCACAGAATCAGAAACAGATGCTATTAAATGATTCACTCTGGTTGGGACAATTTAGGATTGGAGCCAAAAATAGAGCAAACTCACCAGGACTACTGTCTGGATGGCAGTTGTCTGACCAGGATTCGGTGCCTGTGGTCTGATATGTTAGCTACAAAATCTCACAGAATATGGACATTTTTTTTTCTTTCACTTGAAGAAGACAGTGGTCTCAAAAACTTAAATCCCCACAATGACAGTAACTAATACTTGAATGATTTGGAATTTGTTAGGTTCTGTTTATTTTCACGGTTACTTATCTTTTAATTTCCACCATTTAATATCTATGAAGTAGATCCATTCTTATTTTTTTAATGAACTAATGGCATCATACATTGGTTAAGCAACCGCTAACCATTACACAGCTACTAAACAAGTATTAGAAGTCAAGTTTCAGATGTGCTCCCATCTCATTGTAACTTTATCCTTTATTGCTCAGAATGTGGTAGATGTTGCTCAAATGGAATGAAGAGCCAGTTCATTGACATTGACATTGAAGATCTATTGACATTGAAGATCACGTGGGCAGAATGAGTAAGTAGTGTCATTTTCACAGCTTCATCACTGCATCTGTCCAGAACCTGAGTTGTCTAATGCTTTCTGTGTGAGCACATGACACATCAGCCAGTATTCTTATGACCGCTTCACTGTCACGTAGCCTACTTTGGAGAAGCCTCTTGCTATAGCAGTCTTTCTGTACTCAACTCACAGCTCAATCCTTTTACAGCACATTGAGCCCTCCTCTATCTGTTTTTCTCTTCTGCTTTTCCTTCTCTGAGGTCATTTTTAATATGCCTTATCCTGTTTCTCTATTAGAGTGTGGTCTTGGAAAATAGATGACCCTGGGTTCCAATCTAACCTGTTCTACTCTAACTCTAAAACTTTGACCATGGTGCTCATCTCTTTTTACTTCATAAACATTTACAATTTGTAATTCATAAGTACAAACTCCAAAATAAAATCCCTAAAACTCACTCTTATGTGTTGCTTTGTCCACTTACAAATATCTGTCTGAATGATTTGCAATGAAAATCTAATGTGAAGCCAGTTATGATGAGATTAGTTGTTATTAAGTATCTGTATGATGATTCAAATGATTAACTAAAAGTATTATTTCATAGGTTGGGATGATAGATCGGTCAGTAAAGTATATGATGCACAATCTTGAAGGCCTGACTTTGTATTCCCACTGAGAAAAGATGTAGAGAGATAGGGGAAATGCCTAAGGTTTAACTCTGGTCTCCACATGCATGTACACAGCTCTTGAAATATATGCATACAATACATACATACACATACAACATGCGCACAAGGAGGTAGAGATATAGATAGATAATAGGTAGGTAGGTAGATAGATAGGTGGATAGATAGATAGATAGATAGATAGATAGATAGATAGATAGATAGATAGATAGAGGTTTTATTTGCCTCCCAAGTCTGTACTAGATTTTATTTGGGTTCAGAATATCAGAACATGCTTTTTTAAAATAAACCAAATGATTTAGAATTTTAAAAACACAGCTGCCTCTAACGGTTTTGAATATGATTTCATATCTAAAATACTCCATTTTGGAATCATAAGAAATGAATAAACTATGTAACTAGTCTATACCTTGGCACACAGTAGACACTTGGCAGACAACTGTAGCAGTTAATTCCAAATAACCTCCTTTAGATTTATATTCCTATGCTCAACATAGAAAAAAAAAACCACCGAGAAAAGGACTGATGGTACAGAGAAGCATGGTGACACATAAAGTCTTAAAGAGAAGATTTAAAATCCTTATTTTGCAAATGATTTCAGTTCCCTCTTGGTGATTGCTATTTTGGCATGTTCTTGTCTTTATTGATGTCTAATCCTAATTGTTATTTCCAAGACTGATTTGTTACCTGTACACTTCTTTTTTTTTTTTAAATTTATTTATTTTTATCTCAATCACAGGTTAGGTACTTTGAATCCCAGGCTTAGCCCCCTCCCTCAGTCCCTCCTACCCTCCCACTCCCTCCCTCATCTCCCTCCTCCCCACCCCCTCCAAGTCCACCAACAGGGGAGGACCTCCTTCCCTTCCATCCAACCCCAGCTTATCCTGACTCCTCAGGGCTGGCTGCAATG
>CM053762.1:47537001-47601160 GCA_028658305.1 Pachyuromys duprasi | reverse complement strand
CCCCCCCCCCCCCAGGGAGAGATGACCAGAGAGCCTGCCAATGAGTCCATGCCGGAGAAAGCCCCTGCTCCCCTTCCTAGGGAACCCACTTGGAGACTGAGTCTATGGGCTACATCTGAGCAGGAGTTTTAGGTCCTCTCCATGCATGATCCTTGATTGGAGTATCAGTCTCTGTAGGCCTCCCAGGGTTGGTTTGTTTTTTTGTTTGCTCTGATGGTCCCCTTTTGGAGCTCCTAACCCCTCCAGGTATTTCTATCTCCCCCTTCATTCATTAAATACCATGCACTCTCCCCAAAATTTGACTATGAATCTCAGCCTTTGTTTTGATACCTTGATCAGTAGAATCTTTCAGAGGTTGTCTGTGGTAGGACACTGAGCATTTTCTTTCAGTGTTTCTCTACCATTTGATATTCCTCTGTTGAGAATTCTTTGTTTAGCTCTGTAACCATTTTTTTAATTGGATTACTTTTTTGTTGGTGTTTAAACTCTTCATTTCTTTATATATTCTGGCTACTAGCCTTCTGTCAGATGTAGGGTTGGTGAAGATCTTTTCCTTCGTAAGGACATTTGCGCAACTATGTTCATAGCAGCTTTATTTGTAATAGCCTCAATATGGAAACAACCTAGGTGTCCCTCAACGAAGGAATGGAAACAGAAATTGTGACACAGAAACACAATAGAATACTACTCAACAATCAAAAAAAAAGATAAAGGAAATCATAGAATTTGCAGGCAAATGGTGGGAACTAGAAAACATCATCCTGAGTGAGGTATCCCAGAAGCAGAAAGAACCTATGGTATATATTCACTTATAAGTGGATATTAGACATATAATATAGGATAAACATACTAAAATCTATATTCCTAAAGAAGCAAAACAACAAGGAGGACCCTAGAGAAGAGGCTGAAATCTCATTCAGAATGACAAAGAGGATAGACATTGGAAGTAGGAGAAGACAAGGAACAGGACAGGAGCCTTCCACAGAGGACCTCTGAAAGACTCTACCCATGAGGTTATCGAAGGAGATACTGAGACTCATAAGGAAACTTTGGGCAGAGTGCTGAAAACCTTATGGAAGAAAAGGGAGATATAAAGTCTTAGAGGGAACAGGAACTCCACAAGGAGACCAACAGAGCTAAAAACAAACAAACAAACAACCCCAAAAAACCAAAACCAAAACAAAACACCTATGCCCAGGGAGTGAAAGGAGGCTGCAGAGACTGATGCTCCAACCAAGGACCATGCATGGAGAGGACCTAGACTCCCTGCTCAGAGAAAGCCCATAGACTGCTCAGTTTCCAAGTGGGTTCCCTAATAAGGGGGGCCAAGGGTTGTCTCTGACATGAACTCAGTGGCTGGCTCTTTGATCACCTCCCCCTGGGTGGTGCAGGCTTGCCAGAAAACAGAGGAAGATGATGCAGCCAGCCATGATGAGACCTGATAGGCTAGGGTCAGATAGAAGGGGAGGAGGACCTCTGAAGGGCATAGGAGAAGAAGAGGGAGGGAGGGTGGGACTAGGAGGAGATGAGGGGGGGGCTACAGTGGGGATACAAAGTGAATGAGTTGTAATAAATAAATTAATTAATTAAAAAGAAATTAATGTAAATTATAAACAAAGATATTAAGAGACTTAGTTGAAAAAAGGTGGTTGATATAATGTCTATCTTTGTTTTAAAGTTCATAACTCCTTTCAAACAAGTTAGGAAGAAAAATATAACATTTTCTTCTCTTGGGGGATTAAATTTCTGCTAAACTATTATTGTAGTAATTTTAGAGTTTTGATAAAGAATAAAATTTGAGACATTATACTATGTCTCAAATGGTGTTTACAGGGCTTTCATTCTGCTCTATATTCATTACATGTATATCTGCAAGTAAATATACCATATCTACATTGGGTTTATAAAATAGCTTCTCTAATATTATTTTGTGGCAGATAAATTTTTAAATTTTCACAACTAAATGTTAAATAAGATATTTAGACTATAAATAAACATATAAACAAATTTTGAAAAAAATTACTAACCTGTTGGCAGTAGTTATTTGTGATCTGTAGAATTTTAAGTACATTTTATTTTTGATATTCTTTCCTAGGTTTTACTGACTTTTTAGGTCATTTAAATTGGGTTCATTTTTCTGAAAAATCAAATAAATATAATTTGTAAGAGGAAATGTAATTACTGACCTACTACCTTTCTGGTACTCTTTCAAAAACAGACATTTTCTAGAATTATGTAGTCCATTTTAAAGAGAAGCTAAATACATAAGTCCATTAAAAACAATATATTTAAGACAAGCTATTATTCTTGATGGTCAATTATTTATTAAATCCAGCTTTCTGCCCCTCAGTTGGATTTTTTTCCTTTTTCCCTTTTTAATTTTTTAATTTATTACAATTTATTCATTTTGAATCCCAGGTGTAGCTCTCTTCCTCATCCCTCCCAATCTCACCCTCCCTCTCTCATCTCCTCCCATGCCCCTCCACAAAGTACACTGATAAGGAAGGTCGTCCTCCCCTTCCATCTGACCCTAGCCCATCAGGTCTCGTCAGGACTGGCTGTATTGTCTTCCTCTGTGGCTTAATAAGGCTGTCCCCACCTCAGGGGAAGGTGATCAAAGAGCCAGCCACTGAGCTGATGTCAGAGACAGCCTCTGTTCCCCTTACTAGGGAACTCACTTGGACACTGAACTGGCATGAGCTATACCTGTGCAGGGGTTCTAGGTTATCTCCATGTACGGTCCTTGGTTGGAGTATCAGTTTCAGAAAAGACCCCTGGGCCGAAATTTTTTTGGTTCTATTGCTCTCCTTGTGGAGCTCCTGTCCTCTCCAGGTATTTCTACCTCTCCCTTCTTTCATAAGATTACCTGTACTCTGCCCAAAGCCTGGCTATGAGTATCAACATGTGCTTCAATACCCTGCTGGGTAGAGTCTTTCAGAGGATCTCTGTAGGCTTCTGTTTTGTTCCTTGTTTTCTCCCTCTTCTGATGTCCATCCCATGTGCCTTTCTGAATGAGGATTGAACATTTTAATATAAGTTCCTCCTTATTGTTTATCTTCTTTAGGTGTGCAGATTTTCAAATGTTTATCCTATATTACATGTCTAATATCCACTTATAAGTGATTGTATATCATGTATGTCTTTCAGCTTCTGGGATACCTAACTCAGGATGATTTTTTTAATGTAATTTATTTATTTTTATATCAATCACAGGTTAGGTACTTTGCATCCCAGGTGTAGCCCTCTTCCTCATTCCCTCCCACTTGATCTTTTCTAGTTCCTACCATTTGCCTGGCATAGAAACTGACTGGTGGATCAATGGAATGGAATCGAAGACCCTGAAATAAGCCCCAACACTTATGGACATGTGATTTTTTACAAAGTGACCAAAACCATATAGTGGAAAAAAGATAGTATCTTCAACAAATAGTGCTGGTCTAACTGGATGTCTACATGTAGAAAAAGGCAAATAGATACATATTTATCATCCTGCACAAAAGTAAAGTTCAAGTGGATCAAAGACCTCAACATAAAACCAGACACACAAAACCTATCAGAAGAAAAAGTGAGGAAGAGCTTTGAACTCATTTGCACAGGAGACTACTTCCTGAACAGAACACTAACAGCACAGGCTCTAAGATCAACAATCAATAAATGGTACCTCATGAAACAGAAAGCTTCTGTAAAGCAAAGGACACTGTTGTCAGAAAAAAACAACAGCCTACAGACTGGGAAAGGATCTTCACCAACCCTATATCTGGCAGAGGGCTAATATCCAGAATATATAAAGAACTCAAGAAGTTAAAAGGCAACAAATGAAGTAATCCAGTTAAAAAATGGGTAGAAAGCTAAACAGAGACTTCTCAATAGAGGAATACTGAATGGCAGAGAAACACTTAAAGAAATGCTCAACATCCTTAGTCATCAGGGAAATGCAAATCAAAACGACCTGAGATTTCCTTTTTATACCCATCAGAATGGCTAAGATAAAAAACTCAAGTGACAACACATGCTGGAGAGGTTGTGGAAAATGGGGAACCCTCCTCCGTTGCTGGTGGGAATGTAAACTTGTACAAGGGCATTTGCTCAACCATGTTTGTAGCAGCTTTATTTGTAATAGGCAGAATCTGGAAACAACCCATGTGCCCCTCAGTTGAGGAATGGATACAGAAATTATGGTACATTTACACAGTGGAATACTACTTGGCAATTAAAAACAAGGAAATCATGAAATTTGCAGGCAAATGGTGGGAACTGGAAAAGATCATCCTGAGTGAGATATCCCAGAAGCAGAAAGAGACACAGGGTATATACTCACTCATAAGACTTATAATATAGGATAAACATACTAAAATCTGTACACCTAAAGACACTAATCAAGAAGGAGGACTCTGGGTAAGATGCTCAGTCCTCATTCAAAAAGGCAAAGAGGATGGACATTGGAAGAGGGAGAAAATAGGGAACAGGAAAGGAGCCTACCACAGAAGGCCTCTGAAAGATTCTACCCCACAGGGTATCAAAGCAGATGCTGAGACTTATAGCCAAACTTTGGGCAGAGTGCAGGGAATCTTATGAAGGAAGTAGTAAGACCAGGAGAGGACAGGAGGTCCACAAGGAGAGCAACAGAACCAAAAAAAACTGGACATAGGTGTCTTTTCTTAGACTTATACTCCAACCAAGGACCATCCATGGAGATAACCTTGAACCCCTGCAGAGATGTAGCCCATGGAAGTTCAGTGTCCAAGTAGGTTCCACAATAATGGGAACAGGGACTGTCTCTGTCATGAACTGATTGGTCTGCTCTTTTATCACCTCCCCCTGAGGGGGGTGCAGCCTTACCAGGCCACAGAGGAAGACAATGTAGCCACTCCTGATAGTACCTGATAGACTAGGATCAGAAGGAAGGGGAGGAAGACCTCCCCTATCAGTGGACTGAGAGAGGGGCACAAGTGGAGAAGAGGAAGGGAGGGTTAGATTGGAAAGGGAGGAGGGAGGGAGGTGGGATACAAAGTGAATAAACTGTAACTAATAAAAAGAAAAAAGAAATTAAAAAACATTAAATAGCAACAAAACAAGTAATCCAATTAAAAAATTGTACAAGAGCTAAATAGAGAATTCTCAATAGAGGAATATCAAATAGCAGAGAAACACTTAAAGAGATGCTCAATGCCCTTAGTCATCAGGAAAATGTGAATCAAAACAACCCTGAGATTTCACCTTACTCTCATGAGAATGGCTAAGATCAAAAACTCAAGTGACACTTGCTGAAGAGGATATAGAGAAAGGGAAACCCTCCTCCATTGCTGGTGGGAATGTAAACTTGTACAACCACTTTGAAAAGCAATCTAATGCTTTCTCAGAAAAGTAGGAACAGCACTACTTCAAGATCCAGCTATACCACTCATAGTCATCCAAAATATGCTCAAGTATACATGAAGGAGATTTGCTCAATCACAGTCATAGCAGCTTTTTTTTTTCATAATAGCCAGAACATGGAACCAAACCAGATGTCCCTCAACTGATGAATGGATACAGAAATTGTGGTACATATATACAATGGAATACTACTAAGTAATTAAAAATGTAGAAATCATGAAATATCCAGGCAAATGGTAGGAATTAGAAAAGATCATCCTGAGTGAGCTATCCCAGTTGGAACTTTTTAGACTGCCAAATTATTTTCTGAGTGGGAAGAAGGAGTTCCATGTTGTGTGTTTTATCTAATAGTATGGTAAAGTACCAATCATTGCCTCTTACTGTACTTGCTGTTACAGAATCTCCACCCTCACAATGAAAATTAAACCTAGGGGCATACTCTTAGTAAATAAAATATGGAGAATGATAAGAAGTCAATTATGAGATTAGGTTACAATTCAGCTACTTCTTCATTTCATTTATTTGTTCTAGAAAACTCTATGTAAAATATTGTAAGCTCCCATATATAAGAGTTCTCAAGACAAGGACCTCATATCTTTGACCAATATCAAATGAAAACCTGGCTTGCTAACTGTCATAGGAATGAACTTAGAAATAGACTTTGCTCCAGTTGATCTTGAGCTAAGGACGTGGAGCCAAGCCATGGTTATTTTCTTGGTCCACAGTTGTAGGATGATAGGGTTTTAAAGCAATTTGTAACACAACAATAATTTAATTACAACAAATTAATGTACTTATATATGGAATAGTTTGTTTTTTTTAATAATAGAATTTGAGGTTTTGTCTTCTTAAGAAAGCATAGTCTATTGGCTATAGGTGTCTGTGAATGGCACAAGATGGAAGGGAGCATGTGTCTTCTACATTCATGCTATAATGGATTTCACTGTGACAAAGAGAATGGTAGGTGGCAGATTAGGTTTATTTTGAACTCTGTGTTAGACTGACCTATTGTTCCATTGTTGTTGTTGTTTTTTTAACATGATGACTCAAATTAATTGATCAGATTATTTTTGGTGGGTACTGATTTGGGCTATCTCTTGAGGAATGCTAATTTTATGATTGTGGGGAATAGAGATAGGATCTGTGGAAAGACTTTGTTCAGTCCAAGCCATCCAAAGTTCCCCATGTTTTGTGGAGTAAGCCTTTGGACATTAATATAGACAATGAAAAACAGTGAAGAGAATAAATGACAATTTCAAATTTGAGTGCTAACTTCTTATGTACAAAGAGTTCACGAGAACAGAGTGACTGAGCAAGGCAACCAGCAGAACTCTGATGTGTTTTCAGGAGGGCTCCCTCAGAGGAACAGATGCTTCCCACATATTGGTGCCTAAGTATTCCCCATAGTCCTACAAATCCTGGGCTCCTCTACAAAGGTCCTGGGACACTTGAAGAGAATATACTCCCTTCTCAAGCAGAATCCCAAGTATGCAATAAACACTAGCTTGTAATCCAAACAAGTGAAAAAAGTACAAAGCATACACTGAAGTCTACTTTTGCCAAAAAGAATTTATTTTTGGAAACAATTCATTAGCCAGGCTTTCTTCTTTTAATGAGTAAGTGCAATAGTGTTTGGAAGTCCAAAACATTTTTCTGTTATTTCTTAATACTTAAAGCAAGTGTGAATCCCTAAGATAGACGACTGAGACTATACTTACATAAATGAAGCATAGTTGGTGTTAAGACCACATTTTTGTGACTGTAGTGTGCTTATCCTAGTTTTCATGTCTAACATGATGGCTACACTAGAATTAAAAAGTTTAACAAGACACTTGTTTTGTGGATATTCTAGACAGCAAAAAGTTTTTCTATCTCTCTTTCTCAGTGTGTGTGTGTGTGTGTGTGTGTGTGTGAACCCAGGTGAGGGACACAGATCTATACATCCTGTCTGATAGGCAGACAGGGAGGCAGAAGACATAGCTAGGTAATAAAAGTAGTGAACTTCTAAGATGGCTGGCTTCTTCCTCACCTGAGGGGGCGGGGGAAAGCTTGAAGACTTAAAATAAATGTGTTTTAACTTCTTTCTCCTGCCAGTTGACCCCCAAGACTGGATTTTTTAAAAAACTATTTTGGTTCTCCTGGTCTGCTTCGTGAACTTTTGCTCTTTGTATCTACTGCATGTGTGCTTTTTCTCATCTCAAATGAAAGTCTTTCTTGTATTGCAGACTCTCTTGGTTCCTATTTAAGGTGTTTGAGATGTTTTCACTGCCAGCTGTAGTAGTTAAGTTTTTTTTTTCCTTTTAATTCTTTCACTGGCAGAAAAAAAATGAATGCATTCAAGACCTGTTTATAATCTAAACACGTAGTTTAGCTAATAAGCAAAAACTATTCAGTTATTCATGGTTCTGAAGACCTTAATGCAACATGAACTTGCATAGTCTCATTTTTTTCTTTTTTTCATTCTTTCATTCTTTTTTTAAATTGGGGGAATGTATAAAAATTTTGAGATTTCAGTAATACTTTGTTTGCATTATTACCTAACAATAGTATTAGACTTCTTATCTAAGCCAGATACGACTTTCATAAGACTCCTACTTGAGACATTTTTACCATGACTGGAACATTCCATTGTTTCTTTTTGTCATTTTATTTCCATTTATTCACACCAGAATCTCTTCTATATATGGGAGAGGTTTTCTGCTTTATTGTTTCATTACCCTTTTGGCAGATTCTAGAAAGCTCTCAGTCATAATGAGCACTGGGATACACACACATGGATATTTCTCTCTCTCTCTCTCACACACACACACAGAGTGAGCAAGAGAGAGATAAAGAAAGAAAAATAGAGAGAGGCTGAGAAGAAAATGTTCTATGGACAAAAAGTTGAGAAAATGTCAATAATTTCTTTATCTTTATCCAAGAATTACAATATTTAAAGTGACAAGTTTGAAATGGCTAAATGATTGACCAATTACGAGTTATTGCAGAAAGAACAAGGCCATGCTGCACCTGAATCTGAATATCTAACTCAGTCCTTACACATTAACATATCCTCCCGGAAACCAGGAGTTTCTACCTTTTGCTAACAGATGAAGTATGAGACATATTCCCCAGAACGTTCCAAAAACTTGATTTTTTTTTTCTTTTTGAGTCCAAAGGAAACATACATAGTGACTTGGCTGATGCCTTGTCTATTTCTGGCTGGGTTTGGAACCAAAACCACTATTTGTTCTTCGCCCTGGCTCTTGCCTAGATCAATTTATGTAGCTCTCGCTCTCTCTGTCTCTCTGTCTGTCTCTGTCTCTGTCTCTGTCTCCATCTCTGTCTCTATCTCTCTCTTTCTGTCTGTCTGTCTCTCTCTCTCTCCTGAGTGTATGCATGTGCAGCATGTGCATATAAGCCTTAGAGACCTGCAGAGAGTATCAGACCCTCAGGACCTGGAGTTACAGATGACTGTGAGCCACATGATGTTCACTCTCAGGATTTAATCCAGGTCCTCTGAAGAAAGCAAGCAATATTATCTGTTGAGCAGTCCCCACAGACCCACATCTGCCTCTTTTGCAAACTTTTTTTTTCTGTCAGTTGTTTCTTCCAAATGGAGTATTGCATTGATGACTGGATTCAAGCTTCACCTTGGATTATTATTATTTTTTCCACAAGAATTAATGGAACTCAACAAGACCCAGTCCTTTGCTCTTTTACGACTATATAATTATTAGTACTCTGGTTCAAATCCTTAAATTTTCCTCATGTTCTTAGGACCAATGTTATGTGTCCAAAACATGGCTGTTGAATGAATATATTTTAACGAACAACAGCCGACATAGTACATAGTAAAAAAATTTAAAGTCTTTGGATAGAAAAAACGTAGCATGTCCTACAAAATACTTTCTTGCTCTGAATGACATAAAAATCTGCCCTCATACCTTCAAATTAATTATAACAACAAATCACCATTTTCCAAAAATGAACTATTTCACAGATAGTGGACTAGATTGTCCATTACTGTGTCCTGTTGTGGAAATTAACATGTTTTTGATTTGGTCCCAGTGTGGAATGTGAAACTGATTCAGAAGGTCCACAGCAGCAGACTATTTGCTTCATGTGGGCTTTGAAAGGAACTCTTTGTCAGCTGCAGAGAGTTTGAATCTGAGAACTCTGGAGAGAGAATAAATGCCAAAGCCCAGATAGTGGAAGCAAAGAGAAAGAACAAGGCTGCCCTTGCTTCCCCCTTGCCACTCCTGGTTGCTGTTGTGAGAGAAGAACTTGAAGATCTCCTGAAACAAGAATTGGACTGGCTCAAAGGAATCAGATGACCCTGACCAGTAGGAAGCAGCATAGAAAGAACTGTGCCCCCTCTCCCACTAACCCTTTCTCTCTCCTACCTAGTGTTGGGGGATTAGAAGGGGTTGGAGTGAAGTAGGGAGAAAAAGATATGAGAAACGTAAATAAGAGTTTTAAAAAGGAGTGGATCCAAAATGGTGGCAACCAGCGCGCACCATATCGGAGAGACAAAGGATCTGAAACTCCAAAATTGGTCAGTGGCAGGGCAACTGAAGCCTGAAAATCCGACATTGAGGCTTCCTGAATGAGAGGGGACATCACATGAGCTGAGACGGTTTAGATTCAGGTCACCCGCAGACTTCTCTAAGGACTGAGAGTGGCAAACATTTGAACCACTTGCACTTCCCCAGTTTGGCCCTCCCTCCTCCTAGGCGCAGCCGGCCCACAGTGTCAGGGACTTTTTAGCACAAAATTCACTGCCTGGGGACTGAGACAGCAAAGTCGGGGCTCCTAGCTCCTCAGCCTTGGCTGCCAGCTGTACCAGCCTTCTGAGTCCCAGATCCTTGGTACCATCCTTGCGGGTCCTAGGTCTGCTAGAAGCTGTACAGACTCCATGGGGCCTCCCAGCCAGTGACTGTAAGGCCGCCAGATCCCTCAGTGGGCCTGTACAGCCACCAAAGTCTCCAGACCCGCCAAACCACCCAGGTACACCAGGCCTGGAATGCAAGCTAGGTCTGTGGACCATTGTTTTGGCTCCCAGGACTTTCCAGCAGGCACCTGGACCAGCCTCCCAGTTTCACTGCTGCAGCTTGACTACCAACTTTGGCGGTGAAGCACCACTGGACTGACAGAGCTCCTACACCCACATTTGACCCAGCAGGCCCCAAACTGAGAGTAGAGAACAGAGGGAACGCCTGTGCTTTCCAATTTGACCTGCTAGAGAGTAAGCACGCTTTCTAGAGCCTGCAGAGCCCCAGATCAGACATCAGATCCCTCCCACCCATGCACCCACTGTGGGAAACAGAGGAACAGTGTCCTCAACATTGAAGCCCCTGGTCTGCGGGTCTACCAATGGAGTTCAGGCAAATAACTCCTGGAGCTCAGACAGAGCTGAATACTAGTGGTCTGCAGGCCATTGAGGTATTCAAGGAATCTGCACAAGCGAATTGTGCCAGTGAAGACCTCAAGTGCCTGCAAGCCCTTGTCCCACACTTCAGGCATCTACATCCTCTAACACCCTGTCCTTCAAAGCACACTTCCAGGGACATGCACACTCACATGCTCACCCACATTTGTCCTTCTACACCCACGAATCTTCCTCCCTTAGGTACAGCTGAATCACCAATGCACACTATCAAACCACTGGACCTCTCTCATCTTCCTGAAGAATTCTGCAGGAAAGACAGTAACAGTCCGAACTGCAGAATCCAGGAGTAAACAGTGAAGTTTACAGATAAGCAAGTGGCCAGAGGTCAGCATAAGAACACATCCAACAAAAATCAGGACATCATGGCATCACCAGCAACCCCCAAAATCAATGGATACTCCAATTCATCAGAAACACAGGAAAATGATTTTAAAGCTATGCTTACCCAGTTATTAGAGGTACATAAAGAGGAAAGAAACAAATCTCTCAAAGAAATAGCAACACAAATGGAAGAAAATAAAGAGGAAATGAACAAATCTCTCAAAGAAACAGAGGCAAATATAGCCAAACAAATAGAGGAAACAAGTAGAGGCAAAATTAGAGGCATATGGAGAGGAAACCAACAAAAATATATAGACCATCATAGAGAGACAGGAAGCCACATTCAAACAGATGAAGGAAATGGTACAAGGCATGAAAACAGAATTATAATCAATAAAGGACACACAAACAGACAAAACCCTGGAGCTGGAGAACTTAGAGAAAAGATCAGGAACCACAAAGGAAAGCATCACCAATAGAATACAAGAGATGGAAGAGAGAACCTCTGGTACTGAAGATACACTTGTAGAAATTGATACTTCTCTCAAAGAAAAAGTAAAATCAGAAAATTCCAAAACACAAAACATCCAAGAAATCAAGAACTCTATGAAAAGGCAAACTCTAAGAATAATAGGAATTAATGAAAAAGAATATTTCAGGCTCCAAGGTCCAGAAAATATCTTCAAGAAAATCATAGAAGAAAAATTTCCCAATTTAAAGAAAGAGATGTCCATAAACATACAAGAGGCCTACAGAACACCAAATATACTAAACCATAAAGGAAACTCCCCAGTTCACATCATAGTCAAAACACTAAATCTAAAGAACAAAGACAATATACTAAAAGCAGCAAGGGAAAAAGGCCAAGTAACATATAAAGGTAGACCTATTAAAATCACACCAGACTTCTCTTCAGAAACTATGAAAGCCAGAAGCCCTAGGCAGATGTCATGCAGACGTTAAGGGACCACAGATGCCAACCCAGCAAAGCCGTCAATCAACATAGATGGAGAAAACAAAATATTCCATGACAAAACTAAATTCAATCAATATCTACACAGCAATCCAGCCCTACAGAAGATACTAAAAGGAAAACTCTAATCCAACGAAAATTACACCCAAGAAAACATAGGATACTTATAATTTCCCAACAAAAATTAAAAGAAAACAAGCAATGAATCACAGTAAGACCACCAACTCCACAATAAAAGGAACTAACAGCCATTGGTCAGTATTTTCTATCAACATCAATGGACTCAACTCTCCAATAAAAAGACACAGACTAACAGAATGGTTGCAGAAACAGGATCCAACATTCTTCTGTATCCAAGAAACATACCTCTGCAACAAAGATAAACACTACCTCAGAGTAAAGGGCTGGGACAATCTTTTTTAAGCAAATGGACTCAGAAAACAAGCTGGGGTAGCTATCCTAATATCTAATAAAATAGACTTTCAACCAATATTTATCAAAACAAATGAGGAGGGGCACTTCATTCTCATCAAAGAAAAATTCCACATCACAATTTTGAACATCTAGGCCCCAAATGCAAGAGAACCTACATTTGTAAATGAAACATTATTAAAGCTGAAATCGCGCATCAATCCCAACACCTCAATAGTGGGAGACTTCAACACTCTTCTCTCACCAAGGGACAGATCATCCAGACAGAAGCTAAACAGGGAAATAAGGGCACTTACAGAGGCCTTAAATCAAATGGACCTAACAGATGTATACAGAACTTTTCACCCCAGATCAAAAGAGTATAACTTCTTTTCAGCACCTCATGGAACCGTCTCCAAAATAGACCATATAGTTGGTCACAAAGCAAGCCTCAGCAGACACAAACAGATTGAAATAATCCCTTGTATTCTATCTGAAAACCATGGTCTAAAGCTGGACCTCAACAACAATAGAAATAGCAAAAAGCCTGACATACATGGAAACTGAACAACTTGCTACTCAATGACAGCTGAGTTAGGGAAGAAAGAAAGAAAGACTTCCTAGAATTCAGTGAAAATGAGGGCACAACATACGGAAACATAAGGGACACAATGAAAACAGTGCTAAGAGGAAAGTTCATAGCACTAAGTGCCTTCAAGAAAAAAAAAAATGAAACATCACATACTAGCAACTAAATAGCTCACCTGAAAAACCTAGAAATAAAAAGAAGCAGATACAGCTAAGAGGAGTAGATGGCTGGAAATATCCAAGCTTGGGGCAGAAATCAATAAATTAGAAATAAATAAAACATTTCAAAGAATCAATGAAACCAAGAGCTGGTTCTTTGAGAAAGCCAACAAGATAGACAAGCCCTTGGCCAAACTAACAAAAAGGCAGAGAGAAACTGTCCAAATCACCAAAATCAGAAACAAAAAGGGGGACATAACAACAGAAACTGAGGAAATCCAAACAATCATTAGGTCTTACTACAAAAGCCTATATGCCACAAAATTTGAAAATCTAAATGAAATGAACAATTTTCTTGATAGATTCCACTTACAAAAATTAAATCAAGATCAGGCAGAAAGATTGAATAGTCCTATATCCCCCAAGGAAACAGAAGCAGTCGTCAAAAGACTCCCTTCCAAAAAAAAAAAAAAAAAAAAACCCAAGCACCAGATGGTTTCAGTGCAGAACTCTACCAGACTTTCAGAGAAGGGCTAACTCCAATTCTCTTCAAACAATTCCACAAAATAGAAACAGAAGGAATATTACCAAACTCATTCAATGAAGCCACAGTCACCTTGATACCTAAACCACACAAAGACCCAACAAAAAAAAGAGAACTTCAGATCTATCTCTCTTATGAACATTGATGCAAATATGCTCAATAAAATACTTGCAAACCGAATCCAAGAACACATAAAAGATATCCCCCATGACCGAGTAGGCTTCATTCCAGGTGCACAAGGGGTGGTTCAATATATGGAAATCCATCAATGCAGTGTAATTCCCATCAAAATACGAACACAATTCTTTACAAACCTTGAAAGAAAAATTCTCAACTTCATATGAAAAAACAAAACAAAACAAAAAACAACAACTAGAAATTCCAAAGGGTCCTGTACAACAACAGATCATCTGGAGGTATCTCCATTCCTATCCTCAAGCTGTACTAAAGAGCAATAGTAATAAAAACTGCATGGTATTGGCATAGAAACAGAATAGTGGATCAATGGAACTGAATAGAAGACCCAGAAATAAATCCACATACCTATGGATACTTAATTTTTAACAAAGATGCCAAAACCATTTAATAGAAAAAAGATAGCATCTTCAACAAATGGTGTTGGTCCAACTGGATGTCTACAAGTAGGAAAAGGCAAATAGATACGTATTTATCACCCTGCACAAAAGTAAAGTCCAAGTGGATCAAAGACCTCAACATAAAACCAGACACAGTAATCGGTTAGAAGAAAAAGTGGAGAAGAGTCTAGAACTCATTGGAGTAGGAGACAACTTTCTGAACAGAATATCAACAGCACAGGTTCTAAGATCAACAATCACTAAAAGGGACCTCATGAAACGGAAAGCTTCTGTAAAGCAAAATACACTGTTGTCAGAACAAAACAACAGTCTACAGACTGGGAAAGGATCTTCACCAACCCTATATCTGACAGAGGGCTAATATCCAGAATATATAAAAAGCTAAAGAAGTTAAAAGGCAACAAATCAAGTAATCTAATTAAAAAATGGGGTAGAGAGCTAAACAGAGAATTCTATGTAGAGGAATATAGAATGGCAGAGAAACAAATAAATGCTCAGAGTGCTTAGTCACCAGGGAGATGCAAATCTAAACGAACCTGAGATTTAACCTGACACCCATCAGAATGGCTAAGCTCAAAAACTCATGTGAGGACACATGCTGGAGAGGTTGTAGAGAAAGGGGAACCCTCCTCCATTGCTGGTGGGAATGTAAACTTGTACAATCTGGCGCTTTCTCAGACAATTATGAATAGTGCTGCCTCAAAATCCAGCTATACCACTCCTAGGCATATATCCAAAGTATGCTCACATACACAACAATGACATTTGTTCAACCATCTTGATGGCAGCTTTATTTGTAATAGCCAGAACCTGGAAACAACCCAGATGTCCCTCAACAGAGGAATGGATACAGAAATTGTGGTACATTTACACAATGGAATACTACTCAGCAATTAAAAACAAGGAAATCATGAAATTTTCAGGCAAATGGTGGGATCTACAGAGGATCATCCTGAGTGAGGTATCCCAGAAGCAGATGGACACACATGGTATATACTCACTTATAAGTGGGTACTAGACCTAAAAGATAGGATAAACATACTAGAATCTGTACACCTAAAGAAGCTAAACAGGAAAGGGGGCCTGGGGTAAGATGATCAATTCTCAATTAGAAAGACAAATGGGATGGCCATTGGAGGTAGGAGAAAACAGGAAACAGGACTGGAGCCTATCATAGAGGGCCTCTGAAGAACTCTACCTAGCAGTGTTTCAAAGCAGATGCTGAGACTCAGGACCAAACCTTGGCCAGAGTGCAGGGAATCATATGAAGGAGAAGGGAGTTAATGAGATCTGGAGAGGACAGGAGCTCCAAAAGGACCAAATATGTCTGGGCACAGAGGTCTTTTCTGAGGCTGATTCTCTAACCAAGCACCATGCATGGATATAACCTAGGGCCCCTGCTCAGATGTAGTCTATGGCAGCTCAGTATCCAGGTGGGTTCCCTGGAGGGGGAAATAGGGACTGTCTCTTGCATGAACTCAGTGGCTGGCTCTTTGACTTCCTCTACCCCCAAGGGAAGAGCAGCCTTGCTAGGCCATGGAGGAGGACATTGCAGCCAGTCCTGATGAGACCTGATGGGCTGGGATCAGATGGCAGGGGAGGAGGTCTTCCCCTATCAGTGGACTTGGAGAGGGGCAGAAAGGGGATGGGGGAGGGAAGGTGGGATTGGGAGGGAATAAGGAAGGGAGCTACAGCTGAGATACAGGGTGGGTAATTTTTTTAAAAAATTAAAAAATAAAGAAGGAGATGAATGAGCAGGTACTGTAGAATGAGTTTTTTTTAAGCAACTAGGAAATAGAGCATCATGTATTTCCTTCTTAGGTGCACAGAGGAGCCTCTGTGTTATCATTGTTTAGCCCTTGCCTTCTGAGCAAGATCAACTTAGTAAATGCTCACAACCTCAACATACTGAAGGATACACAAGATATTTAATGAAACAGATTAATTAAAAATTACTGTCTCCCCTCCCAAAAAAAGGCTTTTAAAAAATAACACCAACAGTACATGTGGGAAGTAGAACAATCATTTCTGTGGTTCATTAATCAACTGTCTGCATAAGTTGTTTCTGACAAGAGTACAGAAACAAGATCCTTTGAATCTTTTCGTTTCCCAGCTGCCTTTCTTCACGTCTTCCCTTTCCTTTTCTCAGTAGATTTTTAAACTCTCCCCATGCAGAGTTAATATCATAGGCTACTATTTCCTCTCCCTTAAGAAAAATTAATGGCTTCTCTCTTGATGTAGATAGATCTCATGTTTATTTGCTATTCATGTCTCCTTTTCCCCTTCCTGCAATATTATTATATCAGAATTCTTACTGAAATCCATACTAATTGCTGTATCAGTGTAATTATGAAAAGACAGTTTTCAACTAAACCACTTTTATGATCTCTGTGAGCTCATATGTGCTTTGCTTAGTTGATTTAGAGGGCTCTTCTGGTGACCTCCATTCCCTCTGTCTCTTCTGTCTTCTCCTCTGGAGGATTTTCTGAGCCCTGAGGGGAGGAATTCAACCCCCTGTCTCTGCCTAATATCTGACTGTGTGTCTATCTGCAAGTATTCTGTGTGTATATTTTTATCTATGTTCATAATGGAAATTGGTCTGTAATTCTCTTCGTTGAGTCTTCAGTGGTTTGGCCATCAGGGTAACTCTGGCCTCATAAAATGAATTGGTCAGAGTTGCTTCTATTTCTGTATTGTAGAATAATTTTAGGAGTATTAGTTTTAAATCTTTTTTGAAAATATGGTAGAAGTCTGTACTAAAACCATCTGGCTGTGGGATTTTCTGGTTGGGAGGCTTAATGACTTCTTCTATTTCACTAGGAGTAATAGGTCTACTTAGATTTTTTTTTAATCCTGATTTACCTTTGTTAAATGGTACCTATGGAGAAAGTTATCCATTTCTTTTAGATTTTTAATTTGGTAGAGTGCAGATTTTAAATTGTGTTCTTATGATTTCCCTAATGTTTGTTGTTATGTCCTCCTTTTCATTTTTGATTTCGTTAATTTGGAAATTCTCTCACTGCCTTAAAAATTTGGATAAGGGTTTATCTATCTTGTTGACTTTCTCAAAGAACCAAATCTTTGTTTTATTGATTCTTTGTATTATTTTCTTTGTTTCCATTTTATTGAGTTTCATTATTTCTTGAGGTCTACTCCTCTGAGGTGTATTTCTTTCTGTTCTAGAGCTTTCCTGCTGTGTTGTTAAAGTGCTAGAAAGAGATTTCTCCAATGTATTTTACATAGGTCGTTTGTGCTACAAACTTCCCTCTTAGCACCACCTTCATTTTGTCTCATAAGTTTGTCAATGCTGTGTATTCATTTTCACTGAATTCTAGAACTCTTTAATTTCCCTCTCTGTTTCTATCTTATTTTATTTGCTGTCTCAGTTTTCATTCAGTAGAGAACTGTCAGACTTTGTAATCTTTCTGTTGTTTTGTTGGTTGTTGTTATCTTGTTTTAATCTGTGGTGGTCTCATAGGAAGCAGCGAATTATTTCACTTATATCTGTTGATACCTGCTTTATGTCAGAATATGTGGTCAGTTTTGAAGAATGTTCATGAGATTCATAGTGGAGGTATATTATTTTATGTTTGGATGAAATGTTCGGTAAATATCTGTTAGGTCCATTTGGTTTATAACATCAGTTAGCTCTAGCATTTCTCTGTTTTTTGTTTGTTTGTTTTTGTTTTTTTATTTTTCAGCATGGATGATCTGTCCATTCATGAGAGTGGGGTACTGAACTTTTCCGCTATCAGTATGTGAGAGTCAATATGTGATTTAGGATGTAGTAGTGCTTCTTTTACAAACTTGAAGGACATTGTGTTTAGGACATTGATGTCAGGAACTGTCCTCTTGGTGCAGTTTTGCTTTGATGAGTATGGAATGTCCTTTCCTATCTCTTTTGATTAGTTTTAGTTTGAATATTTTCTTACCTATTAAAATGGCTTCACCAGATTGCTGCTTTGGTCCATTTGCTTAGAATATCATTTTCCAACTTTTTTTAAAAAAAGTTTTTACACCATTTATAAATTGCACTTCACATATATTTTTTATTTTTATCATTGACTACAATTTATTGAATTTGTATCCTAGCTGTGGCCCCCTCCATCAACTCCTCCCAATCTCACCCTCCCTCTTCTTCTATGCCCCTCTTCTAGTCCCCTGAAAGAGGGGGTTCTCCTCCCCTTCATTTTGACCCTAGCCTATCAGATCTCATCAGGACTGGTTACATTGTTTTCCTCTGTGGCCTGGCAAGGCTGCACTCCACTGCCCGCCCCCCCCCCCAAGGGACAATGATTAGAAAGCCTGACACTGAGTTCATGCCAGAGAAAGTCCTACTTCCCTAACTAGGGACCCCACTTGGAGAGTGAATCTATGGACTACATCTGAGCCAGGGTTTTAAGTCCTCTGTATTCATGGTCTTTGGTTGGGGTATAATTCTCTTCAGGGATCCCTGGGCTCAGTTTTATGGCTCTGTTGGTCTCCTTTTGAAGCTCCTGTTCCCTCTAGGTCTTTCTATCTCTCCCTTCCTTCATAAGATTCCCTGCACTCTGCCCAAAGTTTGGCTATGAGTCTCAGCCTCTCTTCAATACCTCCCTCAATAGAGTCTTTCAGAGGCTGTCTGTGGTAGGCTCCTCCTGTCCTGTTCCCTTTCTTCTCCTGCTTCCTGTGTCTATTCCATTTGTCCTTCTGAATGAGGATTGAGCATCTTCCCTAAGGTCGTTCTTGTTATTTAGCTTTTTTAGGAGTATAGATTTTAGTACGTGTATCCTATATTATATGGCTAATATCCACTTATAAGTGAGTATATACCATGTATGTCTTTCTGCTTCTGGGTTACCTCATTCAAGATGATCTTTACTAGTTCCCACCATTTGCCTGCAAATTTTATGACTTCCTTGTTTTTCATTGTTGAGTAGTATTCCCTTGTGTAAATGTATCAAAATTTCTGTAGCCATTCCTCTGTTGAGGGACATCTGGGTTGTTTCCATCTTCTGGCTACTACGAATAAAGCTGCTATGAACATGCTTGAGCAAATGTCCTTGTATACTTGAGCATCTTTTGGATATTTGCCTAGGAGTGGTATAGCTGGATCTTGAGGTAGCTATTCCTAATTTTCTGAGAAAGTGCCAGATTGATTTCCAAAGTGATTGTAGAAATTTACATTCCCACCAGCAATGGAGGAAGGTTCCTCTTTCTCCACATCCTCTCCAGCATGTGCTGTCACTTGAGTTTTTGATCTTAGCTATTCTGATGGGTGTAAGGTGAAATCTCAGGGTTATTTTGATTTGCATTTCCCTGATGACTAAGGAAGTTTAGTCATTTCTTTAAGTGTTTCTCTGCCATTCAATATTCTTCTGTTGAGAATTCTCTGTTAGCTCTGTATCCCATTTTTTAATTGGATTTCTTGATTTTTTGCTATTTAACTTTTTGAGTTCTTTTAATATTCTGGTTATTAACCCTCTGTCAGATATAGGGTTGGTGAAGATTAGGTATGTTTCTTAGGTGCAACAGAATGATAGGTACTGTTTTCAATTCTGTTAGTCTGGATTTTTTAAAATGTTTTATTTTATTATTTAATTTTTGGCAATGCATTTACTATATAACCCAATTGTAGCCTCCTCCCTCATCTCCTCCTGGTCGCACCCTCCCTCCCTCTTCCCCCTCATACCCCTCCCTTAGTCCACTGAAAGGGGAAGACTACCTCCCCTACTATAGGACCCTAGCCTATCAAATCTCACCAGGACTGCCTGGATCCTCTTCCTCTGTGGGCTGGCAAGGTGGCACTGCCAGGGGGAAGTGATCAAAGAGCAGGCAACCAATTTCATGTTGGAGACAGCCCCCGATCTCCTTATTTGGGAACCCACATAGAGACTAAGCTGCCTATGGGCTATATATGAGCAGGGTGTCTATGTTCTCTCAGTGCATGGTCTATGGTTGATGCATCAGTCTGTGCTGGTCCCCTTGAGCCCAGATTTTTAGTATTCTTGTGGAGCTATTGTCCCCTCTGGGTTCTTCTCACACTCCGCGCAGCCCTCCTTCCATAATACTCCCTGTGCTCTGCCCACATTTTGGGTGTGGATTTCTGCATCTACTCTAATCCTTTACTGGGATGAGTTTTTAGAGGACATCTATGGTAGGCTCCTGTCCTATTCCGTCTCTTCCACTGCTTCCAGTGTCTATTCTGTTTGCCTCTGAGTGAGAATTAAACATCTGCCCTAGGGTCCTCCTTGTTTATTTTCTTTAGGTCTGTAGAGTTTAGTATGTTTTGTAGGAAAATGAATGGAACTGAAACGATCATCCTGAGTGAGATAACCCAGAACCAGAAAGACACTCATGGTATATACTCCCTTATAAGAGGACATTAGCCATATAATATAGTCTCTGTAACTTTTCGTTGGGACAATTGAGACCATTGATATTGAGAGATCAAAGACCAACGGCTGTTGATTTCTGTTATTTTGGTCGTGGTGTGTGTGTGTGTGTGTGTGTGTGTTTGTGTGTCTGTGTTTCTCTTCTTTTGGTTTTGCTTGTGTGAGATTATTTATTTCCTGTGTTTTCATGGGCATAGTTAACCTCCTTATGTTATCCTTCTAGCACCCTCTGAAAAAGATACATATTGTTTTATTTTCACTTCATGATGGAATATTCTTATATTCTAAATCTATGGTAATTGAATGTTTTGAAGGTTATAATAGTCTAGACGGCCTTCTTTGGTCACTTAGAGTCTGCAGCACATCTACCCAGGCCTTTCTGGCTCTTGGTGTATACATTGAGAAGTCAGGTGTAATTTTAATAGGTCTGCCTTTATGTTTATGCTTTCATATGTTACTTGGTCTTTTTCCCTTGCTGATTTTCACATTGTTTCTTTGTCTTGTTTATTTAGTATCTTGATTAGAAGGGTCTTTCTTTTTTTTTCTTTCTTTGTTTCTTTGTCTCTTTATTTCTTTCATTTTTTTTTGTTTGTTTATTTGGGGTTTTTTTGACCTGATTTATTTTTGGAAAATTATAGGCATCCCCTTCTTTAGGAATATTTTCTTCTATAGTTTTGTTAAAAATATTTTCTGTGCTTTTGAGCTAGGTTTCTTCTTCTATATCTATTTTTCTTAGGTTTGATCTTTTCATAGTGTCTTAGATTTCCTGGATATTTTGTGTCTAGAGTTTTTTAGATTTAGCATTTTCTGTGACTGATTTATCTACTTCTTCTATCATATCTTTAACAAATGAGATTCTCTCTTAGATATCTTATATTTTGTTAATAAAGCTTCCCTATGTAGTTCTTGTACAAATTTCTATGTTTTTTTTAAATTTCCAGAATTCCCTCAGTTTTTGTGTTTTTTTTTAATGATTATATTTCCAATCTCAAGTCTTGAGCAATTATACTTATTTCTTTACCCAGTGAGTTTGTGTTTTTCTGGATTTGTTTGAGAAGTTTATTAATTTCCTCCTTAAGCATGCCTATTATGTTCATAAGTGCTGTTTTAAGATGTTTCTCTTATGCTTTAGTTATGTTGGGATGTTTAGGGACTCTCATCATAGAATAGTTGAGTTCTAGTGGAGATATACTGCCCTGGTTATTGTTGATTGCATTTTTATGCTAGCATCTTAGCATCTGGTTGTGAGATGATTATAGGGTCTAGGTGCTGAATTCTGGATTGACTTTGTTTGGTGGCTGAGTTGTTCCATGGTTTCTTTTCTGGATTTTCAGAGTGCTATGGTTTAGTGTGCCTGTTTTGCTGGCCTCTTCAGCAGCTGGTGTGTTCACAGGGAATGCTGTCTAGTGCTGGAGACTAGGATACTGGTATGAGTTAGGGGAAGAAAAGTTGAAAGAGAAGGTTTTTGTTATCTGTTGGGGATGGGCATCAGAGAGGAGCAGGAGACCACAGCAGGTTTCAAGCTACAAAGCTGGAGATGAAACTTGTGGAGACTGGATATCAGGAGCAGTAGGAGACTTGTGGGTCTGACTTCAGCCTACTTGTCTTGGAAGGAGCAGCTCTTGGGTTAGCAGCGGGTTCCTGCTAGAGTTGAGGTCTAGGACAAAGCAACAAGTGGGGGTATTGAAGTTAGGTGGGGATGGCTCGTGGGACACACAGGAGATGTGGACAGTGGTAAAGGAAGGCTGCAGCTGGTATTCTGTTGCAGTGATAGGGACAAGACCAGAAGATTTGAGAGAGAAAGATGTCTTCCTTAGCCTGCATCTTAAAATAATAATTATTTTTATAATTTTAAGTGTACTTTTTCTGTTTCCCCTGTAAGAATGGTTCTCAACCCACTGGTTCTGACCCCTTTATAGATGGCCGTGTCAAACAACCCCTTCCACAGTGGTCATCTAAGACCATTGGAAAACACAGATACTTAAATTACAATTCATAACAGTAGCAAAATTATGGTCATGAAGAAGTATCAAAATAATTTTATGGTTGGAGGTCACCACAACATAAAAAACTATATTAATGGGTCACAACATTAAAAAGGTTAAGAACTATTGTTCTATAATCTCTGGCATAACTGAAAATGAATTGTTATTATGATCAAATATACCATGTAATTTACTAGTTCTTTTTATTTTGCCCACTAATTATTTTTCCAAGTCTGGCATAATTTTATTCTAGGCTTCAATTTATCACCATTCTAAATGAATAGCCTCCTTCTCTTAATCTCCTATTCTCTTTCTCTAATTCTATCCCCTTTTCTTATGAAGAATCTGATTGTATGCTTATTTCTTTAACTTTCTGAAAATAACCTTTATTTTTTTCTCTGAGTTTTATTTGATAATGGATTTTTTCTCTTTAAATTCAAAAGTTTGACAACTATATATCATAAAGAGGTATTTTTAGTCTGTGAGTTTGGCTTTTAATGAGTACTTTTGTCTAGAAATATAGGTTGTGAGAGCAGTTCTTTTATAGTATTATACACAACATTTAAAATTTTTCTTCTCCTGATTATTTATTAAATTTTAGCTTTGCACATAATCTCATAACCCCCCCCCTTGTCTCTCTCGCTCTCTCTGTGTGTCTCTCTCTTTGCTTTTATAATATTCTTTCATGGAGACATGGTCTTATGTAGCCCAGGCTAGCTTTGAGCTCATTGGCCTTTAATACTTGATCCTTTCTTTCTCTACTTCTTAAATATTGGGGTTGTAGATATGTGACATCACCTCTGGCTTTAATTTCTTTGTTATTATAAAAAATGTATGCACAATTTCTGTCATTTTATTCCACATTCCAAAATACTCTCAGCTATATCTCCCACTGTGTTCATGGGTTCCTGTTCTCACATGGTTTTAGTTTTGAAGAGCTTTTTTTTTCTATGATTGTTACTTTATATAGCATCTTTGTTTCCCTTTGGAGAAATTAATTATAGTCCTAGAGCTATTTCCCAGTTCTATCTGCTTTTATAGTTTTTGAATTCCCTTTCTTTTTGTTAAAAGACTTTTCAAAAATATTAAATCTGTGCATATGGGTATATTTAAAAGTGAGGCATATTTACACAGATAGCAGATGTAATGTTTACTGCTGCACATCTGCAGGCATTTGAAACTGTTAAACATAACCACGGAAGTATTAGTTTAGGATCTAAGTCATGCTGATCCTAACTTTCTATGCTCAATAACTGAAGTATTTCTGCCTGCTAATAATTTGTCAGTTGTTATCAGTTGTCATCTGCACTTTGGCCTCTTTGCCATTGTCAGCAAATAACTATTATATTTGCTTATTTCAACAGAGTAGCCATGTTCTGGAAGGTGAACATTCTGTGACAAACTATACAGAGTGTAATATTTGAGGTTTATACGGTGTGAAAAAGGCCATCTTACAGGGAGCTTTGAGTTCTGCTTCAAGAGAAGCACTTGGGATAAGTGCCATGAACATGTTGGTAAAGACATTGATCCTTAGCTAAGTTGTAAAAGATGCAGAAGGATTTTCTCAGGAGCCGAGAGACTGGAAAGTATGCAAAGAATAAGGCAGAACAAGAATGAAGTTGTGACCCCTAAGAGGGCAGACTTCACACCGTGCTTCAAGTTGTGCATCTTGTGCACAGCTAGTGGGTGAATATGAAGAAAGGACTTGAGTTTGTCAGTTAACATCATGGAACTTCTCTCACTGTGTTCTGAGGCTCAGTGAAAAAGAACCATATTAATCAAAAGGAACAAGACTCTATTTTTCTCTAGATGGAAAAATGTAGCAGTAATGTTTGAGGTGTGTGTATGTGTGTGTTTTCCAAGACGTGGGATACTGGATTTGATTGAAATTTGAAGGAAGAAATGTGAAAAAAGACTTTAAATTTATATAGGGTATAATTAGGAGCATACTGACATGGAGGGAAGAAAATTAGTGTTAGAGGATCAATTGAGGCACAAAAAATAATTTAAAAAGAACAAGCTTTCTCAGAAAATTAGGAATAGTTGCACCTCAAGATCTAGCTATACTACTCTTAGGCATATATCCAAAATATGCTCAATATACAACAAGGACATTTGCTCAACCATGTTCAAAGCAGATTTATTCATAATAGCCACAATCTGGAAACAACTCAGAAGTCCCTCAACTGAGGAATGGCTACAGAAATTTTGGTACATTTACACAATGGAATACTACTCAGCAATTAAAAACAAGAAAATCATGAAATTTGCAGGCAAATGGTGGGAACTGGAAAACTTCATCCTGAGTGAGGTATCCTAGAAGCAGAAAGATACACTCAGTATATACTCACTTATAAGTTGATATTAGACATATAATATAGAATGAACATACTAAAATATGTACACCTAAAGAAGCTAAACAAGAAGGAGGACCCTGGGTAAGATGATCATTCAGAAAGGTAAATGGGATAGAAATCAGAAAAGTGATAAAATGGAACAGGACAGAAGCATACTGCAGAGGGTCTCTGAAAGGCTCTACCCACCAGGGTACTGAAGCAGATGCTGAGACTCATAGCCAAACTGTGAGCAGAGTACATGGAATCTTGTGAAAGAACTGGGAGATAGAAAGACCTGGAGTAGACAGGAGCTCCACAAGGAGAGCAACAGAACCAAAAAATCTGGGCCCAGGGGTCTTTTCTCAGACTGATACTCCAACCAAGGACCATGCAAAGAAATTACCTAGAACTCCTGCACAGATGAAGCCTGTTGCAACTAAGTCTCCAAGTGAGTTCCCCAGTAAGGGGACCAGGGGCTATTTCTGACATGAACTCAGTGTCTGGCTCTTTGATCATCTCCCCCTAGGGATGGGGGCAGCCTTATCAGGTCACAGAGGAAGACAATGAAGCCAGTCCTGATGAGACCTGATAGGCTAGGGTCAGATGGAAGGGGAAAAGGAACTCCCCTATCAGTGGACTTGGGGAGGGGTATGGAAGGAGAAGAGGGAGGGAGGGCAGGATTGAGAGGGGAGGGTGAAGGTGCTACTGTTGGCATACAAAGTGAATAAACTGTAATAAACAATAAATAAATAAAAAGGAAAAACAAAAGAAGTACAGGCAGTTCTGTTTGGCTAGTTCAAGGAGGCCACATAAGTGTAGCATAGAGACTGTACCATGAAGTGTATGGCATTGGATGCTCATCTTAGAAGTCTCTGGTGGCTTCTGTGTACAAAAACATTCATTCAATGTCATTTATACTTTAAAATGACAAAGATGACCCCCATGTACACCGATATGCTGCATACACACTTGTTTCTGGATAATGGCCTCTTTTATTCTTTGACCATGAGACTTTAAATATGGCAGTAGTCTCTCAACTTGTTTTCCTATTTGTGTCCATCATCCTCTTCCGCTTTCTCAGTGAACTTTAAGCATGACAAGTAAATCTAATTTCCTATTCTAATAACCAAACATTCTGCATGGTATTAGATTTTGCTCTGTCTGAAGAACTCAGAACTTGCTGGGGGTTTTTGTTTGTTTGTTTGTTTGTTTGTTTGTTTTGCTCAACAAAAATTATTTAAGAAGTCAGATAACTTATGTCCCTTACAATTTACTCTTTCACAGTGCCCAGACAGAGCTTGGCAAATACTAAACATTCAGTAAATGTTCATGGAGAAAAACAAACAAAAAATGAGTGTTTGAAATATCACTTCTAATTCTTAACTGTATTAAATCCTAGAACGTTGAGTAGATACAGGAGAAAATTTTAAACCAAGTATTGTCTTTATGTTATTGTAGATTTTTTTGTGTCTAAAAATGATTAGTGTGATATAACTTTAAGCTACAAGAGAGAAATGGCTTTCTCTCTGTCTCCATCTTCCTCTCCTTCTCCCCTTCTTTCTCCCTCTCTTTTTCTCTACACATTTCATTCTTGGTGTCTTTAGCTTCTTAGAAAGCATTTTAAAGATGCCTTAATTATATTCAATCAATAAATATTTTAAAGATACATTATGAGGAAAATTGCGAGTAAGATGTGCAGTGAGACTTTTTAATGGAACGCAGAACTTTATTTCTAGCTGTTCATTAAGCACCTGATAGATAGATTATTACTAATTATTATTCCTAATCCTGGATCCAAATTTGATAAGCAAATCTTTTACATGAGGCATGCCAATTTTTATACTTGTGCACTTCTATTTTTTTTTACATGAAATGCAGAAATGATGTTGTTTAAGGCATAGCCTATTAAGGAATTGCTTCAGATTCCGTGGGGTGCTCATTAAACTTGCACCCACTCAGCATCTCTGGGACTAAGGTGTGGGGATCTGAATTTTTAACAAGCTCTTTCTGAGATTCTTATGCATTCTGGAGTCTAAGAAGCAGTGAGGTGCTGTGTTAAATGAGCTTCTTCTGTGATTTGGCATTTGCCTCTGTAGCTGAAATCGTATACATTGGCCATCTGGTGAGAAAGCGGCATCCTGTAGTTATTGCTCATGTAGACTGCTGCTGCAGGAAGTTCCCTAGTAATTCTTGTCAGCCACTAAGCAATGTGATGTTTTATGTGAGTAATGCTCTATTCTTTGCATTATACTGTACTAAATTACATGATTTCTCATGCTTTGTGTCTATGGGAAAAATAAAACTGTGGTATGGTAATTTCTCTTAGGAAGCATTTCTGGTTGTATAGATCACACAGTTCATGAATCAAAGTTTTCAAACTCTTTTAGTGAGTAACCCATGTATTTTAGATAGTTGCAATGAATTCTTCTGGCTCTGGGTACAACTTAGTATACCAGTAATAGACATCCTGTAAGTTGATTACAGCAAAAAGGAGTGGAACTCCCACTTAAAACAAACTGGGGGAGGGCGGAAGTCATTCTCCACTGAGTCAGAAAGTGCAATATAAGAAGTTGGAAAAAAATCACAAAAATTCAAAGAATGGAATAATTTCCCCCTCTCTGAAAAAAACTGAAAGCAGAACTTGGGGAAAGAGCAAACTATATGAGCAATTGCTGTCACCATTTCCATGGAAGGTGGGAAGGAAGAGACTGCAGACTGGTGGCGACACAGGTGTGCTTATCACATTGAAACGGGCTCAGGAGGAGAAATAATCTTTTTTTGGAGCCCGAGCGCTAAAATATAATTAACTTCTGCCTGCTTCCATGATTCAGTCTGCTTTATGGTGTTGCTGAAAACGCTCACAAGTTGGAGGTAGAAGCCAAAAGCATCCTTAGGAACCTGCCTAAACTTCTGAGACAGGGATATTTGGAACAAGCACTTGGTATGAGGCACATGGGATTTTCAACTGTGACTGGCTGGATATTTAGGTCAATGGCCTGCACACACGTTTATAGTGTGAGGCATGGGGATACACATGCGCACGTGTACATGATGTCGTAGGTTCTCTTAATTAACAACTCTTAATATAAGTTGTCAGAGAATTCTAGCTATATGTTCAGATACTCGCACAAGTGCTGAGAACTGCTCGGCTGTAGTTCTGAAGGAAAGATGGCATGGGAAGCTCACCTACACTTGCACCTTAAATGCATCAAATAAATCGTTCTGGGAGTAGCCACAATGACACTTTACGTCAGAGCCGTATTGTAAATGTTTATAAAAAGTTTATACACTATTCCGGTCTTCCTGGAAGCCTGCACTCATACCTTGTATTCCTTACCACTATCTGATAGGACTTATATCCCAACATTCAAACAAGTGTGCATAATTTGCCATTGCTACTTAGCACCTATAATGGTTGAGAGGAGTAGTTACTCATTTTTTTTCTATTCAGCCATACTGTATATTATGTTGAAACATTTACAGCCTCATTGACAACACCTTAGCTTCTCCCTAAATCCATAATTTATTTTATGTGTGCATCATATATTACTCTGGAAACTGTGTAAGGTTTGAATAAACTTGTTGCATTTACTGGGTGTTAGGCTCTAGGAAACAATCCTCATAATATCAGTTTTGTTCCACATGGCATTCATTTCTAGCTAAGAAGCATTGTATGTAAGGCTTGAGTACAACACAACCAAGCTCAGACTATCACTAGGCAAACAAAGCCCACAGTTTACATGTGACCTCTGATTAGTTACTCATTCTTGTATCAAAGGTCTACCACCATCCCTTATATTTGGGACATGTTTGAGAATTGTGAGGTACTGGATGATAGGGAGAATCTTCCTTGTAAACATCAGGTTTTATTTCCAAAGTTATAGAGCACAAATTTTCATGGGGGATCAGAGTGTAGGAAACATACTGGATCTTACCCTATCCATTGGTTGGTACCCAGGGGAGTTATTGTTGGAGTGTTATGGAATAGGTCAGGCCTGGTGGGTGCTCCTTTAGTGAATAGGGAGATAGCAGCTGTAGTTGAGGAAGGACAGATAGACAGCAGCTGGAATGTGGGTTCTGCTCCACCCGTGATTCTTCTGATAACTTTCCTGGGAAGGCTGCTACTCTCCTGTCAGACAGGAACTGCTTCTGCACTTTAGTGAGGCCACCTGAGGATTTGTCACTCTATATTTTATATAGAAACAGTAAATAAACCAATGAGCCTGAGGGAACAGGGATAAGCTAAATGGGATCTGCCACATGAAGAAGCTCAGGCTGTTTCTGAAGGCTACTGGCATTTTACAGCGTATCTATGACTTGCAACTTTCAGAAAAAAATTAAACCACTTAGTAAACACAAAACCAGAAATCATTGGAGGAAACAGAAGAATCCACAGATGAGTGTTTTCTAGTTTTCCCACTGTCTGCAGATCCAATATTGCCCAGCCTAAAAGAGAAACAGCAACTAATATGCTGTGTCTTCTCCAGTTAGGGAAGGAATACTAATGAAGGAATAATACTACTCACACTCCCCCTAAAAGCCCTGATTTCCCTTCTTAATGCCTGTGAGCAAAGACCTATAACTTCTCTGCAGTGTAGAAAACATATGAGCTGTGAAAAGACAGTTCTTGGCAAATTGTAGTGTATCTTCTTTCCAATATGCTAAGGTCACTTAAATGCACAAATCAGAGTTCTAGAAAGTTACCTGCTCCCACAACCATTTCCAGTGTGGAAACCTAATCACCTCTGAATCTAGGTCCCTGGATGGTACTTTCTAGCTTAGACCTCAAGATGTAGCAGCACCCAGCAAGAACAAATCTACTAAGCAGCCAGAAGTAATTTCCTAATGCAAGTGCTGGGAGACAGAGCCAAGCAGGTTTCAGTCCTTAGCTTTCCTGTAGTGCAGAGACTAATGAACAAAACATGAGGTTTCTCAAGATAACATATGCAAGCAGCCTACTTACAGCAAGCTTTTCTCAAGCTTTTCCATCTCCCTCTGGCAAGCTCAAACCAGCCATTAGTAAAATCATTCAACAGTGAACCACAGTAGTAGAGAGAAAGCTATATGCAGGGGTGATGGTGGTGGTTAAAATCTCAAGGGGGCAATGAGAGGATTATTTAAACATGCCAGCCATGTCCTTTTTAACATGTGTTTCCTATGACCAGTGCATGCAACTTTGTAGACACATGTAATTAAATGAGACAATGCTTATTAAACTACATTTGAAAGTGCACTATGCATAGGAGCCCTGCTCTGTCAATCGTTACTATTAGTAACATCTAATATGGTATAAATGGGATAACTTTGCTTTTACACATACATCAGCATTATTGTTACAGTCATATGCTTATTGTCACTTGTTGGGTGAGAAATCACAAGATAGATTGAGACATAAGGATGGCAAAATCAAAACAAAACAAACAAACAAAGATCAGTTCTTAAAATATCAGCATGCATGCATTTGTTCTTTAAAGATATCTAGCAATGCAACAGCTTTCCAAAAGCTCCTGCAATGGTGGGATCTATAATCGCAGCATCTTGATAGGACAGGTAAATGAGTATTTGCCATGCTACAGTATACTAGATCACTTCCTCTGCACTGGCCCTTATGTATTTCCTATCCTCAACATCCACTCTTCACAAGCCTGTAAACAGTGTAAGAGCATCAGGAAGCCTGTATGTTGTGTGTGTTAATGCATGCTTGAGAAATTGTCGTGTGCTAGAAAATCATGTGACAGGGCAGCAAAGCAGTCTTAGAAGACAAAATTCTAGCCACAGATCAAGAGCTAAATGATATGAGCCTCATTAAAAATAGGAATGACAATGAAGCAATTCCACTAAGGTATTAAGATATCAGTGTAGAGGAATATCAAAAGGTCTAACCCATATATGTTTTCCAGCTATACCACTTCTTGGTACTACCTAAGGACTCAACACCCCACTCAAGAGATATTTGCTTAGCCCTCTAATCACAATATCTAGGAAATGGAAACAACTTAAACATCCTTCAATTGCTCAATGGATAATAAAAAATGTGGTACAGATACACAATGCAATTATATTCACATGTGAAGAATAGTGAAATCATGATTTTTCAAGCAAATAAATGGAACTCCACTGAGTGAACCCAGACTCAGAAAGACAAGCACCACACATACTCTCTTATTTTAGTGTCTTAGCTCAGAATCTTTAGGTGTGAGTGTATACCTTGGAGTTATTAAAGAAATCAGGAAAGTGTAAGGATGATGATGGAGAAGTTCTAGCATGGGAGTTGGTATGAGACTACAAAGGAAGACATGGAAAGAACAGAAGACAGTTTATCTGGAGAGAGAGATGAGAGAGAGCAATACTAGAGGACATAAAGACAGGAGGGATATAGTGCATTAAGAATGACTGAAAAGGCCATAGGAAAATATACAATTGTGTTGTGGCTTAAATTACATATTATCTGTACATGAATGTGAGTATACATATAAAATTATAAATATGTATGAAGTGTAAATTACATAAATAATTTTAAAAAGTTACACCACTTGGGATGATAATGCTCATCCCTAAGAACAATAAGTTATCCAGTCGTGGATCCCTCCTTAAAGTTGTTGGCCAGAGGTGTCTAAGAGGTTCCCAAAATAATAGAATCTATTGATGTTGCCCTTGGTTTCATCCCTGAAGTTGAAAATAAAATCTTATTGCTGAAAACATTACCTACTTTGGACACAGGACTCTAGAAATTGAGCAGGAACTGACTTGGAAGGCTTTAATATGAGGGCTAGCTACATAGTATGGGAAGTTTCTGTGCAAGATGCAAGGGGACAAAAGCAATCCATAGTTCTACCCAGCTGTGATTCCTAAAACCACAACAGTGGCCAGTAGGTGAAGACATATCAAGAGATGCAATAGAGTCATTTACACCCTGGAAGTAAGCATCAGCCATCTATTGGAACCCGAAGTCAACTCAATAGGAGGGAATTCATGCCTGGCACTCTAAACCCAACCAACTACCCATGGTTGATGAGGTCATTCACCCTAAAGAAGATCTTACTACTCTCATTTTCATTATTCAGTATAATTACCAACTCCATTTTAAATACCTATCCTTCTAATCCTTCTATCAACACATAAATGTACCTATTACCCCTCATCAAAGAAATGTAATTCTACAGCAGATGGAGACTATTACAGAAACCCACAACTACTTAAAATGCACACACACACACACACACACACACACAAACCTGACAGTGAAGTTCCCAGTCCCAACTAATACCTCTCCAACACAGATCCTCCATCAAGGTTTAGGGAACATCTTTGGAGGTATGGGAGTGAAAGGATTATAAAAGCCAGAGATCAAGAGAGCGTCTTCAGTATAAGAGAGGAAACTGCACCCATGAAATATTAACGATATGATTGTTTAAACAAGACATGCACAATGTCAACGCAAGTTGACATGCCAAAGCAGATGTGGAAAATTTCACAAGGCTCCACCCATAAATGAAGAGATATAGGGCAATTTATGATTGCTGAGAAGGGAGTATCTGTCTTCAGGGATGAGAGAGCCTGACAGCTACCCAACTCCAAGTGGTCAGCCTTAGGAGCAACAAAGCAGGTTATATGCTCTCTCTCTCTCGTTCCCTCTCTGTCTCTCTGTCTCTCTCATCCCTCTCTCTGTCTCTCTGTCTCTCTGTCTCTCTCTGTCTCTCTCTGTCTCTCACTGTCTCTCTCTCTCTCTCTCTCGTGCGTGCGTGCGTGCGTGTGTGCGTGCGTGTGTGTGTGTGTGTGTGTGTGTAACAATAACAAAAGAGGTCATGCGTTTAAGAAGTGGGGGTCCACAAGAGGAATTAGATGGGCCAATATGTTGTGAAAATGTAGATACAGAACTGTGTATGAAATTCTCAAAACTAAATATAATAAAATGAAGGTCAAAAGAAGAAAATAAAGTGAGTGAATTTAGGTAAAGTATCAGACCAGACAGCAGCACAGCAGTGACATTTTCTCTGTTGTTTTCCTTGATCAGCCCTTCAACTAGCACTCCCACAGGACAACAACCTCAACTCCTACCCTTCAATTCTATTCCTGTCCAACTCACAAATCCACCTACTTAAATTTTAAAATAATCACAAAGCTAGTAATGAGCAATATCTTTGTCAAAAGTAGAAAGTGTGAGAAAGATTGTAACCTAAAAACTCAACCATTCTATATGTTTTAATGAACACTGGTTTTTCCCCTAGTGTCAGGACGAATACAATTTAACATACGGAAACAGTTTATAATACTCAATTGACAATCTTAAAATGTGATAATCTATAGCCAAAGGATTCAAGACATTGCAAGAACATGGCTATACTCAAGAATTGCTTTAAGAAATTGTAAGAAACCCTTATCCACAGTAGTCCCATTTCTGGGGATATATCTCCCAGATAGAAACAGCAATCCAACAAGGTTTTAAAACAATTCTAAAACAAACAATAAAAACCAGAAGCAAATGTAGCTCAGTGGTAGAATGCAAACAACACCAAATAAAAGTTACAAAACCATGACAATCCAATCAAATGAAGAAACCACTTACCCAAACATTTGACTAACCTACAAAACAGTATTTGTGGAATACTATGTGGAAAGTTGAATCTATAGTATTTTACATGGAACTGTTCCTCATAAAACAGTAATTAAAACTGACACAATGCAGAAGAAATAATCCTACTTTTGGAAAAATTGAAAGAGTAAAATGTGGTGTTCATATATGTATATGTAAATAAATATTGGTTGGTTAATTCCAAAGTCCTCAAATCTCTAAAACCTGAAACTTTTTCATTGCTGAAGTAATTTCACACATGAGAAAAATCCCATACTTTAAATGAATTGCAGCCAAAATGCAAATACACTAAAAATCCTATATAGAATTACCTTGAGTACACATATACACTGTGAATTATAAAGCATCAATTTTATATTTAAACTTAAATATCAATATTTATATAATTTAAACACTGAAAACGCCTGAAAAAATCCTTCTGATATAAAGTATTTTGGATGGAAAATTTCTTACCTATATGTGAATACAGTGTAAGTGATTATTGGACCCAGTGGGAAGCTGGCTGTATATCCAGGAGTTGCAAAATAAAGAAACAATGGAAGAGAAGCAAAGAAACAAAACAGAGAAATTTTAACAAAATAAACAGGCCCTATACTATATTTCAGAATCTATATACTATATGGGGGCTTTGTTATTACAAAGAAGCCATCATTTATATTGTGCACTATTATGTTTGTACGAAGGGATATATACCAGGACCACCATCCAGGACCTAAAGGCAGTTGAACTGACAGTGTCTTGTTTATTTCTGCTCTGTTCTTTGTAAGAAAAGTTATTTTCACTACACTAAAATGAGTAAGGGGACAATGCCTAGTCTGCTAATTCTACAAGGTCAATAAAGGACAACTTCCACAGCCCTTTTAGTGTTGGGTTATAGTTAGCATCAGGCATTAGCCTTAGTACCTTCTGGCACACCTAGGGAGAGAAAAATGTCAGTTAAGGAATTGAATCCGTCAGATTGGTCTGCAGGCATGTCTACGGGGCATCTTCTTAATTGCTAATTGGTGCAGGAGGGCCCAGTCCACTTTAGGCCATGCCATGCTGATGGTGCTATGATATGAAGGTTGCCCTGGACTGCAAGAGAAAGCAAACTGAACACGCCAGAGAGAATAAGCCCCTAACACCATTCCTCCACAGTTTCTGCTATAGTTCCTCCTGTCTTAGCTTCCCTTAATGATTGACTTTAATTGTAAAACAAATCAAATCATTCTTCCCCCAAACTGGTTTTAGTCAGTGTCTTATCAAAGCCCAAAAAAGTAAATTAAAACAAATTTGTTTCAAAACCAGAAAACCATTCAGAGGTGTTTCAGGTTATGTTCCTCAGATAGCAGACTCTGAGACGGAGATCATGAGCAGGATGCTGAGCAGGAAGCTTATTAGGGAGCTGCAAATCTGGAGAGGAGAGAAAACATGCATTGGCAGAATAAGAAGCGAAGCTCTCCTGCTGTTGCAGTGATAGCTTTAGTCACTTCTGTTGGGATCCTTGGGCTTGGAATGGTCCTGTAGCTTTGTCCTAAGCTGATGTGAGCTGGCCATCACCTTATAACTTCTCCCCCTTTGTTGCTGTCCTTTATATGGGTAACCTTGGAGGGAGTAGCTGAGGCTATCCCTTAGGTGGCTGAGACAAGAGTGGGCTCTTAGTGGAGCTGAAGCTGCTGTGACCTCTGGTCCTTTATGAACGGGTAATTTGTGGATATTGCATCCCATTTTCCTCCAAAGATGAACCCTAACACTGAAGTAGAAATGCTAGATGACCAGGTTGAATAAGGGGTTTTGTTCCCTTTCAGAATTGCATCATGGGATCAATTCAAAGAGACAGTTCCACAGATTAATTTATTACAATAACAGACTTGGCTCATTCTCTAGAAAAACAAAGATGGTTAAGGTGGTTCCCATCACTCTTCAGGGAGCTTGTGTGGAAGAGATGCTATATTACACAACACTAGAACTGCTTAATGAATGCTCCAGACAGATGCGGCATAGTGCTGGCAGAGGGGGAAACATCTTGATGTCAAAGCATGAGTGTTGTGAAACAAGCTAGCCAGATGGCTCTGGAAACTAGTCTGCATTTCCAGGTGTAGCAGAACATGTTCTCAAAGCAGCAGGCAGCTGTGAAAACAGAGTTTAGACCACATAAGTCAAAATACATTTCTGCCCTTCTTACTCATGGACTTGGGGCAAACTGTTTAAAACATGTGTGTGTGGTATTGCCTGCCACCTTGACAGAATCTCAGATCACCTGGAATATGGGCCTACAAGCATGCTTGTGAGGGGTCATCTTGATTGTGCTAATTGATATAGGAAGACAAAGTTTAATTGTGCATGAGACTGTTCCCTTGCAAAAGGATCCTGGAGTGCATGAAATAGAAAAAGTGAATGGAGCTCAGTCATCAGTCTCCTGATGTACAAAGGCCCCTTTACAAGACTTTTCTAGTTTAATTCGTTTGTAGAGAATGAACCAATGTAGAGAATGCTGCCAATGTAGCTTCAACCTGACTGTGAACTCATCCCGACTCCTTGTCTCCTCATAAGCTCTTACACAGGAAACATTGAAAGCCACTGCTTCTTGAAGGTACATGTACTCATGGAGATTTCTCAGTTCTTCATTTCTAGTCTTCTCTCTGGCTTCACTGAGAGTAAGAATTGTGTCCCTCTGTTGTCCATCCCCATATTCATAAGAAAAGCCTAACCCGTTTTTCAACCTATTCCTGCATTTCCCTGACCAATAAGACTAGAAAGTTATGAAAGATTGTAACAAATCATAACATCCATGAGCTTTCTGATAGGGAAAAGGAAGAGAGCATTAAAATCACAGAGATTGAGTGTTGATATGTGAAGAAGCCATTCCTATAAATACTGAGATTGTACGCAGTCTGTAGCATAGCCTAGTTTTGGGAGGAGAAATTTTCATTGTAATTATAGCAGATATTCCTCTCTTATTTGCTGACAAAAGGCTGCATGCATTTGTACACCCACCTGTATGTCAGAGACCAATATGTTTCTAGAAAGCCTGGCAATGCTCCTAGGCAGGAACTCTATACTTTAATAAACTGGGGATTTCTGTCTTTTACTTTATATCTATCAACACTTATAATTTTAAAAATCAAAACTGAGAAAAATGACTTGCAAACTGTTTTAAAAATAAAATAACCTCAAACATGCTTACATGAATCTCACTTTCAATGCAAATCACCGAATTTATCAAAGTAAATTAACTAATAACAATGACATACTTATATCTTTAATATTTTGTAGAAGACAATTTTATTCCAACATCAACTTCTGCATTCCATCTTGTAATATGTAAAAATAATACAATCTAGTTATAATATGTTATTTTTATTAAAGTACACGAAGAAGAATTGGTCCTGTCATAGATAAATAGATAAAATGAGGCATACTTTAATAAAACTGTTTTTACATAATTTCAGAGATTTCTTAGATACAATAAACACCAAAATTTAACAAATGGTAGTTTCTCAAAGGTTAGAGAAACTAGAACTATATTAATGGTTAAATAATTTAACTGTCACAATAAAATCTAATGACCTATCTTATATATTGCATATATTATTTGGCCATGTATAACTTAGTAATGTCATTAGAATAATGCTAGTTCACAGAATTGAATAAACCTCACTCAAATGTTATTATAGATACCACAAAATGACAGTCACCAATGCCATCAGCACTAACGTTCCATCACTTTAAAATATTCTCGAGTAAAATGGTATTTCTATTTATTGAAAGTCATAGAAATAAAGACTATCAGGCTTGCTAACACAGTATGGTGCTGAGTGGTGATAAGATGCATCAGCTTTTGCTCATCACTCCTTTCACTCTATCCATGTGAATAATGTCACAGCAAAAAGGAAAATAATATTTAAGCTTAATTGTCAAATGTGTTTGACCTCATTAATCTGCTCAGAATATATGAAGAAGAACCATTTTACATACATCGAAACTTCTGTTTCAAGATCTGATTCTCATTTTTGGTTTTGGTTTGAGGAAAGGATGTGTGATATAATTCTTAGAAGTGAGACTGGGGTAGAAGAAAGCCCCTGCGAAGCATTTTTGAGGGAGCAAGAGGCTTAGTATTGCCTTTTTATTAGGCCTAGGTATTGCCATGTAGGCATGTTTTCTGAGGGTGGTAGAGGTGTGTGATGAACACAAAAGGAATAAACCATGGCATAGAGTGGTAGGGTAGGGAAGAAAAGGAGGACCTGATATCTTGGCGAAATTGTAGAGCCACTGATGAAAACATTGCCCATTGCCGAGACAACTGAGGCCTTGAATTTTCAGGAGGACTTGAAATTAAATTTTCCTTTACGTGAATATATTATCATAAAAACGTGAGCATGCAGCCATGTGTGAATAATACGGAATTTGAGGCAGGACAGAATGAATAGGAGACAAAATTCTGGGAATCCACAAGCAGAATAGAATAAACACCAAGGAGTCTACAGTATTTGATTAAATCTGATTTAAGGTATTTATTGACTCTTTAGAGATAGATTAGACAAATTCTTTATAACTATGAATTTTAACGTCTAATTAGCTTTCATTACAAAGAGCGAGCCATTCTCTATTAATTATTGCGTTATTTTTTAAAAAAGATTCCAAGCCAGAGCATTTCTGAAACCTTCCAATACAATTTTCGACACTCAAACCATAAATTCAAATATGCAAAATTCTAAAAGTACTATCTCTGACTCTTTTGCCTGCTTTTGGGACTCATGTTCCCCTATTGGGTTGCCTTGTCCGACCTCAACATGAGCGATATTGTCTCTTGTTTTGTCCTGTTTGACTATGGTCTCTTAGGGACCTGCTCTGTTCTGGAGAGGAAACAGATGGGAAGTGGATCTGGAGGAGAAAGGAGGTGGAGAGTAAACTCAGAGGAGCAGAGGAAGGGGAAAGTGGGTTCAGGATGCATTGTATAGGAAAAGAATCTATTTTTAATTAAAAAGTTAAAAAAGACTATCAGAATAAATCTGTAAATTATCTAATGTACAGAATAAAAATTACATTATGTATTTCATTTTATTTTAATTAATTTATTTTTTACTAATTAGAATTTATTCACTATGTATCATAGCTGTAGCCCCTTCCCTTTTCGCAATCACACCCTCTCTCCTTCTTCTCCCTCCATACCCCTTCCCCAGTCCACTAACAAGGGAGGTTCTCCTCCCCTTCCATCTGACCCTAGCCTATCAGGTTTCATCAGGAGTAGCTACAATATTTTCCTCTGTGACCTGGTACAGCTGCTCCCCAATCAAGGGGAGGTGACCAAAGAGTCAGCCACTGATTTCATGTCAGAGACATCCCCTGTTCCCATCACTAAGGAACCCACTTGGAGACTGGGAAAGGATTTTCGGCAACCCTACATCTGACAGAGAGCCAATACCCAGAATATATAAAGAACTCAAGAAGTTAAAAAGCAACAAATCAAGTAATCCAATCTAAAAATGGGGTCCAACACTAAAAAGAGGATTCTCAATAGAGGAATATCGAATGGGAGAGAAACACTTATAGAAATACTCAACATCCTTAGTCATCAGGGAAATGCAAATCAAAACAACCCTGAGATTTTACCTTACATTGTGTATTTTAGAGGATAATATTTTTTAAAAGAAAATAATAGCTCTGAAAGTAAAATGTCCTTTAAAACATGTCCTCTAATACATGTGTGTAATTTTACTTAATAGTTATTTAAAATTGAGATATAATTTTATAAATTCATATTATACAATAAGAAAGATGCTGCCTGAGATTGTGGTTTTAATGATAATTATTAAACATGAGTTCTGCAGCATGTAGGTTGTAGAATCATCGAAGTACTGGCAGTAAGAAGAAAAAAATGTTGATGTCTTTGAGAAGGCAACTTATTTTGGAATGTTCAGATTTTCCAGATGAAGGGAACTGGGATTGCCTAAGGCTCTGAAGAGTCTGTTTTTGT
This sequence comes from Pachyuromys duprasi, assembly GCA_028658305.1. Taxonomy (NCBI): domain Eukaryota; kingdom Metazoa; phylum Chordata; class Mammalia; order Rodentia; family Muridae; genus Pachyuromys; species Pachyuromys duprasi. The sequence continues at coordinate 47,561,517 of CM053762.1, read as the reverse complement.
TTGTTTGTAATTAATTAATTTATTTATTCGCTTTACATCCAAATTGTCCCCTCCATCCTCTCCTCCCAGTTCTACCCTCCCTCCCTCTTCTCCCTGTCTTTCCTCCCCTCCTCCTCAGAAAAGGGGCCCCCCTCCTCAACTTAGCCTAGTACATCAAGTCACCTCAGGACTGAGCACATCCTCTTCCTCCATGGCTTGGCAAGGCCCTGCCAGGGGGCAGGGATCAAAAAGCATACAACACACTCCTTTCAGAGACAATTCACATTCTCATTACTAGAGAATCCACGTGAAGACCAAGGTGTCTATTGGGTACCTGTGTGTAGGGGCCCCGTATACAGTCGATGCCTGATCTTTGGTTGTTGCTTCAGTCTCTGTAAGTCACCTGGGCCCAGGTAAGGTGGCTCTTTTGGTCTGGTGGAGTTCCTATCCCCCTCCAGGTACTTCCATTCTCCCCCCCCCACTCTTCCACAAGGCTCCCTGTGTTTGGTTGTGATTCTCAGCGTCTGTTCCATCCATTGCTGGGTGGAGCTTCTCAGAGAACAGCTATGCTAGGCTCCCATTTACAAGCATAGCACAGTAATGTCATTAGTGTCAGAGGTTGTTTCTCTCCCTTGGTCTGTGTCTCAGTTTGGGTAAGGCATTGGCTGGTGACTTTGGGATTGGGGAGGGCAACACAGCCCCATGTATTGAACTGCAACTTCATGCCACTTTCAAGTATAATATGATCTTCTTCAGAAACAAACCCCAAAGACTCCGTGGTTTAGAACAATACTCATGGAAACTCCTTAGAAAGTTAGATTTCTTTCTTCCAATATTTAGAGGGTGTTCTCTACTTTTCAGGCCACACAATTTTAAGTGACTTACCCCTGAAGATTACTCAGAATTCTTCTCCTTTTGATTTGCTTCAACTTCTCCTGGATCCTGTGCCTAACTTCACATGGCTAGGGATTTTAATCTGCTTATGAAGGAGAAAAGAAGAATGATAGAGTTGAACACAAATACTCTGTATTGTGATTGCCATTTTGATCACCAAGGAATTGTTAATACTGCATAAATGGAGAACATGTTTGGCCACTTTGTTAAGGACATGCTCTACAAATATGTTTTCACTGTTAGCTTGGTGTTTTGTGGTACTCCGAACAGTAGGAGTTTCTATGACTCTTTTTACCTGCTCTTACGACTCTCTTTCTTCCATTCAGTTGCCTTGCTCAGCCACAGTATGAGGAATTTTCCCTTGTCTTACTGAATCTTGTTTTGTCCTGTTTATCTGTGATCTTTTGGAGGCCTACTCTTTTCTGAAGGAGATATGGAAAGAGAATGGATCTGGGGGAGAAGGGAGATGTGGGGGAAATTAGGGGAGTAGAGGGAGAAAAAATGATGGCAGTTCAGATGTACTAAATGAGAGAATAATCTATTTTCAATAAAAAGGAGATACCTCAGAGTGAACTCCCCAACTGCATCCTTTGCATGGGCCAGGGCCTTCACGTAGTGGAGATAGTATTTCTCATCATGTGTAGATGTGGCACATCTTGACCTAAAAGGGACAAATTTACTTTGTTCCATCTTCCTAATCCATTAGGACCAGGTACAAGAATGTTTAATAAACAGAACCATTTGGAAAGCAAAAGAGCAGAAGAAACTTAGTGGAGTTGTTCATCTGTAAAATTTCAGCAGTTCTAAATCCTTTCTATTTACATTTCTCTGGATGAAAAGAAGTTGATGCTCTTAACCATTGAGCCATCTCTCTAGACCAGAGAATACATTTTAAAAAATGTAGAGTACTTGAAGTTATTTTATGATCTCTTAGTGAAACAGGAGTCTGTTTTTTAAAGCAAATCAGGCAGAGCCCTTGGTGGATCTTGAAGTACACATGGCTGTTCCTTAATTGGTCTGGATGAGTACCACATGACTGATGACATCTTTGCTTGGGCCCAGGGAGCATACATAGGGTGGGTAGATTTCTGACTTTTGTTCCACAGTGCTCTCAAAAAATAACCAGTCCCATTAAATATTCTATTTGTCTCCATCTATTTTCTGCCATAAGACCCTCTCCCCACCTAAAAAGCCCACAAAGTCCTATTGCATAGTAGAAGAGAATGTTGAACCCTTAAGTGTGTAGGAGAGGCTCTGCCTTGCAGGCATCTAAGGGGTTACTTGTGCATGCACTGTAGCAGGCACTGGTGCTGCTAATCACAGTGCAATTTCCTTATGCAAATTCCCTGAATACCTCAGTGGCCAACAGGCTACTGGGATTTGGCTGTCTAAGCTCTGGTTATCTACCTGAACTTCATTCACTGTTGGACCCACAGAGCAGGTGCCCCGATGTCTCAATAGCCCCTGTTTCCCACAATGGATGTGTGGGTGGGAGGAGTCTGATATCTAGTTGCTAGTTTAGAAGGACCCTGGATCTGGGGCTCTGAAGGCACTCTCAAGCAGGTCACATTGGCAAGGATCAGGGCACAGAGGACCTCAGAAAGACTATACCTAGCAGTGTACCAAAGCAAATACTGAGACTCATAACCAAACCTTCAGCAGGGTGCAAGGAATCATATGAAAGAAGGGGGAGTTAGTATGACCTGGAGAGGACAAGTGCTCCACAAGGACCAAATATAGCAAGGCACAGGAGTCATTTATGAGACTGTTTCTCCAACCAAGAACCATGTAGAGATATAACCTAGAACCCCTGCTCAGATGTAGCCGTGGTAGCTCAGTATCCAAGTGGGTACCCTAGTATGAGGAACAGGGACTATTGATGACATGAACTCAATGGCGGGCTCTTTGACTCCCCTGAGAGAGGAGCAGCCCTGCTAGGCCACAAAGGAGGACTTTGCAGCCAGCCCTGAAGATATCTGATAAACCAGGGTCTGATGAAAAGGGAGGAGATCCTCCCCTATCACTGGACTTGGAAAGGGGCAGGGAGGAGATGAGGGTGGGGGACTGGGAGGGAATAAAGGAGGGGAATACAGCTGGGATACAAAGTTAATAAACTGTAATTAATATTAATTTTTAAAGTAAAAAAATACACAAAGTGAGGCACAACTTTCACAGGTTATTCTCATCTTTTAATAACAGATCTGTACTCACTCAGCTTACCCTGGATCTACATTTTCTTATTCTTGGACATGTCACTCTCAAAGAATCTACATTATGAGGACACCCAGGGTTGGTAAGAGATAATTCTGAATCCCACACCAGAGAAGAAGACATTGTCAAATATTCACGAAGAATACATTTACATGTTTAAAGGAAAGAACATATTTAGTGTCTATAGCAACAGGTACATTATTAATAAACACTTGCAGATTTATTAAATTGATTATTTTTTCCAGTTATGCTTGCTGAAATAGCATGTTTATGTTAGAGCAGGATTCCCCAGAATAATTAATCAGAGGTTGCCAGCAACTTAACTAAGTATTGGAAGGATGCCTGGTTTCATTTTATCTTACATTTTCTATGTGGAAAGTAAATAAGAGAAATCTTCTGTGGCTGTGGAAGGGCCAAGAACAAAAAAGGAACTTTCTGAACATTGGACTCTTGCTTCTTCTTCCCAGTGAGCATGGCTCTAAGATTTTGCTTACAGATGGTAATATTCTGTGCTTAACCTACAACCATGGAGGCTGACAGGTAAGAACACAGAGAGCCATATAACCTCTATTTTTTATTTTTGATATCAATATAGTATGTCTTTATTACAGTATTTTCCTTTTATTGAAAATAGGTAGTTTTTTTCACATAATATATCCTGATTACTGTTTCCCCTCCCTTTATTCCTCCTGTTCCTCCCTTCATCCCTTCCCATCCAGATCCTGTAGAGAAATTTTAATGCAACAACATGGCTGCTCTGATGATATCTGAAGACCTTCTAGGTCTGTGTGATTTGACACATGCCCTTTGTACACACTTTTGATCCCAAATAATGACATCTAAGGGACAGACAAAGTGATGAATTAGAGAGAGATTTGACATAATGAATCAGGGTCTACTCTGAAGGGGTAGGGCACACCCAAGAGAACAGACAGGAAAGAGAGGAGACTTAATAGAGTAGCCCACGAATTTGGAGAGTTGAGTTGAGTTGAGTTAGTCAGTTGGAAGTCAGTTCGGAGATGGAGTACAGTAGAGAGTTCTGTAAAGAAGACAGTACTATAGAGTTGAGTTCAGTACAGCACAGTTCAATACAGGCAGTTCAGGGCAGTTCAGTTCATAAAGTTCAGAGGTAGTTTTCCAAGCACAGGATTCCAGCCATGAGAAGCCAAATTGAAGCAGTCAGCTTGGAGAGGAGTTTGGGCCAGAAGAGCTGACCCAAACCAGCCAGTAAGAGTTCAGAAAGAAGGGTGAACTTATTCAACAGTAAGTCTCCAAGATGGCAATTACATCAGGCGAATGAAAGTTACATTTACAAGACCCACTCCCTTTCTGACTCTCATTAGAAAAGAACAGGCTTCTAAAAGATACTGTTAATACAACAAAATAAAATTAATAAGATAAAACAAAAACTATCACATTGAAGTTTGACAGGACAAACCAATAGAAGAAAAAGAGCCCAAGAGAAAGTGCAAAAATCAGAGGCCCATTAGTTTACACACTTAGGAATCCTATGGAAATTAAATTATTCTGATACATATCCTTTATACTTTAATACTTCAAAATGGCTATTTTTAACTTATTTATAATGTTAATCTATAAATACTGATTTGAGGATTGAGATAAGGAGAATATGCCCAACATGAACAAGATTAATAGGCCACAGATTTGCTAATGAGCTTTCACAGAGCTTAACTGTGGGTTTCTGAAGCTATAAAACAGATCCTAAAAGTTCCTGAAAACCTCTATTGAACCCTGAGTCACTATAGGTCATTCTTGATTGGCTATTTTAAGATGTATATATGAAAATGGCTTGGTTTGTGGACTCTGAAACAATTTCACTAAATGCTTTTCTGCACTGTGCTAATTTGAATGCTAAAATGCTCCTCTGCTCCAGTGGGTAATTGATTCTCAGTAAAAATCAGTTGTAACATTGGAAACAACAGAGTGAAGCAATTTTTTCCTTCTGCCATAATCAAAAGCAGGTAGTAGAGCTGATGAGGGAACTAAGCACAGGGCACAGGTTATCTTGTTGGATCCCAGAACTTGGAGGAGTCTGTTCGGGCTCACATTTTACTAATGTAGAGTTGGGGATTATTGTTAGAAAGCCACCCCAATTTACTGAGAAGGATGGAGCCCCAAGTTCTTTACCTATGTCAATTCTCCCAAGGACTCTGATACTAGGGGCACTGAACATCCCAAGTCCAGCAATCTCTCACCTGCAGATCAGAACACAACAGCTGTCATTCCACAAAGTAACATTATGTATCAAGCACTTGCTTCACACTAACAGCAATGCCCCACCCTTCACTCCTGAGCTTTGAGGAATGAAAGTCAGTGTGGAAACCAATATTCCAGGTGCTTTCCAGGAGACTGAGCAAAACTCTTGGAGGCAAAGGGTTCCTTCTACAAGGGTTCTGAATGTTTTCCCAAGGAAGGTGGTATTTTGACGTTATATGAGGATGCCAGTAGTCCTTTCTGGATAGCATTGGTCTTTTAGTGTCCCTGGCATACAGATACACTCACATAATTACTCTTAGTTATAATAATGTGATAATGATAATTGTCATTGATATTAAATGTTCTACTTCATTCTATACAACCATCATGTGAGCTGGTATCCTTATGTCCATTTTACAAATAAGGCAATGTCAAAGAGGTCAGCTGGGTTGATCATGTTCAGGCTGCCTGTTTGTTGCAGGCATGAAGATGAAATTTAAGAGTAGAATTAGGAATGTCTTAGAAAACAGTATCCCTGAGATATTAAGAGATTTATCCAAAGACCAACAAATAAGTCTTCCTGGTCCATCGACTCTGAGGGGGAAGATCTAAAGGAATAGGGGAAACAAAGCTGTTCTCAGACATACAGAGGGACAAAAATAATATAAAAATTTACCACATACATAAAATCATCACATTGTTAGGACTTTAACCATATGGTAATGCATTGCTACCACTGGAATTTGATAAATTAAATTTTGTCATATTTACACAGTTCATTACTTTTCCTGAAAAGACAAATGGAAGCACTGGGTGTGTCAGATCATTGTTCTCCGTCTCTTTAAACTGCATCTATCTTGTAGTTACTCAAATACTTTCAAAAACCCATACAATGACAGCTCCTAAGAACTGTCCCAGAAAATCCTGTACTTCCTAATAAAGGCACCAAAGACAATCTCACTTGATTTCTTTCCAATTCCCACTGCTACTAGACTTTGGTCCATGGTCTGAAGATTCCACCTAGTGACATTCCCTGCCTTAGCCAGTTTGCATAATTGACATCCTGAATCCCCCAGTTATGTTCTGGATCTAATTAGATATAATTGAAGACATGGAATTTTTGTTTCTATAAAGCATGGCATTTTCCCAGTGAGGGGAAAGAATAAATTGACACCTTACCATATCAAAGACAGTGGAAAGTGAACAAGTGCCTGCAATGATATTTTAGTGGGGCTTGTCCTGAGCTGTCCCCCAGACTGTGACACTTCTGGCTGGAGAGGTCAAGTGCAAGTAAACAGGAATGGCAGGAAAATATAAACACCCTGAGGTAAATGATGCCTTTCCGTTCTGCTTCTTTTTACCCTTTGCTTCTTAGAGCAAATGGGAAAACCCTTTTAGTTTTCAGTCTAGGTTCGCGTTTTAAATTTTGAAATGGCAGCAAAATGAGGCATATTTTGAGAGTGATTTTTCATTATTCTATGAATCCATAATTTATAAAAATCTACAGTTTATATAACACCAGAAAAGAAGCAATATCAGTCCTAAAATTTTTATCTTATACAGGACCCTTGATTTAAAACATCAATTTTGAATTTGAAATTAAAATGTGATACAAAGCGGACATCAAATTGTCACAATGAAAATATTAGTGATTAATAGCAAGGAAAAGAACTAGCTTTCACAAATTATATAATTGATTTCTTTTGCTTCAAGAAATGAAAAACTGTCAAAATCTATTAATGCAACATTTGATCTTATTTTGTGGGCATTTACTGAATTCATCAACATAAGATTTTCATTTGTCAGGAAGTATTTCTCATAACCTCATGAAAGCTAAGTCCTCATGACTCTTATCTAGTCATTACATGGATCTTTGTGGAGATTAAATGAGTCTTTCTATTAATATCTTTGCATACTCACTATGATACTATTCAGAGAATTAAGAATAAAAATAAAGCAGTAAATGAAACAGGAAAGGTTCTTCTCCTCCTCCTTTTTCTCCTCCTTCCACTCCTTCTCCCCCTCCTCTTGCCCTTCCTTCTCCTTTCCCTCTTCCTCCTCTTTTTCTTAGTCTCTTTTTTTCATCTAGTTGAAGGACAGACAGTAAGTAGTTCACTATGAGGAAATAAATATGAAAATCTATGGCAGGTAATGGAGGGCTGGAGCAGGTGCAGGTAAGAGTGAAATTGGTGGGACAAGCCTCACAGTGGTTTGAGAAGGAAGCAAGCACCCATGTTGTGGCAGATTCACTGGCTGGGGGCAGCACTGGATGCTTAACCTAGGACACTTATTGAGTAAATCTGGGATGTCGCTGAAAGTCTCACATGGTTAGGGGCTTGACTTCTAAATACCAGCTGAAAGTCTTTGAAAAAATGTTGGATCCCAGGGACTCTGAATTAACAAATGAATCAATCCTTTGATGGATCTGTAGTTCTATGACTTAATCAGGAAGTTGTGGAATGTAGAAGTTGGGACTATTGGGAAGAGGCAGGTTACTGTGGGCATGAAGGAAATTATTTGTCTTGTGTCCTTCCTTTTATTCTCTTCCTATTTTTTGTCCGCCATAAGGTATTCAAATTTTCTCTCCTCTGTACCCTTCTGCCTTGACATTCTGCTTTCTCATAGGCCAGGAGAAATGAGCCACCGACCATGGGCTGAACCCATGTTTCTGTCAGCTGTTTCCCAGCAATGAGAAGCTAATACCGGTCCTGAAGTAAAATGGTAAGACGGAATAGTCAGAGGTGAGGGGGTGAGAGCATTCTTCGGTGTCCTGAAAGTCACCGAAATCACACCAACATGTAATTGAAAGAAAAGGTAAAGTATCCAGAGAGCTCAACCACAACCTTTTTCTGGCTTAGACCTTATATGTCTGTCATAGAGCAAAAAATCTGGGTACCTGTGGCTGCACTGGAGACCAAGAGTTCCGTAACAGATGACAAAGGGGAACCATCTTGATAGTTCTGCAGAAAGTGTGTTAGCAACTAAATACTAAATCTAGTACCCTTGCTTCCAGCTGGCCTCACACCTCTACCAAGGCAGAAAATCAAGAAAGTGGCTGTTCTGATAGAGACAAGCCACTTTAAGTGGTTTGGCTTAGTTTTGGTGTCTTATGGGAAATGTATAAGGAGCTTTTCCAAAGTGCATACTATTTTAGTAATTCTGCTGTTACTTATGAGTTGAGTAGAGAACATTTTGCAATAAATGTAAATTAAGATGCTGTCTCCTACTTGCCAAGATGTAGTTGCAGCCTCACTGGCTACCTAGCAATAGCCTGAGCGTGCCCAGGATTTCCCCAGCTTGTGTCTTCAGCACATTTTCTTCCTTGTCCTTACAATGAACTTACAACTACTTCTACCCTCATTTTTTCTGACTTTTCACTTCTATTTCATGTTCCAAGGTAAGCATGAGCCCCTTAGGAAGCATTTTGGGGCCAATAGTAGTGTAACCATTCTCTCTGCTTTTTTTTTTTAAATCTTCCTCCACAGGCAACACTACAATTTGCAAAAGCACATTTGTTTCTGCTGTCTATCATAATGTTATGTCTTTAAAGTGTCTCCCCATAGTCATGTGGTGGACCCTAGCTTCCAGTGTAATGATAAGATATAGGGCATGATAGAGAAGGTTTGGGTGGTTCAGGTAAAACCTCATTCTCTTCTCTCAAGAGTTCTTGGCTAGTTGGCCCTCTTGGAAGTGATTAAACTGAGTGATTCTGTAACTGTTTTGCTTCCTGGTGTCCATTTGATGCTTTCTAGCATGTTCTGAGCCATCTCTGAAGGACTTCTAAAGATACTCTTGAGACCCTGTTGCTATACCCCTGGACATAATTCAGAATCATAAGCCAGATATGTTTCTTGATAAATTACCCAGTCTGCAGTGGTCTATGATAGGCACAGAAAATTGAAAGAGATACATAAGCACCATAAGAATAGAATAAATATATTTTATTAGCAATGCTGTTCAGTGATTGTCTAGCATAACATAATACTTGTAGATATTTGATAAAAATTAAACAGTGAATGAATGAGCAAGTGAATGAATGGGAGCACCTTGTATAGTAAAAGAAGAATTCTTGCTATTGTTTCACAGTCAAACTACTCTACTGATAAAAGAAATCCTGAAACCCAGACAATATTTCAGGTTCAAGAACAAGCCTGACAGATGGAGTCTCATGTCAATCATGTATTTGAGAGCTAAACTCTTCCCCTTTTTTAAAGTTCCTAATACATGTTAGTTAAAATTTATTTATATAATTACATCACTTCCTCCCTTCTTTCCCCCACTTTAGCCCCTCCCATTTTCCATTATATATGTAAGCTTATATAACATATAAAATGTATATAACAAATATATAAATAGTATTATAAATATACTAATATATATAATTTTAAATGAGAAACTAAAACCAAAGACATAATTATCATTAAGTTGTAAAGTCAATATTCAAGCTTATATCTATGTGATTTAAGATACCTTGAGTTTTTCTACATCAAGTTTTTCTACAATGAATGGATAATAGGTGGGTAGGTGGAGGGATTGATGGGTGGATGGAGAGATGGGCAGACATACAGATGTGAACAGATGTATATGTGAATGGTAAGTGTAGGAAGTAACTATACTTGTATATATGGGTAACATATGGTTAGGTGGGTATAATTCTAATAGAAATCTGGTCAAAATGGAAAATATCTCACTTTGGTCTTAACTTGCTTATAGGTGTTTTAGAATGCTAGGTCTATTTAATGGAATGATATTACTATATTGAAAATATATAAAATTTATTTTTTCACACATCATATGACATACAGTGATTAAACAATCTTTTACATAGGTAGACATGATGGCTTTTCCTTGTTCTTGTAATTATAGCATTGAGGTGATTTAGACAGAAGAATTTTTACAGTTTCATTTTCAGCCTAGTTTGCTTAGTGAAACCCTGTCTCAAAACAGAAATATCAAAGTTCTGACATCATCTGATTCACCTGATAAAATCATACTTAAATAGTCTTGTAGGATGCCATCTTCCTGGAAGTTTTTGAAAATGATGAAAAAAAATTCTGATCAGAAATTTCCCCAAGAGTATTAATAGTAATTAATTTTTCAGGTAATAGTAGAAATACTATTGATCACAGGTCTTTTCAATAACAGAACTCTGGGGAAATGCTAGCAAGCTTAGGAGCTTCATATTGGATGAAGACAGGGCCAGCTCCGCCCAAGATGTCCTATGACACTGTCTTGTGTTATCTGCAGGAATATGCATTTTACCTTCAGGTTACAGAAATGTCAAACATTTTGCCATCCTTCTAACTGACAACAGCACTATGTATGTACTGGATGCTTGCTTAAACGTACTGAACGCTCACAGCTTTCAAAACCAAAGAACAGCCTTATTCTAAGAAATGGAAGACATTTAAGAATGAGACATCTGCTTAGTTATTGTAATAGTGTAATGTGAAAGTTGAAGGAGACACTTACATGGTACTTATTGGGTAGGAGAGTTCCAGAGATCTTTTCTCTATAGACATCACTTCATTTTGAATTCCAGTGCTCGGCTACCAACACTTATTCCTCCTACCAACAAAAGCAATACCTATTATTATCCTTGGAGTGAAGATATTTAGCAATTCCAGGCTCTGAGAGACGTGTGGAAGTAACATTTTTTTTTTCAGCTAAATACCAGTAAAAGAAAGAAAATGTTCCCAGGGCAATTTCAATTGAGCCAAAATATGAAATGGCTATTATAGCCAAGTCAATGGAACTGGTGTACTCTTGGTTACATTCTATCATGAGGTTTTCATTGCAAGTTGGAGAGTGGTGAGGTTTTGAAATTGCCTCCTATCGCTCAACAGTAAAAGGAACTTACAGTGGATGCTTTACATCATATAAAACCTGCCAGACTAAACCAGGAAGGAGTGACTATATTTTCTATTTGCACCAGAAAAAAAATGCTTTAGATTCAGGCAGGCATATATCTTTCCTAGGCAGTTTTGTACAGTGTAAGAGAAAACTCCCAACTCCCAACCCCCTGGTTGTCCCCTCCACTTTCCTATCTGTCTGGTGGTGGTGACTGCAGCCACAAAGAGTTGCCACTGCTAAATGTGAGGAGACAAGATTATGTAATCATTTTTTTCCTCTTGTGGGTTCTTCTGTTTCTCTAACCCTGTCTGCTCTTCTGCATCTTTCTCTTTCTTCTGTGTAGCAAAGGAATGAAATGCAATGTTCAAATTAAACTTTGTTGCTTTTTAAGCTGATTTTGGAGCAATTTTCATAATAGTTTGAGAGGCTATTTGCTTATTCTGTTTTGTCATTATGGAGAATGTTTGGGAAAAAATACAGATTTTACTATAGATAGAAAATTCTCAGCAGTATTTACAGGATTGAAATGGCCCTTATTAAGACTATTGCAAATGCTGTGTAAATAGTAGTTTATGTGCTGCTTTTTTTTTTCTTTTGAAGACCAGCCTAGAAAAGTTTAGAGGAATATGCATTAAGCAGGGGGGCAGACATAATAAGAGGAGGGCATGAAGACATCCATGGTGAACCAGCCTTGCCATGGGGTACATCTAGGTTCAGGATACTTAAATAGTGGTAAACCTAGGACTACTTAAATTTAAAAAAACTCATCTTAAAAATTCTATTTCTCCTTCAAACTGGCCACATTTCAAATACTCAATAATCATGTCATTAGTAAAGATGATACTGGTTAGGGCAAATAACCAGAATCTATTGCAAAAATTTTTATTGTTTTATGATGCTCCTAAGAGATAAAGATAGTGTGAAGATAGGAGATACTATCAAGATAAAGCATTTGAGAGAAAAGAATAATTAATAACGAGAGACCTCCCTGAGGATTTCCACGTTTGTTCCTTCTTCCCTCTTTTAAATTCTACATTTCTTTTTTCCTAGCACACCTTTTTCCTTTTTCTCTTATAGCAAGTGGTCAACAATTGCAATGAGCATAAGCTTGGACTGTTCAAGGATTGGATTTACAATGGCATACTTTGAAAGATATGGCTCTTGTCTCCACAGGCGTCATGGTTGTCTGAAGGTTCCTACAAGTGAAACTGCATGCGTGGTCCAGTGTGAGAGCTGAATCCCAACACCGATCTCATGAGCCTCATTTGTTTTCAGTCTTCAGTTTTGAGTAGAGACTATAATAGCAAGCCACACTACGGAGAATTTGTTGACGATATCTGCATATCTGTGGATAAATATGTGTGGGAGTGTGTGTGAGAGAGAGAGGGAAGGAGGGAGAAAAAGGGGTAGTCTTGCTTGGTCAGCTAATAATTAAGAGTAGAAAAGGTCATGTTTGGAATATGACCATAACATGAAGCTCTGGATTCAGGAGAACTTCATTTAATCTCAGCTACATCAATTCTTTTTGTAAGATTTTCTTTTACAAAATTGTTTAAAGAAGACAGTCATACATCTGTTTGATAAATGACTGAATGTACCAAATCCTCATGTCTCAAGAGAAAATGATGGTGTTTATTTCATCAGCAGATTGTGAAGATTGGGTCAGATCACATAGAAAAATCACTTTATACATTGTAGACACTTAATAGGTGACTTTACTTTATGAATGCTAACAGCAAAAGATATTCATTTAGTAAAGAAGTAACAAACGTGGAGAGAGGAAAGGGAATGAATCCAAAAGGTATGCTGAATCCAGCTACCTCAGTGCACCCTTGTTTTTCTAATGATGTTCCTCCAACATTACATAAAGCCCCAAAGTACAAAATCCCCCAGGTAACTTTTTTTGTTCCTGTAGATTCTGTGAGCGCTTTCCACCAAGTTCAGAAAATTTGGCCATTATCTCTTATTCAGTAAAGTAATTAACATGGCCATCCTTTCAAGTGTTGCCATAGTGGTTACCATGGTAATAAAATGAAAATGTGATTCATAACACATAACTTCCCGGATAACTAAATCATTTTGGTGATGTGCAACCTGTTACTCTCTTGAGTGATTCAGACAAAGGGCTTTAATGAATGGGAGATTAGACTGTTTGCATTTGCAACCAAATGTACCAAATACATTCCTAATGTGTTAATTAACATTTTCTGCAAATGCAAAGAGAAAACCTTCCATCTGAAAAGACAGGTAAGGATCTGATTGTTATGCAGACTCATTTGGCATTTGAAGGGGAAAAAAATCAATGGAAAGATAAATTAAGCAACCAGAAGATTCATTACAAAAACCTAAATTATAAAGACATAGGGTTATTGCTGTTGAATAATACAATGTATAAACAAATCTTAGGAATTCTCATACTCATATGCTATTCTTTAAGGTTGGAAGAGCTAAACACAGAACATCCTTTTGAAATGCTTTTTAATTGAATTGGAAAACAGTTTAAAATGTTAATGCCAAGTGCTTAGTGTTGCAATAGACACAGAAAAATAAAAGTAAAACACAATCCAAGAAGAGCTAAATATAAAATTATGTGGACAAACACCCATCTTTTATTCAGTCCCTGTATCACCAAAGTACCAAAAGTGGCCCATTTTTTCTTTCTAAATACCAACCTGACCCCCAATCTCTTTCTATCCTCCACTGGCACAATCCTATATCAGTTTCTGTGATGCTCAGACACCAGATGGTCCCCAGTTATTTCTTTCTACTGATGTTCATGCTTCTTTTTAAAATCCTCCTTTTGAATGTGATACTTCCCTGTAACTTCTATCTAACCAAAATGATGATAGGTCACCTTTGTAGATAGGGTAGGCTCAACAGTCTTGTTAGAAGAGTCTTTGGTTGATACATTCTCTTCTGGATATCATGAATCAAGCCCTCACACTGTGAGGTGTCCTCTGCCAAGGCTTACAGGCCAAAGAACTGAGGATTACCCTGTGACTGACAGCCAGCAAAAAAGAAAACCTGAAACTTTCATTCTGGCAGTGTGCAAAACCTCAAATCTTACAATGACAATATTTTGTTTGGAACTGGAGTCTGGACTACTCTGGAAAAAAAATCCTTAAATTATAAAGTGCTTAAGTTGATTTTCACTAAAAGCTGCAAGACACTCAAAGATACTTTGAAAGTAGCTTTATGAGAATAGACATATATAGATATTTTCTAATCTGCTCCATAACATTTTAATGTTTCAAGTTCAAGCTTCTCAGTACAGTATGTGACTCTGTTAGAAAGAAACAAGCTCCTTGTGGAGAAGTATAATGTCCATGTCCATTTGCACAAATAAACTCCAAATGACCGCTATACTCAAGTTACAAGCAGTCTCTCTATTTTCCTTTCCTATACTTAGGTCTATTCTCAACTGACCACAAAGGCAGTCCTGAGCTGTCAGCTTCTTTGTCAGTTGATCATGCAACAAACCACTTTTCCCCCTCAAAATTCTAATGTCATAGTTGTTAGCATATTGGCAACCCCCACTAGCTTGCCTCTAGGATGCTTGGCAATCTGATATCATCACCAGTTGCCCACCAGATAAAGGCAGTGAGCTGCCACCTTCCTCTCCTCTCTTGTTTATCTTGTGTTCTCTGCCTGTCTCTCTGTCTGTCCCTCTGCCTGTCTGTCTCTTGATCAAGTGAGCTCTGCCTCTGCTACTTCATGGAAGTAGCTCACCTTAAAGAGTTGTTATGTTGTTAAGGCAAAGGTGTATATCTATTGTGTTTTTTTATAATGTGTATTTTACTGCACATCTTAGTAATGTGCATGTTTAATGGTAATGCTAACATGTTTAAAACTTATCTTCTTTGTAAACTTCAAAAGGATTCATATAAGCTACAGGAAATCCACCTGAATATAGCTTCAGGTCAATTGGTATCTAGGTAAATATTACCATTCAACAACCTCATATTGCCCACTTCAGAGAGTGGGATTCCTCCCCCTTTCCTTAGTTTTGCTACTCTCCTCCCCAACTGCCAAGGCCATGGATCCAAAAGTTTCAAATGTGCTCCCCATTCGGTGGGTTGAAATCATGCCACTTGGACCCTATTCCTGGTCTGCTTTCTGGCTACCCAATTGTTACATTTCTGCACACAACACTGGCTCCGAACCTTCCCTCTTTGCTTGCTCTCCCAAAAGTTTCAAATGTTCACCTAAAAGAACTTTCTCCCTAACTCACTTAACTTTTTCTTCTGCTCATATAAATGTTCTAGGATCCTGCAGGTTTCCTATATCCATGACAACACCAAAGTAGCTACACACAGGTGATCTAACTAACCTCCGAGACTGTGTCAGCTAGACCTGCACTTTCCATCCCAAGCACGGATGTTCTCACAGATTCTGGACAACAGCAAAACAGCCTGCTCTTCCTGGACTTGGCCCACACTTCAGCCTTTTGCCCCACCAGCGACACCCCAATGTCAGCTGGAAGTAGCCAGAGACAATTTGATTTCTTCTATCCTTATCCATTTATTATGAGGTAGTGTGCTTCAGACCCAGGGCAAATAGCTTCAGTTTCTCTCAGTCTCTATCTGCTGCAGAACATGTCCTATATACCCCTGCCCTCTACCCCAACTTTTTAGGACAAGGCTTCCCCTTCCCTTTCACCATATAACCTGGATGTTTCAGTGTTCTTGCTTCTCCCTCTCTTGCTCTCACTCTCTCTCTTTCACTCGCTCTCACTCCCTTGCACGGCAGCCAAGAGCTGCTTCCAAAGAACCTACATTTCTATACTTTAACTTGTCTTGCACGAAAAGCAGTCCAGCATTTTCATTCCTGCTTTGCCATCCTATCCTGGTTCCTTATTTTTAAAAATTAAACAAAAAGGGAGTAATGTCAGCATATAGACAACCCACACTGCTCTTCTAGGTTGCTTAGCAATCTGAGGTCATCACCTGCCACTCCCCAGATGTCAGATAAAGGCAGCAAGCCTCCACCTTGCTCTCTTCTCTTGTATTCTCTGCCTGTTACTCTGTCCCTCTGCCTGTCTGTCTCCCTCCCCACTTGGCTTTCATACTCTGTCTGTTTGTCTTTCTCATGGCCCACTCAGATTATAAACTCTTTTCCCTCTCTCCTTGCCCTTTTCACAATAACTTCCTTGTACCACACCTGTTGCAGGGCCTGTAGTATTTATATCACAACAATAGTATCAGCCTCTCTATATATATATTAGACAGCAAGCTCTTACTCAGTATTAATCAGTCTTGTGAGGAACCAGAAGCAGAAGATTGAGCTAAATCATGCCCATAATCCTGGATGATAGAACTCGCAAAATAATATGTAGTGTATTGTTACTACCTTTTGAAATAATGCTTTCCATGTTAATGACAATTAACCAGTAACACAGCATTACTAAAACATTATCATCAATTGTACGGAAGACAACTGTTTTCGTTTGGCCAGCTCCACAGAGCAGACCATTATGTCCACCTCCCCATTCTATTCTAGTGCATCTAGTTTATGGTTTCCCATTTGGCAGCATAGGGGAAGATCCACTCACAAAAGTGAGCAAAGGGCCCAAAGCGGGGTAAGGTTGTGACTAAAGACAGTCTTCTTCCCCTAGGGCTGCAGAGCTGACAGTGCTGCCAGACTATGGTATCAATCTTGCCTTCTACATGAAAAGAGCAGAAGTAAGAAGAGAAGAGAAAGAACAGACTCCCGACATCCTCAGTACAGGCCCAGAATCCAGCCACATTTTTCACCTAACTTTGGACTTCTCAGTTATAAGGGTCAATATGTTTGATATTTTAAAAATGTGAGCTGATTTCAGACACCAGAATAGCTTGTGGTGGAAATTCTTGATGCTCTGCTTTCTCCCCTTTACAAGTGTTTGATGTTATCTTAATTGCCTGTGAGAGAAAGTTCAATCCCCAGTCCAGGCAGGAAAACATCCTCTCCAGCTCTGTCTTTCTTTCCTTTATTTCAGCTTCTCTTTTGTCCCCAAACACAGACTCTGGGTCTTCAGATTGCATATGTGAATGCTTATTTGCACTCCAGTGTCTTTGCCATCTTTTGTCCATATCACACTTCTTTCTCTTCGCAAGCATACTGAAGCTACACAAAAAGTTTGTGTGTGTGTGTGGGAGGGGGCGTTGCGTATGCACATGTACATGCATGCACATGTGTGTGCGGGCTCCTCTGCATGTGCACAAGTAGAAGGCAGGTGTTCCACTCTGTTAAACTCTGTCCCTTTAAGCAGGCCTCCTTGTGAGGTCACAGAGATCCTGTTGCGTCCTTGAAACTGTCTAGCACCCCAGTTTCAGGTATGCACAGCTATGTGAGTGCTGGGGCCCTAAGCTCAGGTCATCATGCTTGTGTAGCGGCAAGTGGCCTCTGGGAAGGCAACACCCCAGGCCCAGAAAATATTTTCAAAGCTCCTAACATACTAATTTGGGAAAATGTTGACACCACAGTAAACTCTTTCTCCCATGGTCTCCTCTTAGTCACAGAAATGAAAAAGCAAGATGGGAGGAAAATCAAGATTTTCCTCTGGATATAGCAGATCCTAGCACAGGGCTTTTAAACCCTAGGCTCAGCCTCATAGTCCTGGGAATGTATAGAAGGAGGTGGAGCTACCAAGGAATGACAATATGTACAGAGTCTACTGGAGGAAGAAATGATACCACACATCCATTCTGTTAACTTGTTAAAAGCTGACTGTGATTATCTAATCTAATTATTTTTATCTGAATTACTATTAAGAAACTTTTCAGACAGCTTGGGTCATGAAAAGGACTTGAGGGCACTCAATCTGTGCTGTGTTTCTTACCAGTTTGGGTTACTCAAAGCACACATGTCCTCTCCTATAACATAAGCCCAACCTTCATATATCTATAGCAAACTCGATATAAAAATGATAAAGTATAGTGCCTGAAATACAGTGTGTGGTCAGCAAATGCCTGTGCCCATTCATAAAAGAAACTCCTTATACAGTACACAGTATCCCTCACGATTCTAGTAAATCTGTAGGAAGGGTGAAATTACAGAAGCTGGGTAAAATCTCCTCTCTGAAAGCCTGGGATTTGGGAAATAACAAAAAGAAGCAAGTTGTGTTAATGGAAGGTCCACAGAGAAGCAAGAAGGATCAAAGACCATGGAAGCTGCTGAGCATTACAGAGCAGTGTAATACGCAGAATTAAGAGGAGAATACATTTTTTCCCTAAGCAATGGTATGTTTATGTGGAAAATAAATATTGCTATATTTCTTCTCAAGTAATTTTTCTTAGCCTTGGGCATCAATAACTTCCTGGGATCATAGGTTTAAGGAAATGTTTGGCTCACTTTAAGCTAGATCTACCGTGCAGTGCCTTCAGTAGGGTGGGGTAAACAGTACTGGTTTAAATGATTTTAAAGAATCATAGAGCTGAATATTTTTAGATAAAACTCCCATATAACTTCTTGTAATAGTACAAAGCCTATTCTACAGTTTTTAACTTAAGTCCTTCAGGTTCATATCCTCAGCCTCCAATGATCTACTACCTCCCCTTTGCCCTGCACCAAACTTACATATACTCAAACTACTATTTTTGCTCACTCTTTTGTTTTTCAGTTTGTTTGTTCTGATTTTGTTGTTGTTGTTTTTCCTTTGATAGAAAGCAATAATATGAAGTTACATGGCTTAGGGGGTAGAGAGTCTTTGGAGATATGAGGAAAGGAAAGAACATGATCAAAATATTTTGTATGCAAAAATCATTAATAAAAATTAATTAATGCAACAGGCAAAAAAGTATGAAGCCTCCTCTCTGTGAGTTCTTGACGAATTTAGCAACTTTGCTGACAATTTACCACCACGTTTGCCACTGTTTTCTCCTCTATTCCCCTTTTCCACTTCTGTCATTTTAGTTTGCTGCCTTTCCAAAGCCAGGGCTCCCAGCAGGGGACTCCGTCACTATTGTCCTTCTGACAACAATATGTCCTTTGTTTCCATTACTTCCTGATTAACACATCCCAGTCATCATGTCCACACTCAAGTGAGAAGAAGTGCAGTGAGACCAAGACAGTCGGTCTTTTACCACTTCAGGATTTCAACTGTACTAGAGAGCCTGCACGTAGAACAGAGGCAATGTCAACATGTAAACACGTCCATGTATTTTTATAATCACAGACACTGACAGAGTCACACTGATGCTATAGATTGTCAACCTTCAGGTTAACCCTATTCACATTAAACCTTTATGCCTATGTGATAGCCTTGCCGTTCATGTGAGCTGAGAACATCCACATCTCCCTAAGCCTAAACTAATGACACTGTGTGAATTCTTCCCAGTCACTGTTTTTTTTAAGTGATAATTGTCTTATTATAAATTCTGCCCGTGTGCATCTCTGTATACATACACATAACTATATGATATAAACATATATATAATATAAACGTATGTGTGTGTTTATAGTTAAATGATTTCCCTCTATACTTTTCTTCGTAAGTATAACCTAGACATGTACATATATACCCAGCTTAATAATATATATACCTTATGATTTTGAACTGTTAGATACATATTAAATGTAGTTTCCCTTGAGAATCTCACTATCATGCCATTAGTTAATGGTTAGTCCCTATGAACATGTAAAAAAAAATAACAAAGTATTAGTGGTATTGCTTTGGAGCAGGTTTGTATATTTTGTTTTATGAATTATTATTGTTTGAGTGTATGTGAATGTGAAGTGTGTGTGTGTAAGGGAGCAGGATGCTCATTGTTTATGCCATAACGCATATGTAATGGTCAGAAGAACTTTCAGGAGTCAGTCCTCTTCTTCCAAAGTGGGTTCTAGGAAGGAAGTTGGGTTCTAAGGCTTTAGGCTCCTATGTTAACATTTATAAATCTTCAGGAATAGGACTCAGAGACCAAAAAAGTATTACCTTTGGAAATTATCTATAGAAATGGTTGGAGAATCCCGGGCCTCGGGGAGGCAGAGGCAGGTGGATCTCTATGAATTTGAGGCCAGCCTGGTCTACAAAGTGAGTCCAAGACAGCCAAGGCTACACAGAAAAACCCTGTTTCGAAAAACCACCACCAACTGCTAGAGGGAACTTAAAATAGCCACGGACTCCCCTGTGTATTATGTGTTAACAAACTAGAGACACTTGAGGAATAGAACTTCGCCACTTCTGTTTCAGTCTTGAAACTAGAAACTTCATAATGCAAAAGTCTAAAAAGGGAGCAGCTAGGGGCTCATCCCTTTGCTATATGACATAATCAATAACTTTCTAAATGCCTGGAGCTTAAGGGTAGGCCAAGAATTTTTAAATCACTACACAATATGAGAACAGATCAGTAGAGCCATCTCTTGCCTACATTGATGTGGTAGAATACAAGCTACTGTCCTAAGGCTCATCCTGGACTTGTCTTCAAAAAGAGGTTTGGATGAGTTCTCAATAAAGGATGGTACCTATGAATAGTAATGGGATTGCTTTGGTCAAGTCAGAAATTTTATTGGTGGTATATTTGATATAAGCTTCATTGAAATATAATGTACACAGCATTTTAAAATTATTTATTTTTGAGAGAAGGCTCAAGGTAAGCCAGGCTGGCCTGAAAGTTGTTAGGTAGCTAATATTTGTACTTGGACTTCTTAGTGCCCTGCCTCTACATCACAAGTATTGACATTAGAGGAGTGTACCATCACACCCAGTAACTGAATATTTAGCATAAATTATATTGAAGTATGATATTATTACAGAAAATGAATATTAAATATTTAACTAAGAAAGTTTTTGCAAAGAGAATAAAATGAATCAATCTTAAAGAGACCAGCACCTTCTTCAAAAGCCTCTTACCTATAGCTTTTCCATTCACCACACACATGTGACAAATACTTTTGGAAATCATGGATATCACATCATGGATAACTTTTGAAATATTTAAAACTTTATGAAAAGAAAACCATACAAGATACACTGTTTTATCTCTGGGTTTCTTTCATTCATTTGCTGATCATTACATGGAATTTTTACCCAGAATCTTGCATGCAGCCACGGATTATTTTTTAGTTGTGTAATATTGATGTATAGTAAGTATGCAAATTTCCATTTTACAATAAACAAAGTTATTGAGTCAAAAAGAGTAAACTGAACAGAGTAAAATGTTGAAGTAATCGAGAATCATGACTTAAAATTAAATACTGATTCTTTAACATGAAGGCAAATTTTCTCATCCCATCAGTGGGAACATATAGGTTGTGTTTGGAACTGTGTTGACATTTTTATAAAGGAAGAAATTTTATAAAGTCATTCTTAGAAATCTCAGAATCCTTACAAAACTGATGGTAGAAACATGATCAGAGGGACACACTGGCACTCACTTTGGGAAATGTTCAAATTGCAGAACCTGCACATGACTATTTAGCGTTGTGTGCCATGTGGAATTTCAAGGTGAATTATTGTAACAACAGAATCCTATTGGAAACAAATTTCAGAATTTAGCTTCAGACTTAGATCCAGGGCAGCTTCTAGAATCTTCTCTCCCTACTTCACGCTGGGAATTTTCTATCTTTCCTTACCAGGAATTTCTAGGGACGAAAAGTCTGACTTTAGTCCTAAACCCTTCCATTTTCCTGGATAGCTGTGTATTCTTGGTCATTGATATGTTGTGCATAACTCGGATATTTTGCCTTGGTTTGAGTGCACTGATGTGAAACTCTTCCTTCATCTCCACTCCCTGAGTAGTTTTCCTTGTGGAAAGAATTTCCAACTCTCTCTGTAGTGCTATGAACCACACATGTTCAACTGTTTGGGATTTAAGCATTTGTTCATTCAGTTCTGGTAATAGTTGTACAGCATTTATGGGGTGTTAATTGTTGGCATTCTTTTCCTCTGAATGATTAGCCACAGCATTCTACTTTGTCCACTGGTACTTGGTCATGTTAGTTGTGTATATTCCAATCATTATGTAGCCACCACAACCATGTTTTAAGGGTCCACATTTTTTTCATGTAGACAATCATACCCACTGACTTTGCACATTCCAAGAACCATAATGATTCACATTTCATTAAACCTCAGTCCTAGCTCTCTGTATCCAGTGGTCTGACAATCATGGTGACAAGTGAAACCTTGGCAAACATCTGTGTCGATGTGCTTTTCTGAAGAATGCCTGAGAATTGCTTCTAAGAAAAATTTAAGAAATAAATGAAATCTAAACAAAAAACAAAACAAACAAACAAATGTATCCTGAAATCTATGTGCTACAAGCTACATACAACATTATGCTTTTAAAATAAACACAATGTGGTAAGAAGTTCAGTACTGATAGAGTATCTTAAAACTATAATTTTATAAACCACAGTATTTTCTTCCTTTCCTCAGTTCTCTGGATACTACTCAGCTCTTCTCACGTTTTATTATGAAATACCCCAAATTTCCTCTCACTTTACTCTGCACTCCCCTATTCTTTTTCCCTTCATTTTCTTTGCTATGACCACCATTTTGTATGAGAAGCTGGTTCAAATGGCTGCCCACAGGAGAATTTATTTTATGCCAAGGGTCACACCAGAAGACACTTAAATGATTTAAGGACAATGAATTGAATGTCTCCCCTCCAAAACTCTGGTGTTGAACCTTAATGGCCAAAGTGATGGAATTGAGAGGTGACCAAGCCATGATGACACCTCTGTCACAAATGGGATTAAAGCTCAGACGCACAGTCCAGGCAGCTTGATCTTCCACTCTTCTGATGCACCAGAACACAGCAATTACTCTTTTTGTCCTTCTGCTTTCCACTATGTGAAGATGCAGTAAATAGACCCTCACCAGATGTTTATATCTTGACCTTGTATGCTCCAGTCTCCAAAATTATGAGAGAATAATAAAAAAAAAATCTTCAGTCTGAGATTTTCTGCCTCATTGGTAAAAATCAGTGGTTTTCCACATTTTTAGTTCTACAATCTTTAATAGAGTTTCTCATTTTATGATGACCTCAACCAAAAATATATTTTGGCTGCAAGTTAATAACCGTAATTTTGGTTACTGTAATGAGTTGTAATATAAATATCTGTGTTTTCATATGGTCTAGTCTTAGGTGATCCCCGTGGAAGGATTGTTTGACAACCCCCAAGGGGGTCTCAACCCACAGTTTGAGAAACACTGTTATAAATCAACTAGGTCAAACCCTAAGCATTCCCTCTCCATGCTCATAAATACTGAGAGATTTCTGGGTATTTGACCCTTTTCCCACTTCATAGGAAGGCTTTTAAAATTAAAACTCTATACCAAATTGTGTTTCAGCTCCGTACATTAGGAAAAGTACTACCGGGAGAAGTAACGAAAGGAGCTATGTAAATATATCCCATTCATTCTTTCATTCCGCTCATTAACATACCAGATACTTACTGTGCTATTGTTGTTATTGTATCACCGAAACTCCAACCACAGTGTGACAGAAGAGGCAGCCAGCTGAAGATTAAGTATTTCAGTAATTTATTTTTAACAGTTGTGTCTCAGGGAAACAGGCTACATGGAAAATAGCACAAGAGACGTGAGATATCACATGACATTTCCTGGCATCTAAAGTGAGAATTTAAATGATGAGTAAGAATTGATCAAGGAACAGAAAAACAATGTAATATCTATTCACAGAGACAAGCATGCGGGAAGTCTAATCCCATGGATTGGCATCAGAAGAAAACTGAAAGCAGTCGAAGAATGAACAGGCTGGAGAATGAACTGGAATAAAGATTAAAAACAGCAGCAAGAGTGACTATAAGTGTGATATGGTAAAGACTTAAAAGCGCTGTTTTAAATTCAATAAAAAAAGCATCTTTTGTACCATTGGAGACCAAGGGATGAAGTTAAGAACATTTCCCAAGACTCTCATGCTGAATTAAAAGGAATAAGAGCTGCTCATCTCCATGCAGTGCCACACAGAGCAGAGAGTGCAATCCACACTGAAACGCCTGCCCAGAGGGACATAAAGGAGACATTTGAATAGTAAGGAAGCAATACAGAGATGTCCATCTGTCCACATTAACAGATGAAAAAAATCACTTGGTTCTGTAAGAAGAAATAATGGAAACAGACAACAAGACATCATGAGAAAAGAACAGAAGATGACCAGGGGCTTTCTCTGTAGACAAAAAAGATCTATAGTGCAATACCCTTTCTAGAAGGAAAGCAGGTACAAACATTTCCTCCAGGCTTTAGGAAATATAAAGGACTGAATAAAAAAGAGAAAAGTAGGGGGGGATCCAAGATGGCTGCCACGAGAGAACACTGTGTCTGAGGAGTAGGAGAGCAGAAACAACGCAGCGACCAGGAGACTGAACTCTGGGACCTAAAACGCCAGCATTGTGAGTGCCAGGTGAGCGGAACTCCTA
>CM053762.1:47511143-47536501 GCA_028658305.1 Pachyuromys duprasi | reverse complement strand
AAAAAAAAGAGAAAAGTATATTTGTGAGGTCGCTTTAAAAAATTCCAAAATGC
This sequence comes from Pachyuromys duprasi, assembly GCA_028658305.1. NCBI lineage: Eukaryota > Metazoa > Chordata > Mammalia > Rodentia > Muridae > Pachyuromys > Pachyuromys duprasi. Next base: position 47,536,448 of record CM053762.1, on the reverse strand, counting down.
AGTAATGAAACAATCTTTAACATTTTGGCCACTTATTCTAGTCAAGGACTAGACAGACAGATAAACTGAATTTATCTGTCCACCCTCTAATTAAGTACATTATTTCTCCATAATTGTCAAAGGGGAAACTGAGACACAGTTAGATAGGTTGTCCAGGATCAGAATGATACATAAGAAATGAGCTGAAACTCAAGCTTTTTATGATTTTAAAGCTTGATAAATATTACTATACACTTATTCTGCATTATCTTCCCAGGAATGAAAGAAACAGTATAGAACAGGTGATAGACAGATGAGGAGTTTGAATTCAGGAGTCACAAGAGGGACACATAAACAAGTACATAGATAGAAAACTTGGCAGGTGGCATTTCTCACAGAAGGGTCATAAATTATTTCTAGATGGATGTCCCCTTAGACTTAAATGGTAGCATAATAGCTTCATGATAGCATATTTTATAGAAAGTTCACAGATCATTGAGAGCCATTAGTCTCGGTCTTCTTTTGTTAGTTTAAAGCAGTGCAAAAATGTGCCATATGTAGTTGTACAAAGGAGAAATTTCCTCAGTATTCACTATTTCCTTGGTGACTACAGAAGGAAAGGCATTGTGTCCTTAGAGGGATGGAATTGCAATCTTTTGTCCAGGTCTCTCACCAACTGGCTGGAGAATAGGATTAAAGTTTCTAAAATACTTTTTATTGTGGTTGTAACATTTTATGATTTTTCTTACACAATCAACTACATATCCAACTAATAATTATACTGATGAAATAACAGGAACTTCTAGAAGTAAGGATTAATAGTTATATTGTCTTGTGCACAACCAATGTTTTAGTTCATTTATATGAGTTGACATCAATAAGGTACTATCAAATTTTAGGTACCTAAGTCTACAGCAGCATTAAAATGTGATTGCTTTTATTGATCTAAGAGAAAAAAGTCCTGATACCCACTCAGCCAATTGCTTCTTGACAGTAAATAGAAAACTAAATTAAGCACAAATGACTTTTCTATTTCTTTCTTTGCTGGTCTTTACCAAGCAAAAAGGGTGTTTCAGAGCAGGTAAAAATCTCATTTTGTAGGAGCTCTGAAAAGCAGAAACATTATTCAGTAGTTTTCTTACTTTCACAGTTCCTTACCTATTGGCAGATACTTGACATGCATTTGTTCATTTGCTCATTTGTACATGCTAGGGGTGTACCAGTAAGCAAAGTCCACACCGAGGAAACTACCGAGGAGGCTTCTAAATGCTTCTTCACTTCTCTTAAGATAGTTGAGTATTTCCATCACAGATAATTTACTTTTATGTAACGTTTTAGAATCTATTTCTATGTCATGAGTGAGATAGGATTTATTTATTTGTTTGTTTGTTGATTTATTGCTACTTCAAAAATATTTATTACTTCTAAGAAAGTGCAGAGTTTGGAGTCATACTTAACTCAGTGTACCATACTGAAACATAGACTAGACGGTGTAAGGAACAGAGATTTGTATTCATATAGTTGTTGAGAACAGAAATCACAAGATAAAGCCCTGTCTGATAAAGCTGGCATCTGGGGGAGGTTCACTCCTCGACTTACAGGCCGTTGTTTTCACAGCATGCCCTCGCAGAGCAGAGATGTTTTCATCTTCCTTTTCTTTTTTTCTTTACTAAGGTATATCTGACAAAAGCATGTCAGGTCAATGTACAACATAATAATTCTATATGCCTACACTGTATATAGTGATTATCACGTCAAATTAGGCAATGCATTTATCTCCACACAGTCACCCTTGGTGTATGTGTAAGCATGCCTGTGTAATCATGAAAAACTCCATGTTTTAACATGCAGCAGAAATACTTATGATTTACTGTCCTAGCAAATGATGAAGTAAATGCAATAACAACTTCCTATGACCACACAATGTTCCCTTCTGCAAAGCATCCCACCCACCTCTCCACCCAGACAGATCTCCCACATCCTGCACAGTCTATTCTATTGACTCTCCCTGAACCTCTCCGTCCACACAGCCTCCCAAATCTACTGAATCTAACATGGGTACCACATATAGTAACCTAGCCTGGTCAAGCCACCCAGCCAGCATGGCAACCAATGTATACAGGCTTCTTCCAAACCGTTCCCTATTGATCATCTAACCCACTGAGTCCTTCCATATCACATCTAACCTTTTTGCCCAGACACATCTGCCCTTATACTCCAGGCCTGAACCCAGAAGCATATCCTATATATTAGCTCAGTCAGCTCTAACATCTGACTTTATCACACCCAAGCCATTTCCAAAGTCTAGGTCCAACTCGCCCACACATTCTTTCTCCTATCCTAACTTTGTTTGTATCAGACTTAAAACTATCAAAAGAAGTCCACATGCCCAGATCACTTTGAAATTACCAACACTATGACCAGCATATTCTCTTCAAAACCCACAAGTCTTATAGAAAGCTTTGTCAGTGAGAATGACTCAGATGACCAACCTAAAGACACAGAATGTAAAAAATTAGTTTAAAAATCTGTCAAAAAAGACACAGACGTATCCTAATGAAATCCAAGAGAAAGAGCTTAAAGGCGAATAAATTCTTCGGTGATGCTTATGAAAGCACAAACATAAGATTAATGGAAATGATGAAAACAATTCTGGACAACTCACGACTTGAGAATGGAATTCAATAAGGAGATGGGTGGCTTGGTCTTCATGTGGGGCACCTGGCAAGTAAGAAGGGGGCTGTTTTTAACACGGACTCCATTGCCTGCTTTTGAATCACTTCCTCCTGGCAGGGCTGCCTTGCCTGGCCTCAGTGGATGAAGATATGCTCAACCTTCATGTGACTTGATGTGCTGGGGAGGGTTGGTAGAGGGGGCTCCTCTTTCCTAGAGGGGATGTGAGAGGGGGAGCGGCAAGAAGGGAGGAGGGGGGAACTGAGACAAGAGGAGAGAAGGGACACCCTTGGGATGTAAAGTAAATAAACTTAAATAATTTTTTTTTTAATCTAGAGCACATCTGGGAGCGGTAGCACATGCCTTTAATTCCAGCACTGAGGGAGGCTATCTCAGTCAGATTGCTGTGAATTGCAGGCCAGCCTGGTCTACAAAGAAAGGTCAGCTAAGACTTAAAAGAGAAACCCTGTCTCAAAACAACCAACCAACCAAACCAAACCAAACTAAACCAAACCAAAACCAACCAACCAACCAACCAACCAAACAGTCTCCAAAACAAAAACAGAACAAAACAAAAACACCAATATACACTCAAAAAGTGAGAAAAAAAAAGAGCAACCCAAATAGAAACCCAGTCAATGGCAAGAAATAATATTTTTTTTAAAAATCAATGAAATAGAAATCAGTGAAATAAAAACAAAGAAAACAACATAAACAATCAAGAAATCTAAGAGTTAGTTCTTTGAGTTGAAACTGACAGCCCTCTGTTCAAATAACCAAAACAAAGGAAAGAACAGAATTATCAGAATCAGAAACGAAGAGGGAAACGTTACAAAAGACACCAAAAGAATTCAGAGTATTATAAGAGAAAATTTAAAAACCTGTACTCCATTAAGCTGGAAAATGTTAGGTTTTAGAGAAATGGATTAATTTCTCAGTCAAACCACCAAAATTAAGCCAAGAAGAAGTCAGACACCTAAATAAAACCATAAAAAGGAAGAGACTGAAATAGGAATAAAAAGCCTTTTGCTTAAAAACAAATCTAGGACTAGATGGATTCACTGAAGAATTCAAAGAACTGTAGCTAATCCTTCTTAAGCCATTAAAAAAATAGAGACAGAGCCCTGGTAAACTCATTCAGTTGAAGTCATTATCACTCTAATGCCAAACCTGGTAAAGACTGAACAACAACAAACCAAAGACTGATATCCCTGATGAATGTAGAATTATCTGTTGAATAAAATACTCTCAGACAGAATACAGACATCACAAAGGTTATACACCTTGACCAAGTTGGCCCTATCCCTGAAATGCAGGGATGCTTCAATATATCCAGGCAGTAAATCCAATAAAGCAGATAAATGGATCCAAAGACAAGAAAAACACCATGAGGCCTCAACCATATGTAAAGAAGTACAGGCTATTCCTGTAAGCCTGTAAGGAATTCCAAGAGTGGGAAAAATAGTCTTCCTCAGAGAAGAACAATACCAGATGGTCAGCCCTGAAAACACATATGCAAGTAACATTATACAAACAGAGCTGGTTACACCTACACACCACACACACACACACACACACATACATACATACATACACACCCCTATCTATCTATATATAAATGTCATATATGCATAAATTCATATAGATATAAATTTCATGTATTCAAAAAATCATGTATGTATAAATTTCATATATACATGTAATAACAATGAAAAAGGAATCCATGAACTTGAAAATGAGAATGGAGGGGCATGTGGGACTAGGATCCACTTTTCTGACCTTATCTAACTTTAATCTAACTGCATAAAGACCTTATTTCCAGATGTTTGGGTTAGGGCTTTGACACGAATACTGGCATACAGTTTGTTCTGTAGCAGTTGAAAACACTGTAAAGACATTTTGCCAACACACACAATTTTTCATGTTATAGATTTACAGTAATATGAGATTGTGTTCAAAAGGACTTACAGTCACATCGTCAAATCTTTCTCTTCAAAATGGAGGCTTCAGGGCCAGGAAGATGGCTCAATTGGTAAAGGGGTTTGTTGCAAAGCCTGGTGAGTTGAGTTCAAGTCCAAATCTCCACATGGTGGAACAAGAGAACTGATTCTGCAAGCTGTCTTCTGACCTACACACACACACACACACACACACACAAACAGAGAGAGAGAGAGAGAGAAAGAGAGAGAGAGAGAGAGAGAGAGAGAGAGAGAGAGAGAGAGAGAGAGAGAATAAACAAATTAACTTTAAAATCTTAAATGGAAACTCCTCAACAAGCATGATTCTAGAGGAGTATTTTTGGCTCTTTTGAGACATGGCTATTGTCTTATTTTATATAAAAGTAAAGGAGAATACGTTATTTATGTCTATGAAATATCTTTACTTTTTGAAAAAGACTAAAATCATCGTTGAAAGACTGCCTTAGTATAATGTTTTATAGTGTTTTTCAGCTGAGTGGAGAAAAGTGTGCTATTTGATCCATTTCCATTGCCTCCCTTTTCTTTTCACTCCAAGATATAAGTAATGCACCTCGCTAATCACTCTGTTAATGGTACACTATCCCCAAACTGCAGTCCCCACTGTGAGCCATTACAGGGACTGAGAAAAGGTCACTGTGACTTTGAGTGCTGGATCTGTGACTCCAGAATGATTCATTTTCAGATCAGTCTGCCATGCAAAGCTTAGCAGTGTCTACTATTACAAGGTGAGAGACTCTACACACATCCAGAACTCTGAAAAGTACTTCGCCTACATCACAAATCTCCTGTCTTCAAATCTAGTTACTATTGATCCCTTGTTTAAATGTAGAGCAAGGTTTAAAAATGTATTTTTCTTACTTACTTGAGAATTGTATACCACGTATTTTTTTCCTATGAATGTAGATATCACTTTATTTAAACACCACACAATACAAACTTAAAACTGTCCCCATATATATTTGGTCCTTGTGGAGCTCCTGTCCTCTCCAGATCTTACTAACTCCCCTTTCTTTCAAATGATTTTCTACACTCTGCCCAAGGTTTGGTTATGAGTCTCAGCATCTGCTTTTATACACTGCTCGGTAGAATCTTTCAGAGGCTCTCTGTGGTAGGCTCCTGTCCTGTTTCTTGTTTTCTTCGACTTCAATGTCTATCCCATTTGTCTTTCTAAGTGAGGATTGATCATCGTACCCTGGATCTTCCTTCTTGTTTAGCTTCTTTAGGTGTACAGATTTTAGTATGTTTAGTCTATCATATAGGTCTAGTATCCAGTTATATGTTAGCATATACTGTGTGTGTCTTTCTGCTTCTGGGATACCTCATTCAGGATGATCTTTTATAAATCCCACCATTTGCCTGCAGATTTCATGATTTCCTTGTTTTTAATTGCTGAATAGTATTCCATTGTGTAAATGTACCGCAATTTCTGTATCAATTCCTCCATTGAGGGACATTTGAGTTGTTTCCAGGTTCTGGCTATTATGAATAAATCTGCTATGAACATGGTTGAGCAAATGTCCTTGTTGTGTACTTGAGCATCTTTTGGATATAAGCCTAAGAGTGGTATTGCTGGGTCTAGAGGAAGCACTATTCCTAATTGTCTGAGAGAGCACCAGATTGATTTCCAAAGTGGTTGCACAAGTTTACATTCCCACCAGCAATGGAGGAGGGAAATATATATGGGCACAGGGGTCTTTTCTGAGACTCCAACCAAGGACCATGTATGGAGATAACCTAGAACCCCTCCTCAGATATAGTATAGCCCATGGTAGCTCAGTATCCAAATGGGTACCCTAGTAAGGTGAACAGGGACTGTCTCTGACATGAACTCAGTGACTGACTCTTTGACCTCCTCCTCTCCGACCCCGAGGGAGGAGCATCCTTGCTAGGCCACAGAGGAGCCAGTCCTCTGTGTAACCAGTTCTGAAGAGACCTGAAAAGCTAGGGTCAGATGGAAGGGGAGGAGGACCTCCCCTATCAGTGGACTTAGAGAGGGGCAGGGAGGTGATGAGGGAGGGAGGGTGGGATTGGGAGGGAAGAAGGGAGGGAGCTACAGCTGGGATACAAAGTAAATAAAGTACAATTAATATAAAAAATAAACATTTCATTTAAAAAAGAAAAAAAAACTGTCACACCCTTCCACAAACCATCACTGCATATAGTAGAACTTTTCTTGACAAAGTTATTGAGCTATTATTATAGATCAAAAGCATAGTTTTGGTTTTGCTTTATTTAGAAGTTAGAAACTGCAGCTCAAATACTACACCAAAGTTCTCAGTTTTATACCATGTATTTCTATTATGTTAACCTCCACTTCTCTCCCTAAATTCTTCAGTTCTACGGCCACATTCTCCCTACTACCAACTTTGAATTCTTTTTTAAAACTTATTAATTTATTACAATTTATTCACTTTGTATCCCTGCTGTAGTTCCCTCCCTTGTCTTCTCTTAGTCCCACCTACCCTTCCTCTTCTCCCTCCATGCTCTTTCCCTAGTGCCCTGATAGGGGAGGTCCTCCTCCCCTTCTATCTGACCCTAGCCTATCAGGTCTCATCAAGGCTGGCTGCACTGCCTTCCTCTGTGATGCTGCAAGGCTGCCCCCTGCCAGGGTGAGGTGATCAAAGAGCTGGCCCCTGAGTTAATGTTAGAGGCATCCCCTGTCCCCCTTGCTAGAGAAGCCACTTAGAACCTGAGGTGATCAAAGAGCTGGCCCCTGAGTTAATGTTAGAGGCATCCCCTGTCCCCCTTACTAGAGAACCCACTTAGAACCTGAGCCACCTATGGGGGTCTAGGTCCTCTCCATGCATGGTCCTTGGTTGGAGAATCAGTCTCTGCAGGCCCCCCTTGGGCCCAGGGTTTTTGGCTCTGTTGATATTCTTGAGAAGTTCCTATTCCTTCCAGGTTTTTCTTTCTCCCTCTTCTTCCATAAGGTTTCTGGCACTCTGCCCAAAGTTTGGCTCTGAGTCTCAGTATTTCCTTCAATAACCGTGATGGGTAGAGTGAGTCTTTCAAAGGTCCTCTGTGGAAGGCTCCTGACCAGTTCCTGTCTTCTCCTACTTCCGATGTCTATCCTCTTTGCCCTTCTGAATGGAGAATTAAGCAACTTCCCTAGGGTCTCCTTGTTGTTTAGCTTCTTTAGGTGTACAGATTTTAGTATGTTTATCCTATATTATATAACCAATATCCATTTATAAGTGAGTATATACCATATATGTCTTTCTGCTTCTGAGTTACCTCACTCAGGGTATTTTCTAGCTCCCACCATTTGCCTGCAAATTTCATGATTTCCTTGTTTTTACTTACTGAGAGGTCTTCCATTGTGTAAATGTACCACACTTCCTGTATCCATTCCTCCACTGAGGACATATAGGTTGTTTCCGGATTCTGTCTATTACAAATAAACCTGTGATGAACATGGTTGAGCAAATGTCCTTATTGAATAATGGGGCATCTTTTAGGTATTGCCTAGGAGTAGTATAGTTGGATCTTGAGGTAGAACTATTCCTTTTGTTTACTAGCTTGTTTGTTTTTAAATAGCCCACCAAAGTTGGATGGAACTAAAAACCATTCCAAGTGAGGTAACACAGAGAAAGAAAGCCAAACATCACTTGTTCTCACTTACATGTGGCTCTTAGTGTTCAATCTTTAGTTTTGTGTGTTTAATTTACAGTACCTGTACAATCCAGGAAACTAAAGAAGGATCCATTGGGAGGTTAGAGGGGGTGAGATGTCTTTCTTGTTTATTTTAAGTAGGAAAGACTGCAGCCAATAAATATTAACTTAACATTCTCACTAGGAATAAAATACAAAGACATCCAGTGACTCCCACAGGATGAAGAGGGACCATCAAAATCCTGGACAGTCCAGCTAAGATCTCATTCAGCTTCATCTCCATGTTAGCACAGGTGGACACCCACATTTTCCAGACCACAAACGTTCACATGCTGACAGCATCCAGGCTCTGCTGACCACAGCATTTAAGTTGCTTCCAATGAACACAACAACCTCACACTCCCAAGGATCATGGATCCATCACATTTCACTCTTACAGCACTCCACACGAACTTCCCTAACCAATCTCTCTCTCTAATACAATTGGCAAAGCCCTTCTGCTGTGTGTTCTAAAACGTAATCATGAGCAGAATCTCTGTCTTTAGCATACTGCCTGGTTGTTCCCTTAGCCAGCTTGCTCTAAAGAAATAGAAACTGGGTCACGCTGAACTCACGGCTTCATCTGAAGATCTTCTAATTGGAGGATGCATTCTCTTTGAAGCTTTGCTGCCAAAGGGCTCAGAGGAAAATCGGAGAACCTGTTGCTGTTTATTGCTGTTCCTTTTTCAGGGTCTTGATTGGGTTCTTTTTCCCTATGAATTAAAAGAATTAGAAGGAGGAGAAAAATCTCAGACACGGCAGGCAGAAACAGGTACAAATGTTATAAAAAGTAAAAGCACACACAGTGTTGTATGAAAGAGAGAGAGAGAATAAGAGAAGCAGACAGACAGACTCAGAGAGAGAGAGAGAGAGAGAGAGAGAGAGAGAGAGAGAAAGAGAGAGAGAGAGAGAGAGAGAGAGAGAGAGAAACTCCTTACAAAGTGGGAAGGGAATCCAGAAACTGAAATACATTTGTACCCTTGGAAACTTGGGGTTTTATGTGGCTTTGGTGACCTAGGATGGATTGCCCTCACTTAATTTTGAATTTGTCAACTTGAATAAAGAAAGTGGGGAGGAACACAGCTTCAGGTTTGAACATACACGGCAAGCCTCAACTTATCCTCCAGGTTGGGGACCCTCCTGGTGGGTGGAAATCCCCAGCAGGATTTGTTTCAGGTCACCCTAACCCTAACCCTGCCAGGATAGAAAGTGATCTATGAGCAAGCAACAGAGTCCATGTCAGAGGCAGGCTCTGCTCCCTTAGTAGGGAACCACAAAGGCTGTACTGCCTATTGGCTACATCTGAGCAGGGGTTCTAGGTCCTGCTCATGCATGGTCCTTGGCTGGTGCATCAGTCTCTGAACGTCCCTATGGGCCCAGATTTGTTGGCTCTGTTGCTATTTTTATGGAGTTCCTCTCTGCTCTGGGTCCTCCTATCCCCCTACTCTTTCCTGTGCTCTGTCCAAAGTTTGAGTCTTAGCATCTGCTTTGATCCCCTGCTTGGTAGAGTCTTTCAGAAGATATTTATGATAGGCAGCAAGCAAAGCTATTTTTTTCATGAAACAATCCCTTACTACTCAAGAAATTCCCTCTGAGACATCTCTCCAGAGGTTAAGAGCACTGGCTTCTCTTCCAGAGTTCCTGAGTTCACTTCCCAGCAACTACATGGTGGCTCACAGCCATCTAAAATGAGATCTGGTGCCCTCTTTTGGTTTTCAGGTGTACCTGCAGAAAGATCGTTGTCTACATAATAAATTAAAAAAAAAAGAATTTTCCTAATAAAACTGCTCTGTTCTGCTAAAAAGGGGGGAGGGGTTTATTCAAGGATCCAATGACCACCATCAACTCTCTCTTGCATTACTGCTTTCTTAAACAATGTCTGGTTTTCCTATATTACCATACAAGTCTAATTTGCGAGGTAGAAATGGACCCACCTCATTTACCACCGAATCAAGATTATGTTCCTACAACCCCACTGACACTGTCTTACTGCACTTCAGATCAGCAATCATCATCTTGCTAAATCTAATTACTGTCTAGTTACATCACTTCATTAGATGCCAATTAGTCAAACCCTTCAGATTTCCCTCCTACCTGGGTGACTCTTTTGCTTCTTCATGTGTTTTCCTTCTCACATTCCTGACCTTTAAACATCAGTATTTTCTGTTCTTTTTCTCTTGAAATTGTGTTCATTCTCATAAATTTGAAGCATTTATTGCCTCTCTCAACTAATATGCATAGTTCCATCATTGCTCTTACATCACTGCTGCTTAAATACACTAAGTGACTTCTGCAGTCTGGCTCCTGGAATAGAGGAAATGTGGGACAGAGCAATAGCTAATTCACTACTGCTTAGACCCAAGTGGGAAATGAGTATTTATTGTTGCCACACACTGAGTTTGGTGTTCATTATTGAGGGTACACAAGTGAAATAAATTCTCACGTGCAATGTTGGCAGGCTAAAGTTTAAATCTTCCAAAAAGCCCTCATGGTAAAGGTGTGGTGCTCTGAGTGGAATTATTGGAAGGTGATGGTTCTAGTGGGTGACTCTGGGGACTTTAGAACATGTTCTAAATAGGACTGCGGCACTCTAGACCTTTCTTCTTTCTCTTTGTTTCCTAGTCACGTTGTGGCTATCTAGCATTTTCCCCTTGGTTTGATGCACTGCATTGTCATAGACCCAAAGCAGTCAACTGAGAGACCATGGGCTGAAAAGTCCAGAACTGTGAGCTCAAATAAAATATTTTCCTTCATTTATTATTTTTATCATCTATCTTGTTAGATTATCAAAAAGCTAATGTCTCTAATATCTGTCTCCCTTATCTTTCTCAAAAAGCGCTGGGGAGAGTATAAAACGTGAAATACATATTAAGTTTCTTTTACATTTTTACTATTCTATTCACATTATTAATGGAACTTTAAATATATGGAAATCCAAGATTCAGAAACATCCCTGTTTCTTTACCCCTATCCATAAATCTTCTAATAGCAATAGAACATTTTAGATGCTTTGAGTGGAAAATTTAGGCATTTTCGTCTTTACTGGCTAAAAATATAGGATCAATGTTGAGGAAAATCAATGAAAATTAATCAATGTTAAGATTTTATCTACTGTGTGTGTAACTCTATAAACATTTGTTAGTGGAGCTAACATCCCTTTTCTGTGTTATGCAGTATTTACAGAATTAGATGCTCTATCTGAGTTAAGTCCTGGGAATCTGTTTAACGTGATGAAGATCGTGGAGAGTGTCCGTGGAGTCAGTAGCAGAGCTGTCCCCACTGCTAGGGCCCTTACTCCAGGTTTGTGGTCAAATGCCCCCAGAGTGTGCTTCCACTTTCATATAGAAAAGAGTATGGGGGTGAGAGATGGCTCAGAGGTTAAAAGCACTGGCTGTTCTTCCAAAGGTCCTGAGTTCAATTCCCAGCAACCACATGGTGGCTCAGTCACCTATAATGAGATCTGATTCCTTCTTTCTGACATGCTGGCACACATGCAGCCAGAATACTGTATAAATAATAAAGAAATAAATCTTTTAAAAAAAAGAAGGAGGAACAGCTATTCTCCTCATTAAAAAATAAGAAAAAAGAAAATAGTATAATCACTGGGCTGAAAAGAAATGTTGTATACTGAGATCAGGAGGCCAATCCCAACTGGAGGTATGTATGTTATCACTTAATCTACCACACCACCTTACTGTGTACGTGTAAGTATCCCCATTAGTAAATAATAAGACTGAGCCTCAGCATGACTGTGGATCTTAGGCATATTAGTGTCCTTAAAAAAAAAGCAAGACTGGAAGCTTCATCTTTACTGAATAGCTTTCAGAGTGCTAGAATGTACTACACAATCTACCAAAGGAGAAAATAATCAACATTCTTGCCCAGCTGTTAACCATAGAAGGTGCAATAATGACTGACTGGCACAACATGTCTACTGATGCAATAGTGACATGAATGTCACAAGTGTAACTAATTGGATTTCAAAGTCACTCCACAAGACACCCAGCCTTGGTACAGGTAACTAAGCCAAAACTAATACTTGGCTAGGTTACAGTCCCAACCAGAGGAACCTAATATGATTAATATGCTAAATAGATATAGTAGTAAACCAACTCCTAAATTCTTTATACATAAAAATGAGTGTATCTCTCCAACAGCATCAGAGAAGTTAGTTTTTATAGATGAGAATGCAGAGATTTGCAAGTGTTCAATATTTAGATAATAAAGACTGAGCTACTCAGCTCTATATGGAATAGCTATAGCACACCTTCATTACCCTATTTGCTTATTTAAAAGTATTGCAATTACCGTTCACAGCTTGGAAATTTTTTAGCATTTCATATCCATCACATCTTGTTCAACAGATGTTATTGATTCTCAGTGTTTTTCTAAAGAGAAGTTTGTAATTGTTTGACTCATAGTCTTTAGTGACATGTGACAAAATATGTCTTTTAGGACTTGTGTGAGAAAAAGAATTTTAAAGATAGATGCAAAAACACAGTGTCAGTTTGAATGACTAATTCCCAGTTTGAATGATGATAACAAAATCACTACTACTTCAGGGTGAAAGTTCTTTATATTGAGTATGATTAATGTGAAGGACTTCTATCTGCTTATAGTCAGTTTCTCTCTGAGAAACTGAATATAAAAATTTATTGTACTCATGAAGCCCTTTTTCAAAAGTAATTTATAATCCAAAATCAACAAAGCTTATTATAAACCCCGAGGGAAAGTTGAATCATGGAAACTGAGAGTCAAAAGTCTGAATCTTTTATGAGAACTTCATTATAAAAAAAGATCAAAATAAAGAATTAAGCTCTTGAACTGACTTAACATTTTTTTTTTACTCTGGCAGCATTCAGAATAAGATTCATTGAAGGAATACTACTTTTCTTCATCAGGAAGAGGTATTCTCTGAATGTCAGATGCAGCTATTAGAGTGGGGAAAGCTGAAGAACTTCTCTCTGTAGCTAGAAGAAGTGACTCAAAACTCTTACAATGAAGTAACTTTTTGCTAATTTGTGAACCTGTGAGTGGGTCATAGCTAATTAGTGAAGGATGGAAGAATATCAGAGATTTACAAATGGAAACACTAGTTGTTGGTTAACCCCAAGATTTACAAAATGAATGTAGTTATCAGTGGTTGAAATAAAAGCTTTATTCTTGCTGTTTAATGTAAACCAGTACTGTGATATGCACATAGTTATTTTCCTTTTGCTTATTTTTTGCCCAAATATATTCTGCCTCCAGAAAATTTGGCGGTAAATTAGTTATTAAAAACCATTTAAGAAAATGTACAGGTACTTAGAAACCGTATATGCTAAAATGCATTGACTCCTCACTTGGTGTGCAAGATAACTAAAGAGCAGTTTGAAAGCTTGTTATTTCTTCCTTCATTTTGTATCCTTGCTTCCCATCTCTTTGGGTCAGCCATCTTCACACACAACTTTGCATGAAGACATGTTGGTCACTCAAGGAGCATCAGCCCAATTTCATTTATATCTAACCCATCTCAGCCTGCTTCATGGTGATGGTCCAGAGAGAAGAATAACTGAGGCATCTTCTGGGAAGCTCCCACAGCAGCCAGAACAAGACACATAAAAAGGACCAAAAGGTCACCAGTCATAGTCTTCAGCTTAGAGCCACCTTGGATTTCTGGAACCACGGGACTTATCAATAAGCCCCCTGTGACAAGGAACCTAAACTAATCCTATTGAATGGCATTTCAAAACAAAGTACCACCCCACAAAGGAGAGCAGTTACCTATGATGATGAAGATACAATGAAGAAACATCTAACTTGGATCAGGAATAACCATTTTATTACCATGAAATTGGAATTGGGTATTCCAACAGATTTCTCCCTTCAAGCAGCACCTGCTTGCAATCATGCACAACCAGAACAGGCATAGTGATCAACCATGTAATATTTAGTGCAAGACTATTCCATAGTTCATACCTCCACCTGCATAATCTAATTCTTCCTCTGCTTTAACCTAAAGCTCATATCAGTATCCAAAAGATGGACTTGAGGGGCACAGAACCACTTTTTCTTTTTGAGTGTTCACGTTTTCTCTGTCTTTCATCATTAGTCAGCTCTTTACAGTCATATTAGGAAAGGTAGCTGAGTCTGGCCTATTGAAACTCCTAGACCTGAGATTTTTGCAGTAATCCTGCTTTGCATTTGAGTTTGTTATTCCTTTGCTCAAAGCTCTTGAGATCACATACAGTGGTTAGGACTATGGAAAAACACTTGTTCTTCTGCATGTTGCAGCTGTACTCTAACAGTGCTCTTGTCTACTCTATGTAAGTTATTCTCTTCTTTTGCTTTTTACTAGCTATCCATTTACTTTGATAATGTGTTGTGGTGGTGCTGGTGGTGGTTTTGGAACCATGCAATATATACAGTAAAATGTTTGGATAAATGAATTTTCAAGAAAGGCAGTAATAGAAACTTACATTCAGATGATACATTTAAAATTATTTTGAAGAAAATCCCAACTTCCATACTGATTCTTTTCCTTTCCTTTCTTTGTTTCTTTGTTTCTTTGTTTCTTTGTTTCTTTGTTTCTTTGTTTCTTTGTTTCTTTGTTTCTTTCTTTCTTTCTTTCTTTCTTTCTTTCTTTCTTTCTTTCTTCTTCTTTCCTTGTTGCTATCTTTGTTTCTTTTTGTTTTCCTTCCTTCCTTCTTTTCTTCACTTTACATCCCTTCCTCCTCTTCTCCTGGTCCCCACCCTTCTTACCTCTTCTTCCCTCCCTCCTCCCCAATCCTCAGAAAAGGGAAGCATCTCCTGCCAACCCCTCAGAACCCACAGCAGCACATCAAGTCACATCAGGACTGAACACATCCTCTTCCCCTGTGGCTTGGCCAGGAAGCCTCACCATGGGGTAGTGCCCAGAAAGCAGGCACAGAGTCCATGTCAGAGAAAGCCTCTGCTCCACTTATTAGAGGACCTAAATGAAGCCTGAGCTGCCCATCTGCTACATCTGTGTGTGTAGGAGGCGTAGGTCCTATCCATGCATGGTCTTTGGTTGGTGCTTCAGTATCTGCAAGACCCTCTTGGCCTTGGTTAGGTGTCTCTGTTAGTCTTCTTGTGGAGCTCCTGTCACCTCCAGGTCCTGCTATCCTTCTTCCACTTTCTCACAAAACTCCTTACCTTTGCCCAATGTTTGTCTTTGAGTCTCAGCATCTGTTTTGATCTGCTGCTGGGTGGAGCCTCTCAGAGGACAGCTATGCTAGGCTCCTGACTGTGAGCATAGCAGAGTATCATTAATAGTGATGACTTTCTCCCATGGGGCAGGTGTCAGGTTGGGCCAGACATTGGTTGGACATTCCCTCAATCTCTGCTTTATCTTTATCCCTGCACATCTTGTAGGCAGTGTAAATTTTGGGTCTAAGTTTTTGTGGGTGGGTTGGCGATCCCCTCCCTCCATTAAAAATTCTGTCTAGTTAAAGGATGCCCTCTTCAGCCTCCATGACCCTTACTACTAAGAGTCTCAGCTAGAGTCACCCCATATCCTCCCAGAGGTGTACCCTGTCTTAGGTCTCCATCTTCTAATAGAGGTGCCTCATCCCATAATTCTCTTCTCTTTGTGGACCCTCTGTTCTCCTGCCTTTCCTCCCCCCCTCTTTGGTCTTCCCAGGTCTGGTCTTCACCTTCACTTTTCTCTGTGCTCCCTCTGCTACCTTGGTCTTTGTCTTTGACAAATTCTATTTCCCCTTCTGAGTGAGATTTACGCATTGCTACTTATCTTCTTTGGACTTGTGAATTCTCAGCAGAAGAATCTCGAATGGCTGGGAAGCATTTAAATAAATGTTCAGTGTCCTTAGTTGTCAGGGAAATTCAAATCAAAATGACTATGAGATTCCATCTTATACCCATCAGAATGGCTAAGATAAAAAACCCAAGTAACAGCACATGCTGACCAAGATGTGGAGAAAGGGGAACACTCCATTGTTGGTGGGAGTGTAAACTTGTACAAACACTTTGGAAATCAGTCTGGTGCTTTCTCAGAATATTGGCAATAGCTCTACCTCAAGATACAGCCCTCCCACTCCTGGGCATATACCCAAAAGATGCTCCACCATACAACAAAGAAATTTTCTCAACCAAGTTTATAGCAGCTTTATCCATAACAGCCAGAATCTGGAAACAGCCTAGATGTTCCTCAACAGAAGAATGGATACAGAAATTGTGGTACACTTACACAATGAAATACTACTCAGCTATAAAGACAAGGAAATCATGAAATTTTCAAGCAAATGGATGAAATTAAAAAAAAAAAAGATCATTGTGAGGGAGGTAACCCAGACTCAAAAAGACACACATGGTATGTACTCACTTATAAGCAAATTTTAGCCATATAGTACAGGATAAAACTACTACAGTTCACAGATCCACATGCATCTTACCTTGGATTCCACAATTGATTGCCCAACTAGACTTCTTATATTGTCTGCTGGTTAATGATCATTAAATTACAAAACACTTAGCATATCACTAGCATACCTAATGATTATGATCTAACAGAGGAAAGTATAAGTCTACTTTGGAATATTTGCTAAACATGAAATGTTTATTCTTCTGATTATAATTTGTGCCAAATCCCATGTGGGTACTGTGGAACACTGAGAAGATAGATGAAGATACCACTGACAGTCTTGCACAGAGAAGCATTGTTTGATATATTATGTGGCCTCCATATATTAAATTTATCTTTTCTATTTATTTTTATTTTCTTTATATACTACTTTTTAATTTATTTCATTTTTCTCCTTTTTTACTCTACGGAGCCTTTGGGCATCTATAATGGATTCCAGTTTTATGTTTTTATGGAATTCCTGAGTGTGTGAAAGTATGGCTCTCTGCATCTATATCTGCTCCTGTTGTGTTTTCATGGGATATTTTCCTTCTGTCTTTTGGTTGTTTTCCTATTCTGACATGTTGAATTTTGGTGTTTTCATATTTTATTATTTATTATGTTAGTACCCCTTAAAAGCCTTTTTTGTTTTCTAATGAGAGACAAAAAGGAGATGGATCTGGGTAGAAGAAGAGGTGAGAAGGAGCTGGAAAGTAGAAGGAGATAAAACTGTAATCAAGATATATTACAGAAGAAAAAATTTTTAAAGAAATAAAATAAAATATCTATAGATTATCAACCATGTAGACTATCCAGTGAGCAGGTCTACTGAGAGAAATAAGCCCAAAGCTCCTTGAAGTATCCCAAAAGCACTTGGTAAAAACAGAATGAATCAAATGGGATGGACATTGGAAGAAGGAGAAAACAAGCAAGAGGACAGAAGCCTACCACAGAGGGCCTCTGAAAGACTCCACCTAGCAGATGAAAGCAGATGCTGAGACTTATAACCAAACTTTGGGCAGAGTTCAGGGAGTCATGTGAAAGAAGGGGGAGTTAGTAAGTCCCGGAGAGGACAAGAGCCTCACAAGGACCAAATATATCTGGGCACAGGGTTTTTTTCTGAGGCTGATTCTCCAACCAAGGACCAGTCATGGATACAACCTAGAACTCCTGCTCAGATGTAGCCCATGGCAGCTCAGTATCCAAGTGGCTTTCTAGTAAGGGGAACAGGGATTATGTCTGACATGAACTCAATGGCTGGCTCTTTAACTGCCCCAACCCCCCCATCCCAGAGGGGAGGGAGAAGCAGCCTTGCCAGGCCACGGAGGAGGACATTACAGCCAGTCCTGATGAGACCTCATAAGCTGGGGTCAGATGAAAGGAGGAGAAGGACCTCCCCATCAGTGGACTTAGAAAGGGGCATGGGAGGAGATGAGGTAGGGTGGGATTGGGAAGGAAGGAGGGAGGTGGCTGCAGCTGAGATGCAAAGTTAATAAAATATAATTAATGTAAAAAATAAAAATTTAAGTAAAAAAACAGTATGAATGTTTAACTAGAGCACTCTGTAGTCAGATAGCAAAAAAAAAAAAAAAGGTAACTATAACAGTGTGCATCTAGCTTGCACAGTACTTCTCAACCCTCCTAATGTAACTGTTTGATATAACTCCTCCTGTTGTAGTGACCCTCAACCATAAAATTATTTTATTACTACTTCATAGCTATAGTTTTACTACTGTTGAGTCATAATGCAAATATCTGGTATATAGGATACCTGATATGCAACCCCTGTTAAAGGGCCATTTGACCCCCCCATGGGGTCATGACCCCCAGGTTGATAATCACTGTTCTAGAATAATTAAACACAAGTTTGTGTCTCTTTGAGATGCTAAGAGGTCAAAATAATTGCATTTTAAATTTTTTAAATGGGTGAGTCATGGAGATTTTAAGAAGATTAAAACTTTTAATATATAGACACCTGATATTGGTGTCTGTACACACAGACCATACACTTATTAAGTTTGCATTGTGCTCTAATAAATTCATATCAACATTCATATATAATTTTATAACTTGATTTTGAAAAATTAAGTGTAGCAACTGTTTCCTACTCCTAAAATGGTGTTGCATGCCTTCATGGAATTCTAAGTGGAGGATTTGCCTGTTTGTTCCTAATCGTCCTCAAGGTTGATACTCTTCTAAAGGTGACAGAGAATCATAGTCTTCCCATCTCTCCCCGTGATAAAAATGCTATAAGAATATCTTTCTAACGTAGAATTTTGAGATGGCCCTATTTAAAACATGTGGACTCCTGGAAGTGGGTTTGTAGACTATTAAAGTATGTGCCTTTTGTGATTGTTTCAGCACTTGTTTCCAAGTTATACCTCAGAACACATGTGATAACTTTTTATCACACCAGAAAGCTACGAGTGTGACATGTTTCCCCTCTATAAAAAGAGGTTGAAATGTTGAACCAGGTTTCTCCTGAAGGAGTGACCTATGGGACATACTAACCAAATACTCATGAACTGGAAGTGTGACAGAATAGCAGAGCAGGGCGGCTGCCTGACTTTTCAGAACAGAAGAAAGGGGTGGGTTCTATGAACTGCTTCTCAATAAAACGGAATATGAGCCCCAGATAGAAATAAATCTTTGGATGATGAAAACTGCATTAATGCTTAGACTTCTTGCTTTATTTTGGCAAGTGACTTGAATGACTAATTAAAATAACGCCAGAGCCAATTTAACGACATTTTACATTAGAAATATATTTAATTAGGTGCCATAGTACTGATCACATCTATTTTGAGACTGTCTCTCAACCTTTCTAGGTTTGGAGACCCAGACAACTGTTGTTTCTTGGTATTTTTCAGTCATTCAGGACGTAAGGCAATGACTCATTACTAAAATTGTCTATATACCACATAAGTCAATCACTGGGATTTATTGGTCTAAAATAATAACACAGTGAGAAAAATTTGTGGGAGTATCATAAAAGTGATGAATCACTGATTATCTTCAAATGCTGTATTAATAATATTAAAACCTTTTCATCTGTCATAGAATTATGAACTTGAAGATGAAATCTCGGTGTCTTTAACTGTTCTGTCTTAGACTATATGCATTATACTTTCCTTCTTAAGAAAAGTAATTGTAAAATCATAATCATGCCTCATTATTGAAAAATGAAAGCTGATGATTCACCATAAATGTGCACAATTGCTACATAACAAAGTATTTAGAAATGCACAAAGATAGAGAAATTCTGATATTTTGACTTAACTGTTACACATTGTTAAAGCATGATGAAGCACCCTGTGGATATGCACATTAAAATACTGGATTAATTTTTAGCACAATTGTTGTTCTGGATGCCTCTTATCAAATGGGATCATAAGGCATTGTTCTCTCACATCTGAACCAATCGATATCTTGGGAAGAGTTCAGTAAAAATGTTTCTGAATGTCATCCTCTAATCGAGAAGGTTTGTCAGTTTTTTACTTTATCTTTGGATAATTTTCTCTTTTGAGAATTAAAATGGTAGTATACAAACTCCAGAGATTCACAGAAATAATTAGGTGATGGTTTCAAAAGTTCTTTAAGATGGAAACTTAATACAGTGCATTTTATATTAAAATACAAGGTGTGATTCTAGAAAGATGGGCAGTCTTTAGAAACTCCCTACTCATTTGTATACTGAGCTGCCATGGGCTACATCTGAGCAAGGGTTCAAGGTTATATATAGAGTCTCAGTCTCAGAAAAGACCCCTATGCCCATATATTTTGGTTCTGTTGCTCTCCTTGTAGAGCTCCTGTCCTTTCCAGATCTTACTATCTCCCCCTTCTTTCCTAAGATTCCCTGTACTACAAAGACTTCTTACCTGATTTGCCTTTTTAGAAATCTTGCTGTCAGTTGGTATAGTGATTTGAATAAGAATGGACCCCATAGGCTCAATATTGAAATGCTTATTGATCAGGAGTGGCACTACTAAGGATTAGAATGTGTGTGTTTGTTGGAGTCCAGGATTCATTTTTGGAGGCAGTCTGTCACAGAGGGTGAGATTTACTTTGTCAGAAGCCCAGGCTCAGTGGCTCTCTTTTCCTGCTGCCTGTAGATCCCTATGTAGAACTCTCAATTACTTTTCCAGTACCATGTCTGCCTGTGTGCACCATGCTCCCCACCATGATGAAAATAGACTAAACCTCTGAAACTGTAAGCAAGCTACATTAAATGCTTGGTTTTATATATGTATATAATCCCTACTCCCATAGGAAGAACAATAGAAAACAACACTGAGGAGCTAATGAAAAATGAAAATAGACTAAGTAACCATTCTAAAAATGAAGAACTACAAGGGATTTAGGGTAAAGTGAAATAATTGAGATTTAGCAGTGAGCAGAGCTTTCTTCAAAGACCAGCTAAACATTGAAAAGAACTTATCGGAATTTGAAAGAAAAAATGAAAGGGATAGAAACAACAGCTACAAAGAAAAAAGACAAAGATAAAAATTAAAAGAAAAACAGAGCTAGAAGAGTTCACAGGTCAAGTCACTATAACCTTACATACCATGTGAGAGCAACAAAGTAAGTGGTTATGTTCAAGGAAAAGTACTCTGAATTACAACTCCTAAAATCCAAGAAATGAATTGTTAATAAAAATTGACATAAAGGTATTGAAAACAATTTTTTCACACAATTACTACAGAGACATGAACTCAGTGGCCAGCTCTCTGATCACCTCCCCCTGGGGGGTGCAGCCTGGCCAGGCCACAGAGGAAGACAATGCAGCTAGCCTTGATGAGACCTGATAGGTTAGGGTCAGATAGAAGGGGAGGAGGCCCTCCCCTATCAGGAGACTAGGGAAATGGCATAGGGAAGAAGAGGGAAGGTGAGTGAGATTGGGAGCAGATGAGGGTGGGGGCTGCAATGGGTATAGAAAGTGAATAAATTCTAATAAATGAGTAAAATATTTTTTTAAAAAACAACTAAAACAGTAGTCTCAGGGACTTATAAAATATACTAGTTATGCATATCCATTGAAATAAAAACAAGAGTTGTAAGATAATGAAAGAGAATGATTTAGGGGGAAAATAACTAATATTAGAGATAAAGAAATTCAACTACAAATAATAGAAAGCTTTGAAATAAACACTAAGTTAATGGAAAAATAAATCTTAAGCATTATAACTCAGGAAAACATATTAAAATTAACGATAAAAGATCCACGAACTATGGTTGTAAAGAACATATTATATTCTGTACCTAAGATTTTAGCCTAGCACAACCAACATCATAAAATATTTTAGTACAGACCTAAGACAAAGTAATATTCTTTGGGAATCTAGGTAAAAAGAGAAAAATGCAGGGGCTGAAGACTTTCCAGTTGCATTGACACTATAGGTTGCTGTAAGCAGGATGGCCATTTTTACTATGTTAATCCTACAGGTCCACAAGCATGGGAAATCTTTCCATCTTCTAAAATCTTCAATTTCTTTTTTCAAAGACTTCAAGTTTTTGTCATATATGTCTTTCACTTGCTTGGTTAGAGTTGCATCAAGATATTTCATATTATTTGTTGCTGTTGTGGAGGTTGTTGTTTCCCTAATTTCTTTCTCAGGGCTTTTGTTGCTTGTATAAAGAAGGGCTACTAAAATCTATACTCCTCAAGAAGCTAAACAACAAGGAAGACCCTAGGGAAGATGCTCAATCCTCATTCAGAAGGACAAACACGATAGACATCAGAAGCAGGAGAAGATAGGGAACAGGACACGACCCTACCACAGCAGGCCTCTGAAATACTCTACCAAACAGGGTATTAAAGCAGATGCTGAGGCTCATAGCCAAACTTTGGGCAGAATGCATGGATTTTTTAAATTAAATTTTATTTTTTAATATTAATTACAATTTATTCACTTTGTTTTCCAGCTGTAGCCCCTCCCAATCCCACCCTCCCTACCTTATCTCCTTCCGTACTCCAAGTCGACTGATAGGGGAGGTCCTCCACCCCTTCCGTCTGTCCCTAGATTATCAGGTCTCATCAGGACTGGCTGCATTGTCCTCCACTGTGGCCTGGCAAGGCTGCTCTCCCTTCAGAGGAAGGGGGGATGTTCAAACAGCCAGCCACTGAGTTTCATGACAGAAATTGTCCCTGGTACCCTTACTAGGTAACCCACTTGGACACTAAGCTGTCATGGGCTACATCTGAGCAGGGCTTCTTGGTTATATCCATGAATGGTCCTTGGTTGGGGTATCAGTCTTAGAAAAGACCCCTGTGCTCAGATATTTTGGTTCTGTTGCTCTCCTTGTGGAGTTCCTGTCTTCTCCAGGTCTTATTATCTCTCCTTTCTTTCATAAGATTCCCTGTACTCTGCCCAAAGTTTGGTTAGGAGTCTCAGCATCTGCTTTGATAAATTGCTGGGTACAGTTTTTCAGAGGCCTTCTGTGGTAGGCTCCTGTCCTGTTTCCTGTTTACTCCTTCTTCCAATGTCCATCCCCTTTGTCTTTCTGAGGATTGATCATCCTACCCAGGGTCCTCCTTCTTGCTTAGCTTCTTTAGATGTACAGATTTTAGTATGTTTATCCTATATTATATGATTAATATCCACTTATAAGTAAGTATACACTGTGTGCATCTTTCTGCCTCTGGGATACCTCACTCAGGATGATCTTTTCTAGATCCCATCATTTGCAAATACATGGAATTTTATGAAAGAAGAGGGAGATAGAAAGACTGGGAGGGGATGAGAGTTCCAAAAGGAGACCAAAAGAGCCAAAAACCCTGAACTGTGAGGGCTCTGAAGAGAATGATACCCCAACCAAGGACAATGCATGGAGAGGAGCTAAAACCCTAGCTCAGATGTAGCCCATAGACTCAGTCCCCAAGTGGGTTCCCTAGTAAGGGGAGCAAGGGCTATCTCTGACATGAACTCAGTAGCAGGCTCTCTGATCACCTCCCCCCATGGGGTGCAGCCTTGCTAGGCCACAGAGGAAAACAATGCAACAAGTCTTGATTAGATCTGATAGGCTAAATAGAAGGGGAGGAGAACCTCCCCTATCAGTGGACTAGGGGAGGGGCAAAGGGGGAGAAGAGAGAAGGAGAGTGGGATTTGGCAGAGTAGAGAGAGGGGCCACAGCTGGGATACAAATTGAGTAAATTGTAATGAATAATAATAATAATAATAATAATAGGACGATCCAAGATGGCTGCCAGGAGAGGACACCCTGTCTGAAGAGTAGGACAACAGAAACAACACAGCGACCAGGAGACTGAACTCTGGGACCTAACACACCAGCATTTGTGATTGCCAGGTGAGCAGAACTCCTACGGCGAGGAAATCAAGTGGGAAAATCCTAGGGACACCCAGTTATTCCCCAGAAAAATCTCCGGGTACCAGCGGTGCACCTCTCTGATCTGAACGAGCAGCCACGCTGGGCGCCTGCCGGATACCATTTTGACTGACCTGCACACTGTGGGTCCGCCAATACCCACCTCAGTCCCTGTGGGAATCCATGGGCCAGTCTGAGAAAGACCCGGGTTCTGTTTCAACCAGCGGGCATACGGCAGGCCCACACCAATCGTGTCCTCCAGAAACCACTTCAGACTGAGAGGGCCTAGGACACAGTTTTGACCAGCCGGCGCACTGCAGGCACTCACTGATCGGGTCCCCCAGTGACCACCTCAGTCCCTGTGTGTCCTTGGACACCATTTCAGACATGCCTGCATACAGCAGATGCACACTGCTCGGCAACACCTGCAACCAATCCAGACCCACTGTGTGTGCCCCAAATATCATCTCAGACCATGGTGCACAGCCCCTGGCCCAGAAGGGGGCGCCAAATCTCCAGTCCAGGGGAGAGCCCTTAGCAGCAAACCCAGGGCAGAGCACACAACCCCCAGCTGACATCTCAAACCAGGACACTCAGCAATTAGCACAGAGGAGCAAAGCATCCAGACCAGAAGGGTGACCAGCCTGCAGTACTCATAGCTTCTATCACAGAGCACGAAGCCAAGCACACAGAGCCCACAACAGAGTTCAACTGAGACAACAACACACACACTAACAAACCACTGAAACTCCCTGATCGTCTTGAAGAATACTCCTGACACAAGAGATTGACAGTTCCAGTCAGAAGTTCAGACTTAAAGCACAAACAGCTCCTTGATTATATATAAACAAATGCCCAGAAATCGGCAAAAGAACTCACCAAACAAAAATCAGGACACCATGGACCCACCAGAAACACCCATAAGCAGTGGAGATTTTAATTCAGCGGAGACACAGGAAAATTATGTTAAAGCTATGATTATGCAGATATTAGAGGAACAAAAAGAGAAACAAAAAGAGGAAATGAACAAGGCCCTTAAAGAAATGGAGAAGAATTTAACTGCCCACTTAGAGGAACAATTAAAGATAAACAGAGAGGAAACAACCAAAATAGGAGACAGAGTCAATCAGTTGAAGGAAACGATACAAAGTATGAAAACGGAATTAGAAACTATAAAGAAGACACAAAGGGAGAAGAACCTGGAACTGGAGAACTTAGAGAAAAGACCAGGAACCACAAAGGTAAGCATCAACAATAGAATACAAGAGATGGAAGAGAGAATCTCGGGAGCTGAGGATACCCTGGCTGTAATGGACTCCTCAATCAAGGAAAAAAGAAAAT
>CM053762.1:47455813-47510643 GCA_028658305.1 Pachyuromys duprasi | reverse complement strand
AATGCTTTTTTAGATGAACTAATAGGATGGACATTGAATGGAGGAGAAAACAAGCAACAGGACAGGAGCATACCAAAGAGGACCTATGAAAGAATCAGTATAGCAATGTATCAAAGCAGATATTAAGACTCACAATTAAGCCCTTGGCAGAGGGCGGGAAGTAATAATAAAAATAGAGGAAGTTAGTAAGACTTGAGGAGAACAAGAGCTCCACAAAGATCAAACTGAGCAGGGCACAGGGTTCTTATATGAGACAGTTTCTCCAACCAAGAACCATATATGGATATGGCCTAGAATCCCTGCTCAGATGTGGCCCATGATAGCTCGTTGTCGAACTGAAGACCCTAGTAAGGGAAACAGGGACTGTTTCAGTCTTTAACTTGATGGCTGACGCCTTGACCATCCCCCATACATGCCAGGGAGTAACAGCCTGGCTAGATCCCAGCGGAGGGCATTGCAGCCAGCCCTGAGGAGACAAGATGATCTGGGGTCAGATGGAAGGGGAGGAGATCCTACCCTGTTGGTGGACTTGGAGGGGCGAGGAGGAGATGAGGGAAGGTTGGGGAGGGTGGGAGGGAATGAGGGAGGGGGCTACGCATGGGATGCAAAAAACCTAACCTGTGATTGATATAAAAATAAATAAATTTACAAATAATAATAATAATAATAATAATAATAATAAAAGGGCTACTGACTTTTTTGAGTTGATTTTATATCTAGACACTTTGTTGAAGGTGTTTATCACCCATAGGCATTCTCTGGTAGAATCTTGGTTGGTCACTTATGTAAATGTAGAATAGTTATACTTGACTTTTTCCTTTCCAATTTGTATCCCCTTGGTCTCCTTTACTTGTTGTGTTACTCTAGCTAGGTGTTCAAGTACTACATTGAAAAGATATGGTGAAAGTGGGCAGCCTTGTCTTGTCTCAGATTTTAGGTAGAACACTTTAAGTTTTTTTTTTTCATTTAATTTGACATTGGCTATTGGCTTGCTGTGTATTGCCTTTATTGTGTTTAGGTATGTTCTTTGTATCCATGATCTCTCCAAGACTTTAAACATGAAGGAGTATTGGATTTTGTCAAGAGTTTTTTTTCTGCATCTAATGAGATGATCATGTATTTTTTTTCTTTCAGTTTGTTTATATGGTGGATTACATATGTTGAACCCCCATGCATTACTGAGGTGAAGCCTACTTGATCATGGTGGTGCAAGTGAAAGGCTTGTATGACAAGAACTTCAAATCTTTGAAGACAGAAATTGAAGAAGATTTTACAAGATGCTCCTGGATTGGTAGGATTAACGTAATAAAAATGGCCATCCTGCCAAAAGTCATCTACATATTCAATAAAATTTCCATCCAAAATCGAACACAAATCTTTACAGACCTGGAAAGGGCAACAATTAACTTCATATGGAAAAATAAAAGACCCAGGATAACCAAAACAATTCTGTACAATAAAAGAACTTCTGGGGGTATCATGTCAATATCCCTGATTTCAAGCTATAATACCAAGTGATAGTAATAAAAACTGCATAGTATCGGCATAGAAACAAACAGGCTGATCAATGGAACCGAACTGAAGATCCAGAAATAAACCCACACTCCTACAGGCACTTGATTCTTGACAAAGAAGCCAAAACCATAAAATGGAAAAAAAAGAAGCTTCTTAAACAAATGGTACTAGTCTAGCTAGATGTCTGCATGTGGAAAAATGCAAATAGACTCATATTTATCACCCTGCACAAAACTCAAGTCTAAGCACATCTTGGACATGACCTTGATATAAAACCAGAGACTCTACACCTATTCGAAGACAAAATGGTGAAAATTCTGGAACACATTGACATAGGAGACGACTTCCTGAACAGAACACCAACAGCACAGACTTGAGATCAACAATTAATAAATGGATCTCATGAAATTAAGAAGCTTCTGTAAGTCAAAGGACACTGTCAATAAAACAAAGAAGTGGTCTACAGATTGGGAAAAGATTTTCAGCAACCCTACATCAGACAGAGGACTAATATCCAAAATATACAAAGAACTTAAGAAATTAAACATCAACAAATCAAATAATCCAATTAAAATGGGATACAGAGCTAAACTGAGAATTCACAACACAGGAATCTCAAATGTCTGAGACACACTTAAGGAAATGCTCAATGTCCTTATCCAGTAGAGAAATGCAAATGCAAATGACTCTAAGATGGAATCTTACACCACTGAGATTGGCTAAGATAATAGTAATGGGAACAGGGACTGCCTCTGACAGGAACTGAGTGGTCTGCTCTTTGATCACCTCCCCCTGAGGGAGGAGCAGCCTTACCAGGCCACAGAGGAAGACAATGCAGCCACTCCTGATGAGACTTAATAGACTAGGATCAGAAGGAAGTAAAAGAAGACCTCCCTTATCAGTGGACTTGGGGAGGGACATGCTTGGAGAAAAGAGAGGAAGGGAAGGATTGGGAGGGGAGAAGGGAGGGAGCTACAGGGGGGATACAAAGTGAATAAAGTATAATTAATTTAAAAATTAAAAAAATTGTCACGTGACAACAAATGCTAGCTAGGATGTGGAGAGAGGGGAACACTCCTCCATTGCCGGTGGGAGTGCAAACCTGCAACCTCTCTGGAAATCAATCTGGAGATTTCTCAGACAATTGGGAATAGTCCTACCTCAAGACACAGCTATACCACTCCTGGGCATAAAACCAAAAGATGTTCTACCACACAACAAGGACATTTGTTCAACTATGTTCATGCTTTATTTGTATTAGCCAGAAACTGGAAACAGCCTAGATGTTCAACCAAGGGATGGATACAGAAATGTACATTTATACAATGGAATACTAGTCAACTATTAAAAATAAGGGAAATTATGAAATTTTCAGGCAAATGAGTGGAACTAGAAATGGTCATCCTTGATGAGGTAACACAGACTCAGAAAGACTCTCAGGGTATGTACTCACTTATAAGTGGATATTAGACCTATAGTACAGGATAACCATACTACAATCTACAGACCCAAAGAAGCTTAGTAACAAGGAGGGCCCATGGGAGGGTGCTGGAATGTCACTCAGAAAGGGAAATAGAATAGACAGCAGAAGTGGATGAAGGGAGCAGAATGGGCAGGAGATGGAATGAGGAGGGAAAGAAAGGTGGGTATCAGATGTGGGGAGAACAGGAGTGGGAAGTGAGAGGATTGGGACTAAGAAGGGAAACTGAGGGGGAACATCTCTTTGTCAAGCTGGAGGCCTGCTGTAGGGTAGGCTCCTGGGAGGATTTAGGTATGACTCTAGCTGAGACTCTTAACGGGGATGGGAGTAGACATACAGACTAAAGTGACCATCTCCTAGCCAGGCAGAACTAGTGGGAGGTAGGGAACAACAACCTACCTCCCAAACCTCCAAATATTACCCTGCCTATGAGAAGGGCAGAGATAAAGAGGGAACAAAGATTGAGGGAAAGTCCAACCAATAATTGGCCCAACCTGAGACACACCCCACAGTAGAGAGCCAGCCCCTGACCCTATTAATGATGCTCTGCTATGCTTGTAGATAGAGCCTAACTTGAATGTCCTCTGGGGCTCCAGCCAGCAGTGGATCCAAACAGATGCTGGGACTTGCAGCCAAGCATGGGGAAGAGCTCTGGGCTCTTTCGAAATATTGGGGGAAGATGGAAGGACCTGGAGGGGACAGGAACCTCACAAGACCAACAGAGACAACTAACCCAGACCCATGAGGGCTTACAAAGACTGACACATCAACCCAGAAGCATGCATGGTCTGGGCCCAGGGTCCCTGAACATACATGGCCAATGAGCGGCTTTATCTTCATATGGGGTGCCTGGTGAGTGAAGCAGGTGAGGGGGGCTTTTATACCATAGATTCTATTGCCTGCTTTTGGACCAGTTACCACTGGCAAGGCTGCCTTGACTGACCTCAGGGGATAAGAATATGCTCAGTCCTAATGTGATATACTGAGGAGGGTTAATATGGGGGGGGGGCTCCCCTATTCTGGGGAAAGACTGAGAATAGAGGAAGGAGGGGCACCCTTGGAGTGTAAAGTGAATAAACTGAAATAATAAAAAATAAAAATAAAAAGACTTCTCAGTTGCTAAATTTAAGTATTGCTCTTACAGATGATCCAAGTTCAGTTCTCAGCACACATGTTGGGTAACTCATAATTCTCTGTAACTTCAACTCCTGGAATCCAGTGTCCTCTTCTGGCTTCCAGGGTACCTGCACTTATGTGTGCCTGCCTCTCATTTACATATACACATAATCAAATATTAAATAAAACCTTCATAAAGGAAATGAAAAGAACTGTTTTAATATGCCAGAACAAAACATCTTGATGTATTTAAGACATGTCAAGAAATGTTTTATGCACAACATTATCAACTTTCAAGTATTCCTGACACAGCTTTTATCATTAAGGGTATCAGTGGTACATTCACTTTAGGAGGACTTACACTTCAGACAACTAATATTGATTGGACCAATGGATGACACTAAACATATACTTATAAAAGTGATAGTGAGTTATAAACACGAGAAAAGTACGTAGCATGTAATGGCTGTGTGAGTCTAACTATAACAATGGAAGATACCCAGAAGAGTGAAAACACTTTCCCCATTCTCACAGAGCTTTTCTTTTCCCCAGATCACAGATCCATGCTATGCAATTTATGAGATTTTCATGTGTATTGTTTCTTATTTGACTCGGTTATTACCAAGTGAGATTCAGGAACATGAGCCTTTATACAGCTATGTAGTCCCACTGGGACTGTCAAAATATATCACGTGAGTTGCTGAACAGCATTAAGCCACTAAGAATAAAAGTATGTACTCAAGCAGCTTGAACTATTTGAACTAATATCAACACCTGTTGGCTCCTGAGGACTTGGAGGGGTCGGGAAGGAGGGAGATGAGGGAGGGAGTGGGAGGGTAGGAGGGACTGAGGGAGGGGGCTATGCCTGGGATTCAAAGTACCTAACCTGTGATTGAGATAAAAATAAATAAATTAAAAAAAAAAAGAAAAACCAAACCATTTTCCAACTCCAAATGAAAACTGCTAGAGACACTTTCAATGAACTTATGCACTCTCTTTGAAATCCATGGAGAGCCAGGCTATGTGTACAACCCCTTAGTGCCACAGGTACAATTACGAGAGTATTAAGAAAGTAGAATGAAGTCATGCATTTTAGATGCTGGGCAGATATCAAAAGCAAACAATGGAAAAGAAATACGTACATGCACAACATTGAGCAATCTTACAGAACAGCAGGAACAAATGTACAAATCTATTCCACACTGCTCGGAGAAAATTGTTTTTAAGATGCTGCTCCCTAAAGGACTCTTTAGGCAAAACAATGAAAATATCATTTGAAATTGGTATTATTAGAAATGTTCTCCTTCTGCTATGTAGTTCACAGAATCTGTTTTGTAAAGTGTACTTCCAACCGAAAGATAGCTAATGAGATTTAGGTGAAAGGGAGTCAATACATAGTATTCAGTATTGGTATATTTTTAGAAGATTATAAAAGGAGATTCCCATCCCTTATGCCAAAGACTAAATAGTTTCCCTATATATGCACATCCTACACTTTTCAAATACCCACAGAGGTCGTACATACATACATAAATGTATATGTGTATATATACATGTATCAAGCATCAAAACCTCTCTGTCAAAGTTTCTTAATTTATTCTTCAAGATACACTCTACATTTCTCCACCATGTTATCCCCAATGGCAGTCTTGTAATACAGACTGCTGTATGTTTTTTAAAGGAATCACTTATTACTTTTTTTTTACTCTGTGTGTGTGCATGTGCACATCTGGCATGGGTAAAGCCCATGTGGAGATGAGAAGAGAACGTTTCGCTCTTCCCTTCCACCATTAGGGTTTTGGGGGCTGAACACAGCCTGTCAGGTTCAGCAGCAAATGCCTTCTCCTGCAGAGCTGTCTTCTGGGTCCAAGTAGAGACTGAATTAACAAGTTCAAATTTTGGTTCTAATTGGGTTCTACCATAGCGGAGCCCTGGTAGGAAATGAAAATGAAATGTGTGTTTATTTTTCTTGGCTTTCTCCCTAAAGATTGTCTTGAGTTGGCTGTTTTCAAGCATAGCCATTGTTCTTAGGTCAATGTTCCTCTAAAGGGTGCATGCTGTACCAAAATAGCTCATGTAAAATTATATATTATTAGTTAAATCTGCATTTCCTAGTGCTACTTAGTTTTTATTTCTAGTGAGGTCGACCATTGTTTCATTTCTGTAGCTTTGTTCATTTTTTCCCATAGGATTATTCAATGCTAGAGTTTCCCTATAATTTCAGAATTGCAATACAGTACAAATAGTTTCTTTTGTTCTTGACTTGCCTCTTAAGTTCATTTATCAAAAATAAAATTTAATTTTAATGCAAAGTTAAGAATTACCATTCATGCTTTATAGTTTGCTTTTGTTTGTGTTTTACATAAATTTTCATTTCTTTTATAAATCCAACTACTAAAGGCTTCTTATGTTTTCTTCACAAATTGCTACAATTTTGTTTTAGACATTCAAGATTTTAAACATTTATTTATTCCGCAAACTCTTCCAGTTCTGCAGGAACAACAATAAAGAAAACGAATAATTCCTCATCTGCTGTATTCTTATCACTTTTTTGAACTCATATAATATTTCAATTTGCAAAACCTGGTATTTAGCTTAGTGCTAAAACATAGATTTTGATTTAAATATGTCTCTTATCTTCTTGCTTTAATTGACTGCCACAATCTGTAACTTCACTTTTATTCTTCTATAAAATTCAGCTAAATTATAAACTTTATTATTATTTGAGAAAATTAAACTTTTGTCAACATGTTTTACAAATGATGGAATTATTCATATTTTCTAATTGATATTTAAAATTAAATTTCAAATTGGACTACTTGTTAAAATGTCCAGTCATATTAGTTTGCCTTCATTCATGCATCAAAAATATATTGATCGTCTTCTATCTACCAATTTTGTATAAAAATATCAGTCTTCCCTTCCCTATCAGTGGACTTGGGGAGGGGCCTGTGTGGAGAAGGGGGAGGGAGGATGGGACTGGGATGGAAGGAGGGGGGATACAGGGTGAATAAACTGTAATTAATAAAAATTAAAATTAAAAAATAAAATCCTAAAATAAAAAAGAAACAAAAATTTTTTAAAAAAATCAGTCTTCCCGAGAGTAAATATCAAGCCACATTGTCAGTCAAGAGACTGAAAGCAATAATCATTTATTTTATATTTTAAAACTATCATTGATGAAACATTTCTTTTATGTTTACAGCAGATTTAAAACCTAAGCAAAACTGCAAATGTCTGCAGGATTGTATCTGGTTACCTTCTTGCTGTCAACCACCATTGAGAGCACATGGCTATAACAAGTATACTGGCACTTTGAAATCCACATGGCAAAATGAGTCTAGTTTGAACCGTAAGATGCCTGAAATATCCAAATCATTGTTTTGACCATTTATCCACTTAGGACACTGTATTAATTGATTTCTGTGGTGGGCACATGCCATTATAATTTAAAACGTCAGCTGTTGAGTGGTATACTTTGGTCACTGAGCCTTAGATGAGAAAACATGTAAAAATTAGCATGTTCACATTGTTGCCATGGTGACCATTGTGAAAAAAAAAAGATCTGAAAAAGTATAGATCATGAGGTTGTGTGTTTTTAAAGCAGAAGCAATAAAACATATGTTTATGCTACAGATTTGTTCCCACTGGGGGTTGACTTATGCTCCTCGTGTGCGGCCAGATGTTTTATGTCACTTCCTTTTTATAAAGCAGCAAGCTTCCTCCTGCAGCAGTCAGTGTTTCTGAAGAGTAGCCTGCATGTGTCTGCAGAATATTTTAAACTGGTTGCATAGTGTTATATGAGAGAAAAATCCCTGAACTATATTAACCAAGTGTCTGAGATGCTATTATACATACATACTCATCAAATTAATAGTGGTTACTTGTTAACTAAATTAAAGGTGGAAGTAGTAAGAGTATAAAAAAAATCCCTCATCACCATATCATATTGAATACCTATCAGTAAATTTACTTATAATTACAGCTGAGATGTTTCATTTTCACTGATTAAACTTGTTATTATTGACAAGCTTTGTCATTTATATAATGTATTCTGATTATTTGTTTCCCTTGTCCATTTTTTATCTAACATTGCCACCAAATCAGGACCAATCTCTCCCTCCCTATTCCTACCATTCCCATTTCCAGGTTCATGATTTCACATTTTGACCCGTGTAGTTTAACCGGAGTCATCTGTGTGATCATTAGATTGGAACTCTCCACAGGAGGCTGGTGGGGTCATGGTGAGTACACAACTAAAGGCAATGATTTCCTCTCTCCCTGAATTTACCAATAGAAAATAGTTCAGCAGTGAAGGGTAGCTTTTCCTGAACACCTCCCCCAATGCAGGACTGACAGTCAATGAGGCTATTCCCATAGAGACACAGTGAATTTATCTACAAACTACTATGTGTCCATGATTATAATGGTTGTGTCTTGCTCAGAAGATGACATTCTGAAACATTTCTCCCTACCTTCTGTCTCCTACATTCTTTCCTACACCTCTGCTGAAGTGTTCCCTGAACCTTACAGGGGCAGTTAAATGATTTATTTAGGGCTTAGAGTTTTCCTATCACTTATCCTCAGTATCGTTGTTCAGCCATGAGTCTCTGCATTTATCACTGTTAACCAGTAAGAGAGGTGTCCATGATAAAGGCTGAGGGTAGTGTTTGAATATGGGCTAGGCATATAAGGTTTGGTATTTATATAACATGTACTATTTATAACACGCATATTTTAATGTATTTAATATAAAATTGATAATACATTATAAACTAACTGGTTTTATATCTACTTGGTAAGAGATAGACTTTTCCTGAACATGATTCAGGATAGGCTAAGTTTTCCTTTCATAAAAAACAATAATGAAATTATAATGGTTTCATAAAATGATTGGTTTACTTCTCATTTGTCTTATTTGTCTGTCTTGTTAGTACTTCCATTCATGATATATTCATAAAAGGAAACATGTTTACTGTGACTTTAGTCTCTGCAGTCTTGTGACTTTGAAATCAGGGAGAAGAATAAATTATTCAGCTCAAAAGGAAAGTCTCACATTTTATCTGCCAATGTAGACCAGCAACCATGTTGAATTTCAAGAAAGCTGGAAGGTACAACCCTACATACACCCAGAAAAAGGGAAATCAAAAATATCACATCAACAGTATTCAGCTTGCATAACCTGTTAGAACGATCACACTGTCAAAGGCAGAATCCCTGTTCTTTGTGCTGACAGTCTGCCTGATCCAGCAAGCCAGATCGATGTAAATTGCTAGAGTGGTGTAATAAATATTCTTGATGCAATGGTTCAGTCCACTGAAATGGAAAAACTGCCATAATAATAATAATTCAAATATAAAAGGAAAGTATATGAATTGCAAATTCTCAGCAGCAGGCTCTTACATCAAGCTTGAACTGGTGGGAGAATTTGGAAAGGTGTAACTGGAGAGTGGCTGATAATGCTGCTAAGGAACAAGAAGAGAATCTGCGCAGAAGTCACTGCAGGCCTGAACTGAATTTATGTAAATGCAATTGCAAGAAAGATAGTCATTTGGGAGACTTGAGAAAGCAATAGTGTGAAAGAGGGATAAGATGGGAGAGAGAGGAATGGGAATGGAAAGGAAAAGAGGGGTGGTGAACCAGGAGCAGAGACAGGGAGGGAGGAGGAGAAAGAAGGGGGAACAGGAGTGGAGAGCAGTAGAAAGGAGAGGAGAGGAAAACAGAGGAAAGGAGACAAGAGGAGATGAGAGAATTTAAGCAAGTGGGTGACCCAGTTCCATTGCATTAAATGAACCATATGTCCTGATGAGAATGTAAGATGAAAGACTTGAATTTGTTTTTCCAAAATGTTCCCAACCCCTTTTATCTCTCAAAGCGCTAAATATGAGTGTAACAGGAAATTTGGCATGATGCAATGTTAACACACATTTTCTATGCAATCTGATCTTTAAAATGAAGCTAGCTACTTCAAAATTTGTTTGATTAAAGCAGCAACTAGTGTTTTTCAATTAAAAACATAAAACATATAAACAAGGCTGACATCAAACTTCCGGATCTCCATCCCCCTCTGCTTCCCGAGTGCTAGTGGATTGAAACAGTTAGAGAAGCCTGTGTTCCATATTACAACTACTATAAAATGATAATAATTATATAGTTATTTTTTGCATTAGTGACATAAATACCTGTATAAAGCAACTTAGGGGAAGGGGGAGCTTATTTTGACCCACAGTTTGAGAAAATTCAGGCTACAACCAGAGGGAAGGAATTGAGGCAGACTACTCCATGGTGGAAGGGGAAGGCAGATGAAAGGTCTCTTCACATTTCAGGAGAACAGGAAGAGAGGAAGAGGAATGCTAATGTTCATCTGGTTGTTTCCCTTTCCCCCTTTTCTTGGCTCAGGAGATGGTGCCACCCATTTACCCTGGGTCTTTTCTACTTCATTAAGCTTCTGTGGAAGCGCTTTCACAGAGGTATGCAGAGGTGTCTCCTAGTGATTCTACACTCGGTCAAGTTGATAGCCTATGCATTTTTAATGTCATTAAAGTTATATGAAAAAAAAAACTAGATATGTGGGACCAGCTTGGTAACTGTTAATCAGTGCGTTTTTCAACTGGAGATGTTATTTATAAGTCTCATCAACAATGTTTTTTTTAGGTGGTTTACAAAAGAGATTTGACTATTTATGATTTCCAATATGAATTTTGACTATAGACCTAATTCTCACTAAACTATAAGTTCAATATCCAAAAACAGAGAAATTGAATACTAGAATTTTCTATTCCTATTTCTTGTCAATCTCATTCTCAAATCTTTGATTATTTTTATAATATCTATGGCATATTAACATACTGTATGCTCAATGTTACTAGATAAATAGGCACATAAATGTGAGAGATATCTGCTCAATTTTTCTTTTTAATGTGAACGTATGTGTAGAACATTTAGGTACACTGATACAACCCAATTATTCAGATGTATAAATGAGCATAGAAACCAATACATACATAATTTGATTTAGATGAATGGCAGGAAGGATCCCCATTGAAAATTCTGGGGTCTTGAGACATAGTTGGACAAATGAGTTGAGACTGGATATAAATGATGCTGAAAGCTAATCTGTTTTTTAGATGACTACTAGCAACAGAACAGAGATGGATCTGTCAAGAATTACACAGAATGACAATGCCAAACAATGGATCTGAGAAGAATTCTCAGGTTACATCTTGATACAGCAAGGAAAATACATATGATTGGATAACGCTGTCTTCCTGAGGCCCTGAGCAGTGGCAGCCTTGGTGGCTATTAATCCTGTTTAAGCTTCAGGTCCTTCATTTAAATTGTAGTGGTAGCTATATCTTGGAGGATTGTGTAATAGGCATACTTAAACAATTTTAAGCCACTGAACTTATTTTGTTTACGTAAAAACTACCTACTACCTGGTACTTTACAAATTAAAAAAAAGAGCCAATAATCTTCTAATCTGTTGCTGATTTCTATTGCATAGGCCAAAACAGCCACATGATTAATTTGGTCTATGTAGGGAAAAGAAATGCAAATTGAGGCATTGTTTCTTTTTTTTTACAACACAAATTATCCAAGTAAATCATGAGTGTATTCTAAGTCAGTTACAGAGTGTCTAAGCATACCTGAAGTTGAGGTTCTAAGTCCAAAACCACCTAGAAATAACACAGAGTTGGAGAAAATCCATTATCAGTGGCTTAGATAAGGCAAACAGAGCACCAAAGCATGTGTGTAAATGTGATTTCCTATTATCGATACGTTTAGTGAGACATGTACATAGGGTCCTAATTCGTAGTAACCCTTGTTCCAAATATGATCCTAACTGCTCACGAAGAGATCTTCCAAGTCCCAGTTGTTATGTCTTCTAACCCATCATACTAAAAATTACATAACTGCTTGGGCTTTCAATGTATCAAAGACAGAAAAAAAGACAACTTTATGAAAACACCCATAATTGGTACATAGCATATCCAAACAGAGGACAGTTGTCATGTGCTCAACTCACAGATGATCCTATCTGCTCTACAGTTGCTGACCTCAGCCCCAATTCCCAAGAAAAGTGACAATGCCTAGGGTCCCATGTAGAACCAGAGAGGAGTGTTGGTTAACACATGCTCCCTGCTTGGGTTCCTGTTGGTTAACATGTGTTTCCAGCCTTGGTGTCTGGCTTTGATAATGACTGAAGCTTGTTAGTTTAGCCTTAGAAGGAGGACCTTTGTTTTTTCTATGAAAGAAAAGAATCACTGTGTAATCTGTCATTTTGAAAAACTCACTTCTGAGCATAAAACAACAAAAGTTATGCTAACTTTTAAGTATTTATTGGTACCTATTATATCAGTAAACTTACAGTTCAATTGAAAAATTTCATTATTGTTTTAAAGACAACTTTTTCCAAATGATCAATATCAAAGCAAAAATTTCCACACCATAGTGATTAATTTAACATCAGCAAGAAACAATAATGAGCAGAACAATTATTTGTGGTATATAGTCATGACCTTGAATCCATTTCTTAACTGTATCTCCTTAACTTCACAGATGATTATCTGAAAAAAAAAAAAAACTTGTTTCAAGATGCTCTTAGTAACTTTAACAACTTCATTGCAATTTTCTTCAAAGTTAGATTTTATAATATATAAATACAAAACTCTTATTACAGTTGATGTGATTTACTCATTAGACGGAAAATTTTAATTGAGAACATAACTCTCCCTGCAGATTTGTGGGAACTTACAAGCTCAGAGAACACTGATCTGAATGAAAATTATTAAGGCCCTTTCATTGTTTAACTAGGTGAGCACATTTTTTCAATGTGCTCACATCTTCAATGTGCTTCAATATTTTCAAATCTGTGGTTCTTTTTTACATTTCACAGAATTCTTTTTTAGTGTCTACATGTGGTGACATGTTCATATGTGTATGTATGTTTGGACACATGTGAACAAATTTGTGGCTTCCAAACATCTATAATGATATCTGGTGCCCTCTTCTGGCATGCAGCTATAAATGCAGGCAGAACATTGTATACATAATGGATGAACGAATGAATACATAAATAAATCTTTCAAAATACTTTGTGTATATCCATGTTTGTGTTTGCATATGTACAGTTGCGCACCCATATATGTACATGTGCTTGCAGAGGCCAGAGGTTGACATTAGGTCTCTTCCTTCATTTACTGAAGTAGAATATCTTGCTGAACCTAGAGCTGTCTTATTTAGGATACATTACTAACTGTCCAGCTTATATTGGGTGTTTGGGATCAGAACTCTAATCCTCACATTTATACAGCCAGACCTTTATATACTGATTTGTATCCCAGCTATACAGCATTTTACAAAAATATATTGTCAAATAAATGATTTTAATTTTTTCCTGATTTTTCTTATTGTATTTCTTGGCTCAAAAATTTTTATACAGTATCTTTTGATCATATTCTTTGTCTTCACCCAACTTCTCTTGGGTCTGCTATACCTCCACACTAATCCCAGTTTAACATTCTTTATGTCTCACCCTCTCAAATAAAAACAGAAATCAAAAGGGGGGGGGAACTAAACACATAAGATGTATCGAAACAAACAGGAATAAAGCAAAAACACACACAAAAGACATGTCGTTGCTTTGTTTTGGCCAACTACTCTTGAACATGGGGCATGTCCCGGAGTCTTATCATTATATTCAGTGCGACTTTATTGGAGAAAATTGATTTTTCTCTCCCAGTGGGTTGCAGGTAGCTTCTTGGGTAGCAGTGGGCCTTTGTTCCCACTTTCCCTTGTCTATACTGGGATTTCGTCTGGATTGAAATTGTGCAGAGATTTTTTCCCATGCTGCCACAATTTCTGTGACATAAGCCTCATTGTGTCTAGAAAGATTGATTCCTTGGGTCATCTCTGATACCTCTTCTCCACAGATAATCTATGTCTCGAGGTGGGGGGATGTTAATAAATACACCCCATTTAGGGTTCAGTGATGCAAAGTCTCTCACTTTCTGAACACTGTCCAGTTGTGGATCTCTGTAGTAATTCCCATCTTCTAAAAGAAGCAGCTTCTTGGATGAGATTAACATACTGGGTAAGTGTTGTTTTTATTTCCTCAGATGATGAGGTGAGATGAGAGGCACACTCAAGCTTTACTGGATGCATGGCTTGGGCTAAGCCTAGAGCATTTCTAAATATCTCTAGGCTTAGGCCTGGAAGCTTCTAGCCTCCATACAATCTAATCTTCTGCAAGCCTGGACCGTGAAGGCTTCAGCTTCCAGCCTCCATCTGCTAACCTAGGCCTAGAATGTTTTCATCATCCAAGACTTACTGCGGAGTAAGCTCACCCTTCCTAGCTCTTTCTTGAATTTTTGCTGGCTGGTTCAACTCGACTATTCTGGCTCAAACTCCTCTCCCATCTGGGTTCTGACTGAATTGCTCTGCTTGGAAATCTGCCTCTGAACTCCCCAGACTGCGTGAACTGAATGGAACTGCACGAACCCAACTGAACTCGACCCCATTTAATTGAACTGCACCAAACTCAAGTCTCCCCTCTCCCTGCTCTTGAGTAGCATCTTCTTACTGTCTGCTCTCCTGAGAGTTGGGCATATCCAAGCTTTGACCTGTTCTGTCAAATCTTTCTCTGATTTGTCACTTTGTCTGCTCTTAAATTAAAGGTGTGTACTAAGAATGTGTCTGTATTCCAGCCAGAGAAATTAAAGGTGTGTGGGTTGTCTGCATTCCAACCAAATCACACAGACCTAGGTCTTTGGATGTGATCCCTTGCTGAAGTAGCCATTTTTGCTAGATTAAAATTTCTCTACTGTAATGATTTGAGGTTATAGCAACAATGTCATTAAGAGTTATTTCATTGCTCTGTTCATTTGCCAAAATAATAGTAGTAGGTTTTCCCCTAGGTCCCACGACCTATTTAGCTTCAGATTCCTAGACACTTTAACAGTGTCAAGCATGGGTTCTAGTTCATGGAGTTTGCCTTAAACCCAATCAAGAAGCATTTTTTTACACCATAACATTTGTGCCACAATTGCACCAGTATATCTTCCAGGCCGATCACTGCTGCAAGTTAAAGTGTTTGCAGCTGGGTGATACTGATGAATAATCTACTCCTTTGGTGTTATGTGATGTACCTTCAGCACAATATATGATGTTAGGTATGGGTGAAGCATCTAGTTAGGTGCCAGCTTGATTTTTCAAATCATGTTATTAGACTTCTGGCTTTTGCATGAGTTTATGGAGGGTAATCAATAGGATTGGCAATAGCCCGTAATGTTTGGGAGGTCTAGGCAACCCTTAGGCCAATGTCTCAACAAGATGTAATCCATTCCTGCTACTGAGGGTTTATCTAGTAGCATATTCTGTCTAAGGACATTCTCCAGTTTACTATATAGTATCTCTATTTATATTCCTTTTATAGATGTGTATATTTTAGGAAGCAAAAAAAAATTGGTTCTTTGAGAAAATCAACAAATGACAACACTTTGTAACCAAACTGACAATACTGTCTAATCAAACTAATCAAAATAAACAAAAGGAATTTATAAAAGTTATAAAATTTTAGATGAAAAGGGAGACATTACAATAGATACCAAGGAAATTCAGAGAATCCTAAGGACACATTAAAAAATACATATATTCCTCCAAATTGGTGAACCTAAAAGAAATGGATGGACTTCTTGATATATATGATCTACCACTATTAAATCAAGGTGAAATAAACAAGTTTAACAGATGCATAACCCCTAGAGAAATTTAAATGGTAATTAAAAAATCTCCCATACAACAACAAGGACCTCAAAAGAGAGAGAACAAGATGAAAGCCTACCATAGATGTCCTCTGAAAGACTCCACCCAACAGCGAGCTGATTGAAGCATATGCTGAGATTCACAGCCAAACTTTGGGCAGAGCTCAGGGAGACATACAGAAGAGTTGGGAGACAAAGGGACCCAGAGGGGACAGGAGCTCCACAAGGGACTAACAAAGCCAACAAATATGCACTGGGGCCCTGCAGAGACTGATGCGCCATGTATCAGTCTTGTATGGTCCATACAAGGACCATGTATGGAGAGGACCTAGAACACCCTGTTCAGATGTAGCTGATAGAAAGATCAGTCTCCATGTGGGTCCCCACAAAAGGGAACAGGGGCTGTCTCTGACATGGACTCTGCTGTCTGCTTTTTAATCACTTCTTCTTGGCAGGGCTGCCTTGCCAGGCCACAGAGAAAGAAGATGCATGCAGTAGTCCTGATGAAACTTGTAGGCTAGGGCCAGATGGTAGGGGAAGAGGGCTTTCCTTTTCTGTGGACTAGGGGAGGAAGATGGGGGAAAGAGGGAGGGAGGGTGAGAACAGGAGGAGATGCGGGAGGGGATACAATCAGGATGTAAAGTGAATAAATTATGAAAAATACAATAAAATAAAAATAAACAAAAAGAAAGTAGGAATTTATTTGAACTTATTTCCCAGTTTTGATCATGAAAAAGCTATATCTTTTTTCTGATAACATTACATTTCACTTCAAAATAAAATTTTCACAATACCTTATTTCAAAAACTCTCTTTATAGAGAGATATCAAAAATAAAATTACTAGAGATTAAAAAACCTCAGATGTTATTTGTCTTATCATTTTAAGAAAATTCTAGATAAATTTCAGTATATTTCCCTTTGTACATTTGATTTTCAGTAGTCTGAGTTTCCTGAAAGAGCCAAGAGCGAAACTCTGTGGTAGTACCTTTGATGAATAGTTTGAATAAATATTCTGAGTGACTTTGGAGAAGGTCCACAAGCTGTTTTAAATTTTCAAGCAAATGTTGAAAGTATCAGAAATTTCTATAAAACATAAAAATGCATAAAGGTTCATATTATTATAGCACACTAAGAAATAACTTAAGAACCAGTTCTCTAAATGTACAAATACTGAAAAAGAATAAATTTGATTATTTGAAAGACAAGGCAAAACTGTGTGCTGTCATGTAGAAGACTGTCTAATATTCATCAATTTTTTTTCTCACAAATTGTGTTGTTTAGCTCTGTCAATTGTGTCAGGGTCAGGGTGATGCATAAATGATAAGAACAGTACATGTTCCCCCAACTGTATTACACAGTTGCACACTAAGTAATTATATAAATGAGAAGCCACTGATAAGATATTGACTTCTATTTCCATTGGTATATCACCAGTTTGCACAAATTAAAATATAAATTACATATGTACCCAAACCAACTCCGAGTACATTGA
This sequence comes from Pachyuromys duprasi, assembly GCA_028658305.1. Taxonomy (NCBI): domain Eukaryota; kingdom Metazoa; phylum Chordata; class Mammalia; order Rodentia; family Muridae; genus Pachyuromys; species Pachyuromys duprasi. The sequence goes on along the minus strand of CM053762.1, from coordinate 47,493,277 downwards.
ATTATGAACATGTTTTAATTTAATAATACACTGAATTGCTATTAACCTGCCAAATTCATTAAGAACAGTTTTATTGCCGGGACATTGACTCACTAAGAATCATTATTTGGATAACTGACTCGAATTTATCTTCAGCCATTTGATTGCATATACAATAGCATGCACAAAAATGGTTCTCAATCTGTAGGTTGCAACCCCTTTTGCAAAGTTCTAACCCCGAAATTATTTGCATTATGATTCATAACAGTAGCGAAACTACAATTATGAAGTAGTAACAAAAATAATTGTATGGATCACTGCAGCATGAGGAACTGAATTAAAGGGGCATTACGAAGGTTGAGAACTCCTGACGTTCAGCAGTATCAAATGCTTCCCATTGAGCACAACTTTACTTTCAATAACAGGAATTGCTGTGAAAGTAAAAATTACCATAGTTACTTGAGTTTTTTAAATCTGAATTATGAGATGCTGGTTAGCAACATTAACACCATTTCTTAAAATCATTCTTCTACCGAAGGAGCCAATACTGAAATCACTATTTCAATTTTTTTAAATATTCAAGAAATCTTTATTTGGAAATAAGTAGAATTAACAATAAAGGGAAAAACCAGCTACTTTCAGTGGAAAGTCCTGTTTACCACAAGACAGTTACATCTGAGAAACAGTGCTACAGTGGTAATCTGCTCAGAATCCCTCCCACAAGCTGTGGGCTAATGTTCGCTTCTCCCGAGATCATACTTTGGTACCCAGACTGTGATACTAAGTAAATGTCAATAGACATTTTGTATATTTTTATTTACTTTTTGAGAAAGATGAAATTGCTTTCTTTTTTTGTCATCCTTAGATTCTCTTCAAGTTATCATGCAAAGACAGAACTATCAACAAACCTTTGTTTTCATTGCTTCTCATACTCCTCACTTTCCTGAAGGTTCCTTTTCTCTTCCAGGAGGCTCCCTTCTGATTGCATGATCAACAAATTTCATGCCAATTTTCTCCTCTTTTCTTTTAGAGGGTCATACACAAATAGGAGATTGGAAAGCAGGAAGGGGATTTAATGGGAAAAATAAGTTTCAGTGGGGGATGAAAATGACTAAAGTGCAATGATATAAATATTTGAAACCCTCAAGAAACAGAAACTATATATCATCTTTCTCTCTCATGGTCCTTTTTCTAGTTTATATAACCTACTCACAACACAAACACACACACACACAGAACTAGGATATGCATATGACTGCATGAGATTGAGATATGTCTTTCTGAGTTTAGTTTACTTTTTACTTAATAAGTTTTAGTCTATCCAGTTTACTAAAAATGCCATGCTTTCATTTTCAACACTGCTAAGTTCCATTGTTTATATTCTAGTACTAGAACACATTATATTTTTCTTTTCAACCATCCAAGGATACCTAAAAGGGGTCCACCTTTTCACTGTTATGTATAGTGCATCAATGAAAACTACAGTGCAAATATCTCAGTGGTGGGACTTAACACCTTTGTTATTTACCCAATATACCCAGGAGTGATGCAGCTAGGCCACATAACAGGTCTATTTTAAATATGTTTTGCTTGTTTATTTGTTTGTTTGTGGTGGAGTTTTATTATAAAGCCCAAACTGGAACTTGCTCTCAAGACCATTATGAAATTAATTTTAATATAAACCTACCCCCCACCTCAGCCACCCAATTACTGGGATTACAGCTGTGTGTCACCTAATGAAGCTAAGCTTTATTCTTTTGAGAAATCTGCACACTTGTTTCCATAGTGGCTACATCAGATTACACTCTCATAAACAATGACCATGGGCTTCCCTCTGACATCTTCAGCAGATTTCATATCTTTTTATTATCATTATACTATATGTACTTTTTGTAGTTGTGCTGGGGATAAAACTCAGGGCCTCAAGCATATGGAATAAGTGCTCTGTATCTGAGCAACATTCCCCAACTCAGTAAAGTTTATTTTCTCTGTTTGATAGGCTGTTTCCTCACTAGGATGAGGAGCAAGATTTACTTATTTTATTTTTTATGTGCGTGAGTCTTTTGTATGTCTTTGCACCCTATGGGTGCATTTTGCCCAGTGGACAAAAGAGTATTTGCTTTCTTGTAACTGTAGATACTGATAGTTGTGAGACACCACGCATTTGCTAGGTACCAAATCAGGGTCCAGTTAAAGAGCAATACATACTCCTATCTGCTGAGCTGTCTCTAGCCCTTATGCTTACATCTTGAAGTGTTCCCCATCATCTTCTGGATATAACCCTAATGTTTTGAATCTGATAGTAAATTTAGATTCCTTTTGAAGCTGAGTATCACCTACCCAATTTCATTCTCTTACATGTGAAAAGCCCATTTTCCTAACACATTTGATGAAGTTGTTCTCTTATGTACAGTGTGTGGTTTTAATTTTAGTTTTCGAAATGATCATTTTTCTCTTCCTTTTTCTCCCTCCTACATTACTCCTCCAGTTGTGTTCTCTTTCAAATGTACGGGTTCTTTGTCTTTAATTGTTATTAGACAATATGTCTCTAAATATATAAATAGAACCTGCACCTTTTGTATAATATTATTTGTTTGTACATGTTTTCAGAGCTGACTATTTGGTGTGGGTCAAACAACTGATGTGCTCTTCCCTGGATTTCAATAGCTCTTTAGAAAGTTAGGTGGCTATAGCTGTATGGCGCTTCCTTCTCAGTCCATCCCATTGTCTTATATTACAGTAGCCTGAACCATGCTGTCTTTGACTTCTGCTTGGGGTCCTTGTGTTCTCATATACATTTTTAGCATTGTTTTTGTTTTTTTTTCTTTCTTTCTAGTTTTGTGAATCTCGTTATAGGAATTTTGATGGCTATTACACAAATTACAAAGGTTAATTTAAGCAACAGCCATTTTCAGGCTGCTAATTCTGTAAATCAGTGGATATTAGCTGTCTTTCCACTTTCTAGTGTCCTTGTCAGTTTATTTCTTCCAGTCTCTTAATGTTTCATTGCAGAAGTCATTTACTTCCTTCGTTTTATTTGCGGATTAAAAACAAATCTATTGTGAACTGCATACTTTTTCTAAAATCTTTCTTGGCAAGTCACTTATTGCTATATAGGAAGCTTGACTTCTGTATGTTGGTTTTGTTTCCTGTTGTTTTACTAAGATATTAGAGAATTATAAGGTATCACTGGTAGTTTTATGTTCTTTTAAGATATATTATCTGTAGATAGAGATAATTTGAGATCTTTCCATTTCTTTGGTTCTTCTCTCAGTTTTGCTCTAGGTATGGTTTGAATATTATGCCAAGTAAAAGGAGAAAAAGTAGATACACTTGATTCTCTCCAGATTTTCAAAAAAGTTTCATTTTCCCTTCTTAGCATAATCTTGGCTTATACGTTTCACATATGCAGCCTTTATTATGTTGAGACATGTGTCTCTTATTCATAGTTTCTTCATTACTTTAAAATTTCTGGTCATGCCTTTTGTCTAATGAGATAATTATATATTTTGTTCTTTAAAAATTATGATAAAATTAATATAAAAAGCAAACAAACAAATCTCTCTTGCAAATCGAATCCAGAGACCTCTTTCTAGTCTTAAGAGCATGCTTTATGCCTGATTTTCTGTATGTTTGTTATTTTGATATAGAAGTAATTTGTTCATAGCTTTTTCCTCTTATGGCAGCTAACACCACTTTTTTTTTTACATTTTATAACTGTAGGACTTGACAGATAATTCAGGGTCCGATAAAATTTCTCATACTCTTCTATTTAAAGTTGAATTTTTTTAACCTAAGATGATGTTTTTAAATTTTATACATATTTTATACAAATTTTTATCCCGAGAACACCGCTGTCATCTGACTTTTCCCACACCACTGCTGCCAGGAATGGCATAGTGGTTGTCAGACAGCACACCAGAAGCTTAGGCTTCCTGACCAGAATGGGATCAAAGGTTCATTTTGGGTGAGGCCAGTTTGATAGGCTGGAGCATGGCAAGAGTTTTCCATGGAGTGTTATAGTTAGTTCTTTTAGATGAGATTGCCAGTATCAGGGGCAGTGGAAAGACAGGCGTTCCAGAAGCCTGTGATGATACCAAAGTGTCACAGCTCCTTGGTTAGGCTGCTATGCTAAGCATGGCAGAGGGTGAAGGTGGGAGGTCATTCATGGTTGGCTCAGCAGCCCCAAAGGCAGGTCTGGTGGGCCTAATACAGGGACTTATAAACCCTGGAAAGTGGGAAGGGTTTTAAGGGTGAATGTGTTTGCTTTGCTGGGGATAAAGATGCTCAGGATACTTGATTTACATGCAGTGGTCCAGTACCTCATTTACATGCAGTAACACATCCCTATCACAAGAAGAACATAGTACTTAGATATCCTATCAGTGGGAGAAAATCTCCAAGTACTTTGAAGGTCATTGCTGAAAACTAGGATCTCCTTAGCATAGGGCAGAATATTTCCAGGAATTTCCAGATGCTTGCTGAACAGGTTTTCTATCAGGAAAGAGTCCCTCCTGTATCTTTACTGGGGGCTATGTGATGGTCCTTACAAGATCTGCGGTTACCAGATCAGGTGGAGACAGAACCTGTTGAGAAAAGGGAGCTCATTGTAACAGATTGAGCCCAGCTGGTTATCTGGAAATGCCAAACTTCAACCTTTAAAGCAGTGTTCCACATACCCTTTCTTATTATATTCCTCATGCCAGGCAAAAGTACTGTGAGACAGATTTTCTTCTTAGGATGTACACAGTTATTTTGAGAATTCCCACTTAGCCACTTGAGTTGATTGCTCTCAATTTTGTTTTTCCAACAAGCCTAGGGCAGTAGTAAAGAGGAAACTAACTTGTTTTTAAAGCTTTGCATGGATATGATAAAATACGTGCCAAGAACTTCCCAAGAATCATAGCATCTGCCAGGTCCAAACAACTTCAACATCTCAGAACATCTTCCTGAGTAAGACTATCAGGCTTTGGAAATCATGAACAGCATTTTCTAGTAAATGTGAGTAGAAATTTTTGTAATTTTTGTTTTACTTTTACAATATTATTTTTACATGATGTTTCATTTTATTTTTAATTAAAAGAATTTTCATTCAGTATATATGTTTAGCATATTTTCCTTCCCCTAGCTCCTCCCTTCCCTACTCACTGTTGTATTTGGTTATTTTTTTATTTTTATTTTTTAAGTAATTTATTTATTTTTATATTAATCCAGCCATAGCCCCCTCCCTCATTCTCTCCCACTCTCCCCATCCCTTTCTCATCTTCTCCCTGCCCCCCTCCAAGTCCACTGATAGGGGAGGACCTCCCCACCTTCCATCTGACCCTAGCTTATCATATCTCTTCAGGGCTGGCTGCAATGTCCTCTTCTGGGATCTAGTTAGGCTGCTCCTCCCCCGGGGCGGGGGGTGTATTTGGTTATTAATATTTACTGTGTTATACTTTTTAGTAAAGCTGTGGTTAATCCTAAATAGCTGTTTAACCAAGTCACCACACAGAGACTAGGGTTTATTTATTTAACTTAGAACACAATACTGTTCAATAGTTACTCCATCCTAAACCTTCAAGCCTGCGTAGTTTTAGACCATTCAGATTCACCCATTCACAAATTCACTATTCACCCATTATACTTGCTTTTAGTGATATCTTAGGTCTGGTTCATTTCTCCACATCATTCCAAGACCTCTCCTCCAGCCTCTGCTCTCCCAGCTTCTGCCCTGCTGCTTCTCCTCCTCCTCCTTCTCCCACTCCTTCCTGTCCTCCTCTTCCTTCCTCTCCTCCCACTCTGAACCAGGATGTCCCACCCTATCCTCTCCATTGCTCAACATTCTGGCTGGTTGTTTCAACTGACATTTTAGAGAACAAATGGCAGCATGTTTACACAAACTTGAGACAGATAATGCTTAGAATAAGTATCACAATGCAATGTCTGGATTAAAACCAGATAGTGGGGGAGAGAAATCAGCATTTGAATGAACAAGGAAAAGGTGTATACATCCCAAAAGAATATTATTCCAACAACTCACTCAACTTTTAATGGAACTCATGGACAGATTAATGCAAGTTTTCCTCAATATATAATTTTTTAAATGTTTACTTATCTGTAATGTATGTGAGCATTTTCCTATTTGTATGTTTACATACCACATGCATACCTGGTACCCACGGAGGTCAGAAGAGGGTGCTGCATCCCGCAGAACTGGAGCACAAATGGTTGTGAATCGCCATGTGGTGCTGGAAATCTAGCCTGGATCCTCTGCAAAAGCAGAAATGGCTATTAACCACTGAGCAATCTTTCCGCCCCGCTCCCAGGGTGTGTGTGCATGTGCGTTTAATTTCACATTAGTATAACATTATGAGCATTCTTTAATTACCTTAGTCAAGTTTTGGATTTTGACCTTGTCCCTGAGAGTAATGACAGATGGCATTGCATTTATGCTATATGCTGAGTAGCAGCAAGGAGCTGTAGCTGCTAGTCAGTCAGACTATTTAAAAGAAAATACCTAATATTTTAAACTCTTCTAGGTAGTTCTGTGTCAGCTCTCAGATGACGCTAAGGTCATCTGAGAGGGATTGTATGAGAGAAGAAACTATTTTAAATTTTTTAAAAAGAGAAAGAAGAGAATCAAATATATAGATCTAACAGAAGAATAAACTTCATGAAATAATAGCTTGTATTATAATTTTCCAGCTCCTTCTCCATATGTGATAGTATTTCCCATTCCCATGCAGCCCTTTGGTGCTGGTTGTCAGTTTGACAGATGTACATGCATCATCTCAGCTACATGTCACTCACAGGAGAGAGTATCATGGTTCTGCTGTTTTCAGCACTGAGTTACTTTCATATTTCCATGAAATCATTTATGAGTCAGAAAGAAAGAAAGAAAGAAAGAAAGAAAGAAAGAAAGAAAGAAAGAAAGAAAGAAACAAAGAAAGAAAGAAAGAAAGAAAAAGAGAGAGAGAATGCCTCCATAAGACCTGTCTGTACACAAGCCCATAGGGTACTTTCTGAATTAGTGATTGATATCAAAAGGCACAGCCCGTTGTGGTTGGTACCATCTCTGGATTGGTGGTACTGGGTTCTATGAAAGAGCAGGCTAAGCAAGTCATGTTGAGTGAGGTAGTAAGCAGCATCCTGCTATGGCCTCTGCATCAGCACCTGCCTCCCAGTTCCTGCCCTGATTGAGTTCCTGTCCTAACTTCCTTTAATGATGAACAGCAGTGGGAAGCCAAATAAGTCCTTAATACCTTGTTGGTGGTGTTTCATCACAGCAATGATCACCCTAAGACATAAGGTATTTATTCTCTGTTAAGACGCTATGATGCTTGGATATCTACATATACAAAATGCAGTTTAGTTAGAGTCTTTTCAATTCATGATGAAATCTAGATAAACTATATCCATAATTGATCCATAGTTAAATCACAACTAGAATTATTCCCAGACTTTTTGGATGTGTTTCTCTCCTTGTGGAGCTCCTGTCCTTTTCAGGGCATACTATCTCCCACTTATTTCATAAGATTTGCTGCACTCTGCCCAAAGATTGGCTATGACTCTCAGCATCTGCCTCAATACCCTGCAGGGTACAGCCTTTCAGAGGCCCTCTGTGGTAGGCTCCCGTCATTTTCCCTGTTTTCTCCCTCCTCCAATGTCCATCCTCTTTGCCTCTCTGAATTGGGATTGAGCATCTTTTCTCAGACTGATACTCCAGCCATGGACCACTCATGGAGATGGCCTGGAAGCCCTGCCCAGAGGTAGCCCATGGCAGTTCAGTGTCCAAGTGGGTTCCCTAGTAGTTGGGGCAAGGACTGTTTCTGACAGGAACTATTTGGCCTGCTCTTTGATCACCTCCCCCTAATGGGGGAGCAGCCTTCCCAGGCCACAGAGGAAGACAATACAGCTACTCCTGATGAGACCTGATAGACTAGGATCAGAGGGAAAGGGAGGAGGACCTCCCTTATCAGTGGACTGGGAGAGGGGCACAGGTGGGGAAAAGGAAGAGAGGGTGGGATTGGGAGAGGAGGAGGGAAGGAGCTACAGGGGGATACAAAGTGAATAAACTGTAATTAAAAATAAAAATTAAAAAAAGGAAGAGTGGGAAAAAATAATTATTCCCAAGACATTCAAAACTTAAAACATAAGTCTCTTCCTTGACATAGGTTTAGTTAAGTCTAAAAACAATATTTTGCTAGGGACTATGTCTTTCAGGGAAGAAGTAGTTTTATTCTGTTTGCTTGTGTTTTTAATTTTTAAGGGAAGGATGGATGGTATAAAAGGTGATAACAGGTCTGTCAACCCCACAGGAAGAGAGAAGCTGGTGATTATCACACTGTGGCATAGTGCAGAGAGGACAATGTGTCAGATTAAATTCAGACATATTACTCTACATCTGTGCGTCTTATTTTCCTTATTAGTAAGCAGCTTCAACATTTCCCCTACTTATAGAATGATGTACAAGTGTAAGGCATTGTGAGTGATTTAGTGTGTTGACATCATTACCAGAAACAAAGAAATGAAAAATCCAAGTTGAGAAAATATCTCAAATGGATATAGCTCTGGGCCAAAGATAGAGAAGAAATGCTTAATGTGCAGGTAGGAGGACTTGAGTTCGAAAATCCAGTACCCATGTAAGAGCTGGATGCAGTAATGCAGCAGTCTGTAATGGCAAGATGGTTGGCAGAGACTGAGTAATCCTTGGAAGCTTGCATCCATAATAGTCTTCCAAGGACAATATGGAAGGTGAAAACTGACAAATGAGATCATCCTTTGAGCTTCAAATGTGGGCTGTGACAGATGCATGCTTGCACTCCTATACCTGAATAGGCTCATGTAATTCATGTAGAAATATAACAGGAATAAATAAAAAAGAACCTAAGATTGTTGCAGGAAATTTGATCCCATTGTGATTCCTAAAATTGTGAACTGTAAAACCCTGTTTCTTTGATGTGGTTGAGCCTTATCACAAATCTTTAATCTAAGAACTTTCTATTTAATGCAAAAAGGTGATTAGGTGTGGTTCATCCAGCCCTAATCCTAGAGTTTTAATACAAAAGCTCTCTGTATGCTGGATCTAATAAAGTTAACTGTAGGTCAAGAGGCGGAGCTAGAAACCAACTGACAGAGATTAAAGAGTGGGAAGGACTTTGAGTTGAAGGGGTATTTAAGACAGCATGGAGAAAAAAGGAGAATTAGAATTAGCTCAAACTCTGGCCTTAGCTTAGGCTTCAATTCCTCAGCTCTCTGGCTTTTGGGACTTTGAGCTAGCAAGCCTTCGGTCTTGGGTTTTGTTGTTGATGTTGTTTTTTTGTTTGTTTGTTTTGTTTTGTTTTGGCCTTTTGCTCCTGGGTTGTCAGTTGAGCTTGTGAACATTTTTTTTTTCCATTTAGACCTGAGCTGAGAAGGAAGGTTAGCTGGTATCTTAGCTGGATAGGACTCAACCACAAAAAGAAACAGGATTGCATAGTTCACAATTTTAGGAATCACAATGGAATCAAATATCCTGCAATATAAGATAGTAACAAATGAAATGTTTTCTTTGAAAAAAAAAACTTGAGTTAATTTGTTTCTCTGAGGAAAAAAAAAACTCTTGCAAAGAACAAAAATCTCAGAAACTATACAAGAAATGAAGTTAAGTTTCATCAGTATCAACTTGACAGTTTGCTAACAAAGCTATCCATATCTGTGGTTACAGAACCTAAGAGCTGGAGCTCTGGGTTAATAAAGTATGCCCTTCCTACTTTCTCAAGAGCCTTTAGCATCTCAGGTAACCAGTTCATTATTTTCTATACATAAATGTTTTTTGTTTGTTTCTTACTTTAATATGTCTGAAAAACTGACAATAGTAACATGAGCTAAAACAGGATCCTAGAGTCTGTGTATAAGATTGAAAGAGAAGTAATTAAATAGTTGTTGGTTTTTCCATTGGAGAGGTGAGGCTGTCCCTAACACATAATTTTAATAACAAAACCTCTCATTATATATACATCCATATATATATATATATATATATATATATATATATATATATGTGTGTGTGTGTGTGTGTGTGTGTGTGTGTGTATGTATACACACACACACATCTGGTCTTCCTTTCATGTATTATTCTACCTTATATAGTCTTTAATAGGTCCCTGTCCAACTTCTGCCATCATTGTGGCCTGGAATACCATGACAATATGATGCAACAACAGGCTTCTCCTAATTTTAAAAGATCAGCCTATAACTGCCTTCCTACATTCCACCTAAATTGTAAATTCCATATTTTCTGTACACTTTGGCACAGCAAGGGGTATGATAGAGAACAGATGATTAAGCCAATTTATACAAAAATTTGAAGGAGTGATCTCTAATATTTCCTCAGATATCTGGAGCTTTAAAGGAACCTTGTTAAATAAATCTACCAGTGGCATTTTGAGAACACATATCAAAGAGAAAAGAAAGAATATCAGACATTAATAGGGAAGGAGATTTAGTGGAGTGCTTGGTCATCTGGTTCTCGCATATGACTCTAACTTTAATCTTAAGACTTCTGGGATGATAAAAGAAATGAGTTCTTTTTTAATTGAGTCTTGGCTAGTATTGATGTTTGACTCCAAAAATTTTCCAGCACTTACATACAAAGTCTTAAGTGTGAAATAGATATTTTCTTCTAATTATCTAATCATAAAACGAACAAGAGATTAGTACCACAGAGCAAATTAAGGCAACTGTATTGATTTCAGATTTTGGTGAGCACCAGATTACCCCTGAACACATTAGTTTTACATTATAAAACTAATAAATTTACATTTATTCCCTCCAGATGCTAGAGAAGCAGTTTTAAACTGACACATCTGGGAGGTTTTCATCCTACTTTTGCCCAAAGCAAATCTTATCTAGCATGTTTTTTTTTCCTCCTGAATCTTTCACATAGCAACATTTATTTCAAGAGGGCAAAGGGGGGAAACTTCAAGATCTTCTGTGGTCAGATCCTCAGAACACATACAATGTCAACTGCTCACATCTGTCCCAAATTTGTTTAATATAGTTGTTGTCTAGCATCCATTAATCAGGCAGATATCAGTTATTAGAACCTACTTGTCCCCTATCCTATGTGGTGTACAGAAGCTTCTCATTGCTCTGTAGCTCTCAATAGATAATGATAGCCTCCTCTCTGGCTCTTCATCCCATGACTCAGAAACCAAACACTCTCACAGTGGCTGACCAGGATGATTTGTCCTAGTTCATGTGCTTTTCCTTAATATAGCAATCCCCCACACCCTCAGAAAAACCTAGAGATGTGTAGGTAATTTAAAGGTTTTGAATAATTTTCTCTTTGTTGTGCTTTCTTCTTATCTCCAGCTCAGCTCAATGTGGTGAGCTTTTTATTTGTATAAATGGCACACAATAAAAACATGTTCCAATTAGAAATCAGGCTTCAGAGAGCCAGGCTGTTAGCTTGTTAATTATCCCATCTTAGCAAAAGAGAAACATAGATTGTATAGTTTTCTGACTGTTTTAGGAATGACATGTAATCTGTTCTTCTTCTGATAAATGGTCCCTAGTAGTACTTTTTGGAATAATTGCAATCACTAGAAACTTCTTGGGTCTCTTGTAAAATTGCTATTTTAAATTATTTAAGCAGAAGTGATAAGATACTGGCTTCACACATTTCCCTTGTATTGACTTATTCAAATGATGCATTTAGCTGGTTTCCTGTGGGTAGTATTCTTACCACTTTGATAAGGCTATTTTTCTAGTTGAACATCTTGTTTCAATATATTAGGCTAGTAGAATAAATGTTTAGAGGACTGTTTTATTAGCTCTTGTAAGAAGGGCATTTATGAGTGGTATGATTTCTTGTGTGATGCTTCTGTTCCTTGCTCATGAAGAAATGTAAGAGATGTAATGATGCCCTGAATTGTCCTGAGTGTCCTGACATCAAGCTGCCAGGTACAATAAGATGAACAGAGGCTATCTATACCATCTGACACTGGGACGAAACCCTCAATTTTGCAAAACAGAAAATTGCTGTGTTGACCTTCGCCCTTCAGACAGTAGAGATAATAGATCTGAAAACAGGACATATAAGAAATAGAAGATAAAAAAGGGTTTGGCTACAAAGATGAGATCTTATTCCTTTAGGACTCTCTAGTCTTGAATTCATCTTCATCCCTATCTATTTTTGCATTTTCTTAAATTCAGTCTTTAAGCTAAACGCTCTGACTGGGGGCTTGGCAGCTTTTGCTTTTTCTAAAGCCTAACAGTTATAACTAATCTAGTCCATGTAGAATCTTCTTCTGCTGCTATTAACTCAACAGTGCTTAACATTCCAAAATCTTCAACTTCCCTCCTGGTTCTCAAATGCACACCTTTTGATTTTAACACTGTCACCATCTCCTTCTGAACTTCTCTTCCAGACTTCTGTGACACATTTTCTCCATCGCTCCACAAACCCCCTCCCATTGTGGATGACTCCTCAGTCATCATCCTTCTCACCTTCCCTTTTTTTCTTTTCTATTTTTATAAGCAAATACTTATTTTTATCTATTATTAATAATAATTAAATTTATCCACTTTGTATCCCAGCTGTAGCTCCTTCCCTCTTCCTCTTCAAGTCCTACCCTTTCTTCCCTTCCCTCTCCCATGTCCCTCCCCTAGTCCAGTGATAGGGGTTGTCCTCCTCCCCTACTATCTGACCCTAGTCTATCAAGTCACACCAGGACTGCCTGGATCCTCTTTCTCTGTGGCCTAGTAAGGCCACCTTGCCAGGGGGAGTTGATCAAAGAGCAGGCAACCAAGTTCATGTCAGAGACAGCCCTTGCTCCCCTTACTAGGACACCCCATGGAGACTGAGCAGCCCATGGGCTACATCTGAGCAGAGGTTCTAGTTCTTCTCCATACACGGTCCTTGATTGGTTCATCAGTCTCTACATGACCCCCTGGGCCCACATTCTTGCCTCTGTTGGTCTACTTGTGGAGCTCCCGTCCCCTCCAGGTCTTTCTATCTCTCCCTTCTTCCATAAGATTCCTTGCACTCTGCCCAAAGTTTAGCTATGAGTCTCAGCATCTGCTTCACTATCCTGGTGGGTAGAGTCTTTCAGAGGCCCTCTGTGGAAGGCTCCTGTCTTGTTCCCTGTTTTCTCCTACTTACGATGTCCGTCCCATTTGCCCCTCTGACTATAGCTTCTTTTACAGTTTTACTCTTTTCGTATAAAGTCAAACTTGTGTGTGTGCGTGGTGGGGGGAGATCCAAACATTCTTTAATTAGTAAATGATTAAGTTAACTGGTGTGAAATCACACATAAAATAACAGTTAAGATAAATAAATTAAAAGTCTTTTGATGTCTATATGTATATGGTTTCTGGATTACACAACTGTAGAGAGCCGAAAGTATAGCCGCCATTACAAGATGGCGCTGATATCCGCCTCTGATCCTGGTAAACAAGTGATATACGCATGTACCAAAAGCGAGTGCAAAAGTCCGTATTAAAATAAGCACTACTAAAAATACATGTGAAACTGTGTATGATTAAATTAAATCAGGAAATGGAGTTAGCATGGGGGGGTCTCATTCTAGGATATTTTCATACTATAGAATATATTTAACAATAATAACTGGAAGCATTTCTAATTTTCACATCCCAGAGGGTATGTTACTCTTAGTCTCTGATGGTTTATATCTGGGAGTGCTAGAAATCACTTTGTAATACACAGAACAGCCACTCTCAAATAAAGAATTAATCATAATTCTTTATTGAAAGTTATGATTAAATTATGGAAAGTATTATTGAATCTGAGACAGAAAGTCTGAGTTAGCAGCACTGTTTCAGTGTGACTATTCTGATCTGGATTACATGGTCTGGCCATATACGCTCTTATCCTGGGAAAACTGAGTAGAGTAGACCAGATTGTACAGTACTGTGTTTTAGGTCTTTGTTGTTTTCAACAATAATAGATAAAAAGATTTAAAACAACTGAAAGTTAATTTGTTGTTCTTTTGAGTCTCATTGTTATCAAAATAAAACTCAAAGACCTAATCTAAACAAAACAGAAAACAACAACAACAACAACAGGTGACAACAACTAAACAGAAAGCCAGTTTGCAAGTCCTTAGTTTTCCCTTTTGAAAGTTGTGGAACTCTCAGAAAGAGTTCTGGCCTTGGTCTGTCCCCTCTGCTTGTCTGTAGAGACAGAACAAAGCTCTTCTCTCCTTCGGAGTGCCTAGGAAGATTAGTTGAGCTCTCCTGGCAGTGAGGGACATTTATTGGCTGCTCAGTTGTAATAATAAGACCGGGGGCAATACATTCCGCCCCCATTCCCGAGGACTGAAGGGGCATTGGAGACGGAATAGGGAATAGCACTGGTCACCTGATAATTAGTGGTTATTACCAGAAGCAGATGGAATATTGCAAAGAGGGAGCAGAAAGATTGTAAAACCCAGAGCATAAGGGAGTTGGCTGTGAGACTGTGCCTCCTAGTAATAATAGCAGCCATACCTGTAAGTCTCACAAACATGAGTACTGAAACAGGAGCCAAATTTTAGGACACTGATGAACATTCCATACTGGATTGGGAAAAGCCAATGAGGTTTCAACTCTACACCAAGCAGAGTATCATTAAAAGTAAACAAAAAAAAAAAAAAAAGAAAGAAAGAAAGAAAAAAATTTCAAGCAAGTGAGAAGTCAGAATTTTTATAGCCAGCATCATACTGAAAAGGTTAAAATTTGTCTTCAAACATTAAACAAACTATATCTAAATGCAAACAAAATATTTAAGGAAGAATATTTAAAAATAAAAGTGAACATTAACTATGTGATTCATTAATAATAAAAATCTTGTGGGGCTTAATATATAGAAATAAATTGCATACAGTGGTAGGATTAATGTGCTAGGTAGCTGGGTGAAAATAATTAAGTAAATCTATGACCCTTGCCTATTCTAGAAGATGAAAAATTGCTAATTTCAAAAATATCATAATAAATCAAGGACATGCATCAAAATTTCCATGGTAACCACCAAAAGAGTAACAAGAGAATATCTAATGAGGTTAAGAAACAAAAATATGGCTATGATCATAATAAAGGAAAACTTAAGTCACGTGAAATTAAAAACAAGCAAATATCAAGATAACAATACTTAGATCTAAACACAATACTATGGAGTACCTACTACAATTTAAAACTGATGGCCATCAGGTTGAATGAAAGAATACAAATATAAGTTTCTTACAAGATCTATTTTAAGTATAAGAACATACTCTTCTCAACATAAAAGAAAAACATGCAAAAATTAAACACAAACACTGCTGGTAGAAATCTGCTTATAAAGTAGTATTGGAGATCATCATGATAGTGCAGAGAGGATGCTGATAAAAACAAAGGCTTTGGCATTATTTCCTGACTTCTGGAGTGTAAACTGCTAAGACATTGATTTATGACTGTGCTATGCTGGGAGATCTGGACCCGGAAAAAGCAGAAAGCTAACCCCAATAGCCTATTGGTGGCTTTACTCTATATAATCTGAGCTGAAAACTGACAGTTGAGAATAAATTATTCACCACTTTCAAGGGCAGACTGGAAACTAGAGACCTAGTGGTACATTGATGGTGACCCCCTAATACTGCTGAGCCTTGTTTCAAAAACAAAAGCTCAAAAGGCATATTTTTGATGACATTAAATTCTCTTCTGTTCTTTAAACAGAATATTAAAGCTTTTCCTTTGTCACTATGATGAAGACGGTTTCTTATTTTCCAGATAAATACAATGACGTGTTAACTTCCCCGTGTCCCACATGGGAGAAAAAAAAAAAAGAAATTAAGTTTAATGGATTGCTTTCAATAAACACTATTTGAAGGCAATGGCTTTTTAGTTCTAAGATGATTTCTGATGGTTAATAGCTCCGTTCACAGGGCCGCTCTAACTATGTCTCCATTCCTCATTCCTAATGCTGGTTTTCTGTTTGTTTGTTTTGTGTTTTTACAACCGACCAATTGTTTAGCATTCAGCTGTTTTGACAGCTGATAAGAAAGTAATAAAAGTAAATAGTTCCTAGAGTGGTAACTTAGCTTGCCAGATTTAGATTTTACAATATAAAAATAGAGAACTAAACAGGTTGGAAACGGGGACTATATGGGGTTGAAGAGCTGCACCAGGCATGCAGATGACTGACAGGCTGGGTATCAGCCTTGAAAAGCAGGAGTCTGTCACACAGCTGACAGAAACATGTGAAAAAAAGTACAGATAAACTCAGGAAAGAAGGCTAGAAGAAGAAAGCCTGTTAGAAGCTCAGATGCACTCTTGTTGGTTTTCATAGGAGAGCTTTGATATTCATATATTGAGCTTCACATATTTAATATATAATTCTCAAAACATCATTTCCTGTGTAAATATGTAGTACAAATTTAAATAAGTTAGACGGTTATTCTTCAGCAAAGTATCCTCCAAACAGAAGAAACCGGCAGACTGAAATTAGTAGGAAAGGCATCCACATGAGTTTAAAAATAAGGCAAATTGGTGTTATTTACTAAAGGGACAAGAGGCTTTTCAAAGACGTAATTAGGTCTTAAAGGCTCTATGCATTGAAGATGCAAGAAACACTTATTTTTAGTCCATCAGGAAAAAGAAGTATATTGTAACCACAATATATTTAGAAAGACTAAAGCATTAGGGATTCATTCTAAAAATACATTCATTTTGAGAAAAAGTAAAGTATGAAAACTATACGGAATCAATAAAAACATCAACAATAAAAAACACCACAAAAGGGGTAGGAGATGTGCAATTGGGAAAGTGCTTGCCTAGTGTGAATAAAGCCATAGGTTCAATCTCTACCACCTCATAAATTGGGTATGATGGTACATGACTATAATCCTGTATTCCATAGGTGGCAACAAAAATATTCAAAGTTCAAGGTCATCCTTGGCTATTGAGTGGGTTTTAAACTAGCCTGTTTTTTATAAAACCAACCCTGTCTTAAAAAGAATACTTTAAAAATAAAACTATAGTTACTGAATTTGTGTAAAAGAGTATCCAATAGCTTAATAATATCTTAAAATATACATTAGTCTCCCTTTGAAAACAAAACAAGCTGGTGTTTGCAAATGATGTTTTACAGCCTGCCAATGACACAGAGTTCAAACTCAAGATGTTTTGAAGCCTCCAGCTTACCTGTGTGACCCTTTAACTGAATTACTTCTGTGGGATGTGGGATGACCGAAGTTGTATTGGAGTGACACTTTAGCTCAATAATCCAGGTGGAGGACAAATATGTTTTCCTCTTTCCTGAAAGTATAAGATGTTGCAGAATAGTGAATAGAGCAGGCTCATACAAAAGCGTACCTGTGTGGAAGCCCCCTGCCTGACTTCATGTGATGAGATACATGTAACCGTCTGAGACCTCACCTTCTCCATCCATGAAATTTGTGCAGTAGTGACATCTATTTTTATAATTTAGAGACCATCCTCTGTGTGACCTACTGTCTAGCACAATGAAATCACAGTAATACCAATTAATATTGCTGGAATTGTACATGCATATTTGGGAACCTGTTCCTTACAGAAAATTTATGGGTCAAAGAAAGTTCAAGACTTCCAGCTTTGGCTGGTAATGTAATGGAGGAGAAGGACAGACCAACACTATAAGTGAATTGGCTAGGCTGATTTAAAAGACAGGCATGCAATTAGAGGAATTTTTTCCCACTAAGAAGATTCTACAAAGACAAGTGCCTTCCTATCTTGCAAAGTGACATGTGGTATCTAAATACAGCAGTTCTTCTAGGGCATGTGTGCTATTGCCTGCTTCAAATATAATTTCTTGGAATGGTACAAATATGAATGAAGTCACTGCTTCTTTTAAATTCCCCCCCCCAAAAATCCTTCTTCCATTGTCTGAAGATTTTTGCTATTTGATTATATAGAGAAGAATGACATTGATTGTAGCTCAGGCAGAGTAACAAGTCACTCGTTACTTGAAAGAACGTTATAGTCTGATCCAAGGCACCTTTGAGCACAGCCATGGCTGGCTGGCACTCAATGAATTGCTTTGTAGCCTCATGATCTGTAGGTGAAAGGCTGTGTGGCCCCAAGACAGCTCTATTGCAGTGGTTCTCAACCTGTGGGTCATGAACCTTTTAGCAAACTTTTATCTTAAAAAATTTACATCATAATTCATAACCATAGAAGATTACAGTTAGGAAGTAGCAACATGAATAAATAATGTTATTGAGGGATACACATGAGGAACTGTATTAAACAGTAGCAACATTGGGAGGTTAAGAACCAGTGCATTTGGAGAGACAGGATGCATGCACTATTCTGGGCCCCAGATTGGGTCATCTACTTTGGCTTTCCACATTGCCCAACATTCTAAATTTTGGCCCATTTCCTTTTGTGTTAGATTTTGAGTTGACTCAAATCACATGCCAGTACAAAGGGGTTACTCATGTGCAGGAGAGCAGAATGGTAGATTAGAGGGTAGTGGAACCTTCCATATCTGAGCTCTCTGTGTCTCCGTTGAAATAAAATACCTAAATTAGAGGTTAAACCAATGTGGAAAGTCATCAAATCCCTGTTATCAGGAAGCCACTAATACCTCTTTTGGAAGAAGAAATAGCAAAAATCCAAACTTTGGGTCCACTTCAACAAACATAGCATTCATAATTTGTACTCCTGAGCCTTTGGAGGGTTGGTTTCTTTCCCCTTTAAACATAGAGTTAAAACAGAGCCTTGGATTGTGCTACTTATATTGGTGATGCTTATGCAAAGCGTTTTTCTCTGATTAAAATGGTACAGAAAATTTAAAAAATGTTAAAAAAAGTTATAAAGAATGTAATGATTCAATATTCCACTTTAGAAAGATAAATATCAGTAAGAGTTTCAGCCCTGAGGTTGGAGAGATGGGTCAGACAGAAAGACACTTGCTGCGCTTTCAGAGCCATCCATATAACCCCAGTTCTGGAGATCCTATACCTCTTCCGGTCTCTGAGGATCCTGGACATACATGTAGTGCAGGCAAAACATTCACATGTAGAAAAAATAAATAAACAAATGCACAAATAAATAAATGATATTCAGCCTTAGAGATTATGAAAAACAAAAACAACAACAAAAAACAATTTACTCTTGAAACCATGTTAGAGCTTGATTTTTCTGTTTTGTGTCCATGGATTTAAAAAAACTGAATGAGAACAAAGTATGCATTTAGGAGGAGGAAGGGACTCACATTTTGAAAAATGTCAAAAACTGAAAATAACCTGAATTGATCCAAGCACCTGCCCCAGGCCAGATGGCCTCTTGCAGGAGAAGAAAGACACCCAAGCACCCTTCCCAGCCATGCTGATCCTGGGAGACCAAAGAAAGATACTCAGGCACCTGCTGTGGATGCCACTACAATGGAAAAGAGGGGAAAGGCAGAGTACACGATGGAGAGATAGAATAGAAAGTGAAGCAGAGGGGGTCCTGTACTATGAACAAAGGCACAACTAGAAGCTTGATGGCAGTGAGGAATAGGCAGATATGAGGAGACTATAGTGAGGTCTTGGCCCAGCTGGCTGACAAGGGCCGTATCTGGGTCTGTTGTCCTGCTACAGCAGGGATCTGTATCAATGTCTCTGACCTGAGTTACCACCAAAGGCCAAGCAGATGTCCATTGTCTTGGCTGCTAGCAGAGAACATGTGGATATATGAGGGCTGTGCAGCCAAGGGGGACATGCTCATCTGAGTGGCTTTCGCTGCCACTTGAGGGCATGGGAACATCTGGGCACTGGCTGCTGCTGGAGGCCATTCATGATCCTAAGGCAGCGGGGTCTGTGTTGATGTCCTAGGCCCCTGTTACCATGCAAGGCCATGCAGATATCCCTGTTTGGACTGCTGTCTGAGGCACTCTGCTGAGCTGCCCATACCCCTCGCCAGCCAGTCACCACACTTGAAGAGCTTGTCCCATCCCTCTCTGGGCAGCACAGTAGGGCTAACCCTGACTGCCAGCAAACAGCCCCAGGGCTTGAGCACAGGAGAGCTGTCCCTGACCCTCCTGGCTGCCACACATTATAGAGTGGGCCTTCACTTTTCCTGGGCAGCACCATAGAGCTGATCCTGGTGTCAATGGTGCAGGTGAGCCAGCGCCAAGAACATGAGAGCAGGAGAGCTAACCCAGCTCTGCTAGCTGTCATATTGGGTGACCTAGCCATGGCAGTGCTGTGCTGGAGAGCTTGCTCTTGTGGTGGATGTGCAGGAGAGTTAGTGGGCCGACCAACACAGCTGCCTTCCAAGCCCAGATCCAAGGCTTTGAGTTGGCCCACCTATGAACTGCTGGAGCTTAAGAAATAGCACATCCCGCGGATCCAAAGCTCCAGGATCTCCATGACACAAGGCAACAATAAGATTTTGGAGAGGAGTTCCTGTGAGGGCTCAGTATTGATACTGTAGCAGAAGCCAGAGGCCTCAAAACAGACCAAGGACTCACTGCAATGAACATTTGCAAGTAAATGTGTTTGGACAACACTGTGACAAACTACAGCTACCATGACAAGAATATTTTCATAATTTTTATTTTTTATATTAATCACAAGTTGTTTACTTTGTATCCCAGCCATAGCCCCCTCCTTTATTCCCTTCCAAAGCCACCCTCCCTCATTTCCTCCCTGCCCCTTTCCAAGTCCACTGATAGAGGAGGTCTTTCTCTCTTCCCTCTGACCCTAGCTTATCAGGTCTCTTCAGGACTGGCTGCAATGTCCTCTTCTGTGGCCTAGCAAGGCTGCTCCTCCCTCAGGGGTGGGGAGGTCAAAGATCCAGCCATTGAGTTCATGTCAGAAATAGTCTTTGTTCCCCTTAGTAGGGTACCCACTTAGATACTAAGCTACCATGGGCTACCACAGAGGGCTTTGAAAGACTCTACCTAGCAGTGTATCAAAGCAAATATTAACACACATAATCAACCCTTTGGCAGAATGCAGGGAATCATATGAAAGAAAGGGAAGTTAGTATGACCTGGAGAAGACAGGAGCTCTGCAAGGACCAAATATATCAGGGCACAGGGGTCTTTTATGAGACTGTTTCTCCAACCAAGGACCATGTATGGATATAACCTAGTACCCCTGCTTGAATGTAGCAAATGGTAGCTCAATATCCAAGTGGGTACCCTAGTAAGAGGAACAGGGACTATTTTCGAACATGAACTCAATGGCTGGCTCTTCGCCCCCCTTGTCCCTCGAGGGAGGAGCAGCCTTGCTAGGCCACAGAAGAGGACATTTCAGCCAGTCCTGAAGAGACCTGATAAGCTAGAGTTAGATGGAAAGGGAGGAGGTCCTCCCCTATCAATGGAGTTGGAAAGGGGCACGAAGGAAATGAAGAAGGGATGGGGGAATAGGAAGGAAATGTGGGAGGGGGCTATGGCTGGGATACAAAGTATATAACCTGTGATTAATATAAAATAAAAATGTTTAAAAGATAAACAAATAAATATATAAAGGAATTTAATGATATATGCAAAAAATAACCCTAATTTCATTAGGTGTATGAAAAATTCTACTCTACTTTTTCATCTGCTTTTCCTCAGCTAAAGTTGTGGCTTGTTAGTAGTAATTTGTAGACACTTTCTTTTGCCTAGAAAAGATTATGTTTCTTTCTTAAAGGTCATCTTTTAGTCACTGTGGGAGCTGTACCAACTGAAATAAACAAATAATTATCTTCTCTTAGAAACCAATGAACAAAGAAAACTCAGGACACAATGTGAGCACAATTTTCATAATTTTTGAGACTGTGAAAGCTGAGAAACCCTTGGGAGGAGCAGTCATTCTTAAGGCCCAAAACTCCAAATTAAAGCAAGAATGTTTTCCCTTTTTTTCTTTTTATTTTATATTAATCACAGGTTATGAACTTTGTATCCCAGCTGTAGCCCCCTCCTGCATTCCTTCCCAATCCATACCATCCCTCCCTCATCTCCTCCCTGCCTCTTTCCAAGTCCACTGATAGGGGAGGACCTCCTCCCCTACCATCTAACCCTAGCTTGTCAGGTCTCTACAGGACTGGCTGCAATGTCCTCTTCTGTGGCCTAGCAAGGCTGCTCCTCCCTTGGGGCGGGGGGGAAGGGGAGGTCTAAGAGCCAGCCGTTGAGTTCATGTCAGAGACAGTCCTTGTTCTCCTTACTAGGGTACCCACTTGGATACTGAGCTACCATTTGCTACATTCAAGCAGGGGTTCTAGGTTATATCTATACATGGTCCTTGGTTGGAGAAACAGTCTCATAAAAGACCCTGTCTTTTTTCAGGATATATTTGGTCCATGCAAGAATGTTTTTTAATACTCTTTTTGCTTTATGGAAGCATCAGTTAAGCTGTTTATCTTCTTAGAAGTGGGCTGTGTTCTCATATTAATGAATTCATTGAGAGCTTGGCTTGCATTGTTTTTAGTATGGTTATGTAAAGTCTTGAAATATAGACATAAGAATATAACTCTAAGACATAATAAAGACAAATGAAATTTCTACTTATAGAACACAAAAGTCTAGGTTCTATATTGGCTGACTAATTGTGGCAGAGCATACACCGGACATGTTCTGCTGATTCTTAAGAAGTTTTAGTCATAAAATCACAGTGTGAGGTGTGGAGATGATGTAGTGAAAAGGTCTGACTTGATTTGGATTCAGACTGTGTTCTCTCTCTTTTGTTTTGCAGAGTATTATTTTAAACTTCGGAGTCTTTTTCTTGATTTATAACAAGTATTTCTAATTTAGAGTAGGAATAATACACATTGACTAACATGTGATATGTGCTAAATAAGTAGAAAATGTGTTGACATCATTTACATGGGTCACTTATAACTGTGTCTGCAGAGAGGTGCTGATTTAGCCGTTTAGCCTTGATGATCTTTGTGGTTATACCTAGATTCCCCTGCTTGGCTATACCACAGACCAACCAAGTCAGTCCAAGGACATTCTACAAGAAAGTAGCCATTCATAATGCCCAGGGTTGGAGAGAGAGAGAGAGAGAGAGAGAGACAGAGAGACAGAGAGACAGAGAGACAGAGAGACAGAGAGACAGAGAGACAGAGAGACAGAGAAAGACAGAGAGACAGAGAGAGACAGAGAGACAGAGAAAATAACTTTCAATACTTTTTGTTTTTGATGGGAAGGTCTAAGGAAGCAGGGCCTAAAGGTGTATTGCTTTTCCTCACTCAATAATTCAGTTCTTGACCATAGTAGACCCTCAAATATTTAACAAATGCATAAACATTCACATCATATTAAATGGCCATTTTCACATATACTTTTCTTCACTATAGCTTATTCATCAACATTGAGTTTTGTGTATCAGAGTCTTTGACAAAATATTTTTCTTCATAATTAGTTTTAAATTTTAATTAAAATATTGCATCATTTTCCCCACCATCCCTCCCATCCTCTTAAGCAGTACTATGACCCAGACTCCCTATCAAATCCATGATTTCTTTTTCCCTAATTAATGTTATATACATATATATTAAACATATGAATAAATGTATAAATACAACATGATCGATACATTTAACATCGCTTGTATATAACTTCACAGCTGGTCAGTTGGTTGAGTAACCAGTTAGAAGGTTCATCCCTGGCAAAGATTAATTTTGCTTCTCTCAGCAGTTATTAATTAGCTTTTCTTCTAAGGTTGGACCCTACTTAAGGTAACTTTCTGCATGTGTATATGTGCACTGAATGCATACACGGACATGTGTATGTTCCCATACATAGGACAATGTGCATATGCACAATGGGCA
This sequence comes from Pachyuromys duprasi, assembly GCA_028658305.1. NCBI lineage: Eukaryota > Metazoa > Chordata > Mammalia > Rodentia > Muridae > Pachyuromys > Pachyuromys duprasi. The sequence goes on along the minus strand of CM053762.1, from coordinate 47,469,568 downwards.
TGGGCATATGTGCATGTGGACTGTCTTTCACAATTGTTCTGCATTTTATTTGTTGAGGTGTCTCTTGCTCAACTTGGCAATCACCAATTCCAGCTAATCTAGACTGTTTCAGAGATTCTGTCTCCATAGGCAATATCTCAGCTTGTCTGCCTGGAATTTTCTTAAGTCCTGGTATCTGTATCCCAATCCCCGTGCTTGGGTGATCAACACTTTATCCACTGAGCTATCTCCCCAGCACCTATGGCAATTTTAAGTACAGGAATAGGTCAAGTTGAAATCCAGAGAACAGAAACCCAGAAAAACACATAGAAAGGGCAGCAGCAGCGTAGGCAGTTTGAGATGCAAAGATCATAGGATTTAGTATCTTGTTCTTATTTTTCATCATTCAAATTTAAATCAGGATCAAGGCCACCTAACCAGGAAACTGCTATGAAGTTGGAGTAGCTGATAGTACAGTTAGTTCCAGGAAAGGGAGAGCTGTTTCCTAGGATCTGGAGGTCCAGTCAAAGGAAAAATCAGAACTTCTTCATTAGATGAAAAGGAACCCCCACACCTCACATTAACAGTAGCACACGGTGGGACCAGCTATCCAAGGGAGATGCCCCAGGGTTAAGACATACAAACCTTTCTATGAATGTTATTACTCAAACGAATTGTGGGGAGATTTCGCATTGGAGGGCAGTAGACACTCTTGGCTCATTGATGTACAGCGCGTCCCCTTGGCTTTATCACCAGTCATCTAAAAGGCAGAGTGTCCTGCTGACCTCATCTCTTATTATGGCACCACGCTTAAGGCAGAGACCTGATGTGTTTCTTTTATACTGACCTGGCAGAAGGCATGCAAAATTCCATAAATGTATGCACTCACACACACACACGCACACACACACACACACACACACACACACACACACACACACACATATAATGGGGAAGTGACTGCTTAGCTCAGTTACTCCATTTATAATGCCCTTAGGAAGTGCTTCTCCCTGTATACGTTTCCCTGTGCACATTTTCAGTCATAACGGAAGACAGACTTGATCTCTGTGGACTTGCTGCTGGGTTGATGTTTATCCTTTTTTGCTTTAGTATTTTTTTCTTCTCCTGTGGCTTTCCTCACTTTTGATTGTCTCCTTATCCTCAAGGTACTGAGAATAAGTGACCATTGACTGCTGAGCCCTAAATAATACATTTATATTCTCCCCTCTATGGCTTAGAGAACATTGAGGAAGAGAGAGGAGAAAGAATACAAAGCCCAGGAACATAGGAAGCAGGGCTGTAAAACGGATCTCCTGAGCATGACAGAGCCATTGCAATAATAAACTCACAATGCCTGCTCTAATCAACAGGCAGTCATGAATGGGGGAGGGGCTAATGGGGACCTATACCTTTCTGCTGAACTAGTAATTGCTTATAGGTTCTGGAGAGGGCTTTGTTAATCCTGGGAAGCCACATAAAAGAAAAAAAAAAGTCTGTGATTGTCCAAATTAAAGCAAGCTGTGATTGAGTGCACTCTAGGCTGGCCAGAGGGCTGTCTCCTCTAAGTCAGGTGTTGGAGAGCAGCCTACATTAGTTTTTTGTTGCTGTCTAAGTTTTTTATATAGAGGAGATTAGCAGTTCACAGGGGGTGAGGGATCTGACAATTATTCATTGTTGAAAGGATACTGTGAGAAGGGGAAGAACAAAGGCAAAGGTCTGCATCAAGAGAACAGGGGTTACAAGCAGTCACCAAGGCAAAGGTGTACATCACTGAACGGGGTTACAAGCAGTCACCAAGGCAAAGGTGTACATCAGTGAACAGGGGTTACAAGCAGTCACCAAGGCAAAGGTGTACATCAGTGAACAGGGGTTACAAGCAGTCACCAAGGCAAAGGTGTACATCAGTGAACGGGGATTACAAGCAGTCACCAAGGCAAAGGTGTACATCAGTGAACAGGGGTTACAAGCAGTCACCAAGGCAAAGGTGTACATCAATGAACGGGGGTTACAAGCAGTCACCAAGGCAAAGGTGTACATCAGTGAATGGGGGTTACAAGCAGTCTGCGTTAGGCCAGGACGAGTTTGTTATACTACACCATGGCAATTTATTTGCCTATTTCTCATTTAATTCTATTCAGTTTTACTTTATATATTGGGAAGCTCTGTTATTAACTACATGGGTGTGATGTCATCCAGATGCACTTGATATTTATTTATTATTACGGGCCATCTAAGCAGCACTCCTTGCCTTTGGTAGCAATCTTCATCTTTGGTAAATTCTTTGCCATCTTTCTCTTCCTATGCTCATTGCTTGCATATATATATATATATATATATATATATGTATATGTATATGTATATGTATATATTGTGTGTATATGTATATATGTATGTGTGTATTTATCTTTTTACTTTCTGTTTTACTATAGTTTCATATTTAAAACATATATCTCATTAAATATGTAAAGTTAACACTTTAACCTATTAGACTATCTATGATCATTAATGACTCCATTATATAACATTATTGAAATGTTTGAATTATAAATCAAGTCATCAATTGTACTGTTTCTCTATATCATCAAAATATTTCCCTTTATTTTTTCTTTCTAATTTTTTTAAAAGATGCATTTAGTCTACTAGCTGACTTAACAATACCTCTACATATGTTTCTAGTGATTGCTTAGTCTCCGCCTTCTTACACTTTTAACTGAATGTACGTAACCTTCCATAAATCTTCCCACTGCCTTTTATTTCTTCATTGCACCCTTCTTTTTTTCAGTGGCACAAAAAACATCAGCAAGACAATTCGATTTGAGTTATATAAATTAAGTCATAAGAACATAAATATAGCCCCATATAAGAAACCTCCTGTGGGGGGTAGTAACAGATGCTCTAACACAGAAGCGGCTGCACTGAGAAAGGTTGTTTAAAGAAAATATTTTTAGTTTCTTTGGATTTCCATCTTGGCTTCTGGAACAGTAGCATTCATTGTACTCCATACCATATGCTGGGAATGTTTGCATTTTGCAACTGAGTTTCCATCTTAAGCCAATTTTAAATTATCTTAAAGTCCTTGAGACAGAGATAAATAAAGCAGATATTTACTGCAAAGCATCTAGGATCTATGTCTTCCACAGCCCACAGATCTAATTCTGATGCTCATACATATGTCCCAGCATTGACTTGTCACTCAATCTGTATTTGCAGGCTCTGGTAAGAAGCCAAAAGATGGACAATATTAGTCATTAGAATGACCCCAGTACTGAAATACAGCTGCAAAGTCACCTTATTAGTATGTATCAGTTGTGTAAAATGATGGATTTCATTGTGACACTGCTGTGTATGCTTATCACAAATTTTGACCACCTGCGGCAGTACAAGGCTTAATTACTCAAAAGCCTCATAGACTTTTGATATATAAACTTTTACTCTTTGGGCCTATTAGGGAACTGAATGTCAGAGAGTTGAGGTATTTTATTTAAGTTGTAAAGCCAAAATTTGAAACCAGAGCTCTCCAGTCCAAAGGGTTCCATCAAATGCAGATCCTGCATAGTTAAGAAATCTGTTATGGGCTTCTGTAGTGTCCATTAAGACACAGGAAGCAATGACATTTTCCAGGCCCCAGGACTTCATGTTTTCCCCCTGTATTCATTTTCTTCATCTTCTTTGTTGATACATGAGATTTAACTACATAAAATAATGGTATGCAAAGACTGTATTTCACAGATTGTCTCACTGTGTGTGTTCCAAATGAGAGTACTTCTGAGAAGTCCCCGTGAAAAAACAAGAACCTACCACATTACACTTTACTTCTTAGAATAAAAATAAAAGGTCAGTAATGTCAACAGTTATATTTGCCTTTGAGGACAGGCTGCTTATCTCAAGGAGAGTGGGTGGAAGGCTGGAAAGAGTTGAAAAGCTTCAGGAAAACATGTTCTTTCATACACAAAGAACAGACTTCTATCCATTTTAGCCAGTTTATGAATTACTTCAAATCTACTCCCAAGAAATTGTTCTCTTTCTAAAAAATTCATGTATAAAAATTCATGTTACAGATATATAATTTAGGTAGCCATCTTACAACCATGCAATTAAAAGCAAGACGTTGCAGATGGCAAAGCAGCCTGATGTGAAATGCTCAGACCTTGGAAGACATTATTACATCACTAAGATAATTATTTAGAGGGCTCCCATGCCTTTGAAATTTGTTACGTGAGCTAATATAAATTTTATCTCTTGAAAAAAACTATGTAAGTTGGGACACTTATAATTTGTACGTAAGTTGAGTCTTAAGAACGTTACTATGCATAGAATAAAATCCAAACATCTTATCCATGTCTATGTGACCTTATGACCTTATGACATGGCTTCATATATTTTCTACTGCCAGGTGATAGTTGCTCAGTCTGTGCTCTGGAGCTGCTGGTGTTACCTTGCTTTGTATCAACTTGGTTCTGGTACTTGTGTGGCTACCAAAAGAATGAGTCTCTGGATGGACAGTGCCTTAGTCCATTTTTGCTCCTATAATAAAACTCTCTGGACTGGGGAATATATGAAGAATAGGAATGCATTTCTTACAATTCTGGGGGCTGGCATAAAGAAGCATGCTGTGTTCTTGCTTCTCAGAAGGCACATTTCCTTTCCATCCTTTTTATAAGGCAAGATCCTGTTAATAAGAACATAGCCTATGTGGCCTAATCGAAGCCTACCTGTTGACATCAGAGGTGTTTTTCTACTTCTAGACTTGCCATTTTCTACTCACACATTACTGGAACTATAAATCCAGGTTTTGTGGCATTTTATAATGTAAATTCTACCAAAAATGTGAAGATATAAGAAAAAATGATTAATAAATAATTTATTCTAACTGGAATCCCTGAATGCATAGGACTGTATTCAATCATCAAAACCACCCTAGTGGTTTATTCTAGTTCTAGAATAAAGATGTTCATGGGATGGTCAGAAAGGACAGAAAGTGGAGAAGAAAGCAACAAATGACTCTATGTAAAAATGTAGAAAATATTTTATGCTTGGAAAGCCTGAGTGCATTGGGTGGGGTGGTGAGTGATATAGAAAATGGAGGCAGATAAAACAAGAAGGAGAGGCCAAAGTTTTCCTTAGAGTAGCAGCCTAGACAAAATCATTGGTAGGATGGAGGACCATGGGCAATGTCCCTCCAATACCTGTTGCTTAAGGAAAATCATGTGATACCTTGCACTTGGAAGAAATGTGGATGCTTTCCAGGGGGAGCAGCTGATCTATAAAAATGATATACATGCATGGGTACATGCCTAGCTGCCATTACATAGAAAGAGAGGGTCAGGAGCTTTTGGGGGGTGACAACCTGACCTAATAGCTATGTGGTATGAAAGAAAAGAGTTCATTACTCTCAAATGATTTTTGACAAGCAATTAATAAAATTAGATGACAGACTGTTTTCCTTACTGAAGACTATACATTGATCTTACCAGGTATCTGTTTCTGAATCTGTCGGAGGGAATTTTAAACACATTTTCCACCTGTTTAAAATCAATAAAAGGATTTTAAACATCCTCAGAAAAAGGCAGTTTTTTATTATGTATATTTTCTTAGTAGAATTTTAAAGTGTATTTGACAAAACTCTTTCCTACTGAACAGATGAACTATTAGAGTCCGTGTCTACTATCTGTATTACAGTGTTGAAGGAGGGACAGGAAAGAGAGAGAGGGAGAGAGGGGGCCATCAGTATGTGACAATCACCAAGACAGAAATAATTCCAGAAGCACATGTCTAGAGTACAAAAGATAAATGAGATCCTAATTAGCTAAAGGAAACAAGTCTTAATTTTTAAATTAATAAAAATTTGTATCACTCATTACCTACTGGATTTAATAATATTATGGGATCACTTATGAGTCTTGATAGCAGGCACTCACCCATCTCTTATTTTTATTTCCATTTTCCAGTTAAATACTTTGCATGTAAGCTCTGTAGATAACAGGCACTATGTAATTTAAGTAACAGAAATGGATGTTTAATGTTCCATTAAATTAGAAACTGAAGCTGTGCGATTTGGGCTACGCCAACCAGAAATAATAGAACCCAGAGAGATTATAGACACATTTTATTTGGTGATAAAATACTTGCACATGTTTCTAAGAGGAAACATCAATGTCTATCATCTGGGTATGTGTTGAATGTTAAACTATAACTCTGTAAAACTACCTGAGACTTCATATATCAGCGTTGCAATGAAATTGTTCTAGGATGATGTTTGCAATGGTGAGTCCAGCTAGCTACAGGAACTTATGCTGAGGCCAATGAGATACAATAGGATGGAAATAATGAGAGCATGTATCTAGAGATTTGGAATCTCTAATCTAGTGCTTTGAGACTTGTCTCAAATATTTATGAAGTTTTTTGGTTTAATTTTAGGATCTCAAACCTGAGTACACTACATTCACCTTATTTCTACCCTCTTCCTCTCTATACCCTTTTTATGTCCCCTCAACCATCCCTTCTCTTGTTCCTGTAGGGAGCATAATTCAAGAATATAAGTCGATGGGACCATTCCATTAAAACTATCACAAATATGATAGTATAATAAATTCTCATTTAGAACTTATAATCTCTCCAGCCACAGACTTTGAGTTAAGTTTACACTGCCAGGTATGAGTTCTCTCCAACTGAGAGGAGTTTAGGTCCAATTAGACAGCTGTTTATTTACCCCTAAGATATAAGATGCCCATACGGCCACACAGGAGGCATCTTGCCAGTCCTGCCATTGCTGTTGGTTTTAGCCTTTATAGCTAGGCAGAGCTGTTGGTAAGTTTTTCTCTTGGTAGTTTGCATTGTCCTCCTGTGAGCTTCAGGGAGGAGGCTTACATGTTAGAACTGTTTATTTTCCCCAAATCCCTGTTACCGAAGTCTTAAAAAGTAGTGTCTTGCCTTCATATTCTGGCAAGCAGTCAAAGAGAAATAACAATAGTTTATATTATTTTGAGAATCTTTTTGACTCTTTGACCAACAACTCAAAGGTTGTAGTCTCAGCCTAGGATTGGGATTTCTGTTAGCTAGTCTATAGCTCCTAGGGGGAGCATTATCCCACCATGTGAGGTAATAGCATTAACACTAAATACGTATGTACATGTATTTTTAAGTAAGTGTATAAAATAATGTCTCCCTGTGGTTTATCTGAACATACTTAGTGTTATTTATTCTTCTATTCTCCCACTCTCCTCTGTACTTCTCTTCTTCCCCTACTCAGGGAAGGGTCCCCTACAGTTTTCTTCTCCCTGCTTCATATACCTATGTTCTGCTATTCCTCTGTCTAGAGCTCCTTTTCTATTCCTCCTCAATGGTCTCTTTCTACTTTCCCCATTTTTACAGTTATCCAAGGTATATACTCAAACCTAAAGATTCAGATCTACAGTCTACACTTATTAGACAACATATAATTTTTGTCCTGGGTCTGAGTTACCTCATTCAGTATGACATAATCCTGTTCTATCAATTTACCCGTAAGTTTCTCAATTTCGCTTTTCTTTACTACTTTAAGTATACATTTTCATTATGTGTTCATTAGTTGATGGGACATCTAAGCTGCTTACATTTCCTAGCTGTTGTAAATACAGCAGCCACAAACACGAGTGAGCAAATTTCTCTGTAGTGAAATATCTAGTCATTGGGCATATATCAAGGGTCTTTTGGCAGAGCCGGGTCACATGGTAGATTTATTTTTAACTTTTTGAGGATTCTCTGCACTAATTTCTATTCATGGAATATCTTTAAGCTGTGCATCTTTGTACAGATTTCTAAATTCTTCCAGCTTTAGCTTTTTTTTAAAATCTGTCAGATGTACGTATTTCATAGTAAAACTAAGGAGCTTTTAGCATGGTAGGCTAGAAAACACTTGGCATAGATTCTTGGGATTTACCACATGTATTTCTTCTGTATAGGGGCTTCTCTAGCTCCATTACTGCACAACCCTAAGCTCTGATCAGCTTCAATGTAAATGACAGCCTGTCAGGAACTAATTTATTCCATCTCCTCTTTTGTCCCCCAGTCTAGTTGTATTCGCCTATTTTGTGTGATCACTGAAGTTAGAACTCATGTTTTGGAAGAAGTTCTTGCTCTGGGAAGAGAGACTTACAACAGTGGACTCAGAAGGAAGAAAATTCAAGTTTCTGTCTCTCTCTGACACTCTGCACCTCCAGCTTGGACATTTGTGTAGATAACCACATTCCTGTTGTGAACTTCTTACATATTGCTGCATGCGATTATCTCTCCTTTCAGTGAACTTAATGTTTCCCCAACTCTCACCTCTTTCACTCTAGGCCTACCATACAGTCAAGAAGGTGGTGGGCTTTGTAATCAAAACATCCAGTGATCCATCATAGGAAGCAGAAATAAAAGTTTCTTTCAAGCCTTGTTGTTCAAGAAAATATGTCTGCTTGTGTGATTCGGAGAGTGTTTCAAATAGACAGTAATATTTTTTTGTTTTAACATATAGAAAGACAAGAAAAAAAGAGTAAATTTTATATAAGGTAAATCCCAGGAGAAAACCCCTGCTGGAAATTGCTATGGAATCAGAGAAGTAAGGCTGGCTCTAAGAAGTCACCCAAAAAGGTCTTGCCTGAGCTTGTAGCTGAATCGTTCTCCTTGACTCTAGTTCTGTCATTCTCTTCAGCCAGGTGTAACTCTTTACCACTAAAATATTCCCTCATGTGGTGTGCAATATAAACTATCAATTTGACAAGATAGGATCACCTAGGATGTGAACCCCTTGGCCTGTCAGAGTAGGAGTTTCTAACTTACCATCTTTGCCACATTCCTGAACAAAAGGAAAAGGCAAGCTGAGCACCAGTATGTGTCTCTTTCTGCTTCCTCACAGAGATACAATGTGACCAATGGTCCCAAGCCCTGCAGTGTGCTTTCTATGCCATGATGGACTGTACCTTCAAACTGTCAGCCAAAATAAACCCCACCATTTGACAGCCAGTTCTGTTGAGTATTTTGTCTTAGCAATGACGAGCATAGCTATTATTACTCTGCCTTGGCATACTTCTTTCAGTAAAAGTGATGATGGTCTCTGCAAAGGACTTTATTATACCCTGTATGAGTTTGAACAAAGGGAATCGCAAGAGCTTTCCATAAATATTGTAACAAATTCAATGAGTCAAAGCATCAGAAATGGCAGGCACAGTGGCTGATGCCTGTAATCCCAGCACCTGACAGCTGGAGGCAGCTCCCTGTCAGGAGTTCAAGGCCATCCAGGGTTATATGAGACAATGTCTCAGAAAAACAGCAACAGCATATATATGCGTGTGTGTGTGTGTGTGTGTGTGTGTATTTGTATATATATATGTTGTGTATATATATATATATATATATGCATGTAATATTTTATAACTGTAGAGGTAAAACATCTTAAAAATCAAAGTGTTGGCATGACCACATTCCCTCAGTGGGGGGTCTGGACCAAATCTTTCCCCTGTGTTTCTCTGTGCCTCCAGGCTACCTACCTTCCTCATGGTTGGCTCATGATTCTACAACTTTGATCTCTGCATGTGAGCAGCTCTTTGTCTCTGACTCTCACTCTCTTTTTTCTTTTATAAGGATCATGGGATGTACACTTGATCTACCTAGAACATTCAGGATAACATGCCCCTCTCAAATCTCTCAGCTTAGTCACATCAAGCAACATTATTGTTTGCTGCTATGAAAAGTAATATAGTCACTGGCTCCAGAGACTAGCGTATTGGATGACTTTGAGGGAAATATCATTCAACTTACCCTATCCATATTTTAAGATCATGTGACACTGGAGACTTTTCTCTGTTGTGTACCGCTTTCTTGATGGCATGCCTGGCTTCCACTTTGTCCCTCCTTCCCATTGAACTACGAACTGGGTAACCAACAGCATGTGGGACAACTGACACTGAATCCCTTCTTTTTATCGAACTTCACTTCAATCAGCTACATACGTGTTAGCACCACAGACATGGCATCATCCACGAAAAAAAAATCTAAATCAACTCTCTTGTTACAACTGACTTTATTTTTGTCACATTGTTATAGCCACTCAGTTATGTTATATTATCTTCTATTATTTTATTTTAATATTTTTAACTAATTATTTATTCACTTAACATACTGGTCGTAGTCCCTTCCTTCCTCTTCTTCTATTCCCCCTCCCTCCCCTTTCACCTCCCATATTCCTCAGAAAAGGGGACCCCCCTGCCACCCATCCCAGCTGATAAGTCGCATGAGCAATAAGTTCATCCTCTTCCCCTGTGGCCTGGTAAAGCAGTATCAAGGGGAAAGTGATCAAAAGGCAGGCAACAGAATCCATGTCAGAGACAGCTCCCCTTATTAGTGTGAAGACTGAGCTGCCCATTGGCTACATATATGTAGAGTACCTAGGTCAAGTCCCTGCATGGACCTTGGTTAGTGCCTTAGACTCCACAGGTCCCTCTGGTCGAGGTCCACACCACTCAGAATGCTCCCGATTTCGTCTGTCCTCCATTATTCAAATCACAGAGACAAAGTTTGTGTTGCTTCTTTTTTCTGCATCTCTAGGCTTTACATAACCTTACTTTTCATTTGTCCGGTCAGCGACTGTCTCATCAGGACCTGAGCTCCATGATGCTCTGTGCTACTTTATCTACTTACTGCAATACTTAGCCATGTGATCAATACTGTGGCGTGCTTTTGACATCTTGCAGAGATTGTCAAGAGCTACTGTAAAAAGTTGTGCACCTAGACAGATCCACTCAATAATTCTTTAATTCTCTTCTCGAAAGAGGTGCCTCAAAAATAATTTTAACCTGTCATCACTCTCGTCAAAGCTCAAATCTGACCCAGTGCTCCTCACTCTCCAAAGCTGACAGCATGGCTTTCCTGAAAACTGTCAAGCATGCCTCGCCCTACAGCAAAGCCCCATCTTCTGTCATCCACCTTTCTTCCTCCTGAATCCAGAAGATAGGATTCTCTCTCCTTTTCTTTCTAGACAAACCCTGATCAGTATGCAACAATGGCTCTCATCTCATCTGGAACAGCTTTGTCCTACTTGTCTTTTCCCTTTTCTACATTTTCACTATCATCCCCATTGTTGGTAGATTTTTTTGCTGTTTTGCACCTTAAATAAACTCTTTTCTTCTTCAAAACTTTTTTTTTTACAACTCGTTCTTCTGATTTTACTGACTTAGTTCCCTGGATTGTCATAATTTCCTTTGAGTATTTTATTAATGTTTATGCCTCAAACTGTGTCAACGACTTAGCCCTCTATTGTTTGGAGGTCCTAGAACAAAGTTCCTTCTAACCTGCAATCAGATGCCCTGTAAACACGTTGGGGGCTCAGCATATCCAAACTGATCTCTTCCTCTCTGTTCACTTCTCTCTTCCTAATTCATTCTTTATATTATCTGTCATAGATAGTGACATTCTCCTTTACTCAAGGTAAAGGCTTTTGTGATATATTAAACTCTCTGATACATTTTATTGCCCCTTCCCAATTAAAGCTAATCATAAATTTCCACTATTTTTTTGCGAATGTGTATGTGGGTATGCCATCACTGAGCTTCACTTCTAAGCCACCATTTACCTGTCACAGCTTCCTAATTATCACACTTTGCTGAGACTTTGATCTCTTCAAATTCATTACTATGATGTAGAACCACATGCCTAAGACACAAATCTTCCTTGCAATTATACATTTCAAAGTTTTCCTTATCACAACTCCTCAAAGACTATCCACCACTTCATAAATTGTGAGTTGTCAGTGTTTTGATCATTTCCTACCTGAGCATGTTCCTTTCAGCCATTAGTTGTCTTGCAATAGATAAATCACTTGTTATCCTAAAATAGCACTCCCTTTCTTGTTTTGTGTCTTTTTTATTGCTTCTAAGTAAAGTTCTTTCCGTCTATAATACCTGTATCACCAGGCATTGTAGCACATGGCTACAACCCCTGTGCTTAAAAAGCAGAAATAAGAACATTACCACAATTCAAGGCCAGACTGATGTGTACAATGAATTCCAAGCCACCCCAAAGTTACACAGCGAGATTAGCTTCAAAAGAATAAAAATATCCATGTATAAATGAGTATATACCATATTTATCATTCCATTTGCTGTTAAATAAATGGTAATCAATCTATAACCCATAGATGCAGGAAAGTTAGATATAAAGGAAGGGACAAGGTGGGGTACATGGGTATCTCTGAGGACGAAGTAGAAAAGATTTTATGAGTGTGCTGAGGAAGAGGGTGAGGACTAGAGGATCAGATAGGGAAGGGGAGGTGAGGTGGTAAAATATATAAAGGAGATACAAATGAGGTTTCCTAATGGTGAGGGATACAAAGTCTCAACTAGTCATCACTTGTCATCAAATGAGGCTTCCAGTAAAGGACAGGGTTGCATTCAATTGAGTTGTTGGCCAATGGGGTTGCATGAAAATCCCCAAACAACACAGACTATTCCTAAGACAATGGGTTGCTGTCTTCAAACTGACCGCAGGGGCCCACTGCTGAGGACAACACCCGCATAGTTCATTGAACATGAAGCAGTAGAACTAGTGCCCACATGGAGCCTTCAGCCCAAACTTCTAGTGTCCTTGGTGCAGGAAGGCATGTTGCAAGCTGTCAAAAGAGAAATGTAAAAATAAATCCTGTCATAAAACCTTTGACTTATAATCTGTCCTGCCTTCAAGATATGCTAGAACAATGGTGGCAGAGAAATTGTGGGAGTAGCCAGCCACTGTCTTATTTGCTGTAAGACCAACTCCATGAAATGCAACCCATACCCCACACTGCTTGCATGACGTAGGATAAAACCAAACACAGCTAGTCTAAAAAGATTTATTAAAAACCAATAAAATGACTCCTACTGATTCTCTGCTATACTCATAGATCTGTGCCTTATTGAGTCATTATCAGAGAAGCTTCATCCAGTAGCAGGCTGGAACACATGTAGAGACCCAGAGTCAGACTTTATGCAGAGAGAAAAAGAGGGGAGAGAGAAAAAGAGAGAGGTCTAAATGGAATGTTTCTATAAAATCTCTCCTGCATCAGTGCTCAGGGAACTACATAGAAGAGGAGACAGAAGAGAGTATAAGAGCCAGAGGGGATGGAGGACACAGAATAACAACATCTTCTGAATCAACTGAGCGAGGCACATACAAACTCATGTAGACTGAAGCACAGGGCCTACATGGGTCTGTAACAGGTCCTCTGCATGTATATTATAACTTTCAACTTAGTATTTTTAAGGGACTCCTAAGTGTGTACACAAGTTGATCTCTGATTTTTTGTGCCTGCTCGTGGGGCACTTTTTCTTCTGTTGTTATGCCTTGTTCATCCTCACTATGATGGTTTTTACTTTATTATATTTTATTTTTGTCATGTTTTGTCACCTCTTAAAAGCCTGTTCTTTTCTAATGAAAGACAGGGAGTGAATATGGAGTGGAGGGAGAAAGGAACTGGTAAGAGTAGAGGGGTGGGAAACTATAATCAGGATATATTGGATGAGAAAGGAATCTATATTCAATAAAAATATTAAGAATAACAGTAACAAAAATCCATATATGGACATCTCAGCCCTTTTCTTCTTTCTTATTATTCTATACTCAGGCCTGTGCTACATACCTTTTTTTTAAATTTATTTATTTTTATCTCAATCACAGGTTAGGTACTTCGAATCCCAGGTGTAGCTCCCTTCCCCATTCCCTCCTACCCTCCCACTCCCTCTCTCATCTCCCTCTTCCCCGCCCCCTCCAAGTCCACCATCAGGGGAG
>CM053762.1:47427124-47455313 GCA_028658305.1 Pachyuromys duprasi | reverse complement strand
AACAAGGACATTTGCTCAACTATGTCCGTGGCTGCCTTATTTGTAATAGCCAGAACCTGGAAACAACCCAGATGTCCCTCAGTTGAGGAATGGATACAGAAATTGTGGTACTTTTACACAATGGAATACTACTCAGCAATTAAAAAGGAGGAAATCATGAAATTCACAGGCAAATGGTGGGACCTGGAAACGATCATCCTAAGTGTGGTTTCCCAAAAGCAGAAAGAAACATATGGTATATACTCACTTATATAGACCTATAGGATAGGAAGGTCATGCTGAAATATACACATCTAGGGAAGATATATACAAGAAGGAGGACCCAGGTTGGTATGATCAATGCTCATTTAGATGAACTAATAGGATGGAGATTGAATGGAGGAGAAAACAAGCAACAGGACAGGAGCATACCAAAGAGGACCTATGAAAGAATCAGTATAGCAAAGTACCAAAGCAGATATTAAGACTCACAATTAAGCCCTTGGCAGAGGGCGGGAAGTAATTATAAAAATAAGGGAAGTTAGTAAGAGTGGGGGAGAACAAGAGCTCCACAAAGATCAAACTCAGCAGGGCACAGGGGTCTTATATGAGACAGTTTCTCCAACCAAGGACCATATGTGGATATGGCCTAGAACCCCTGCTCAGATGTGGCCCATGATAGCTCATTGTCGAACTGAAGACCCTAGTAAGGGAAACAGGGACTGTTTCAGTCTTTAACTTGATGGCTGACTCTTCGACCATCCCCCATACATGCCAGGGAGTAACAGCCTGGCTAGATCCCAGGGGAGGGCATTGCAGCCAGCCCTGAGGAGACAAGATGATCTAGGGTCAGATGGAAGGGGAGGAGATCCTCCCCCGTTGGTGGACTTGGAGGGGGAGGGGAGTAGTTGAGGGAGGTCTGGGAAGGGTGGGAGGAAATGAGGGAGGGGGCTACGCATGGGATGCAAAAAAACCTAACCTGTGATTGATATAAGAATAAATAAATTTATAAAAAATTTTTCTCATGCATGAAATTGTCAAGGAACTGATTTAATTAATGAACAAAATGTTATATTTATTTTGTTTCTCAGGTGGAGACAAAAAGAAACATGGTTTCTAAGCTTTGGTTCCATTCATGAAGACCCAGATTCTTCCCTCCCCAGAAGGAAAGGAGACTTAAGGGCTCTCTACAGGTTAAAGGGAGCAATGAACACAGAGATCCTGGTGAATAAGGAGCTCACTAACCTGAGACTCACCATAGAGGGAAAGGGAGGAATGCTATCTGTGGGCTGAGAAGGTATCCTGACCCTCTTCCATAGCATCCTTGATGCAGTTAGCACCCTTCTGGGGAGCTGCATCTGTGACAAGAGGACTAAGCAGTAGCACCCATGCCCTGTAGAACAAAAGGAAGAATGTTCTGGACTCCACAGGGCACTGAAGGATTCAGGGCAATCTGTCTCAAAAATCATTGACTCCTACTTGTCCCAGACCTATCCAAAAATAAAAATAAAAATAAAAAATAAATCTCTAGCTGTGACACCATGGGAACACCAGAAGTCACTGCAGTAGCTAGATGACAAGACTCCAAACCCCTCTCCCCCAACTACTGCGTGTGTTTAGGCAGTTCATAAGCTTTCTGGTTTTTCATTTTTGTTTTGTTGTTATTTTGTTTTTCATCAGATGAAGGTAGGTGATGCATTCACGAAAGAGCTGGACATAAGGTCTAATGCCAAACTGTTTTCACAAAGGTTGCTTCATTTTACCTGTGAAACAAAGTAATCGTGACTGCATTTGAACCATACTTTTGTATTGTTCACTTTCATAAGATCTCTTAGTACTATTTCTAATAAATACAGCCATGGTTACTCCTGCATTTTTCTGCCTATAGTACAGTAACCACTGTAGCCACATAGTAAATTTGTATATCCCACATTTAAAAAAAACACAACATATTTACTAATTCAGCTTTTGCATTTTATTTAATAAGCATTATTTGAATGCTTGTCAATGTCCTTCAGCCAACCATCACCAGGAACACATTCACAGTTAAACAAGTTAGCTTTATTTCTTGTTGCCACAAGAAAGGATGCCTATTGTTGAAGTGTGGACTATCTTAGGGAACGGAAGTAATTTACTATTTGATCTAGTGACATGTTATATGATTTTACAAGTATTGAAGGGGGTGGAGTTTTACTTTGTATTAAATGTTATTGAGAAATGGTAATTTTAACTATTAATTACAATTAATGTAGCTCAAAAATTAAAAACTAGACCAAAGTAAATCTGTGATTGGTTTAAAAAATGAATATCTGTTGCTTATTAATCAAACGGAGGATACTTGGTAAGATCCATGGGTTGAATAATGTTTATATTTTTCCTATGTTCAGACATAGTTATGAAGCATTCTTGTTTTATCTTTATTTGTTTTGTTAACAATTCATAATAACTAGCCTGGCACTGATAGTCTTTGAAATCGTTCATGTTTAGCAAAACAACAAGACCTCTGAAAGTACCAAACAATTTAAACAGCAGCAAAAACTGGATGTGATAGCTGTCTAGCCTCTAGAAGCTGGGGGCTACTTTACTCTTTCTCGATATATCAGCAAACAATAGTGCAAAAGCAAGGTCATCAATAAAAGAAAGCAAAAAACCAAAAGAGTGACAAATAAACAACAATAACAAAACAGTAGTGAGAAAGATACAAGCAAACATATTTGGAACATGGAGGAGGAAATGGAGAAAAATAAAGGATGATATGATTGGTTGAATTAAGTTTTCAAAGTTTTCACTTGAGTTTTTGATCTTAATCATTCTAATTGGTGTAAGATGGAATCTCAGAGTTGTCTTGATTTGCATTTCCCTGATGACTAAAGATGCTGATCATTTCTTTAAGTTTTTTTTGTTTGTTTGTTTGTTTTTTGCCATTCAGTATCCTCTGTTGAGAATTCTTTGTTAGCTCTGTACCCCATTTTTAAATTGGATTATTTGGTTTGCTCATGTCTAATTTCTTCAGTTCTTTATAAATTTTGAACATTAGCTCTTTATCAGATGTAGGGTTGGTGAAGATCTTTTCCCAGTCTATAGGCTGTCATTTTGTGTTCTTTGCTTTATAGAAGCTTTTCAGTTTCATGAGGTCCCATTTATTAATTGTAGATCTTAGAGCCAGAGCTGTTAGTGTTCTGTTCAGGAAATCATCTCCAGTGGCAATGAGTTCAAGGCTCTTCCCCACTTTTTCTGCTGGAGATAATGTGGAGAAAGGGGAACCTTCCTCCATTGCTTGTAGGAGTACACGTTGTACAACCACTTTGGAAATCAATCTGATGCTTTGTAAAAAAAAAAATGGAAATAGTACTACTTCAAGATCCAGCTATACCACTCCTGGGTTTATACCCAAAAGATGTCCCACCATTCAATAAGGACATTTGCCCAACTAAGTTCATAGCAGCTTTATTTGTAACAGCCAGAATCTAGGAAAAAACTAGATGTCCCTCAATGGAGGAATGGATACAGAAATTGTGGTACATATACACAATGGAATACTACTTGGGTATTAAAAACAATGAAATCATGTTTTAGGCAAATGGATGGAACTAGAAAAGATCATCCTGAGTAAGGTAACCCAGAGACAGAAAGACAGGCATGGTATACACTCAGTTATAAGTGGATATCAGTTGTGTAATATAGGATAGCTATCTATAGACCTAAAGAAGCTAAACACTAAGGAGGACCCTAGGGAGGATACTTAAATCTCATTCAGATTGGCAAACAGGATAGACACCAGAAGAGGTGGAAGAGAGAAAATAGGATAGGAGCCTACTATAGAGGGTCCTCTGAAAGGATCCACCCAAAAGGGGATTGAAGCAGATGCTGAGACTAACGACCAAACTTTGGGCAGAGCACAGGCAGTCTTATGGAAGAAGAGGGGGTTGGGAATAGAGGGACATGGAAGTGACAGCAGCCCCACAAGGAGACCAAAAAAGCCAGAGGATCTGAGCCCAAGGGGTTCTGAAGAGACTGATGCATCAACCGAGGATCATACATGGGAAGGACCTAGACACCCTTTTTAGATGTGGCCAATTGGCAGCTCAGTCTCCATGTAGATATTCGAGTGAGGGGAGAAGGGACTATCATGAACTCAGTTGACTGCTCTTTGATCACTTGCCCCTGGTGATGAGACCTTGCCAGGCCACAGAGGAGAAGGAAGAGGATCCAGGCAGTCCTGATGAGACTTAACAATCAATGGGCAGATGGCTATAGTGGAGAACTCCACCATTCAGCAGACTAGGGGAAGGGGATAGGAGAGAAGAGGGATGGAGTGTGGAACTGAGGGAGTTGAGGGAGCTTCAATCTGGATTTATAATGAGTAAATTGTGAAAAATTAAAAATAAAATGCTACTGCAAAAAAAAGTTCTCAAAGTTTGCTGATGCCTCAACACTCAAGATTTTAGAATATGATTTTGTTTGGAAATATATTCATTTCAGATGCAATTAAGCCAAACTGAGATCAAACTGGAGCAGAATGATCTTTCAATCTAACATGGTCAGTATCCTTGTAAGAAGGCAGCATGTGAGGACAGAGACACAGACACAGTAACAAGGATGATGGAGGCAGAGACTCGAATTATTGTTGGTGGAACCAGAAGCTAGAAAGAAACATGGACAGAATCTTTTACAGGTTGAGAAAGAAACATTTCCTGTCAGACATTGAATTCACACTTTCAGCCCTCAGAACTAAGAGACAATAATATTCTCCTCCACTTTCTGGGAATACTCCAAATTTGGATTGAGCCTATTACTACCCTTCTAGATATTGTGTAGCTTAGAAAATGATATGTCTGAGATGCTCCCAGAAAAGGTGAGACCGTGAGAAAGTGGTCCTGGATGACACAGTTGTGTGTCATCATCCATGGATAGGACAGTCATTTCTGATCCCAGCCCTTACCTTGTGTGGCCTTAATAAATACATGTTCACTGAAAAAGATTTATTCATTATCCATCATCACATTTATGAATTTTGTTATAGCAGCTATAAGAAAGTAATACAGATGAGCTGGACCAACTCCTGATGAAAATGTGGACCTTCGTTGGATGACGTACTCTACTGAGCAAGTGTGAGTCTTGCTGGTCAAAGAATAAGAATTGATAACAACCTAGTTTAAATATTTTTAATCTGGTAGAGGTGTTCTTCTTGAGTTCTTATAAATCATTTTGTTTAAGAAACTGTTTGGTGGATGTTAAGCTAAAGAGTGGTTTCCATTCTTGGAAAACTCAACATAGAAAATAATCCAGGTAAAACTATGGATGTAAACTCTCTTTTTTATAATTATTCTTTTCCATCTGTAAATTATCTGCAAATCTAAACTACCTAACTTTCCTTGATACAGGAACTCATTGTATCTAATGACAGAGAATGCAAAAACATGTCTACCTGTCATGTGTCCCAATTTAATTTGTTGTCTATATTATTTTACTAGGGCACCTGCCTTTCCCATTAATTTGGATTTTTCTTTGAGTCCCAAGTCCAGTAACTTCTTCCTGATTAAAGTGATGAGAATGTGAAAAAAATAGGAATTGGCAAGGTCAAAGTAAGAAAACATGAAATATGACTTAGGCTTACATCTAAATTTTCTGACCAAAATTTAACTCACTGATCAAAAAGCTGAAGTTTCTGGATACACTCTGCATTGCTTGCAGTTGACTCTAACTCAAGAATGACCACTTCTTGCTAATTAACAAGATGGTGGAACCAAAAAAAATTGAACTCACTTGTTACTATATTTTGAAAGAATTCACACACACATATATGTGGAAATCCAGAGCTCTGGGAGGAAAGCCTGCAGACTTAGAGTGTAGTCATGTGATCTGACTTTCCATTTGAGTCTGGTTGGAACTCACTACTCATTTTTTGGTCTTAGTATGATAAACCACTTAGTTTGCCTTGCTGTGTCAATCAACCCCTCAATAACTTAATCAAATACATCTGTGTGCATCTCCTGATTTCCTCAGGCACAAATAACAATTCACTTCCCCCACCATGCAACATACATTGCTTACACACATTGTGTTCAGCTGAAATACTGTCCTTACCAATGTATCTCTTTCTATAGTATACTGTTTATTTACAAATTATTCATCACTGTGTCCTCAGTGTCAAAAATAGAATAACTTGCTTGGTCCTCGTGATTGTTTGTTAGTGATTAGTTATCTATGATAAAGTATATTTAGAGATTTAAAGGCAAATAATTTTTTCCTAAATGAGGAAAATAAAATGGATCTGTTATTAGACATTAGATTTATAAATATTTTGTTTTACCTAGATACATGTTTGTTCATAGTAATCAAACAACCATTTTCCACTAGGAGTTTACCTTAGTGCACAATACAATTAGCCAGCCTTACACTGGTGACTGTTACTATTCAACTGGCAACTGGCTAATCTAACCTAGTCATTAAATGGTTAAAGTAAGTAGAGAGTATTTAGGGATGTTCATGGAGCATTGTCATCAAGCTTTATTTAGTCATTGAACAAGATGGTCACTGTCTAACTGAACCAAATTGACAGAAAAAAATGATGGATTACTCTCAGGCACAGGATGAAGTTATAAGCTAAAGGTCATTTTAAAAAATAGACTTAATGCTAGGAAAACAAAATGTTCCTTAGTTAGAATAACTTAAAAATATCTCATTCATGGAAATGGACCAGTATGTTTTAGACCTGTGTGGTTGCAAAACACTGAAATATTTCTGTAAAGAAAGAAAAGGGAAATTGTCAGCACATGAAATATAACCTCATTGTAAAAGTTTGTATGATAAATTTGAATTAGTTGGATGCAACTCACTAAAATAAATAAATGAAGTAAATACTGTAATTTTAAATATATTTTTTAATGAAAGTATTTCAGTCATTTGCAGTAGACATCCTACTTAGCATTGAATTTAATGATTCAGAATAGGAGCCATAAGAATCTGCTACAATCGGATCTATTTCACCAAGTGAGAGGTGATCTAAGGGACACGTGAAAAATTGCATGTCCTTCAGGATTTAACATCCAGTGATCTGTCATTCCAACAACAAAGCAAGGCTCTGTGTTCACATGATTTAAAAGCAGGACAACTGTGGCTAGAAATATGATAATAATAATGAGGTAAAATCACCATATTCTGGGTGGGAAAGTGCTACCCACGTGCTTCCAAGTGTCACTGGCTTCATATTGTCAGATGTACCTGGAAAACCCTTCCCAGAGCCCAGAAAGGTACGACCATTCTCTTGATGATGTCTACCAATCTGTTTCAGTATAACCTTTGCCAAGTAATACTTCTAAAATCAACTCATAAACTCATAGTTTTAAAGAACTTATAAATCCATTGTTTAAACAGGAAATAATTATCCCTTATAAAATTAATGGACATGAAGGGACAAGGAAGAAAGACTTTAAATCATGTGACTATGTTTAAACCAGGAGGGTTGAGAAGTTGCAGATCTTAAACAAGCAATTCCTCAGGTTTTGTGTTAGAACATTCTGATAATGTTGTAAGTAAGGCACCATATCTAGTGGGCATACTAGGGTTCAATTCAAAATTATGTCAATATGAACAAATACTGCTGCCATGTGCAAGTACTCCCAGAATTCCGCTTAAACTACCATACATATGAAAGACATCCCTTTGCATTATGCAGTATGGGACATGTACAGATCACATAGTGTTTACACTGCATTGTTGGGAATATGAAAAGATTTCATATAAATGGCCTTCAAATAGCAAAGTAGTAATAAAATCGCACTGCTTATTTGTTTTTAGATACAAATAATTATGTTCATGATATAGTCAAAGACATATTCATTGTGGCTGTATTGTCTATTAGCTAAGTATTCTTGAGCAACACTATAAATTCCTCTATTTATTCCCATATAAAATAAAGATGAGAATCATAGCACCAAACTTACAGATTCATTTAGCTGACATCTGTACAGCATAAGGCAGGAGTTGCAAGCATACACATATTGCTTATTTGCACAGACACACTACAGGAAAAATGAGAAGCTAGTAACAATATTTAATTTGAGATGGGGAGACAATATTGGATAAGGAATGGAAAGATGAAAGTTATGCTTGCAGTGTATCAAAGCAGATGCTGAGACTCATAACCAAACATTGGGCAGAGTTTGGGAATCTTATGAAAGAAGGGGGATATAGTAAGACCTGGAGGGTACAAGAGCTCCACAAGAACAACAGAACCAAGAAATCTGGGCCCAGGGGTCTTTCCTGAGACTGGTACTGGACCATTCATGGAGATAACCTAGAACCCCTGCACAGATGTAGCCCATGGCAGTTCAGTCTCCAAGTGGGTTCCCTAGTAACAGGAACAGGGACTGTTTCTGGCATGAACTCAGTGGATGGCTCTTTGATTACCTCCCCCTGAAGGGTGGGGAGCAGGCTTGCCAGGCCACAGAGAAGGACAATGCAGCCAGTCCTGATGAGACCTGATAGACTAGGGTCAGATGGAAGGGGAAGAGGACCTCCCCTATCAGTGGACTTGGAGAGGGGCATAGAAGGAGATGATGAAGGGAAAGGAGGGTTGGGAGGGAGGGGCTACAGCTGGGATAAAAAGTGAATAAACTGTAATTATTATAAAAAAATAAAAATTTAATAAAAAGTAAGAAAGTGATGCTTGCTATTTGAAGGGGAATGTACTGTGATATTTCCAATCATGTGTTCATTATGTCCATCAACTTTTCTTCTGTCTTCTCCCCTGATCTGTTTCCAAGTCTGTAACAATTTCTTCCCCTTTCAAGTCATCCTTTGTTTGTTTGTTTGTTTCTTGTTTTAGTTTCCACACAAATGATAGTTGGTTTTAGTATCAACTTGTTGCAAATTAGATTCACTTGAATATGTAAACTAAACTAAGGAATTGTCTTGACCACCTTCATTGACATGGAAGATCCACTCCAAATGTTGGTGACACCTTCTGACTGTGGTAACTACTCAGTTTCTGGGCTCATCAGTGAGAAATAGCTACTGTGGGTTATTCTGACTGCAGGGCACCTAACCTCAAAGGGCAACCAACTGCCAGATTCTCTGCCTGTAAGGTGTGAGACAACTCTCGATGCTGTTGCAATATAAGCCAAGTACATATATGTAAACATTCTTCTTATTGGTTCTGTTACTCTGGAGAACCCCTACTGATATAATATATGAGAAAAAACATGGGAAACTGTTTGAATTGTTCATTTTTGTTGAATTTCCAAAACTCCTTTTCAAATGTCCACTAAACTAAGTAAAAGTATATTAAGTTCTGCTTTTGTTATTTCTTCTTAACCTTGGTCCTCTGTCTATGGCATATTACACTCTCTACCTCTTGTCTGTGACCCTACTCATAGAACTCCAGACAGCCCAGTAATTATTAGCATATGGGCACCAGCCATTGCGAATTCCCTGCTCCACACTTTAGCCTTTCTAAGCCAAATGTGTCAGCGAATTATGGCTAATTACATAATTCTGTAACTTCAGTTGGAAAGTTGTTCTAAAGTTTTACATGAATATTTCAGTGAGATTTCCTGGAAACTGTGATCCTATTTATTTATTTTTTTGATCTGACCCATTAGTGTCTCAAAGAGTCAAGATTTCAGTACAACAGCTAGTGACCAGATTAATTTGGTACCCTGAAATCTTAGAAAATTGCTATTCACTGTGCTGAAAATTTTTGTACTTTAAATATTCAGGAAAGAAGAAAACAGTTCATTTTGGAGAAGTCGTTAAAGAGGCTGTTCTGCCAGAAGCATGTTGGAAAATGGCAGAACCAGAAGCTATTTTTTAAAAAAATGTGTTCACCATGAAGACTCAGAGAAAACAAAAGACACAAATTGTGAGTAAATGACTAACTGCAGGGGTTCCAAACACAACACTGAAAACATCTGATCGTGAACAGAGACTGTTTGAGAAGCTGTTGGTGTACTGCTGTGCTGTGGCAGAGAATAAGAGCAACTGCAAACAAGAAATAGCGCCAGCTGATGTGTACACTTGCTATGCATCATTATTCTTGTTTGAGAATCATCCGTGTGTATAATGTATATTGATCCAATCCAGCCCTCATTCCCTTCTCTCTAACTCTTTCCCTATTGTCTTACTGTTTTAGCTCCCAACCTTATGAATGTGATTTTTTTTTCTAAAAAGCACCCTGAGTCCACTTAGTGCTGTCTTCATGCAGTGAATGTGAGAGTGTTCCCTAGATGGGGAGACTCTCAAAGGCTGAAGCCCTGAAGGAAATTCTCTCACTCTCCTTCTGAAGCTTACATCGCTTTTTGGCTGTGGGTGGGCCTCTATGACCTCCTCTTCTCTCCATGACGGGATTGTGCCTGGCTTGGCCTTAGGCAGGTCCTGTGCATACGGCCACAGTCCTGTGAGTTCCTGTATGCGATAAAACTGTGAAAAATCGTAATCATTAAAACTAGAGCTCTATATTTTATATACTCGACTGTTGTATATATATTTATAACTTACTATAATAAGCAAAATTTAAGTATAAAATATTACATGTAATTGGAAAATAACAAACACATAATAATTATTCAATGTCAAATACTCTTTAGGTTTAAGATGTAAACCATACTGTATTTTTCAGAGAGGTGATAGGGTAACATCATTGACAGAGTTTCATTTGAAAGCCCTGAGTTTAAAAGTCCAGTTTTGGGAATTCCATGAAGTAGAAATATTTCATTTAATTCTAAACATGAAATATTAATTTCTCAGAGTGATTGATTTCTGAGGTAATGAGCAGCATTTCCCAGATTTATTTGTACAACAGTATATCTCTCTCCCTCCCCCTCTCAAAATAACTATTGTACAAATAATATTTCACAGAACATATTAAAATATGTAAGATAGGATTCCATATTCTTTTTGTTGTTAGCTATCTTTAGTCATAGTCAGTTAGGAAGCAAGAGGCAAACTAATCCTGAGGCGGTAAACACAGTACACTAATGCAATGCTAGATGCTGTGACACCTGATTCCTGGAATAAAATGGCTTATTCATTCGAATTATTTTTCTTTCTCACACCTGTTTTTAACTAAGTTGCACAACAGGCCAGTATCTTGTGTAAACTCGTTCAAGACATGAAGCTTGTTACAGTTTGAATGTGGCACCTTCAAAATCTGGTGTTACTTAGGTGGCAGTTGTAAGACACTGAACTTTTAAAAGAAAATAGGCTACAAGAGACTTGCCCTGGGGAGTGAAATTATACTCCCTCATAAGAAGGCTTGGAAGAGTGTAGTGGGCATTTTGACGTCTTTAAAAACTCGGTTGTGTTATGTAAACATATTTTGTTTTAATCCTAGGCGTGGGGAAAGGAGTTGCTTTATATTGTCCACAACAGCAGACCATTTGCCTCCTGTGGGCTCTGAGAGGGGGCTGGTGTTTGCCGGCTGAAGATAGGTTAATTCTGAGAAGTCTATGTACCAGAGCTCAGAGGGGCGAAGGAGTGGGGTGGAGGAGTGGGGTGGAGGAGTGGGATGGAGGAAGTCTCCAAGGAAGAACAAGGCTGCTGCTCTCTCATGCTTCTACTCGCTGCTGTGGTCATTGGAGATATCCTGGAACAAAGATTGGACCTGATGACCCTAACCAGCAGGAAATGGCTAAAGAGACCTATGGTCCCTCTCCCCGCTAACCTTCTTTCTCTCCTACTTGATGCTGGGGTGGAAGGGATTGGGGTGAAGAAGGGAGGTAGAGGTATAAGGAACCCCAACAAAATTGATAAAAAAAAATACAGGCCAACAGAAAAGGGAACTCATAATTCTTCCCTTCTGCCTTCTACAATGTGAGGGCACAGAGTTCCTTCCTTCAGAACATACAAGTTAGGCTTTCTATGGTCCCCACCTTGAATTTTGAGTCTTTATTCCCTATTTCCTATAAATCACAATAAATTCCTATAAATTCACAAGCATTCTGGTACAGGAGCATAAATGACCTAAGACATATCTCTAATCACAATAGCCCTTTTGTCTGTCTTCTTTTGATTCAGACATGTCTTCATTTAGTGATGCTGAACAAAGGGTAGAGGAGGCTCTGCTCCTGAACCACCTTTGTCCCAGAAGTGATACACATCTCCTGAGCTCTTAGTTTTAAGCTCTTAGCTCTAAGTTTTAAAGTCTTTCCTCAGTCTATGTGGATACAGCAGGGGTTTGAAAAATGCAGTTATTAGCTAGGAAATTGTTCTGTGTGAATGGGAATGCAGGTTTTTTTTTATAAGAAGTTAACTATAGTCTGTGTCACACTGCATTTGAGCATTGCATAAATCTATAGAAAATTCAGTATAGAAAACTAACTGTTGTTTTCACAGGATATGACATAAATTATCTTCAGTGGAGCTGCGGTTCAGTATCTTAAAAGCCCTCACGTAATCATATTATTCAGTATGCTTTCTCCGCCCATGCCCCTCCCCAAGTCCACTGATTGGGGGGGGAGTCCTCCTCCCCTTCCATGTGACCCTAGCCTATCAGGTCCCATCAGGAGTGGCTTCACTGTCTTCCTCTGTGGCTGGTGACTTGCTCCCCCCTGAGTGGGAGGCTTATCAGAGAGCCAGCCACTGAGTCATTTTGATGTTGGTTTTTGTACTGTGTTTGTGTGCTTATATCTACTCTTAGTTTTGCTGTAGTGATGTTATTTGTTTCTTTCCTGTGTTTTCCTTCTTGGGTTAGATTTTTTCCTTCTAGTATCTTCTGCAGGACTGGATTTTAAACTCGTTTTTGTTGTGGAATATCTTGTTTTCTACATCTATGATGATTGAGAGTTTTTCTGGGTACAGTAGTCTGGGATGATATCTCTTACGGTCTCTTACAGTCTTCATGACATCTGCTTAGGGCTTTTATACTCTCTGCTGTTAAGTCAGATGTGATTCTGATAGATTTGGCATTATGTGTTATTTGGCCTTTTTCTCTTGAAGCTTTTAATATTTTTCTTTACTCGTACACTTAGTGTTTTGATTATTATGTAGTAGGAGTATTTTCTTTTCTTGTCTAATCTATTTAGTGTTCTGTAGGCCTCTTGTATGCTTATAGGTATCTCTTTCTTTAAATTTGGGAAATTTTCTTCTATGATTTTATTGAAAATATTTTCCGTGCCTTGGAGGCTGGAATATTCTTTTTCTTCTATTACTATTATTCTTAGGCTTTCATGGTGTTCCTGTTTTGTTGGACTTTTTGTGTCAGGAATTTTTTAGATTTTTAAAATTTTTTTAAATTTTAACATTTTCTTTGAAGGATCATCAGTTTCTTCCATTGTATTTTCTACACATGATATCCTTTTCTCCATCTCTTATAAGCATCTCCTCTGTAGTTCCTGTTTTCTTTTCTAAGTTCTCTCTTTTCAGAATTGCCTCAGTTTGTGTTTTCTTTATGCTTTCCATTTCCATTTTCAGATCCTGAACTATTTTATTTATTTCCTTCACCTGATTGTGTTTTCCTGAATTTCTCTAAGTGATTTATTAATTTCCTCTCTACAGGCCTCTTTAATGGCGTCAATCTGTTTGGCTGCCTCTTCCTGTATTTCTTAAAGGATTTTATTTGTTTCCTCCATTATCATCTTCATAAACACAGATTTAAAGTCATTTTCTAGTGTTCCAGTTGTGTTTGGGTATCCAGAACTGCTTGCCTTTGGATAACTGGGTTCTGGAGATGCCGTATTGCTTTGGCTTTTGTTGATTGTGTTTTTATGCTAGCCATTAGCCATCTGGTTGTCTCTGACATTGGCTGGTAGTTTCTAGTGCCTGCTGGAGTGTAGGCAAGAGCTCTGGGTAGGAAGCTGGATGTTCCTGCAGGAGCCCTCCTCATATTGGTTGGTATGGTCTCCGACTAATGGGTGGTTCTCAGGGAATTTCCCTGGCTGTCTTCGGGTGTATGATCCTGTGGACTAACCGGATTCCTCAGGAGCCCAGAGGCTCTCCTCTCATCAGAGGAATTCCTGGTGACAGCTGCCCTGCCACTGGCTTTCTTGCTCTGAGGTTAATGAGCTGAAGCTGTCCAGACACTGTGCTCAGATACTATGTTTGCTAGGTGAAGCCACCTTGGTGAACCAGCAAGCCCAGAGGTCTGGGCAGTCTCCCTTAGAGTGGCTATCGGGGCTGTTCTTGTCTCTACCAGGCACCAGGAGGCCTGAGGTTGGAGCTGCATGCCCCAGGACCCAGAAGGTATCCACTGGCCACTGAGCACAGCTTGCAGGCATGTGTCTAGGCCCTGGTGACTGAGCCTGTGGGAACCCAGGAACTTTTCTGGGGCTTAGCTGGGTGACACAGAGTTCAGACCAGATTATTTCCCTCGCCGTGGGGTTTGCTTTCACCTGAAAAACACAGTCACTGGTGTTTTGGGATCCACAGTTTGCTTCTGATGGTTGCTGTGCAGTCACTTCTGCTGATCAGATCCCTCCTCCATAAATAAACTTAAAAAAAAGGAGATCCAAGTCCTGAGTATGAATGTAAAGGACATGTGAAGCAGGGCTGGTTGTATATAGAGAGACTTGGATAAAATCAGACTGCAAATCATGCTTTAAAGGTCAAAAATGTCATTGGAATTTCCCTATTTGTGTGAAGAAATGGCTGAGATTTTCAATCTGGCTTCCATGAAATTCATTGGGATGGATTTGCTCATAGGATTCTGTGTTATGGTGATACCATACCTTATGTATATGCATGGTGACTGGGTTATTTACACATTCTGATGCTTATAAAAACAAAATCATTGAAACATTTATATTCAATTTTTGTTACAAAATAGTTTTCACTGATTTTTTTTTTAGCAAAACTGAACTAAAGATTATAAACATATGCTTAACTGTAAGACAGTACCTCATCCTTTCCCGAAGTGACTAGTTTATATTCACCTTCTATTTTAACCTTTATTCCTATTTCTATGATTAAAAACAGTTTGACCTGGAGAAACTTAGGTGAGGAAGGTTTGATTTTTATCAAACACTTCCAGGCAATGGTCCACCACTGAAGGAAATCAGAGCATGTTTCCTTAAAGCAGAAACCGTGGAGGAATTCTGCCTGGTGTCTTGCCACACTTAGCTAGCTTTCTTATACAGGACAGAAACAACCGCACAGGAATAGAGCCAGCAACAGTGGGCCAGGCCCTCCTCTGTCAATTAACAATCAAAACAATCCTTTACAGACTTCCCTACACAGCAGTCCAGTGGAAGCAATTCCTGAATCTAGTCTTTTCTTTGCACATTATTCTAGACTGTTAATTTGGCAGTTAAAGCAAACTAGAAAACCTTTGATATTCTGCAGGGCAGAGCCTTTCAGGGGCCCTCTGTGACAGGCTCCTAGCTTGTTTCCTGTTTTCTTCTTCTTCTGATGTCACTCTGCTTTGCCTTTCTGGCTGGGGATTGAGCATTTTAGCCAGAGTCCTCCCTCTTGATTAGTTTCTTTAGGTTACAGATTTTAGTAGGTTTATCTTATTTTATATGTCTACATGAGTGAGTATATACCCTGTGTGTCTTTCTGCTTCTGGGATAGCTCACTCAGGACAATCCTTTCTAGTTCCCACTATTTACCTGCAAATTTCATGATATCCTTGTTTTTTATTGCTGAGTAATATTCCATTGTGTAGATGTGCCACAATTTCTGTATCCATTCCTCAGTTGAGGGGCATCTGGGTTGTTTCCAGCTTCTGGCTATTACAAATAAAGCTGCTACAAACATAGCTGAGCAAATGTCCTTATTGTGTACTTGAGCCTCTTTTAAATATATGCCTAGGAGTGGTATGGCTGGATCTTGAGGAAACGCTATTCGTAGTTGTCTGAGGAAGTGCCAATTGATTTCCAGAGTGGTGCTTTTGCCCCAAGAAAATGCTTTCCTGATAGAGCTACCAATGGCTTTCCTCACTTTCTAAGCTCCTTTCTCAGAATCCCCCACAGCCACAGTTCTCTTCTGCTTGACTGCAAATTGAAATTTGCAGTGAGGGCCAGTGGCGGAACTGCCAGTGTGATATTTAACTGAAGAAACTGGTACCATGCAGACAGTGTAGCACCCATGCCCTCTCCATTTCCAAACAATTCTCATCAGATTCCACACTCTCAGTTCTTGAACCAACTCCTTTCTTCTCTTCCATG
Source organism: Pachyuromys duprasi (assembly GCA_028658305.1). Classification (NCBI taxonomy): domain Eukaryota; kingdom Metazoa; phylum Chordata; class Mammalia; order Rodentia; family Muridae; genus Pachyuromys; species Pachyuromys duprasi. The sequence continues at coordinate 47,439,231 of CM053762.1, read as the reverse complement.
TTCTTCCACATGTATATAAATGGACATTTTTACTTGTCTCTTTGTATTATTTTACCACAGTCATAAACTATATAAATCTTTTAACTTCTCTGCTTGCATTTTATATGCATTTCAAAGCTGGTTTCCCAACTGCAAACCAACAACCTCTACTCTCTGCCTTCGCTCAGTTCCACAAAGGTTATGCTTTATTTACTCACTGAACCTTGCTTCATGGCTGCAGGGCTGCCTCATCTACAGTCAGAACAAAGTAATAGAGTTCAGGTGAAGAAATGAGAAAGTCAGTTTGGCTTGCCCCATTTCACACAGCTACTGATAAATGACTTGAAATTTAAATGTAGGCAGAAGTGCTTCCCTAAGGCAGTCTATAAACACATATCAGATGATTTTTTTTAATCTAGAAGACATCAGTTATAATGCTACCCTGCAGCAGTATTATGCAGCATATGTCTTCATGCATTTGACTTCCTTGAATTCAATTTTTTGGGAGGTCTTCTCTTCTTAATACCAGAATAGATGAGACTTTGAAGAGAAAATTGGTAAACACATGCCCGCACACACACACACACACACACACACATACACACACAAAGGTGCATTTGACCTTAGAGATACCCGCCTAACACTATAGCACCTAGAAACATGACAACTGTAGTGTGAGAAAATAGGATGAACAGAAATATTTGACAGCATGGGCCCCAGATGGCCAGTTTTCCACTGCTTTATGTTAAGACAGGAAGATAAGAATAACAACATCTCTGTGAGGAAACCCCCAAAAATATGCCCCATGCCTGAAGCTGTGCTTTACATAAGAGTAGTAAATAGATCCAGGTTGTGAACAGACGTGTACTCTTATCAAAAGGTTCTATGAAGATGCCATTTACCAATGGCCCTCTTTCTAGAGGTTCTGCCTTGGTAGCTTCAACCAACCATGGGATGAAAATAATCCTTACACAATACAATACAACTACTTACAATAATTATGATGTATTAATTGTTACATGTGGTCAGGAGAGGGTTTGGTATGTGCAGAGGACATATGTAGAACATAAACAATTAAAATAGCATCTATAGAAAAAAACTTGAGCACCTACAGATGTTGTCTGTGGTAGGGTGCTGGTACCATACTTGATGGTACTTTGGGATGATCATATTGTTTACTCAGTTTTCATTTATACAGGAACTGATCCACAGTTTAGTAACTCTCTCATAATACCAGGCATGTTTGGGGAAGAATTCCTTTACATAAAGGTCTAAATATGTAATGTCATTTTTGGCAAAATCATTAATCAGTTTTAAACTTATTTACTAAAAGAAAAAAAGCATTTTCCTAAGTCTACCCTAAGGGATAGTTGGGAGCTATGAAGCTTATGAGTTCTCCACAGAGGGAGATTTTATTGTGATAAGCAGAAAATGTGGTTATGAAATGCATACAGGGTAAAAAGGCAGTCACCAATCAGGTGAAGTAAAAATCAGAGCAGCAGACTCTAACATTTATAACATGGGATGAAATATTCAAAGACTATGTACCTAACGTCTTTCATGTAAAAATTAAGAAAAGTTTAAAATTGTCAAAAGAAATACAGAAAAATTTAAAAGTCTTCCATTTTCATAAAAAACTCAGACTATACAAACTTTATGAATTTTGCAATACAAAATAAAAGAACTATATATACTGCTACATTCCATACTCAAATAACTCTGTTAACCAACTTTTAAATATTGCAAATATGCTTAAAAAACTTGTGATGGGTCATATGAAATAGTTTTTGTATATTGCTGAAGTTTTGTATATTCATATATTGTATATTTTGTACATTCTTTACAAATATGTCTTCTATGATATGATCCTTTAATTATATTAATTTTTCATAATTAAATCAAAATATTTAACACAGAATTACTATGAGAACTTAAATCAGAAAAAAAAGTCTTAAAAATAACACCATGAGATAAACAATAGGTAAGTAAAATGAGTAATACTGTCCCCCAAACTAGTATTTATGAGGTGACTTTAGTACATGAGAACATTAGATTATTGTAAATAAACAGAAGTTACATACAGAAAAAACTAAATATAAACACTGAAAACAATATTATTTGTTATATTAAAGCAATGTACGTTCTTTCTGTCCAAATGGCATGCTTCTAACTTCCTACAATGAAGTACATTGTTAGTATAATTATAAAGAAAATTAAAAATAATTTTAATACTGCATCTCTTATTACAATGAAATCACTAAAAATAAAAAAAAATCCAAGACCAACATAAAGTTGAAATGCTATTTGCTCCTTTTACATAAGCTACTCTTTGCCTCTTTTATTTCTTTTTTTTTCTTTCTTATTTTCAGAAAGAAAACCACTCCTGATGCTGAGGTAGCTGGACATCATCTTTATGGAGAGCAAGAGCTATATCCGTAGCTGGGTATGACTGGCCAGGTCAGTAGACAAGATCAAAAGCATGGGTCAGTCTCCAAATGAACTTTCCATCTTACTTTTTCTCTCAATAACAAACTCCAACTCCTATGATGCAGGATCAGACCTAAAATTATCACCCATCTCATTACCACCACCACCATGCACTAATGCTCTGTAAATTCACTACACTGTCATAATGTTGACTTATTATGCTTCCTTCCTTTCTTCCTTCCTTCCTTCCTTTCTTCTTTTCTTTCCTGTTTTTCTTGCTTGCTTGCTTTTGTTTTTTGTTTTGGTTATTGGAGACTGGATTTCTCTGTTTAGCTGTGGTTGTCCTAGACTCATTTTGTAAACCAGGTGGCCTCGAACTCACAGAGATATGCCTGCCCCTGCCCCTGCCTCCTCTGCCTCTGCCTCCTGGAGAGCTGGAATAACAACTGTGTACCACAGTGCTGGGCTCATTGCCATTTCTTACATAAAGAAGTGGAAGCCAAAAGTAGGAAGCTAAATAACATCTTTAAAATACAGAGTCGCACCCAGATGTGGTGGTGGTGGTGGTGGTGGTGCATAACTTTAATCCTAGCACTCAGGGAGGCAGAGACAGGCAGGTCTCTCTGACTTTGAAGCCAGCCTGGTCTACAAAGGGAGTCCAGGACAGCCAAGGCTACACAGTTAAACCCTGTCTCCTAAAACAATAAAACAAAATAAACAAACAAAAAAGGAAAAAGACACACAGTAGCAGATCAGACATATGAACAAAATTTACTGACACTCTAAATATTTTGTTCCTAATCACTACAGAATTAAAATAGTAGCTTTATTTGTAATAGCCAGAAGCTGGAAACAACCCAGATGCCCCTCAACTGAGGAATGGATACAGAAATTGTGGTACATCTATACAATAGAATATTACTCAGCAACAAAAAGCAAGGAAATAATGAAAATTTCAGGTAAATGGTGGGAACTAGAAAAGATCATCCTGAGTGAGGTATCCCAGAAGCAGAAAGACACATAGGGTATATACTCACTTATAAGTGGATATCAGACATATAATAAAGGATAAACCTACTAAAATCTGTACACCTAAAGAAACTAATCATGAAGGACTCTGGCTAAATGCTCAAACCCCATACAAAAGGCAAAGAGGATGGGCATCAGAAGGAGAAAACAGAGAAAAGTGCAGGGGCCTGCCACAGAGGACCTCTGAAAAGCTCTACCCTGCAGACTCTCAAAGCAGATGCTGAGACTTATGGCCAACCTTTGGGCAGAGTGCAGGGAATTTCATGAAAGAAGTGGGAAATAATAAGAGCTGGAGAGGACAAGAAGAGCAACAAAACCAAAAAATCTGGGCACAGGGGTCTTTTCTGAGACTGATACTCCAACCAAGGACCATTGACCGAGGAGATAAACTAGAACCCCTGCACAGATGTAGCCCATGGCAGTTCAGTGTCCAAGTGGGTTCCATAGTAATGGGAACAGGGGCTGACTCTGACATGAACTGATTGGCCTGCTCTTTGATCACCTCCTCCTGAAGGGTGAGCAGCCTTACAAGGCCACAGAGGAAGACAGTGCATTCACTCCTGATGAGACCTGATAAACTAAGATCACTAAGATAGGCGAGGAAGACCTCCCTTATCAGTGGACTTGAGGATGGGCATACATGGTGAAGAGGGAGAGAGGGTGGGGTTGGGAGAGGAATAGGGAGGGGATGGGGGGGGCACAAAGTGAATAAAGTGTAATTAATAAAAATGAAAATAAAAAATGGAAAAATAAATAAATAAACTTTAATAGTTGCTATCTTCTAAAGTTTTTTTCATGTTTATTTTTTTATTTTTTTATTTTTTTAAATTTATTTATTTTTATCTCAATCACAGGTTAGGTACTTTGAATCCCAGGCATAGCCCCCTCCCTCATTCCCTCCTACCCTCCCACTCCCTCCCTCATCTCCCTCCTCCCCACCCCCTCCAAGTCCACCAACAGGGGAGGACCTCCTTCCCTTCCATCCAACCCTAGCTTATCCTGTCTCCTCAGGGCTGGCTGCAATGTCCTCCCCTGGGATCTAGCCAGTCTGTCACTCCCTGGCTTGTATGGGGGAGGGTCAAAGAGTCAGCCAGTTTTTTTTTAAGATGTATTTTTGTTTATTATTTATACAGTGTTCTGCCTGCATTGTGCCTGGAGGCCAGAAGAGGGCGCTAGATCTCATCATAGATGGTTGTGAGCCACCACGTGTTTACCTTGGGATTGAACTCCGGATCTTTGGAAGAACAGCCAGTGCTCTTAACCTCTGAGCCACCTCTCCAGCCCTCTTCTAAAGTTTTTATTGTGGCAAGCATTGTCATTTCAGCTTTAGGCTGTACCTTTGAATATGTGACCCATCAAACGTTCACAAATTTTTTATAAATATGCTTGTTTAAATGAGGATATCAGCTAACTTTTTAATATGCATCATTATATTTTTTTACTTTTTTATGTGTGTTGTTTTCACAACATTGCACATATGTGATCAGTGGACAACCTGTAGGAGTCAGATATCTCCTTTCTCCATGTATTGTCCTGAGGATTGAACTCAGCTGTTAAGCTTGGTGGCAGATACTCTTACCCACTGAGCCATCTGATAAGCCATGTTTTATAAAAAAATCTTTCAATTAATATTTACATCCCCTTTAGAGTCTCATTATATTCTTCTATAGATGGTGATTTATCAATATTACAGAGACACAACAAAACCAAAACGTCTAAATGATAACACACACCAGGTTTGTTACCAACACTCGGCTGTGGGACCTTTGTGGATTGGGTGATTTCCCCCTGTATCATTTGGGTATTCGCTCTTCTACCCAGAAATTTTAGTCCTGCAAAGAAGGAGAAGACAATCTGAGTATCTTATGCAGTGTGTAAAAGCTATGCCTCAGTATGCTCATAGCCTACTAGACTGAACCACTTGCATGGATGTACACCAATGTGAGTAAAACTGTAGAAGCATGTAACTGTGCCTTTTACATTTATTCATGGAAAAAACCTACCAAACAAAACTGCTGGGAGTCAGATAATTTAAATTAATCTGGGTAAGAAGCAACAACCACAACAACACTGTTATAAGCAACAGAGTCCCAAGATCATCTAAAATCTGTGAGCCTACGTCTGTTGGACTCCGAGGTGGGGAGACCCTCCATTCCTTGGGATAGACACCAGACCCCAATAACCCACAAAAACAGAGCTTGATGCAAACAGCAAGAGGTGTTTTACTTCGGGGCTCTGCACACATATCCCACACAAGGAGGTGATGTGGAGTGCCTAGCAACGGAATCACAGAGTTTATAAAGGCAAAACCACAAAACAGGAGGGGGTCTAGGGGTAAGGGGCTTTCCTAATGGGGCAGTCTGTGATTGGCTGTGCCCAGGTGTGGTGACTAGGGGACAGTTAGAGATTGTATCCATAACTACAGAAGGGCATCTCTTAGAAACGTTTTGTATCATATCCGGGTTTGGTTTTGTATCAGATCCGGGTTTGGTAATGATTAAAGCTCAAATGAACAAATCTCAGTTTCCATGGTCAGGTCCCATGGTTATGGCCAAGTTAAAATTTTCCATCCTTACACGTCCTTAAACCTGAAAGCACTCAACTTTTTAGATAATGGACTAGACTGAAATGGACTTTGTCAGAAAAGTTATGTCACAAACTGTTCATTTTCAAACTCTAGATCTCTGCCAAGACTCTAATCCTGTGTCTGTTTTCTCTCTATCCAAATTCAGACTATGGGAAAGGAAACTGCTCTTCCAAACTACCCATCCCTTGAAGAGGTTATATATAACACTAACACTTCCCCAACTGGTGCAGGCCTTGCAGAACTTCTGTGTTGGTGTCAGATACATTCTCAAACTCACACAAGGCTTGCTCATACGGCTTGCTTTGACAATGGAGTGTAAGCAGTAATGAAATATGCCACATTTAAGGAAGAGCTTCAGAAGTGAGATATGTTTAAGCACATCCTGTTCAGCATCCTTCCCCAGAAGAATGCATTGTCCCAAGTAGACACTTCTTCCTCCCACTGAACTTGAAATGAAAACATGTGGAAGCAAAGCTAGAGTTGGTTCACAATCAGCATGAAACATAGAGGAAAGAAGCTTTGCCAGTTGGAAATGACTGAGTTGTGTGGCTCATTAATCACCACAGAAAATGCTTCTGTAACCTGTGATTAATATAAAATAAAAATGTTTTAAAAATGCTTCTCATTTTTCTTACAGGAGATAGATCTTTCTCGGCTATTTCTTGAGAATTTGAGCCTTAGGATGTACCCTGGAAGATGTGAAATACCAATTGTATTTGCCAACTCTTTATAAAGGTGCTCTCTTGGATGATGATATCATCTGAGTTTGATTATTTCTTATCAAACCCAAAATCCTGTTGATTACTTCTTAATTAAATACCATTCTGGGATGTAATTGTTTGATTAAATCCTCACGGTTTTATCATGAGTTACTATATTAAGTTTGTAATTTCTAAGGAATAGAGAATCTATTGATGCCTCCCCCACCCCATCTGCATATTTTCTGCCATTCTCATTTGGAAATCTTTCTTCTGAGGATGTGATTCACAATCAATCTTCTGTAATAATTGTCACATCATGAAAATAAGCAATCTATATTCAGTTTTTAAAAGGGAACTAGCTAATTTTGGTCTAAGTAATTCTGCATATACATAATATACACCTTAATTCTATGAAGAGGAGATAAGAGACCAGAAGACATACTGAATATTAATCTTAGAAAGCATAATCTGGGGCAAGAACTGGAATCATGGAAGAATCCATGAAAAACAGCTTTCAAAAAAAAGGCAAAAAAGAAAAACAGCTTTCTAGCATCTTTTTCTTTTTCTATTGGATTTAAAAAAATGGGATTTTGCCACCTGCAGGTAAGTGGCTAATGGGCAGCTTTGTCTTCATGTGGGTCTCCTCACCAGTGGACAGAGGAGGGGCTGTTTCTAACATGGACTCATTGCCTGCTTTTGAATTGCTTACCCCTGGCAGGGATGCCTTGCCTGGCTTCAGTGGGTGGGGCTATGTTCAGTCCTGATGTGACTTGAAGGAGGACAAGAGGGGGCTTGGAGTAAAGGAAGGAAGGGGCATCCTTGGGATGTAAAGTAAAGAAATTGAAATTGCAATAAAATTATGCATATATATAGAGAGAGATAGAGACAGACAGACAGACAGACAGAGAGGAAGGGAGAGAGAGAGAGAGAGAGAGAGAGAGAGAGAGAGAGAGAGAGAGAGAGAGAGAATGAATGAACACAGAGGACATAGACAACATGCAGGCAGGGTCTCCTGGAATTTCCCAAGACGAAGCTGTAGAAAGTTGGACATCAAACCAGAAGAGGTGAGTGACAGCTGGAAATCTCTAGTTTAACAGCAGAGTAAAATAGATAAAGCCCAGTCATCCTTGCAGAGATGGGTACAGTCTGCAGAATGTTCCCTTGACACTGAGAGAATTGGCATTGTATTCTAAGTAACAGGCACCTTAGAGAGCCACAGAAGAGAGTAGAACACAAGCTCAACTCAGCAACAGCATCACGAGGAAACTGGAAACACCTCTGTGATACCTGACTAGAGTAAAGCTGAGATGCTACTTTAAAGACTTCTGCTGGGTGGCTTGGCAACCTCAGATCTTCTGTGGACTGTACACTCTGAAAACCCTGAGCAAGTGTCAGAAATTCATAGCCTGAGATGTCTATACCCCATCTGACCCACTTTCCTTCACATTTATTCTTCCTTTATTTCCTGTATTCATAACGGGAAAGCCTTTTGATAGTGAATGTTTTTTGCATACAGTATTTTACTTTTAGGGACGCATTATGTGCTAAGCATCATGTTATCAGAAAAAAAAATGACACTTTGCCATAGTACAATTTACTCCTTTTAAAAAGTTGTGAACACTTACACTGAAATAGAGTAATTTTTTAAAAAGCAAAAGAAATAAACAAATAAGAATGATCCACTCCATCTGATTTAAGACCAGATGTGCAAGTCTTAAGAAAAAAAAAAATCAAGGCAAAAAAAAATCTTCAAAATATACTAAGCTCACAGTAATGGCTTCAAGAAAAGAAAAGAAAACAGAGAAAGAAGTCAAAAGAAAGAAAACAAAGAAAGAACATAGGTTAAACACCCAATGACTTCTTTTTATTGAATTTTTACTTTTTATATTAATTACAGTTTATTCATTTTGTATCCCAGCTGTAGCGCCCCCCATGAATTCTAAGAGAATAGATGCATCTTAATGAAAGAAGAAAGTCAGTGGAGTAGATGAAAGTGCAATTCATATTACAATTGAAAACACTAAAAATACAAGACAAAGACAGTACTCATCAAAATAACTGATGATTTCTCAAGAGGACGTTCCAGGATGGCTTGGAATACGGCATATCAGCTTTTAAAACATGCCTGATAGCAGCCAAAGGATCAAGTTTCCTGTGAGAGTGTGTCTCCCCATAGTACATGACCATGACTGTGCAAAGGCAAGCTGAACAAGGATGACATGCCAAAGTGGATGGGGGCAAGCTGTCAACAAAGAACTACAAGCAACTAAAGAAATCTAAGAGCTAGAGAAGTGATATTCCCCCAAAGAAGAGCACACCAACTGGTTTTCTAGTGACAGTCAGATTTTAAAAATACATATAAAATAACTTTATATGAACTAAACAGATTATGTCTAGACATTTATAATACATATATGCATACATATATCCATAGAATAAGAATTAGTTTAAAAAAAGAGGCTGTGAATTCAAAGGAGAGCAGAGAGGGGTATATGGGGAGGTTTAGAGAGAGAGAAAGAAAGGGAGAAATGATTTGATTATATTATAATTCCAAAACTAAAATTTCAGAAAGTAAAGAAATAAAGATAACTGCCAACCAAAGCATGATACCAGAAAAGCATACGTGCTGTTATAAGATCTCAAAGAAAACAAGTTCAACATGATTGGAAGGCAAGGATTTATAGGAAGGAGAGGTGGCAACCCATGGTGCTGTTGTAAGCTGGTGGGGAACTAGATTTTTCCTCTGCAGCACTGAATGTATACAGAAGTTCAAGGAAAGAGGGAACAGAGGCAGAAGCTCAAGGCAAGGGAGCATGTGCAGGCTTCTGAGACATGGAGCTCATTATTCTCTCTGTAATTTAGACAGAATAAGAGACATGCATCTGGGTATAGGATTGGGTCAGAGAGAATACTAGTGATATACATATACAGTACATCGAGAAAATTTTACTTCATCTTTGGTAAGTAGAAATCCATTAGTGTGTTTTAAACAGAGGAGAAAATATACAATTTTTCTTTTCAACAATAATTCAGATTTCAGGGACTGAGGATTTGGCTCAATGATAAAATGATTGTCCAGTATGTGCAAAGCTCCAAGCTTAACGTCTAGCACATACAGAGAGAGAGAGAGAGAAAGACAGAGAGACAGAGTTTATTAATGAGAAGCATTGCAATGACCAGGTGGTAGAAGTATATGCTAATCTTTTCAAGCAGTACCTTTCACTACAACATTAGTAATAACAATGGGTAGGAGGATTGTGAATTGATTCTGCATGTTTCTGCAAAATCAAATTTTGGCACACTTTCATATTCAATGAATCAGTACATTAATAGACAGAATTCAGGCCACATAAAGAAAAACATAAATCACCTTTGTTAACAAAGGAGAGTAGAATTATGTTTTATCTAAACTTATAGGTCTGAATAATTTCTGGATGTGTATACCAAATTTTCATTCACCTATAATGGCCAGTTAACTTGTAATATCTACTACTGAATCAAGAGAGTTTATTACATGTATGTGAGTTAAGTAGTGATATATTTACAATACAAAAAGTTGATATCATTATGGGTAAACACTTGCAAGTAAATTAGCAAAAGTCGCATCAGATGGATTCTAGTAACATTATTTGATTAATGCTAAATGTTTATCATGAGGGAAGGGCACACTTAAAAAATAATTAGAATAACTGTTTATTTCCATTTAGTGGAATAAAATCTATGGACTAATTTCACCAATATTTACCTAACACTATATGTAAAGTTCCTGTGAGGTGAAAAATAGATATGGTATTAAGTTAATGTAAACCCAGTTAATGTCTTCATACATCCATCTGCTACTGAAGTTAAAAAAAAACCAAAAAAAACCAGCAGCTGCAATCCGTACTTTTCAAGCTTTCTGGAGTACACTTTAAAATGCTGTCACCTAAAAGATGTGTTACTATGAATCTCTTAGTCAGAGCCATACATAGAAAAGTCTGTGTTATCACTTTTTCCTGTTAGCTTTAACTTCCTGGGTTCCACATTTTCAGAAAGACTAAAAAAGCCTATTCTTTTTCACAATTGATATCCACTTCACAAGTCAGGATTCATTTAACAGGTTGGGAAAATGATGCTGGAAAGGCTATTTTCATGCTGTGCATTTTTAGCTTTCTCCATATGTTATGCACTTATACTTATGTAGGAGTAATCACTCTTTGCTCAATTGTACTCTGAAAAGATAATAAGCAAAATTCATTGCAGGGATAAGAATAAAATATCAATTACTTTCTTTATTCACTCCCTAATAGCATCATTTTACAGTCAGAATTACAGTCCCCACACAGTATTCAGAAACTGGAGAAGATGAAATGCACGCATTCTTGAATTGATCACGATCATTTCTGTACAATTCACCAATCAGAGAAAGGCTAAAAAGTATGGCTGGATTTGTGGGCTGGAAATTTGCTATTGTTTCAGAAGAGCCAATTTTCATATTTAAGTTGTTGATTTCTTTTCAGTCTTAAAAATAGCATGATATTTATAAAAGAAATAATGCCTCCGCATCAATATCAAGCCAGTACTGACATGAAAGCTTCCTTTCTTTTGCCTACCATGCTGTAAGATGCTATATAGGACACTGGGGAAGAAAGGTCACCAACAGTCCCACCCGGCTGTGAACCCTGTGCACAATGACAAAGACAGCAAGGCATGCCCATTGGAACAATAGTGGCATAATTGTTATGGGGTTGCCATCTACTTTTGAAAACCAGAGTTGAGGTCTACTTCACAGAAGAGAACTTGTTCCTGGTACTATAATAAATGTGGCCAGAAACCCATGGCCGGGACTTCATAAACCCTAGGGAGAATCTACTGGTTTTACTTTGCTAAACTGACATGGTATTAAATTGGCTTTTAATCAACAACAACAAAAACCAGAATTTCCAAAACGATCCTGCACAACAACAAATGATCTGGAGGTATCTCCATCCCTGATCTCAAGCTGTACTACAGAGCAATAGTTATAAAAGCTGTGTGGTATTGGCATAGAAACAGAATAGTGGATCAATGGAACCGAATAAAAGACCCAGAAATAAATCCACACACCTATGGAAACTTGATTTTTGATAAAGAAGCCAAATCCACCCAAAGGAAAAAAGACAGCATCTTCAACAAATGGTGCTGGACCAACTGGATGTCTACATGCAGAAAAATGAAAATAGATCCATATTTATCACCCTGCACAAAACTAAAATCCAAGTGGATCAAAGACCTCAACATAACACCAGACACACTAAACCGGTTAGAAGAAAAAGTGGGGAAGACCCTAGAACTCACTGGCACAGGAGACTACTTCCTGAATAGAATACCAACAGCACAGGCTCTAAGATCAAAAATAAATAAAT
>CM053762.1:47315160-47426624 GCA_028658305.1 Pachyuromys duprasi | reverse complement strand
TCAGCAATTAAAAATGAGGAAATGATGAAATTTGCAGGCAAATGGTGGGACCTGGAAACGATCACCCTGAGTAAGGTATCCCAAAAGCAGAAAGACACACATGGTATATACTCACTTATATAGACATATAAGATAGGATAAACATACTGAAGTCTATACACCTAAAGAAGATAAACAAGAAAGAGGACCTGGGGTAAGAGGAGTAATCCTCATTTAGAAAGACAAATGGGATGGACATTGGATGTAGGAGAAAACAAGTAGCAAGACAAGAGCCTACCACAGAGGGCTTCGGAAAGACTCTACCTAACAGTGTATCAAAGCAAATATTAACACACACAATCTACCCTTGGGCAGAGTGCAGAGAATTTTATGAAAGAGGGGTAGTTAGTATGACCTGGAGAGGACAGGAGCTCTGCAAGAACCAAATATATCAGGGCACAGAGGTCTTTTATGAGACTGTTTCTCCAACCAAGGACCTTGTATGGATATAACCAAGAACCCCTGCTTGAATGCAGCAAATGGTAGCTCAATATCCAAGTGGGTACCCTAGTAAGGGGAACAGGGACTATTTCGGACATGAACACAATGGCTGGCTCTTCGAACCCCTCACTCATGAGGGAGGAGCAGCCTTGCTAGGCCACAAAAGAGGACATTGCAGCCAGTCCTGAAGAGACCTGATAAGCTAGAGTTAGAAGGAAAGGAAGGAGGACCTCCCCTATCAGCAGACTCTGAAAGGGGCAGGGAAGAGATGAGGGAGGCCTGGGAGGGATAGCGAGGGAATGGGGGAGGGGGCTATGGCTGGCATACAAAGTACATAATCTGTGATTAATATAAAATAAAAACGTAAAAAAAAGAAGAAGAAATAAAATAGAAAAAATAAATTGGCTTTTAAGTAGTTATCTTCATATTCCTAAATGACAGCACCTCTCAGCCTGAGAAGCTTATTTTTGTAACAGAGCAGTGGTTTTCAAGCTTCCTAATGCTGTGACCCTTTAATACAGTTCCTCATTTTGTGGTGACCGCCCCCCCCAACCATAAAATTATTTTTGTTACCATTTTACAACTGTAATTTTGCTACTGTTGTGAATTGCAATCTAAATATTTGTGGGTTTTTTGTGGCCCTAGGAGACCTCTGGGAAAAGGTGGGTTGACCTCCCCCTTAAGGGGTCATGACCCCCAGGCTGAGAACTAGTGAAATAAAGGAAAGTTAATAAAAAGACTAACAACTGACCAAGGTGAAAAGAGCAAGTTACTGTGATGTACCATCTGTTTCACACTCTCTCCCCTCATGGTTTGGGAACTATTGTAAAAGCTCAGGTTTAAAGACTGTAGAATGTTGGAAGGAACTGTTGCAAAAGAGTGTCTTGTGGACACGAACTTATTCAGTAGCTGTGCCTGCCTGTCCAAGATAAAAGCCAGTCAGAATTTCAGCATGGATGAAGCCCACCCTCACTGAGGAGCTATTGGTGGCTGGCAGCTACCGGGGAGGGAGATTCCGTTTTCTTCAGGAATGTTGCCCTTCCTTCAGTGGATGACCCTACATTAATGAACACAAAGGAAGCACTAACTGTGATTTTTTTTCTTTTTTTTTAACAAAAGAGAGGACACAAATTTGGGAAGAGAACACAGTGAGAGGACTCTAGGATTGAAGGGAGGACAAGGATGGGTATGATCAAAATACATTACATATAATTGCACATTGAATACACAAAGCTTTAAAATAATAAGTGCAAAATATTTTTCTTCAAAAAAGAGTGCCACTGGCCTAAATTATACTCAGGGCACTGTGCTGTTTAGGATGATAAATGTATCCTAAAGATTTGTAAGTACATTCAAGGACAGAAAGTTTTTGTTCCTTATGTGTAATTGATGCACAGAACTGGCCTTTAGGCACCTTTAGAGGTGAATAAAATTCTAAACAGCAATATTGGCCAAGATAATTTACTGTTTCTATGAGATCTAAATATTTTAAAGTATTTGCATAAAGTTTCTTATATAGGACAGTGTTAGCCTTTGAGTCATCTGTCATAAATTTTGGATAGCTTCTTCTCTTACCAGGAGCTTACTTTGACCTCTCTAAAGAATGGGGGAAAGGTGTTCTTGAACCTAAATTTCCTACTTAAGACACTACAAGAAAACATTCCAATGTCTTGGAGCTTCAATGCCTCAGTCACAGATGGAATTTCATATACTCAGCCACTGACTAGACTGGATCTGTGGCTGTTTTTCTTTACACTTGGGCTAGAACATGAAAAGTTTATTTGCCTGAGCTTTCTGAAAATGTGTCGATCAACTATTTCTAACAATAAGTGTTCTTAACTCCCTTTCTAAGTCTTAAATTGGATATAACTTGTATCTGACATAGAGTATTTTTACACTTAATCTTTAAAACAGAGCTCCTTCAAAAAAAAATGATGGGGGAAAAATGTCACCCTTAACAGTTTCATGAAAACAATATCCAGAAACCAAATACTCCTGAACAAGTTTGGGCATTTTATCACCTTAGTTTGAAATGACATCTGATCACATTTCATCTCATTTATGATGTGAAAAGCTAAGGCCTTTTTTCTATTTCTCTTTTTTTAAAAAATATATATTATATAATTTATTTATTTTATTTATTGAGACATGATTTCTGTGTTTATCAGAGCCCTGGCTGTCCTGGACTTGCTTTGTAGACCAGGCTGGCCCCTAACTCACAGAGGTTCACCTGTCTCTGCCTCCTGAGTACTGGGATTGAAGGCATGCACCACCACGTCCTGCCCTCTTCTCTGTTTCTTAACTAAACATGGAAGACAATAATCAAATATAGAAAACCGTGATCAGTATTATCCCCAGGTAGATAAAAGGTTAATTTATTTTGATGACATCATATCAGTTTCTTGAACTTGAGCAACTAGAAAAATCAATAGGTTACAGATCATGGGGGAGACAATTTTCCATAGACTATGTGTATTTGGAATTATGCTAAAACTTCAAGCATTATGCAAAGATAGTTTATTCTTATGAAAATGTTGAGAGTACATGCGTTCTGTAATGCTAATTTCAGACAGTTCCATTTTTTTAAAATCAGTTGACAACTAAGAGAAACAGATCAGTGTCTTCTGAATATCATGTCTTCCAGCTAAGGCATATGTTGGTGTGCCAATTATTATTATCTTATTAATAGATGGTAACTTATTATCAGATTATTAACTGAGTAGTTGTTCAAATCTAATTTTCTGTCCTTGAATGTACTTATAAATCTTTTGTATACATTTATTATCCTGAACAGCACAGTGCCCTGCATATGATTCAGACCATGGCACTCTTTCTTTGTAAAAATATACTTTGCATGTATTATTTTACCCTATTCAGTAAAAAAAACTTTACATAAGCACAAAGAAAAAGTGATGACCAAAGGTTTACATTCAAACCATAGAGTGTAGTCCCAATGAATGTATGCTGAGCAATTAAGAGAAAGCCTTATGAGGAATGTATATAGTAAGCAAACTAAATTACATAAATATACTATGTGGTCCATTATTGCAAAGCTAATAGAATAATTCATTGACAGCCTGAAGGATATCTGACAAAAATGTTAATTTTGGGTTTGAGTAAGTAACACCAAGCAATTCTTTTGCCAACATTCTTTGGATAACACATGGTCTGCTTTGGTACATTGCTGACAATATAAACTTGTGTTTCAGAGGAAACGAAACACTTCTTTGCAACATTGAGTTTGGGGGTTTTAGGTTTGTTTGTTTTTGTCTGTTTGTCCTCTCTATGTAGTGTGAACATATTAAGTAACAACTTAAAACGAAGGGAGTCCTGAACAATTACTGTCTTTTCTTATTTAAATTTATTAGCTCATCTATCAGGAGTGAATTTCTGGCCATTGTTTTCCTTTAGAGTTCATTACAATTCTCCCAAAACAAATAAGCTCTTCTGTGTGAGCGGTGGGCTCTGCCCTTACTTGTATTATCTCTAGTACACAATCTGTTACTTAGTTGATTCCTTTAAACAGTTACTTTTTCAGTAAAGTAAAAACAAACAAACAAACAAACAAAAACAGCTAATCTGGTTAAGGGAAATGGATAGCTTTTCTTTTTTTAAAAAAATGACTAGGAAAAACAGTAGTAATGAATTACTCAAAACTTCCAGATGAAAATGCCCTCCATGTTTATTAGTGCATTGAAAAAGAGTGCCCATTTCCATGAATGCCAACAAATGATGACTTCATGTAACAACAACTCTCAGTGGCCCCACACATGTTTTTATTGAATAGTATTTCAGCTTAACTTGTTTTCCCTTTTTCCTTTGGAGAATGTTTACCATTATAGTCTCAATCTTAATTATTTACACATTGTATAAATCTCTGGTGTTTGCCTTTGGAGGGCTTTTTGTAGTCTCACGGAGAGCGCTGCTATTTGGACTGTTCAAGGTAAAGCAACTAATCAGCTTCTCTGTCTCTGTCTGGCTTATTCAATGGGCTGCAATCCAGCCAATTACAGGGAAGAAAGAGAATTCATCCATTCACAAACATATCAAACCCGAAGCCCCTGAATAGACTGGAACAGCAGCTCTGGATCCACTTCCCACACGGGGAATCTTTCTTTGTGTGTATTTACTGTGTGTGCTTTAGCTTTCAATAAAATTTGGCTAAGTGGTGAGACCTTCCTTTTCCCGACTCTTTATTTGATAAATTCGTTGAAAGATCCGTTCCTGCAACCCTTCAAGACATTGTCCCAATGTTGTCTGCTGGATAATAGAGAAAAAGATAAATAATAGTTGTTTTTCTTTATTTGACAGTACTGGTAGGATCATGGCTTGTAAACTCACTTGTGACCCCATCAGTTCTCAAATAACCGTGTAATATACACTTTACTCCTCCTAAAGCTCTAGACTTGGCCCTCAGTACCAACATGTATGTCCATTAGAGTAAGGTCTGCTTCTCATGCATATTCCTAATATTTGTGTATCAAGAAAAGGCATGAGTCTTCACTGTATTAGCTACAGCTAAGATTCCTTTGAGATGGTTAATTTTTTTAATTGACTTTGTTTAATTTGAAAATGAAGGGATTAATCTAAAAATGCTAAATATTGTTGTTTTTAGGTTTCAATAATCACAATATATTTTTTAAATTTAATTTTATTTATATTTTTATTACAATTTATTCACTTTGTATCACCTTTGCAACCCCCTCCCTCATCTCCTCCCAGCCACACCCACCTTCTTTCTTCTCCCCCATGCCCTTTCCCTAGTCCCCTGATAGGGGAGGACCTTGTCCCTTTCTATTTGCCCCTAGCCTATCAGGTCTCATCAAGGCTGGCTGCATCATCTTTTTCTGTGGCCTGGCAAGGGTGCACCCCCCCCCCCAGGGGAAGGTGATCAAAAAGCCAGTCATTGAATTCATATCAGAGACATCTCCTGTATCCCTTACTAGGGAGTCTACCTGGAAACTGAGTGGCCAGTGGGCTTCCATTGAACAGGAAGTTTAGGTCCTCTCCACTTACACACAGTAATGAAGCTTGTATGGATTGAGCAAGGTCCTATGCACATATGCTATGGTTGTGTAACTTGGTGTTCTTCTGGGCTAACAGATGGGAGTGGGGCTTGTCTTTGACCCTTTTGCCTGCTCTTGGGACCCTTTTAGTCCAGCTGGGGTGCCTCATTCAGCTTTGATATGAGGATTTGTGCCTAATCTTATTGTAACTTGTTATGCTCTTTGGCTGATATCCCTGGGAAGCCTGCTCTTTTCTGAAGGGAAATGGAGGAGAAGTAGATCTGGAGTATAGAGGAGGTAAGGGGAAGGGATTGGGGGGAGTGGAGGGAGGGAAAACTGTGGTCAGGATATAGAGTGCATTGGTGATGATGGAGAGACCAAGCTTCCTTTGTTTTTATATTTGGCCTGTGTTCTGGATTTGGAATCCTCAGAGATGAAATATACTCTGAACTTTCTTTAGAGAAAATTAAAGCTCCATTTTCGACTGTACAGGAGATGTATGTACCATAAAGCATAGGTACCTGGACAGCACTCAGTGATTTGTAGTCCTTTAGCAGGTCACCCTGCTCATTTACATAATTGTTTTCCCCTTTATTCCTAGACTAGCTAAGGACAAAAATAAAAGTAATTAATTATTTAATGTTCTCAGGTCGTATAACTTAGTTGGACTTAAGGGATCCTAGCAGCTTTCAAATGCCACAGTCCTTGAAATAATGTGTTATGAATATAGGTTCCTGAAATATGTATAGTTTCTTGGCATTGATTTTCTATGCCTTTCATAACTACCCTTCCTTTTCTGAATTGAATTATCATATATTATTCAGATGTTATTTGTATTTACCTTCATCTGTTGACAAAGAACATAAAAAAGTTTTTATGTGCATAAAATTGCTTTTAAATTGTTATACAAACAGTAAGGAATAATGGTCCCCTTTTGAAAGGATAAAAATGTTACATTTAAAAAAAAATCACCACATGGCCAAATTACAATGGCTACATAGCCCTACTTTTATTTATGGGAGCCCCAAAATGCTAAAAAAAATAACACACATTCAAAAGTTGGTCATCCTTTTTCTAGATCACCTTAATCCTATACACAGCATACAATTAGTGGGAGTCTGGTTTTACCATTTCTCCCTATGAAGAAAATTCGTGAATCTTGTCATGGGGTCTGAAGTAACCCCACATGACCTAAGAACTACCCATTCTAATATCACCTTCTTAGACTTTATTTTCTCAGTCTTTCCTAGTTCTCAATATGGGATGTTGGACAGGAATATTTCCAATATGAGATGTTGGACAGTAAGGCGTTAGGGGTCCCCCCACCCCCAAAATACAGATCTTTGCCACTCCTCTTGGTTTTGGAGTGGCACCAAAGCTAAATGACAAGACACTATTGCTGAAAACAGCACATACCTTGGTTGAAAGGCATAAAAAAATCCAAAGGAGAACTAAGCTGGAAACTATTTCCATGTTAACTAGATTTCATATTAGCTGGAAGACACTACAAGGCTGCTAATAGAGAAAAGGCATGGCCTTACCTTGCCATAAACTCTACTAACCAATAACCAACCTGTTCAGCAAAATGAGCCCATTTTTGTATTTGTGGCATGAATGTACTGGAGACAGTCAACCATTCTTTTATTGGATCATTTCTATATGAGAAAATCAATACTTGTACCACAAACCTGGCCAAAAACACTTAATTGGGGAAGTCACAGTCCTAGGGTAGAGAGCTTACTGCTGGTGTTTGGCTGCCTTTTAAAAATCTGTGATTATACTCATAGACCAATTCTGCTCTCCACCTTAACCAGAATGATGCCTTTTTAAGGTCAATGACAGGGAATACAGAGACTTACCCTGCTCAAGGTGTAAAGACAAGTGACAATTGAATCTCAGCACTAAACATGATGTTCATAGAAGTTCCTGTAAGGCTCAGTGAACATTGCATGAGATGGAATAGAATTACTGTAAGGCCCGGAAGATAAGATGTAGGGCTGTGAAATGACATCCTCAAGACATAAAATAACCGATGTCATAACGAATGCACAGGAGCTTCATTTTCCTGCACAGGACTAGCCCTGTCCACAGTCCACCATGGATTGGGAAGGGCTTATAGGCTCCTAACATCCCCAGCAGTAACATTGGTTAGTGGTAGATCCTGGAAAAGAGGGAGTTAATAGCTAATGTCTTTCAGTTGCTTGCCCACTGGGTTCCAATGGGTAATTCCAAACCAATGGTTACAAAGGCAGCCCCGGCTAAATTTAGTGGGTCAAAAAACAAACTGAAAATGAAAGAACGTGGGAAAGAGATCTGAAGGGAGGAGTGTGCTGATAACAAATTAACAACAGCAAAAAAAAAATCTAAAATATTGGATTAGTGCTTTCAAAAACGAATGCCAGAGATCTCCCTCCCTCTTTCAACCATGTGAAGATATGAGAATATGGCATCTAATCTGAAAAAGTACCCTCATCAGTAGTGGACCCTACTAGCAACCTGATATTGAAAATCTAGGCCCTAGAACAACAATTAATAAACTTCTATGGTTTAATAAACCATCCAATATATCCTTATTCTTATAGAAATTTGAACTAATGCCCCACAATCTACTGTACCATCAAACTTGACTATTGACAGAGCCAGTGTTTGAATACCCAGTGAAAAACAACCACTCTGAATTTGTGATTAGAATGCTCATGCTATGCCCAGAAAACATATGATTCTAAGATTTTCTTCACCCAGTTAAAAACATAAACATGAATATTTTATGTGTTATGCTACCTTAGCATAAAAACTCATGCTTAATTAATATGTAAGCATAATATTCTTGACATAAGACTTTGATAATTATTGTGAACTGACATTCAGAAAATTAATTATCAGTAGTTATCTTTTACAGCAAAACTTCTGAATAAATTTAGACTTTACTATGAGATAACAATTTCCCCACATCCATGACATTCAGCCTTTCATTAGGGTCTTCATGACCACATGGCATCTTCCAGTGAGAGCAATTATATTTCCAGTAACTATCAATATTGGTTAATAAATTTTCATGTAATTAGAACCATGGACATTTGTGTAAAGTCAAATTAAATGAGACATTTTTCTCTCAAACTGCCAAGACAAATGTAAAGTATGTTTGCATGTTAAATATCACTATGTCTCATTGGGAATAATGTAACAAATGTGTAATGAAATGGAACATCCTCTTCCATGATAGTTTTCTTTTAATATTTTTGAGATTTTATCTTACATCTTTTGTAGAAATAACTTCAGACTTTAAAAGTGATATTTTTTTTTGAAAAAATCCTGATCGTAGTAAAATCTATAGCTACTTCTTAATTCTTTTAAAAAGTTGTTTCTGTCCTAAATTTACTATTTTTTTCACCACTCTGACAAAATCCTGAACAAATCAATTTAAAGGAGGAAATTTTTATTTTGGCTTATGGTATCAAAGGTTCTGTCTAAGATGGGTAGAGTCACTGCATGAACCTGAGAGAGGGCAAGATGTCATGGAGGCAACACTACATAGCAGTTAGTCCCCAGTTGGTATTACTGGTTAGGAAGGTTAGGAAAGTTTAGGTGGCAGAGTCTTGCTGGAGAAAGTACTGTCACTGGGATTTGCTTGGACTCTTAATAGATTTGCCCTGTTCCCTGTCATCTCTCTCAGCTTCCTATGTGTAAACAAAAAATGTGATCGACCAGACTCCTGCTCCTGCTACTGTGTCATGACTTCCTTTGATGATAGACCCTGGCCCTCTGAAACAATAGCAAAGGAAACTCTTCTGTAAGTGTTTTTGTTCATGGTGTTCTATTGTAGTAAGAGGTAAGTAAATAACCCCCTTATAATGCAAAATGTATGTGCACTTTTTAATTAATACATAAAATTCAAAGAAGTAGCATATTTCTTTTTTATTATTATCATTTATTACAATTTATTCAATTTGTATTCCAGCTGTGGCCCCCTCCCTCATTTCATCCGAATCCCACACTCACTCCCTCTTCTCCCCCTAAGCACCTCCCCTCATCCACTGCTGGGGAGGTTCTCCACCCCTTCTATCTGACCCTAGCCTATCAGATCTCTTCAGAACTGGTTGCATTGTCTTCCTCTGGAGCCTGGCAAGACTGCACCCCTACAGGGAGGGGTGGTCAGACAGACTGCTACTGAGTTCATGCCAGAGAAAATCCCTGCTCCCCTTACTAGGGACCCGACTTGGAGACTGAGTATATAGGTTACATCTGATCCAGGGTTTTAGGCCCTTTCCATGCATTCTCCTAGGTTGCCATATCATTCTCTTCAGGGCCACCGGGGCTCAGTAATTTTATTTTATTTTATGTTATGTTATGTTATGTTATGTTATGTTGTGTTGTGTTGTGTTGTGTTGTGTTGTGTTATGTTATGTTATGTTATGTTATGTTATGTTATGTTATGTTATGTTATGTTATGTTATGTTATGATTTGGCTTGTTGGTCTCCCTTTGGAGCTGTTGTCCCCTCCAGGTCTTTCTGTCTCCCACTTCTTTTATAAAATTCCATGGCATTCTGCACAAAATTCAGCTATCAGTCTTAGCTTCTGCTTCAATACCTCGACCAGTAAGTAGTCTTTTAGAGGCCATCTATGGAAGGCTCCTATCCTGTTCCCTGTTTTCTCCTGCTTCCATGTCTATCGCGTTTGCCCTTATGAATGAGGACTGAGCATCTTCCCTAAGGTCTTCCTTGTTGTTTAGCTTCTTTAGGAGTATAGATGTAGTATGTTTATCCTATATTATATGTCTAACAACCACTTATGAGTGAGTATATACCATATGTGTCTTTCTGCTTCTGGGTTACCTCACTCAAGATAATTTTTTCTAGTTCCCACCATTTGCCTGGAAATTTTAGGATTTCCTTGTTTTTAATAGCTGAGTAATATTCCATTATGTAAATGTACCACAATTTCTGTATCTATTCCTCCACTGAGGGACATCTAGGCTGTTTCCAGCTTCTGGCTATTACAAATAGAGCTGTTACAAACATGATTGAGCAAATGGTCTTGTTGTATAGTTGAACATATTTTGGATATATGCCTAAGAGTGGTATAGCTGGATCTTGAAG
The DNA here is from genome assembly GCA_028658305.1 of Pachyuromys duprasi. Classification (NCBI taxonomy): domain Eukaryota; kingdom Metazoa; phylum Chordata; class Mammalia; order Rodentia; family Muridae; genus Pachyuromys; species Pachyuromys duprasi. Next base: position 47,416,041 of record CM053762.1, on the reverse strand, counting down.
TAGCACTATTCCTAATTTTCTGAGAAAGTGCCAGATTGATTTCCAAAGTGGTTGTACAAGTTTACATTCTCATCAGCAATGGAGGAGGGTTTCCCTTTCTTCACATCCTCTCCAGCATGTGTTGTCACTTGAGTTTTCAGTCTGAGTTTTCCCATTCTGATGAGTGTGAGGTTGAAATCTCAGGTTGTTTTGATTTGCAACTCCCTGATGACTAAAACCATTGAACTTTTCTTTAAGGGTTTCTCTGGCATTTGATATTCCTCTATTGAGAATTCTCTGTTTAGCTTTGTACCTCATTTTTTAATTTAATTACTTGGTTTGTTGGTGTTTAACTTAAGTTCTTTATATATTCTAGATATTAGCCCTCTGTCAGGTATAGGGTTGGTGAAGATCCTTTCCCAATCTGCAGGGTGTTGTTTTGTTTTGATGACTGTGCCTTTTGCTTTACACAAGCATTTCAGTTTCATGATGTCCCATTTATTAATTGTTAATCTTAGAGCCTGTGCTGTTGGTGTTCTGGAAGTTGCCACCTGTGCCAAAGAGGTCAAGGCTTTTTTCCACACTTTTTCTTCTAATAGGTTTAGTGTGTTTGATTTTATATTGAGGTCTTTGATCCACTTAGATTTATTTTAGTGCAGGGTAATAAATATGAATCTATTTGCATTTTTCTACATGTACACATCCAGTTAGACCAGCAGCATTTGTTGAAGATGCTCTTTTTATTTCCATTGTATTGTTTTGACTTTGCCAAAATTTAAGTATCTGTAGCTGTGTAGGTTTATTTCTGGGTCTTCTATTCAATTCCATTGATCCACCATTCTGTTTCTATGCCAGTACCATGCAGTTTTTATTCATGTTGCTCTATAGAACAGCTTGAAATCAGGGGTTGAGATACCTCCAGAAGATCTGGTATTGTACAGGATTGTTTTAGCAATTCTGGGTGTTTTATTTTTCTATATGAAATTGAGAATTGTTCTTTCAAGGTCTGTAAAGAATTGTGTTGGTATTTTGATGGGAACTGCATTGAATCTGTAGATTGCTTTTGGAAGGACAGCCATTTTCACTGTTAATCCTACTGATCATGAGCATGGGAGATCTTTCCATCTTCTGATATTTTCTTCAATTTCTTTCTTCAGAGACTTCAATTTTTTTCATACATGTCTTTCACTTGCTTGATTAGAGTCACACCAAGGTATTTTATGTTATTTGTGGCTATTGTAAAGGGTGTTGTTTCCCTAATTTCTTTCTCAGCCCTTTTGGCTTTTGTGTACAGGAGGGTTACTCATTTTTTTTTCAGTTAATTTTGTATCCATCCACTTTGCTGAAGGCATTTTTCAGCTGAAGGAGTTCTCTGGTAGAATTTTGGGGGTCACTCATGTATACTATCATACCACCTGAGAATAGTGATATTTTGACTTCTTCCTTTCTGATTTATATCCCCTTGATCTTCTTTAGTTGTCTTATTGCTCTAGCTAGGACTTCAAGTACTATGTTGAAGAGGAATGGAGACAGTGGGCAGCCTTGCCTTGTCCTTGATTTCAGTGGGATTGATTTAAGTTTCTCTCTCTTTAGTATCATGTTGGCTATAGGCTTCCTGTATATTGTCTTTACTATGTTTAGGTACGTGCCTTTTATCCCTGATCTCTCCAAGACTTTAAACATGAATGGGTATTGGATTTTGTCAAATGCTTTTTCAGCATCTAAGGAGATGATCATGTGTTTTGTTTTGTTTTCTTTCATTTATGCGCTGGATTACATTGATGGCTTTCCGTATATTGAACCATCCTTGCATGCCTGTGATGAAGCCGACTTAGTAATGATGGATGATATCTCTTATGTGTTCTTGGATTTGGTTTGCAAGTATTTTTATTAAATTTTTATTTTTATGTTAATTACTGTTTATTCACTTTGTATCACTGCTGTAGCCTCCTCCCTCATTTCATCCCAATCACACCCTCTCTCACCTCCTCTAGCGGTTTGCAAGTATTTTATTGAATATTTTTGCATCTATGTTCATAAGAGAGAAAGGTCTGAAGTTCTCATTTTTTTGTTGTGTCTTTGTGTGGTTTAGGTATCAAGGTTACTGTGGCCTCATAAAATGAGTTTGGTAATGTTCCTTCTATTTCTATTTTGTGGAAGAGTTTGAAAAGCATTGGTATCAGGTCTTCCTTGAAAGTCTGCTAAAATTCTGAGCTGAAACCATATGACCTTGGAATTTTTTTGGGAGGGAGACTTTTGGGAGGCTTCTATTTCCTTGGGGGGGGGAGGACTGTTTAATTTATTTACCTGATCTTTGTTTGGCTTTGGTAAATGGAATATATCAATAAAATTGTCTGTTTCTTTTTGATTTTCAAATTTTGTGGCATATAGGTTTATGTGGTGAGATCTAGTGAGTCTGTGAATTTCCTCAGTGTCTGTCGTTATGTCCCCCTTTTTATTTCTGATTTTGCTGATTTGGATAGTTTCTCTCTGCTTTTTAGTTACATTGCCTAAGGGTTTGTCTATCTTGCTGATTTTCTCAACCAGCTCTTGGTTTCAGTGATTCTTTGAATTGTTTTCTTTGTTTCTAATTCATTGATTTCAGCCCTAAGTTTTATCATTTCCAACTGTGTACTCTGCTTCTGTGTGCGTCTGCTTCTTCTTCTTCTTTTTTTTTTTTCCTATCTAGGGCTTTCAGGTGTGCTGTTAAGTTGCTCCTATGAGATATCTCAAACTTCTTTCTGGAGGCACTTGGTACTATGAACTTTCCTCTTAGCACTGCTTTCATTGTGTACCCTAAGTTTGGATAAGGTTGTGCCTTCATTTTCATTGAATTTTAAGAAGTCTCTAATTTCTTCTTTTATTTCTTCCCTGATCCATCTGTCATAGAGTAAAGAGTTGTTTAGTTTCCATACATGTGTAAGCTTTTTGTTATTTCTGTAGTAGTTGAGGTCTAATTTTAGGCCTTGGTGGTCTGTTAGGATTCAAGGGATTATTTTAATCTTCTTGTATCTGTTGAGGCTTGCTTTGTGTCTGACTATGTGTCAGTTTTGGAGAAGATTCTGTGGGGAGCTGAGAAGAAGGTATACTCTTTTGAGTTTGGTGAAAGGTTCTGTTGACATCTATTAGGTCCACTTAATTTAGGACCTCTATACATGTCATTATTTCTCTATTTAGCTTCTGTATATGATCTGCCCCTTGGTGAGAGCAGAGTGTTGAAGTCTCCCACTATTAAGGTGTTGGGATCAATGTATGATTTGAGCTTTAATAATATTTCATTTACAAATGCTGGTACTCTTGTATTTGGGGCATAGGTGTTCAGGATTGTGATGTCTTCATGGTGGATTTTTCCTTTTATGAGAATGAAGTGTCCCTCCTCATCTTTTTTGATTAATTTTAGTCAAAAGCCTATTTTATTAGATATTAGCATAGCTACTCCAGCTTGTTTTCTGAATCTGAATCTGTTTCCTTGAAAAACCTTCTTCCCGGTACTTTACCCTGACATCTTTGTTGGAAAGGTATGTTTCTTGGATGCAGCATCTGTTGGATCCTGTTTCTGAGATCATTCTGTTAGTCTGTGTCTTTTTATTGGAGAGTTGAGTCCATTGATGGTGATAGATAATAGTGACCAGTAAATGTTAGTTCCTTTTATTTTGGGGTTGGTGGTGATAGTGAGTTTGTATGTTTGTTTTCTTTTGATTTTTGTTGTGAGTTTATCTATGTCCTGTGTTTTCTTGGATATAGTTGATTTTGTTAGATTGGAGTTTTCCTTCTAGTATCTTCTGTAGGGCTTGGTTGCAGTGTACATATTAAGGTTAGGTTTGTCATGGAATATTTTGTTTTCTTCATCTATGTTGATTGAAAATTTTGTTGGGTATAGTAGTCTTGACATCTGTATTCGCTTAGAGTCTGCATGACTTCTGTCCAGGCCCTTCTGGCTTTCATAATTTCTGTTGAGAATTCTGGTGTGATTCTGATAGTTCTATCTTTGTATGTTAGTTGGCCTTTTTCCCCTGCTGCTTTTAATATTTTTCTTTGTTCTGTAGATTTAGTGTTTTGACTATTATGTGATATGAGGAGTTTCTATTCTGTTCTAGTCCATTTGGGGATCTGTAAGCCGCTTGTATGTTTATGGGCATCTCTTTATTTAAGTTGTGGAAATTTTCTTTTTCTTTTTTTTCTTCTTTGATTTTTTTGAAAATATTTTCTGGACACTGGAGCCTGGAATCTTCCTTTTCATCTATTTCTATTATTCTTAGATTTTGCCTTTTCATGGTGTCCTTGATTTCTTGGATGTTCTGTATTTGTAACTTTTCCAATTTTGTTTTTTCTTTGAGAGATGTATCAGTTTCTGCCATTGTCTCTTCAGCTCCTGAGATCCTCTCTTCCATTCTTGTATTCTATTGGTGATGTCTACCTTTGTGGTTCCTGACCTTTTCTCTAAGTTCTCCAGCTCTAGGGTTTTCTCTGTTTGTGTTTTCTTTATTGATTATAATTCTGTTTTCATGTCTGGCACTATTTCCTTCATCCATTTGAATGTGGATTCCTGTCTTTCTATTTTTTTCCTGGCCTCTATTTTTTTGTTAGTTTCCTCTTTATATGCCATTCTTGTGCTTCTACTTGTAACTCTATTTTTTTTTTTTTTTGGCTATAATTGTCTGTATTTCTTTCTTTTTTTTTTTTTAAGGTTTATTTTTTATGTATACAGGGTTCTGCCTGAATGTATGCCTACAGGCCAGAAGAGGGCACCAGATCTCATTATAGATGGTCATGAGCCACCATGTGGTTGCTGGGAATTGAACTCAGGACCTCTGGAAGAGCAGAGATTGCTCTTAACCTCTTTGTCAGTTCTCTAGATAATTGCCTGTATTTCTCTGAGAGCTTTGTTTGTTTCCTCTTCATGTGCCTCTAATATCTAAACATAGATTTGAGATCATTTTCTTGTGTTTCTGATGAATTAGCATATTGATTGCTTTGGGGGGGTTGCTAGTGAAGCCATGATGTCCTGATTTTTGTTGGATGTGTTCTTATGCCAACCTCTAGCCATCTGCTTATCTGTAACCTTCACTGTTTGTTCCTGGAGTCTGTACTTCAGACTGGGTCTGTCTCTGTCTGGTGTCTGGAGTCTTCTTCAAGAAAATGGGAGAGGTCCAGCAGTTTTAGAGTGTATATTGGTATTACAGAGTAAGGAGGCACCCTGTACCTGGGGTTGTGTGCTCACAGCTGCTGTTGCAGCTGCTGCTGCCAGAGCCAGGGCAGGTGCAGCCAAAAGTGCAGGGAGTTGATAGTTTACCTCTCTCAGACTTCAGAGATGTCCGTGGCAGGCGAGGGGCTGGATCCAACCTGTCCCATCTCACGGGTTGTCCCTCTAGGATGCCTCAAAGTGGATGCTTTGGCTTCAGCCACCCATTCACTCACCAGTTTTGGAGTTTCAGATATTCTGTCCTTCAGAAAGGGTGTGCACTGGTCACTGCCATGTTGGAGTCCTAAAAGTAGCCTATTTCTGTCGTCATCATTGTTCAGAGAGAGCCAGAGACAGCTGGAGAGAGACAGAATTATCACTATTCTATGTGAAGTGGAAATGTTTAAGTAACACTTAAAAAGGAGACCTTACATCTTAGCACCCTTTACCCCCTTTTGAGTAATTTTTCTGTCCTTGAAGTTTGTCACAATATTAATAAGTGAGAGCTTTCTCTCCCTTCTACATTTTCCCTATTGAACAAGTAACTCTGGTGTTAGATTCCATTGTAGAAATTCAACACATTACTTCTATCTACTGCACTACTAGAAGACACAGGAACACAGCTATTCAAAGAGCTTCATTTTACAATGAAGATGTGTAATTGTTATAAAAAGAAGAAATAATCTGAAAAGACAAAAGTTCAGGGTCCTGCATATAAGTCATGTATAATCCTACAATGATTTATAGTCTAGAGATAGAAAGCTAATGATAGGATAAATACAGTATGAAAGACTTGAAAAGGCCAGGATGCTGATTTAGAGTAGTTTCTATGTAGGGGTGATGGGGAAACATCCATGGTAGAGGAGGCTACACAGCATAAAGATAAACACTGAGGACCCTTTGTCTCCAGCTGAAGACCGCTGTGGAATTATAGCCTCCAGATTCAAAAGCAAATGTTCAGTTTTTGTTTCACAAGAAGTTTGCTGTGAAACTTGGAATGGATAGTTTTCATCTTGAAACCAAATTCCAAAGAAAGAAAGAAAAAAAAACTATGCTTCAAAATTTTCCTGATGTGTTTGTTATTCCATATCATAATTTGTAGGATAAAGAGGCAATCAGGCAGTGTGAGGTCAGTCCTCCATGACTGTGAAGTCCTGAGATGCACTCTGTGTCCAGAGAGTGGCTGATTTGTGCATCATACCTCCCTTCTAACTCCACTAAAGTTACAGTATGTCTTATAACAAACCCAGATACATGAGGTAGAGAAAGAATCTGATCAAAGGAGCCTAACCCCTACTCCTGAGAGGAAGCTGACTCCACAGAAACTGCCACAGCAAAATTACAATGGTCTGGTTATTTGGCCAGGAAAAGGATTACAGAGATGGTAACAGGAACTTCTGTGACTACAGAGGATATAGCCAAATAGCTGGTGGTTCCAGAGCAATAATGGCAACCCAAGGAAGAGTCACTGGAATAGGACACACAAAAGGCTTTATGCCCACAGGCCAGGGCGACCCCTGTCAGCAGGAAATTTTTGAGTCTCCTAGGAAGATCACCTGTGTCTAAAGTATATAACGCATTTTCATTACCCACTGAGTTACACTGAAGGAGAATACACTCAGCAACAGCAACACAGGTCCACTTGCACTCAGCAGGTATTTTTAGCTTCCAAAACTTCTGCAGTTTTTAAATTCAGGGTTAACACTTGATAAGCAAGTTTACTCAGACCATTGCATGAAAAAGAGAATAGAACGCTTAATCCTAGGAGAGTTCAAGAAATACTGAAGGATCAAAGCCATAACTTCCAGCCGCTGGCAGGAAACATTTCTGAGTAAGTTATGTACAGATGAATTCTCAAAAGTTCAGCTACATCATATCTATAAAACCTGCATCTAGAAGAACATGTATTATGCATAGAATATATGTGTTGAAAAAAGGAATACAAAAATGATGTAGTATATCTCTCTCAATACAAAACTGATACCATATACAATCTCTGTATATAATTTTACAGTTACATGCTTCTGTATATAAGAAATAAATACATATTTAAACCAAAATGCTAAGCCAAGATGTTTTACAACTGAATAAATGCTATTACAAGTAACAAGAAGAAGTGGCTGAAGAGAGGGAACAAGATAGAAAAGGATGTGGAGAGACTTAAGAGGGTAGAGAACAGATCTGGGGAGATCAAGCAAGAAGACAGAAGGACTGTGGAGAACAGAGAAACGGAGGACGGGGACATCTCTGTGACAAGCTGAAGACCTAAAACAAGGTAGGCTACTGAGAGAATTAGAGGGGTACTCAAGCAGAGCCTCCTAGTAGCAGAGATATAGTGACTTAGGAGGACACCTACTAACTAAACTAGTCTCTCAGCAGCGGGAGGGGAACATCAACCTATCTACAAATACTGGACCCAAAATTTACCCTGCCTACAAGATGTGCAAGGACAAAGATAGAGCAAATAGAGCAGGGATTGAGGGAATATCACCCAACGCCTGACTCAAAGATCCACCCTATCAGAGAGTGCCAACCCCTGACACAATGCATAAGCTATGCATTGCAAATGCTATGCAAACAGGGGCCTGACAGAGTTGTCTTCTGAGAGCCACTACCTGGCAGCGCCTCAAAAAAGACTCTGAGACTAACAGCCAAACAATGGGTGATATGTAGGACATATTCCTAAAGGCTAATGTAGCCTTTAGCAAGTGGGACCTGTTGTGAGCTTCTTAGGTCATTGGTGATGCTGTCCTTGAATGGAAACAGTGGTCCTACAGAAAGTGTCCCAATGATCTTGTTACAAAAGCATTCTCTAGCTTCTTTGGCTATAGAATCCATTGTCATGTGGATATCCTCTTCCTGATGCATACAACCAAAAGCATCCTCAGAAAATCTGGCTGAAGCCAATGCAGTGTCCCTCAAACCTATAGGACCGTGCATGGAGATAACCTAGAACCTCCGCACAGGAAAAGCCCATGATAGCTCAGTCTCCAAGTGGGTTCCCAAGTAAGTAGAACAGGGACTGTCCCTGACATGAACTCAATGGCTGGCTCTTTGATCACCTTCCCCTAGTATTGGGGGGAGACTTGCTAGGCCACAGAAGAAGACAATGCAGCCAGTCCTGATGAGACCTGACAGGCTAGGGTCAAATGGAAGGGGAGGAGGGCTACCCTTATCAGTGGACTTAGAGAGAGGCATGGGAGGAGATGAGGGAGGGAGGGTTAGATTGGAAGGGATGAGGGAGGGGGCTATAGCTGGGATACAAAATGAATAAACTGTAATTAATATAAAAATTAAAAATTAAATAAAAAAGGGGAGGAGGACCTCCTCTATGAATGGAATGGGGGAGGGGCCAAGAAGGAGAAGAAGGAGATAGAGCAGGATTGGTAGAGGATGAGAGAGGGGGCTACAGCTGGGATACAATGTGAATAAATTATAATAAATAAAAATAAAAAATGAAAAAAATTGTGAACTAAATACTCCTTTTGTTCTAAAATAGTTTGTCTTGAACATTTTGCTGTAGCTACAACACAGGTATAGCAAACAAATGAAAGAGAGAAAAGAACTTTTGTATTCAATATGTTAATGCAATCAACTGGTTACTCTAATTTCTTCACAAAGAGTGAATGAATTTTATTTATTTAACAACTGGAAGATTTTAAGACTAAAACAAGAAATGCAAAGTATTTTCACAAAGATTAAATAAAACTAATGAAAGTTCTCTACATCATAAAATATACAGTAGAAAAATTAATATTACAAATATTACACACTAGTAACTGAAGTTCCTTCAAAAATAAAACAATTGGAATAAACTAGGACAATTATAGTTTTAGCTACAGACTTTCATCTTGACCCATGAATTTATGATACTAAGTTAAATAAAATGAAGCTCACAAATGGAACATTAACCTTAATCTACTTGCTGGTTTGGGTTTTGTGTTTGTTTCTGTAAATGTCATTTCTCCAGGCACTGAATAGGATATCCATACCAGTACCAAAACGTGCATGTGCTGACAGTATGAGGCAGAAAGCTGAGTTACAGCATCCATTAAATTTCGATGGTTCTTTATTTTACAGAGATTTAATTTTACTTAACTGGATTATCATTGATTTTCTTGCTCTAGCAATATACTTTATTATGATTAAAAAGTAACAGTAGGCTTTTTTTGGTAGAAAATCATTTTGTTTTACATATTCAATCTTATCTGTTTTCTTGTCTTAAGGTGATCTACAAGATCATGAACTGTTGACACTTTTCTGCTGTCAAATGATTGAAACCAGATTAGCAATGGATTAAGTTTGCAGATATTGAAGCATCAATTAATTGTTTGATAATTTTCTTCAATAGACTTCCAAATGATCAATGGATATTCTGTCTTGCTAGAAAGAAAATCAATAAAAGCATCCTGTCTGTTGTACAATGCTGTGGGATAATAAGTTTTTCTCAGAAGGCTAGAGAGCACAGTTCTGCACTCAAAATCCCTCATGTCTTACTACACAGATTTTAGGCATCCATCCAGGACCCAAATGCTTTCAGGATCTATAGGCAGTAGAACTCCCATAGATCGCTAAGTCTACACAAGATTTACTTCCAAAGCTGCCCCTGTGTTCTTCCGACACCACTTTGTCCTTGTTATCCCCTGAATTTGTGACTAACACAGAAAGAACTTATGGCTAAAATGATAAAGATGAACCATACAACAGTGTGATTAAGAAATCAAAGGCACAGATATATTTTCAAGGTTGTCAATGAGAATATCCTTACCATGAATTTAAGAATAAGGTAGTTCAAGAATCATATGATCTATATGGAGGACAAAACCCAACTCCCCTCAAATATATCCTTTTTATTAAGTGTTCCTAGATATGAATCACGCAATAAACTTTTACCTAGACAGTCCATTCCTAAGTTGTTTCTAGGTTTTTATAACATAGTCAACATATTTATTCAGAATCTACTTATACTATCCATGTTGTCTATATCATAGGCATCAGCAAGAAACAGAAACTGTAGGTACTGTGCTTTTAATATGTATAATTTCCTTGGGAGAATTGTATAAAACCACCTTGAGAAAATATGTGATTCCATGTCTACAGCTTGTTAGAAATATACTTTATGGGATTTTTAATTTTAAAAATGGCTAACTGTGGTATTTTGGAGTGATCAAAAACATTTTAAGGGCGTTAGAAAGATGTCTAGGCATTTAAGAGCATTTGTTTCTCTTGCAGAAGGCTTGGGTTTGATCCCCAGAATCCATATAATGGCTTACAACCATCTGTAACTCCAGTTTCAGGGAATCTGAATCCTTCTTTGGGCCTCCGTTGGCAATAAGAATGCATGTATTGTACATATATAAATGTATATCAAACCACATAGATAAAATAAAAGAACAGGTGTTTAAAAATATTTTAAAATAGTTTAATCTTAATTTTAACCATAAAATGGCTGTAAGTTTCTCTCCCTTGGACCAGTAAGATGTCTCACTGGGTAAAGCCACTTGTTATCTGCAAGGTACATAGTATTGGTGATTTTTCATGTGCTGTTTAAGCTTGTTGAAAGTAAATTTAGGAACAAGGAGGCTCTCTGATGTTATTTCCAAAGCTCCCGCTCCTTGGGTAGGCTGGTCCTAAACTCTATATTAAGAAAAACAGCAATTAAATCAGAGTATTAAAAACATTGTGCACTTGAGAACAGGTACATGGAAAGTTTCTAAATTACTGTTGTTAATCCCATAATACAAAAATGTCTACAGTGGGAATGGGAAACTGTACTTTAAGGCACAGGAAACTCATCCATAAAGAGAAAGTTCAACTCTAGGCAATTTTTTTCAATTTCTCCAGTCAGTTTCTGCCGGATATTATGAGCACAGACACTGGGTTTGACGAAGGTATATATCTGCTACTATTTGTTCTTTTTCTTGGAAGCCTCACAGGAGAAAACATTCTGGTCCACCTGGAACTCTGACAGGTAGGAACTCCAGCTGAATACCTCAATGAGTTTCCCAGTCTTCTATTGGATGTCCCTAAGCTCCCAATTTGCTAAGGTTATCTTTCATTCTTGGGTTCAGGGTGAAAGCTGAGAAAACTCACTTCAGAAATGGACATTTAAAAATGAAAGCTTTATTTTCTGCATGCACGGGAAGGTGGCCAGTTTGGGCTGAACCAGATCTCTGAAGAGAGATTATACAACATGTTTAAGGGACGGAAACACAAAGTAAGAGGGACTGGGGCAGGCTGTTGCATTGATAAATCATATTTTGACATAAAGGGTTGAGCAAGGAACTAAATATGGGTGACTGGGCCTTATCCAGGTCACCTGGTTTCGGGATCCTTGTTTCAGCCTTTGCAGTCATGTCCCCTCCTGGACTCTGACATGGAATTTAGAATGATAAGGGAACAAAGGAGTGGGCAAGCTGTAATAGTTAATTAAATCAAGACAGGCAACACTTCATGATTTGTTTGCTTTAGCTTATAAAATGAGGTAACAGCAACTTCCCTCTTTACATCCTTTACTGATTAACAGACAAACATGAAACACCTGAAGAAGCAGGATAATGGTTGGGTTTCAGGTCCTGGGAACATGAACTCAGTTTTGACCCTGCCAGCAAGTGGAACTTGTGCCTGAGATGGCTGGACTGAGATCAGGAAACTGTCTTCTAACATCATACATTCTCTCTTTTGAGTGACTTCCATCGTCTCTTTTACATGTTGTTGTGAGCATTTAGAGGAAATCGGGACATCAAGCACTGGTCATATTGCATCCACAATTGTGAAGCAGAAAATGATGAATGAACGCTGTTGCTTAGCTCGCTTTCTCTACATATATAGTCCATGATCTCAGCTAGAGAATGGTGCCACCCACAGTGGGCAGGCCTTCCCACTTCAATTAGCACAATCAAGATAATCTCCCCAGGCATGCCCAAAAGCTAATCACCACTGTGATTCTAGAGTCTGTCAGACTGACAATACTAACCGCCAGGGATCTTCCCACTCTTACAAACCTCTACATGATCTCATTGATCCCTGTATACCTTTTAGCTTCAACACTAATGATAACAATGCGTTCTATTAAAATTCAGATACGTAGAGTATTTTACTGACAAGTAGAGGCTAATGCTGGCACATGAGACTTCATTGTTAGGCTATATTTATAGAACTTGGCTGTTTGTGCAGAGGATTTGAAAATGAGAACTAATAAAACAAAACATGATTCCAAATCTTCACCAGAAATTATTTTCGTTGTGAGAAAAAGTAATTCAGAAGATAGAACTGTGGCTAAAACAATGAAAAGTCTACATTAGATTTTCATCAAGATAGTAATAGTCCTGGGACACATTCAGATCACACATGTCATAGACCTGTGAACATGTAGGTTTTTGCAGAACATAATTGATAATGTTGTAAATTGTTAGATACGGTAGTAAAAATGGTTCTCAAGATTATCAAACAAAGTTGAAAGAGTGAGGATGGAGAAGTGGCACAAGATGGAAAGGCCAATAAAAAAGACACTTGGAAGGACTGAAAATACTTGTCTCTAGACTGGATTTTCCCAAGCCATGGCAAGCAGGTTAATCAGCAAGTGTACTAATTCTGTTAATATTGTTTAACAGAGAAAAATAACACTCGTTTTATTATGAAGAACGCATGATTCTTTGAGCTGAACAACACAGTTGCATAGCTATGAAGATACCATCTAGCCTTCACTGTCTGAGCTCTGTTCTTTGATGCTCTAGTCTCACATGTGTCAGTCCACATGCCACGCCCAATAATTCTACCCACATCTGCACTGCCCTGGCTTTAAAAACATGAGACCATTCTCATCTCCACAGCTTGCCCCCTGGATTCTAGTGAATTACTTGTAACCCACTTTCTTGTATTCGCAATGCATAAATTACCAGAGTAACATGAATCAGGATTCTTCAATGATCAACATCCCATTAATCCTAAGCACTTTTAACATGAAATAGTAATGCTTTTTCATGGTATTGAGGTCACATTGACATCTTTTAACCGCATGTTCTGTGTCTGCAGAAATCTTTGACCCCATGTTCTCTGTCTGTAGACATCTTTGATCCTGTGTTTTATGAGTTGCTGCCTGTAGCTGGCCAAACCAGTTTGTTTCCTAGAGTTTTTGTAACTGTTGTAGGCTTTAAAAACGTTCTGAGTCTTACAGTTTGCTATTTCCTTATATTTTCATCACAGCACAAATGAAATCCATTCAGGAAAGCCATCCCTACAAATCCCAGCTTTAGCACTGAAATCAATAATAATCCTAGCACTTGAGGACTGTACTCTCTACCTGGTCCATATTCATTCACCCTGTTTTAGATTCCTTCTACCTCTCATGGCTATCTAAAATTATATCTTTTCTTTATTCAGTATTTCCCACATTATTACAAACTTGTCTGCTCAACAAGGACCTTTTTCCTTGAATTTATTGTCGTACTCTCATTGTCTAGGATGAATCCTGGAACTTCAATTTAGCTTTACGGATTTATTGACTGAAAATTAATTAACTCTACAAGTTTTCATTTTTTTCTATTTTACCTCAACCATACTGTAAGCACTAAGAATCCAAATAACATGCAATTTCTGTATATATAACAAGTAATATAAAATGTGAAATTCAATCAATATATGTAATAAATGTCTGTTGAACAAATGATTGCTTCTGATGGAAATTATTGAGAGAATACTTAAAAACAATGAACATGCATGTAATCATAAAGTACCAAAGTTTTAACCTAGGAAAATGCAAACTGTAATTAAGTTAGTTTAAACATTGTGAAATAACAGATATTACTACTATTGAGCTTTGCAAATTTTGAAAGAATTCAATTAGTAATGATATGGTAATTTACCTTATTGTGAAATTATTTCTGCTTTTCAGAAACAACAAACCTCTACAGATGCCTCTGTTTTGTTTGTACTAGTATTTGTACTTGACCATAGGTAAAACCTACAACCCAGCCACCTGCAAACCTAAGTCTGTTTCAGACACAGTCATGTGTCATCAGCTTAGATGTTGGATAGTATTACAACAAAGTGAAATCTTAGAGTTTAAAGTCAATATACCTCTAGGTTCTTTCTTAAAGACACTAATCTATATGCTTTAGTTAGTTCAGACTTAGCTCACAGTGAGTAAAGAATAAATATCTGTCAAATATAATTCATGTTCCCCTTATTAGGGAACCCACTTGGATACTGAGCAGCCCTAGGTTATCTCCATGCTTCTTCCTTGGTTGTGGAGTATCAGTCTCAGAAAAAAACCCTGGGCTCAGATTTCTTGGTTTTGTTGCTCTCCTTGTGGAGCACCTGTCTCCTCCAGGTCTTTTTATCTCCCCCTTCTTTCATAAGATTCCTTGCACTGTGCCCAAATTTTGGTGTGAGTCTCAGCATCTGCTTTGATACCCTTCTGGTTCTTTGATCACCTCCCCATGAGGGGGGAACAGCCTTACCAAGCCACAGAGGAAGACAATGCTGCCAGTTCTGATGAGACTGGGTAATCTAGGTCAGATGGAAGGGGAGGAGGACGTCCCCTATCAGTGGACTTGAAGAGGATCATGGGGGGAGATGAGAGAGGGAGGGGGGTTGGGAGAGAATGAGGAATGGGGTTACAGCTAGGATACAATGTAAATAAACTGTAATTAACATAAAACAGTAAATATCTGAGTATCGTGATTATTTTCTTTCTAAACTAATTTATATCCTGGAGGAAGAGAAAAATCAGTCTTCACAGGTACAAAGTTATTCAAAGTCAGCTATTCAAAACCCAATTTGTTGTTAATGCAGATGCTATGATTGAAGGTCAGGTTTGCAGGATATTTGTTACATAGATTTCAAGTCCAAATATGAAAACAGGATTAGAAGTAGAAACTGGCCTTACGTCTAGAAGAAAATGAACCTTGGGGAAACCCTGTCTTATATCTTTCCCTGTGCACATGTCCAAATATAATTCAGTTATGTGCCAGCACTTCAAATTAGCAGGTGGGTAAATATATCATTAGGGTGGAACCTGCCAGGCCCAGCGGAGCTCCGTCTCTTTGCAGGTCATGATACTCTAACATCTGCTCCTCCATTTGCAGATCCACAAAATGGAATATGTCAGTGTGTCTGCATTTGATTAATCTTTGGGAACTTACAAGAGACTTATATACAAAGGAGAGTGCCAATTTTGCAATTTACACTAAGAAATGTAACTGTCATGCCATTCAGACTGTTTATGTCAGCATGAGAATGCTCCTAATGACATGAGGTAAATCACAAGCTCAAGTCTGCTGGGTATGCAGAAAGTTATACAGAACAACGGGAGAAAGCTGGCAGATCTCAACAACCATTGTCATGGAGGCCTGGCACATCCATCTACCAGTGAATTTTTCTGGCCAAGAAGGCAAGACACGTGGATTTGCTGGCCATTGTTGGAAATGCACCTGCATCTCTTCTCTCTGCCCTTCCTTTTCCTAGATCCCTGGATACTCAAGCATTCTCTCTTCATGTTCATCAATGTCATCAAATTAAATCCATCTGTCTGTTTATTAAATGAGGCTTCATTTAAATGTATTAATGAGTTGATATTTATTGAGAGGTGATAAGGAATAAATGAATGTTAATAGTTAATCTTATTTTTTAAAAAATATATCATTAGAAAATAACTGGTATATTAGTAAACAATTTGAATGTAATGAAATTTTAATTTGCCTATGTACACTTTTCTCCTGTGAGAAAAACTAAACTAAGAACTGCACTCAGCTGAAACAGGCTGCTTAGAAACAGAGAACACATCCTATGATCATTTAACCTACCGCCCATCTTTCTTAGCTCTTCATGTTTTGATTCATATTCAGCCATGTCCAGTTTTAGAACATTTCAGCTAATTTCAGATAACCCTCCATCTCTCAATTAGAAGATTCTGGCTTTCAGTTCTACAAGCGTCATGTTTGCTTTAATAGTTATGCATTTCCTAACCATTTAAACACATGTTAAACAGCACTGCTGTTTTCATTAAGATCATATCCTCTTTATGAAAGTATTTCATGGATCTTTCCATATTGAGCCTCTAATTCACATAAATCTTACAATTTTTACTGTGCTGTTTTACACAGTATGCTGTGTTTTACTCAATTCCTATAAACATTGTTCATGTGAGGAACGTGAGAGTCAAGAAGCTCAAGTCATTTACCCAAGAAAAAATATCTACAAATGGCAAATCAAAGATTCAAGTTATCTTTATGATATATTCTGGTACCTTGAGGTTCTAGGTTGTTGGAGAAGTCAGCTTATCTTTTAATGTGTTTTTTGTTTTGTTTTGTTTTGTTTTTACTGACAGCTCTTGATATCTATCACACACAGAGATAAAGGGGAGTAAACAATATGCCCTCTGGAGTCCCTGAATTCAGATTCCAGCTTTGTCACTGACCTGTATAAAAAAACGGACAAGTTCCTAAGATGCTCTGTTACTATAAAATAGCTCCAGAAATCTCTTTTCTTGCGTGTTATTGTCTCATTGCTGTGACTAAATGCCTGGACATAAGAGGCTTAAAGAAATAAGGGTTTGTTTTGCCTCACAGTCTTTGGACACAGATTCTCATGGTTAAAAGACATAGAGGCAAGAGTCACTCATGACTGTGGTGACAGGAACCTGAAGCAGCTGGTCACTTTCTGTCCACAGTCAAGAAGCAAGGAGGGATGAAGTAAGCTTTCTTCCCCATGTCCATTTTATTCAGTTTGGTACCTCCTTCCATAATAGGTTCAATCCACATTTACAGAATTTCTTCCTTCCTCAGACGTCTATGGAAAACTCTCAAAGACAAGCCCAGACCTGTGTCTCCTGGGTGGCTCCAAGTCTAGTCAACAACAGAGATTAACTTTCATACCTTGTACCCTCACCTTTTAAAATAGATTTTTCTAAGAGGTAGACACAATTTACTCACCCTTGAAAACAATTTCCTTATCCCTGTTGTCTGGGAAGCCTTGTAACTTGTTCTGATGAAAAAAAGTAACAAAACAGAAATGACATTATATTGGTCTGAAGATGAAGCCTCTGCAGCCATTTAATTCTTCATTCACTGCTCCTGATTGCTGTCAACACCACAGAAACAAGTCTAGACTAGCTTTCTAAAGAGTTAAGGAAGACATAACCCAGTCATCCCAAAATCTTCAGTGGTGGTAGCCAGAGCTAGAAGTGGAAGGGAGGTGGTCATGGACTCCAGTGAGCCAACAGCTAATTGCATAGGCATAAGTGCAGCCCTTAGGGATCAGCCAAACCTGGCCCATATCATCAGAATTATTATATTCCAATACTAGGGTTGAGATATATTTATTTATACAGAAAAGAAAGCCAGCTGGTACACTTAACATCTATGAAAGCTAACTGTTCAATATAGAGAACATGGAAAATAGTATGATTGGATTAAATGAGTTTAATGAACATGGAAAAATAGTGTTATTGGATTAAGTGAGCTTTATGAATGAGATACTTAAAATCACACTTAGATTTTAACCTCTTGTCCTTGCTAGTTTTATGTCAACTTGACACAAGCTAAAGTCACCTGGGAAAAGGGAACTTCAATTGAAAAAAAAAAAAAGCCTCCTTAAGACTGGCCTGTAAGCAAGCCTATAGGTCACTTATTTTTCAACTAAGAATCAATGTGGTAGCATCCAACCCACTGTGGATGATGCTACACCCAGAAAGGTTATCTTGGGTGTATAAAAATGTCCACTGATAAAACATATGCATACAAGCAAAACTAAATGAACTCAGCAAATTGTGTTTATGTACTTATTTACTCATATATAATAATAATTAGCAATAATAATTAAAGAAAAAGAATTGTATGAATTTTAGAGGGAGCTGGCAGGGGACAAGAGCAAGAGGGGAATTATGTAATATTTTAATTTTTAAAGATTGTAATTCAAATAACAAAATAAAAAGAAAGAAAAGAAAAAATGTGTGGGCCATGAGGAATAAGCCAGCAAATAGCATTTCTCCATAACCTTTGCTTCAGTTTTTGCCTCCAGGCTCCTGTCTTGAGTTCCTATCCTGATTTCCTTCATGGTGGATTATAAAATGTAAGATGAAATAAACACTTTTCCTCCACAAGTTGCTTTTGGTCATGGTGTTTTTCACAGCAATAAGAAAACTAGGAATCCTCCATTCTGGTTATAGATTACTATACACGTAAACATGGTGGCCTGTGGAACAATAATTTATCATCATCGCCACCACCATCATATTATAACAAGATTCTTAGTTGATTAGATTCAAATTGCTTGGTTCAGTTGGGTCTATTCTTATGATTTCATTTACAATTTTAGGCTGACCATGGCCAGACCTGGAACCATAGTAAACACCTTTGCACTCACATTATAGGTGAGGTAGAAGATTCAAAAATTTGGAGGGGCTCAACTGAAGCTCAAGTGTTCTTTGTTTCTTCTCCCTCCTTCCTACCAGATATCACCAAATTATCACCTTGAACTAGAGTTCTTACTCAGCCACTAAATATCCCCGGAGTTCCTTTTCTAAGAAAGACAGGCAGAAGTTGGCACAAAAATTCTGTAGTGTCACTTTGCTGCATTCTGTTTACCAAGGCAGCCACAAAGCACTGCTCAAGTTCAGAATGAAGGGACCTACCTGCCCCTGCTTCGCTACAGGTCACATCAGATGTGGTTTTCCACCAATTTCTTTACATGTGTCTCTCACGCTCATAACAAACCTACGAGGTTAGTAACAAGTTTTTGACACCAAACAGTTTTTTTTTTCTTATGGAGATTAACTAATTTCCTAAAGATTTCCAAAACCTATCATTTCTCAGAGCCTTCACTCCACCTAGAATTCTCTAAGTCAAAGACTATAATTTTAAAGAGTATATGATACTACTCATTTCATTCATTACACGTAGGTTCAGTTCATCACATTAGAGTCGGGAGATACCCAGGTGTCATTTCCATGTATAGCACTCAATATGCTAATATACACAAAAATAAAAAACAAAACCTGTTTTTCTGAATTCTTGTCACAAACCCTTTTATTTATATGCCACTGCTGTAAAACTCATTACTTAACAGGAAAGATAAAGAAGATTCTTTGAGAAATCAAAACTGAGAACTCTCTTCTGAACATAAAAGTTCGTGTATCTTTTAGTTCTGTAATCTAATATTTTAGACTCCTCAACCAAAGTTTACATCCCATAATAAAATATGAGAAGAGGTTTAAAAAGGAGGCAACATTGTGAAACTACTGTTTAACTTAAGATAAGGAGATATCAGACAAAGAAATAGTAAAGAATGTAGAGTAAGTAAAAACAGTAGGGAAAAGGCAAAAAGGGAAACAGTTTATGTGTATGTGGAAATGTGTGTACATATGAGGGTATCAAATTTTCTTTACCTATCTCTTGATATAATATTAGCAGTTTCAATACTTCATTATTGTGACTAATAATAGTGAGGGAATGAAACATGAATGGGAAATAGTAAACACGAATTGGAAAGTACTTTGTGATCTGTTATATATTTCTTCCTCCACATATACAGGAGTAGTATTGTTGCATCATATAGTAGCTGCATTTTTTAAATAAAATCTCCGTACCGATTTCCATAGTGGGTAAAGCAGTTTGGAGTTCCTACCCGCAGTGCACAGTTTTCCTCTTCACTCGCATCCTAATCTGCAGTTTTGTTATTTGTGTCCTTGATGATAGCCATTCTGACTGGGGTGAAGTGAATTCTAAAAGTTGAAATGGATTTCATGTTGCATTTCTTTGCTGACTAAGAATTTCAAACATTTTTTTTTTCATGTCCAGTGAGAATTTGTGTTTCTTCTCTTGAGAACTATGCCTGATTTATTTTCCACTTAATAATTAAATGATTGGAGTTTTGTGTTATTTGTTTTAGTGTTTTTAACAGATTCTTCACATTTCTCCCATCAGATGCATAATTGGTAAAGATTTCTTCACATTTTGTCTCTCAGTGATGATTTTTTCTTCTTTTATGCATACAATTTTCAATTTAATGAAATTTACCTCAAAAGAACCTCATATTTCAGATTTATAAATTCCAAGATAATATCAGAAAACAAGTAAATATGCTAGGGAAGATAATACAGCATGTAAGT
The DNA here is from genome assembly GCA_028658305.1 of Pachyuromys duprasi. NCBI lineage: Eukaryota > Metazoa > Chordata > Mammalia > Rodentia > Muridae > Pachyuromys > Pachyuromys duprasi. The sequence goes on along the minus strand of CM053762.1, from coordinate 47,395,771 downwards.
GAGAAGCTTCATATATATATATATATATATATATATATATATATATATATATGAAGGTGGTCTAAAAAATTGGCAAATAATGAAACAGATCCCCAGCTGGACATCTTTCATCACCAAATGAAGCTTCCAGTGCTGTGAATCAGTTTCATCTAATCAAGGTGTTAGCCAAAGAGTTCCAAGGGAGGCCCCAAGCAACCCAGGCTATCACCAAGGTTATTGTTGGCTCTCCTAAAACTGATGGTAAAGTCCTATTCCACCCCCTCCCCCACACTAAAAATCTATATAACTCATTGGATACAGAAAAGTCATGCTGGTATCTACCTAGAGTTTTCACTCTATAGATTATTTTATGTTGTACGTGACGATTAATATTTACTATTGGTTTATCTTTTATTAAAGCTGCTGTTAATCCTAAACAGCTGTATAACCAAATCACCACACAGAGACTATGATTTATTTAATTAACCTACAACACAATGCTGGGCAATAATTACTCCATCCTAAACCTCCAAGCCCTCATAGTTTCCTAACATTTAGATTTCCCACATTATACTTGCTTTTAGGGATATCTTAGGTCTTATTCATTCTCCACGTCATTCCAAGACTTCTCCAGCCTTGCTCTCCCAGCTTCTCTACTCTCTTCTCTCTTCCTCTGCCTCCCACACTTCTTCTCCTCTGGCTCCTCCTTCTCTTCCTGCTTCCTTTCCATTGCTCAACATTGTGGCTGGTTGTTTTATTTTGGCATGTTTACACAAAGTTGAGACACGTGATGCTTAGAATAAGTATCACAATGCATATCCTGTCCGGATTGAAACCAGAGAGTAGGGGAGAGAAGTCAGCATTTGAATGAACAAGGGTAAGGTATGTACGTTTCAAAAGAACATTATACCAACAATTTTACATAGTTCTGGGAGGTATTCTGTATGCCATCAAAAAAAGAAAGAAAGAAAGGAAGGAAGGAAGGAAGGAAGGAAGGAAGGAAGGAAGGAAGGAAGGAAGGAAGGAAGGAAGAAAGGAAGAAAATAAGGAAGATAAATACCAACCCAGTTACAAACTGTTTGCTCTACAAGAGTGACCTGCCTGCAAGACAGGCTGGTGCAATGGAGATAAAGCTTGTGGAAGTAACCAATCAATATCTGCCTTGAGTTAAGGCCCACTCCATGAGATGGAACCCAAACTCAACATCACTTGGGTGGCCAAGCATACAAGATAGACCACAGACCTAAGGAAAAAAAAGCAAATACTACTGTTCTATTAAAGAATTACAGCAATTAAATGACTTTTAACAACATTCTGCTATAATCATAGATCAGTACCTTGCTAAGCCATCATTAATGAAGACCTTGGAATACTCAGTCTTAAAAGGAAAGTCTCTATCAAACCTCAACTCCCTTAGGACTCAGTGAACTCTTTCAAAAAGGAGACAAAAAGACTAAGAATCAGAGGGAGAGAGCACACCAAGTAACCAAGATCTTATAAATGCAACAGACCAGCACACAAATGAACACAAAGACACTGTGGCAGAATGAGCAGGGCCTGCATGGGTCTCCAACAGATAGGACCCTAGAGCTGAAAAGAGAATCACTAATCCAGAAACTGCTCCAACTGATAACCACTTGCAGACAAAAATTCAGTTTTATCCAAGGGAATCTCACTGGGGAAACAAACAACCCATAAGAATAGGCCCAATGCCCAGTAGAAGATAGCCAACACAAAATTATCTCAACATTATTTTTAGAAGTTCTTCATCTCATAATCATAACCAGGACATTTTTTCTACCTTACAGATCCAAGATGTATATAGCTTCTGGTTTGGGAATTTTTATGTGATCCCTGTATAGGCAAATGCGTGTTTCTGCATTTATATGTGTTTGTTATGCTTTTTCTTTGGTTCTTTCTTGTTTGGTTGTTCCATTATATTGTTTATGTATGATATATTCTATTATCATTCATTAGATGCTTGTTTGTTTCTAATGAAAGCCAGAAAAAAATGTGACTCTGGTGGGTGGGGAGCTAGGGAGGAATGAGGAGTAGTAGGAGAAGAGAAAATCATGATCAAAATATAGTGTATAACAAAAGGATGCAGGCTGACTCTTCACAATTAGAAACAGAACCTAACTTCTTGATTGGTGTAAGAAACTATATTATCATCAAAGACACAAACTGAAAATGAAACAATATAAAATAATATTATAAATAAGTAGACTGCAAATCATGCAGCACTTGCTATGCTCATATATGATAAAATAAACCTCAAAACAAAGTTAATCAGAATATACAGACATTTATCATACATTTTTTTAAAGAGAATGACCCATCACATATGTACCAGACATATGACCTACACATATGTATCCTATGGGCAGCTTGGTCTTCAAGTAGTTTCCTAGTAAGGGTAGCGAGGGCTGTGTCTGACAAGGACTCTGCTGCATGCTTTTTGATTTCTTCCCCCTGATGTGGCTACCCTTCTAGGTCACTGTGAAAGAGGACATACTCAGTCCTGCTGTGACTTAGTGTGCTGGGGGGGGGGGTCCTTTTCTGAGGGGTAGGAGAGTGGGAAATCAGAGAGAGAGGGAAAGAGGGTAGGACTGGGAAGAGATATGGGAGGGGAAAAAGAAAAAAGATGTTATGACAATTATAAATTATATATAATAATATGCAATTATAAAATTTATAATTTTATATATGATCAAAGAATAAAATATCATAACATAAATTCAAATGGATAAGAAGCAGATCTAAATACAATAAATATAGCTAACATCAATATTCCATTCTCACCAATATAAGAAATTAAAAGATAATATAACAAAATTTACATAACAAATACCCATATCCAATATCATAATGAATCAGGAAGATCCTGAAAATATTTTCACTAAAATAGTTACTCTTAAAACTCATATGAATTTGCAGAGATTCAGCCAATATGCACAAGGCCTGCATAGGTCTGCACAAGGTCCTCAGCAGATATATTATCATTTCCATTTTGGTGGTTTTAATAAGATTCCTGAGTGTGTGAACAAGTGTGTCTCTGATTATTGTGTCTTCTCTTGGGCTTTTTCCTTCTGTTGGTTTCCTTTGTCCAACCTCAATATAATAGTTTTATTTTATCATATTTTCATTTATTTTATTATACTTTTTTGAAAAATGAATAAATGAATGAATAAATACCTAGATACTAGGGTTAAGGTTAAAAACTAAACTATCATATAGCCCTCCTGGGAGAGGGAAAATTGGTTATTCTACAATGGAGTGACTTGTGGTATATCAACAACTCTAGAGCAGGCTTCATGTTCATAAATAGTTGATCAACATATAATGGACTCCACAGGGTGTGTGTGTTGTTTTATATAGTTAAAGTTTGGTAGGGTTATTATTATGTTTTTCTGATTGGATTTTTTTGTTTGCTTTTCGTTTATCCTATTTTGTTCTTTTGATTTTGGAGGTTTCTGTTGCTGTATTATCTTTTGTTTGTTTGTTGAGAAAGAACTTAAAGTTGGGTGAGTATGGATGAAAAGAGGATCAGGAACGGAACGACTTGAGGGAGAGAAAGAATATAATCAAATATATTTAAATTTTAAATTGCTTTTAAATAGAAAAATTAAAAAATCCTCTGCCTTTGTAAAAAAAACTAGTTACTCTTCCTATTCCATATGGTACTTGAAATCATAGCCAAAGCAATAAGATATGACAATAAATAAAAGGTATGCAATCAGAAAAGAAAAAATATCAAATTATTCCAGTTAGCAGATTATATAATTCTACACTTAAAATATATTTAAAAACCTGGAAGACTTTTTAATCTGGCTGAGAAATTCATCAAAACAACAGAATAACAAATTAGCATATACATTCTATTAGCTTTTTCATGCATTACTCATAAACATACTAAGAAAAAAAATTAAATCCCCTTTACAAAAGAAATTGAGAAGACACTGAATTGAATGAGGATGTCCTATGTAAATGGATAGGCAAGTTAATAATGTGAAAAACTGATATATTTTTAGAAGCAATCTACAGATTTAATGTAAGTCTCGTAAGATCTGAATTATATTTTTCACATGAATATACATAAAGCCATAAAATTTATTTGGAAGTAAAAATGAAATATCAATGGTGGGGGTATGATAATGCATCATATCAAAATATATTATTACAAGGCTATAGTAATAAAAACAACAGTAGTATTGCCATAAACATCTCAATAAAACAGAATAAAATATTCTGAAGTGAACCCACATATCTATGCCATGTGATTCTCAGCAAAGGTGCCAACGCCACATTTTGGAGAAAATAGAGACTTTTGACAAGTAATACTATGAAAACTGAATATCCATATGTAGAAGAGTGAAACTAGGTCCCTATCTATGACCTTTAATAGGAATCAATTTAAAAAATTGATCTAAGATATTACTATGAGACTTGAAACTTTGAAAGTACTAAAAGAAAATAGAAAATTTTAAGACATAGGCCAAAGCAAATTTCCTGAATAGGACTCAATTAGTCAGGAAACAGTGTCAAGAATTGACAAAAGGGATCACATCAAATTAAAGCATCTGCATACCGATGGACACAATCCACATGGTGAGAAGACGACCATAGAATCAGGGAAAATCATTGCCAACTAGTCATCTGACGGAGTCCAGACTACGCGAACAACTCCAAACAGTCACCACTGGAAAGAGAATGAAGTAATCTAGCCAACAAGTGAGCAGACTAGGGGAGCAGATGTTTCCCAAGATAATGTGAGTGATGAACTATTGTATGAAAAATGCCCAACATCTTTAGCCAGAAGGAAAATGTAAATCTAAACTGCGTTGAGATTCCAAATGACTCAAATCAGAACTGCTTTCATTAGGAAAATATAAAAAGCAGATGCTAGCAAGGTTGGAGACTGGCTTATACAGTGTTGGTAGGAATGTGAATGAGCAAAGCTACTATGAAAATGAGCACACTGTTTGTTCAAAGGGATAAAAAAAATAGGACTATAACATTAACCAGTGATACCAGGCTTGTTTACTGATAGGTATCAGAGTCAGCATATATAAGAGACCTCTACATGTTCATGCATGTTGCAGCATTTATCAAATATAGCCAAGTCATGCATTCAATCTAGGTGTTCATCGGTCTATGAATAGATAGAGAATATGAAGTATTCATACATAGGAAATAATTATTCAGCTATTAAGCTGAATTAAATTAAATCAAGATGCTGGCTCAGTGGGTGAAACCACCTGAGTTCTGTCCTCAGATCCCACAGGGGAGACAACCAGCACCTGAGAATTGTCCTCTGACTTTCATGTGCAGATTGTGGTGTGCAAATGCCTGCATTTACTCATATACAAGCATATGTTCCACATCCTATAGAAGGCTAATGTGCAAATATATATAAACAACTCAGGAAACTAGACAGCCACAAAATAAACAATCCAATTAAAAAATAAGGTACAGATCTGAACAGAGATTTCTCAATAGAGGAACCTGAAATGGCTGAGAAACACTTCAACATCCTTAGTGATCAGAGGAATGCAAGTTAAAACTACTCTGAGATTCTCCTATCTTATACCTATCAGAATGGCTAATCAACAACACAAGTGACAGCTCATGCAGGTGAGGATGTGGAGCAAGAGGAACAATCCTCCATTGCTTTTGAGAGTGCAAACTCATACAGCCACTATAGAAAAAAGAAATATGGTTCTTCCTGAGAAAATTGGTGATCTATGTTCACAACAGCTTTATTTATAATTGTCCAAAACTTGAAATAACCTAGATGTGCCTCAACCAAAGAATGGGTAAGGAAAATGTGGTATATTTACACAGTGGATATTTACAGCTATTAAGGGACATCCTGAAATTTTCAGGTAAATATATAGAACTAGAAAAAATATCCTGAGTGAGGCAACCCTGACCCCAAAAGACAAACACTATATGTACTCACTTATAAGTGGATATTAGCTGTTATATAAATTATAGTCATACTACAGTCCACAGATCCAGAAGAGTTAGATAAATAAGGACCTCTGGAGTGGTGAATGCACAGACCTCCCTGGGAAGGGGTGTAGAATAAATTTGGGGTGGGGGGAAGGAAGGTGGGACAGGTTGAGATGTGAACTGAGGGGATAAGGTTGGGGAAGGAGGGATAGAGAAAGAGTATTCTGAGAAATGATTGAAATTGATGAGCATTTAGGGGGTGATATGAAAATCTAGTGAAGTGGAAACTTCCTGGAACTGATGAGGTTGACCATAGCAAGGACTTGTAATGGAATATATGAAGCCTGAACCAACCATCTTCTGTAAGGATGCTAGGTGCCCCAGCCACACCAACCCAGCCACGAAATCTATGACCCACAACCTGCCCTGTCTGCAAGATGTACTGGGCCAATAGCAGTCCAGAACTTACGGTAGTGGGTCAACCAATGCCTGATCTAGCCTAAGGCCCACACTGAAAGAGAGCCCATGCCCGACACTGCTAAGATGGGCAGGATCCAGAAGTTGAATGCCTTGGAGACCTAGGGTAGAACCAAACACAGCTGACAAAATGAAACAAAACAATTTAAAAGGCCAATAAAATGATTCTTAATTATGTTCTTCTATACCCATGGGCTCGGTGCCTAGTCCAATCGTCAATCAGAGGGGCATCATCCAGCAGCTGATGAAAGCAGATACAGAGAGCCACACAAAACATTAGGTGGAGCTCAGAGAACTCTGTAGGAGAGAGAAAAAGGATTGTGGGAACCAGAGGGCTCAAGAACACCAGAAGAACACAGCTTATAGAATCTACGAAACAAAGCTTATAGGGGCTCACAGAGACTGATGCAACCATCACGGAACAGGCATGGGTCTGCACCAGGTCCTCAGCACACATGCCTTGGCTCTTTAACTTGGAGTTTTTGTAGGACTCCTAACAATGGGAGTTGGCATGCATCTGAATATTTTGCCTGCTCCTAGGACTTTTTTCCTTTTATTGGGTTGCCTCATCCAGCCTTAATGTGGGAGCATATACCTAGTCTTATTGCATCTTGTTAAGTCCATTGCTATCACTTGGAGGCCTGCTCTTTTCTAAAGGGAAAGAGAGAAGTAGCGGATCCAGGAGAGAGGGAAGGTGGGGAAAGGGGGATGCCAGGAGGAGACAAAGAGAGGCTGCAGTTGGAATGTATTGCATAAGAGAAGAATAAATAGAAGAATATCATATACACATCATACAATAATAAAACGATAAACTTTAAAAACAACAAAAGAATAAAATGTGTCAACTGCAGGAACATAAATAAAACTGGAAATATTCTGTTAAATAGAAAAACCTAGACTCAGAAAAATGGGTATCTTAACTTTTCTGTCATATGCAGCAGCTATAAAATAACAGACAACTCCAAAGTAGAAAGAACCATTAAAAAATAGAAGAGAAAATATGAGAAAGTGGATGGTAATGAAAGGTGACGGGATGGATTTAATCAAATATTATATGCATGCATTAAAGTGTGACATTGAAGCCCATTATTTTTTACCATTAACATGTATTAATAATTACAATAATAAAAGAGAACACAAAAATAAAAATTTACTGTAGCTAATATCAACATTATAATAATAATCTATATCTCATGGAGAAGCTACGTATATAAGACTCCATCTCAAACCTAAGAAACTATATCCCAAACTTAAGCAAATACGAACACTACAGTCTCATCAGCTTTGCAATAGAACATATGTGGCAGCCTCCCCACACCCACCGCCCCTGTGGGTCTCACAGATCTCGCCCTTCTCACTTCTCTCCCCATAAAACTTGCTTTGTTCCAGTTCCCTACCCCAACAGGTGACACCTACTAACACAAGGGTCACTCCTGCCAGGGCAACAAGCAAGCTGACTGTGGATCCAGGCCTCTCCTCCTCCTCTAGTTCTAATACCCCCTCTCTTTCCAGCTCTGTGGAATGAGATAACCTGCTGTGACCTCTCTTTCCTCTCAGACCCCATCCCGATGGATCACAAATATCTTCTCCTCCACTCTTCCTCCCTCCAATTCATCTCATTATTCCAGTCTCCAACACCAGCAGATATACACTGGGAACAACCCAGCTGAGCCTACCAGGGAAATAGGGCCACACTCTCCTAACATCTGGGAAGGAAGCAAGGAACAAAATACTCAACAGAGAAAGAAGCAGATACATACCCAGATGTATACTCATTGCAATCCCAGATGCCTAGAAATCAGCATAAAAATACCATCAAGAACAGCCAGCAGGGCTCTTTGACACCCCCCTCCCCTGAGGGAGGAGCAGCCTTGCTAGGCCACAGAAGAGGACATTGCAGTGAGTCCTGAAGAGACCTGATAAGCTAGAGTTAGATGGAAGGGGAGGAGGTCCTCCCCTATCAGTGGACTTGGATAGGAGAAGGGAGGAGATGAGGGAGGCATGGGGGGGGGGATTAGGAGGGAATGCGGGAGGGGGCTATGGCTGGGATACAAAGTACATAATCTGTGATTCATATAAACTAAAATAAAAATGTTAAAAAAGAATTTATAAAAAATTTTAAAAAAGAACAGCCAGCACAGTGTGTCTACACTAAAGCCCTGCTACTCTCCCATAGCAGGCCCTGAATACTCCAACAGAGTTAAATCCCAAGAAAAAGACCTAAAACCAGGCTCTATGAAGATGACAGATGCCTTTAAGGAGGAGATAAATACATCCCTTACAGAAATCCAGAAAAATACAAAGAAACTCTGCAAGGAGAAGAATAAAACTTCAGGTCCAAGAACTGAAGACAGAGGTAGAATTGACAAAGAAAACTCAAAGGGAGGAAATTGTGAGAATGGAAATTTTGGGAATTTGAACAGGAACTATAGAGACAGCCTCTACCAACAGAAGAACAAATTCAGGCACTGAAGATATGATAGTAAAAAATGGATACACAAGTCAATAATGTTACATTTAAAAATGTTCTGATCAAAACATCCAGGAAATCTGGGACACTATGAAAGGACAAAAATATAAAAATGATAGAAATAGAGAAAGAAGAAACCCAGTTCAAAGGCACAGAAAATAATTTTAACAAAATCATACCAGAAAATTTTCCTAACCTTAATATAAGGAGATGCCTATACAGGTGCAAAAAACTTAAGGACACCAAATAGATTGTAACAGAAAAGAAACTACCTTTGCCACATAATAATCAAAACACTAAATACAAAACAAAGACAACATTAAAGCTACAAGGGGGAAAAAAAAAACAAGCAACATACACAGGCAGGCATATTAGACTTCTCAATGGAGACCATAAAAGCCAGAAGGTACTTGGACAGATGTGTCACAGACTCTAAGAGACCACAAATACCAGCCCAAACTACTATACCCACCAAAACTTTTAATCACTATTGATGGAGAAAATAATATATTCCATGATGAAACAAAAAGTAAACATCTTCCTACAATTCAAGCCAATCAACAAAAGGAGGTCAAACTATAACTACAGGGGAATAAATAATCTTTGACTACAAAAGAATCAAGGAAAGGGAGATACACACACACCACCACCACTACCACCCCTACCTTCACCATCAGCACTAACAAAAACAACAAAATAACAGAAACCATTGGTCATTGATATCTATCAATAACAATGGTCTCAATTAACAAAAAGAAACAGACTAACAGAATGAATGTGAAAATGGGACTTATTCTTTGGCTGCAATCTAAGAAACATACCTCAAAGATAGACTTTATCTCAGGGTAAAAAGTTTTTAAAAAGATATTCCAACCAAACCGACCTAAGAAACAAGCTGGTGTAGCCATATAAAGATCTTAACAAAATGGACTTCAAACCAAAACTAATCAGAAGAGTCAGGGAAGAACAACACAATCACCAAAGGAAAAATTCACCAAGAGGACATTTTAATTCTTAACATCTATGTTCCAAACACAGGACACCCATGCTTGGGCGGGGGGAGGGGGACTACTAGAGTTAGAAATCACAATGTGACGCTCACACACCCCAATCTCACCAATGGACAGGTAACACGGACAAAATCTAAACAAATAAATACTGGGCCTAACAAACATAAACCAAATGAACCTAATAGATATTTACAGAACATTTCACCCAAACACAAAGAATATATCTTCTGCTTTGCACCTTATGGAACTTTCTCCAAATTTGGCAACATACTCAGACATGAAGCAAGTCTCAACAGATACAAGAAAATGGAAGTAACTCCCTGCATCCTATCAGACCACCATGGACTAAAGCTGGGTAGCAGCAAAGGCAAAAACAAAAGAAAGTTTACTTTTTCATGGAACTCGTGGAAACTGAACATCTTTCTACTAAATGAATAGGCAGGAATTGGAATCAATCTAGATTTCCCTAGACAGAAGAATGTATATTTGCATAAGGAAGTACTGCTCAACAGTACAGAAATTTAGTGCAATGGAAACTTTCTATAAAATATGAACATAATCCTAATGAAGTCTCCGAATAATGAGGGAGATGGAACCCCAACTGTCCATCTCTTGTCACCAAATGAAGCTTCCAATACTGGGACTGGGTTTCATCCAATTGAGTTGTTGGCCAATAACATCCCATGAAAATCTCCAACAACCCTGGCTGTTGCCAAGATTATAATTTATCCTCCACAAACTGACATCAAGGCCCCATTGCAGAATACAACACCCACACAACTCTGTAGCCTTAGATTTTCCAAACACCTACTTTATTTAAGATTCTTAGATTTAAGATTCTACCTTCCTTCCCTATCCCCCAACCTTAAGTAAGTGATTAGCAGGGAAAGGGTCTGTAGAATTATTTTAGCTTCTTCTTGCTGATAAGAGTCCATGGGTTCTTTGGGATTACCACACTCAGTACTCAGGACACCAGCAGTCTAGTCAAACTACAAAGCAGCAGCAGTGACAGCAACACAAATCAGCAGTAGCAGAATGACTCTGTAGAATCAACACTCCACCCTAAGGGCACAAGTCCGTCGAAGGGAAAAAACAGCCAAAGAAGCACAAGCTGTTTCTGGAGCATTTCTCTCTGCGGAGAACAGTGAAGGATCCAAACTCTTGCAAAGCACAGCAATGCAAAAGCATTTTCTCACTGTGTCTATCCCTTCTCAAAGTCTATACTAGGATGTTTTCCAGCTCAAAAAAACTACGCCCCTTGAATGAGGTAGTTTTCAGTTGACAAACATCAAACAACTTTTCACGGGGGTGGGGGAAGTAAGAAAGGGCTGTTTTCTGAGGGGCTATTTTTGGGGAGGGAGGAGAGAACATTCCCACATCCCACACTTGGAACCAAAACAAAAAACACATTCACAATTGAGTTTCCAAAAAAACTAGAAACTTCTGTTTCACAACTCCTTGAACATGGAAAAATAAAGCTGGTGCCTACATAGAACCTTCACTCCTATATTCTACTATCTATAACACAGAAAGGTAAATTGAGACTACCAATAGAGAAACATAAACACCAACCAACCACAAAACCTTCTGTTCTACAATCTGTCCCTCCTGCAAAATAAGTTGGTGCAATGGTGGCACAAGCCTGTGGAAGTAACCAGCTGATGTCTGATTTGACTTGAGGCCCACTCTAAGAGATGGAACCCATAGTGGCCACTGATGGGTGGTCAAGAACCAGAGACTAAACATCCCAGAGGCCTATGGTAAAACCAAATATTACTGGTCTGAAAAAAAAAAAACAAGGAAAGACTCATAATGATGTTATGCTATACTCATAGATCAGTGCCTTACAGCCATCATCAGTTTGCTGTAGGAGATGGGAACAAAATAAGAAACCCACAGCCAGAGAGATGTAGCTCTAATGAGATGTCTTTAATGAATCCCTCCTCTCAGAGCTCAGGGAACCCCACAGAAGAGGAAGAAGAAGGATTGAGGGAGGCAGAATGGATAAAGATCATCAGAACAAGGTCCTCTAAATCTGAGTTTCTAAAACTCAGCAAATCTCATAAGAACTCACAGGAACTCATAAGGCTAAAGCAGCAATCACAGGTCCTAGACTGGTCTACACCAAGTTCTTTGCATATATTCCATAGTGTTCAGTTTACTGCTTTTATAAGACTCCTGAAAGTGTAAGCAAGTAGGTCTCTGATTTTGTGCATTCTCTTGGGCTCTTTTATTCACTTAGTTAGTTAGTTAGTTAGTTAGTTAGTTAGTTAGTTAGTTAGTTAGTTAGTTAGTTGACCTGTCTTGTCTAACTTTGATATGATAGTTTTTGTTTTATCTTATTGTATTTTATTTTCTTATGTTTTATTGTTATCTCTTAGAAGCCTGTTTTTTTTTTTCTAACGAGAGGCAGAAAGGGAGTAGATCCAGGCGAGAGAAGAGTTGGAGGCGAACTGGGAAGAGTAAGAGAAAATAATTTCTTTTTAATTAAAGGAGGAGAAAAAAGCAAATGCTACAGAAACTCTTTTCCAGTGCTTTAGTGGGAAGCAGAAGTCACCCTCATGTGATATAACTTGAAGTACTTCATGATATTGGATTCTCAACCATTTTTTTTCTTATTCTTGAAAAAAAAGCTTCATTCAGACAAGGAGTAGGAAGGATGAGGGAGAAATGGACAGGATGGAAATGGAAGAAATCTGTTCTGTCTGATTCAGACTGAGCAACCTTCTAGGAACTGTCTCAGTGAATCTTGTATTCTCTTGAGTCATGAAGATCAGACTACACTTGGAGCATGTGTAGGAAGAAATTTAACTTAAAATGAGCAATAATGTAAATAAATTTGAAGTTTTGAAAGAGAACACCCTTTCCCACTTGTTCTGAAAAATGGAAGAGTCTTTAGAGTCTGGAGGCAAAAAGATGCTAGCCCATGATTCTGAGGTGAAAGGATGTTGTGGTATCTCACTGGGAGGAAATAAACCCTCAAATGCGTGGGATACTGTTAAGATAGGGTTAAATCTTCCTGCTAACTTCCTCAGTTACAGTTTTCACCCAGTCATATTTCACTCTTTCTGCTGCAATGCCTCAGCCAGGCCTCTGCTACTTCTCAATGAAGGTACACTGTCATTTAAGACACAGACGAAATCCTCTTTTTTCTGTAAAGGTCTTTCCTTTGTTCCTCCAAAGTCATTAGATAACATGAAAGCAATATTAACTGTTTTGTTTCATGGCAACCTTCCCTTCTGTCTATCAATGGCATAAGAGTAGCTCTGTATTTTTCTATTCTAGAGTTATGGCAGCCTGGCACATAGAAGATGCTGAATAAGTTTTCCTGAATAAATAAAAAATGATTCTCTTAATTAAATCCCTGTTCCACCAGACCTAATTTTCTACACTTGCCTTAATTATGGTAGGCACAGAGGGAAAACTAAGGATTTTCTTAGGAGTCCATGACATCACAGTAAGTCTTCTGACCTTTGCAAATTTATCCCATTTTAGGAGCTGCATATAGCAGCTTTCTAATGGAGTGTGTGAGCATATTGTTGTGATTTGGACCTTGGGAGAAACAGAAAGGAAGACTGGAATAAAGATCTTACAAATACACAACAAGATGAACCAAAAGGTCCACTGGAAAATCTAGAATTTTGAACATTTTCTGGCAGTATGTATTGATTGTGTCTCAAAAGCAAGAGAAAGATGGAGGGGGGCAAAGATCAGGGACATAACCCAGAAATTACTGGAGGCTCCCTATGGCTGTATTTCTAACATATCATGCTGATATCTTCAATAAATCTGCTTCAACTAATTCCTCATTCTGTCTGTAACACCCTCAGGAGCCTTAAACATTATTTGACACTTAATTTTCAGTTATCATATTTTTTGTTGTCACATCAGACTCTAGGAATGAAGAAGGCACAGCTATGCCCGCAAAATTCTGGAGCAAAATATGTGTTGTTGTTGTTTTTCCTCAGTGTGGTTTACCATGTGAGCTTCTAAGGAGGTCCTTGATCCTGTCATTCTAACATACCATTTTCCTACATCATATGTACTGATCAGCATCATAGATTATACAGATCATCAAATATGGACCAAATGTAGGAAGAGTTTGCAGGGAAATTCCTATTTCTTAGTTATAGGATGATAAAGTCAAGTAGCATTTTATTGAGAGCTTCTAAGAGTAAAAGCTTATTCAGTTATACCGCAGTTTGAAATGAAAGCTGCAGTCCTTTTTAATTAAATTTTTATTTTTATATAAATTACAGTTCATTCACTTTGTATCCCAGCTGTAGCCCCCTTCCTCATTCTCTCCCAATCTCACCCTCTCTCCCTCATCCCCTCCTATGCCCCTCTCCAAGTCCACGGATAGGGGAAGACCTCTTTCCTTTCCATCTGACCCTAGCTTATCAGGTCTCATCAGAACTGGCTGCATTGTCCTGCTCTGTGGCCTGGCAAGGCTGCTCCCCCATCAGGAAGGTGATCAAAGAGCCAGCAACTGAGCTCATGTCAGAGTCAGTCCCTGTTCCCCTTACTAGGGTACCCACTTGTATACTGAGTTGTCATGGGCTACATCTGAGCTCAAGGTTATATCCATGAATTCTTCTTGGTTGGAGTATCAGTCTCAGAAAAGACCCCAGATATTTTGGTTCTCTTGCTCTCCTTGTGGAGCATCTGTCCTCTCCAGGTCTTACTGTCCCCCCCCCCACTTCTTTCTTAAGATTCCCTGTACTCTGCTCAAAGTTTGGTTATGAGTCTCAGTATCTGCTTTGATACATTGCTGGGTAGAGTCTTTCAGAGGCCCTCTGTGATAGGCTCCTGTCCTGTTTCCTGTTTTCTCCTTCTTCCAATGTCCATTCTGTTGGCCTTTCTGAGTGAGGATTGATCATCCAACCTGGTGTTTTCTCAGACAATTAGAAATAGTGTTTCCTCAAGATCCAGCTATACCACTCCTAGGCATATATCCAAAATATGCTCAAGTACACAACAAGGACATGTGTTCAACCATGTTCATAACAGCATTATTCATAATAGCCAGAACCTAGAAACAACCCAGATGACCCTCAAGAGAGGAATGGATACAGAAATTGTGGTACATTTACACAATGGAATACTATTCAGCAATTAAAAACAAGGAAATCATGAAATGCTCAGTCAAATGGTGGGAACTTGAAAAGATCATCCTCAGTGAGGTATCCCCAAAACAGAAAGACACACAGGGTATATACTCACTTATAAATGGATACTATACATATAATATAGGATAAACCTACAAAAAATTGTACACCTAAAGAAACTGAGCTAGAAGGAGGACCCTGGGTAAGATGAAAGCTATAGTCTTAATGACTCTCAATTGCTCACTTGTGCCTGGTGTAGCCATTCTGATTCTGTGCAAAATTTCTCTGTGTCCAAAGTTACCTCAGCTCTTTTCATACATTAGCTGCACCTGTAATGAAAACAAAAAGTTGTCAGGTGAGATGGAACAGTAACTGCATGTGCATAAGAGCTTAACTCATTCACTTTATCAAACTGACTTCTACAGTAAGGGAAATCCCTGATTTCCCTCCAGCATTACATTCATTAATATAAGGTATGTCACCACTTTCATTTCTTGTCTTTCATCAGACTCAGTTCAGATACATTGTTTTTCTTGACGTTAAATTGTTCTGTCCTATAGAATTTCTTTACAAGGAGAAAACTAGATACTAACAGCTATTTCCTCATGTATTCCTTGAGTCTAATCTATTTTGGGGAATTTTATGGCAGAAATTGGTTATGAGAAGATAAATAAGTTAGAGTTTTGGTCTTCAAAGAACTCAGAATATGAGAAAACAGATACCACAAAACATTATTAGTACTTTGGTAACAAATCTAAAAAAAAGGGTGTGTTACCATAGAGGTAGAAAGTTCTAACTGTGCTTGGGTTGAGAGATGGGAACCTTGGAGGACTTCAAATGAAATAGATATTTAGAAGTTGATCTTCTGGGGCGGGGGGAAGTAATGACTCAAAGAGTCAGCCACTGATTCCATGTCAGAGACAGCCCCTGTCCCCCTTACCAGGGAACCCCCTTGGAAATTGAGCTGCCATGGGCTTCCTCTGAGCAGGGGGTCTAGCCTTGCCAGGCCACAAAGGAAAATTATGCAGCTATCCCCGATGAGACCTGATAGGTTAAGGTCAGATAGAAGGGGAAGAGGTCCTCCCCTATCAGAGGACTAGGGAAGAGGCATAGGAGGAGAAGAGGGAGGGTGAGTGAGACTTGGAGGAGATGAGGGACAGGGCTACAAATGGGATACAAAGTGAATAAACTGTAATTAATTAATTAAAAATACAAAGAAAAGAAAAGCAGTGATTTGATACTTGGGCTCACAAGGAAGCTAGACAGGGGATAAAACCAGAAAATCTTTGCCTTCATTTCCTTTTCTGTCTGTGTCCTTTACTTGGGCCATTTGCTTGCCTCGGTTGGCCAGCATGCTAATCACCCAAGGACAGTTAGTGTTATGAAACCCATTCTCCTCCAAGCTGTAGGCACAGAGATTCTGCTTAATCTGGAGTCATCTTGGATTCTAGGGATAATAAGACCTTCTGGAGATGAATGGCTCACCTACCCAAGCTCCAAGCAAGGGCAATAATCCATAAGGGCAGTTTGCATCCTGGATCAGAAGTAATCGTCTCCTAAGAACCATTTCAGCACATGTTGGAACAATATTTAACATCAGAAAACTTGAGACAAAGATAAATGAGACAGCATTTTGACTATACATTTAAGCATTCTCTTTCCCTAATTTTGAAAGCTAAAGTTCCTCTAAGTATCTGCAAACAATCTTAGGGTCACTAGACCCCTTATCTGTTCCTATTTATAATGTGGTCATATTGAATATATCAGTCTCTCTCTATCTCTACTCTGCTTCTTACTCATATAACTTATCTCCTTGATTACAGTGTCAGGGATGTGGAACTAGACTTCTATCCCAAATCTCCAGTCACAGGCATTTTGACAAAGATAAAATGAGCAGTTTGTCATAGCACACTGAGTATTTTGGAGACAATCTTTTATTATGTAGCTCCTAAGATTTGCATTCTTCTATTCAAATAATAAGTTAGTGGAAGAATTGGCCATTAAATACAAAATCTGCATAACGGTTGGTTCAAAGGTCTTGAGTTTATCGTAAGTTATACTCACAGTCTGAAAGAACAAGGCTAAACAAATAAGCTATGGATGTAATTCACAAAATGTATGTTACTTTAGATTAGTTGCCCTACAAATTATCTCTTAGGACTACAATGGTCTTAATTCTAGGTTCACTACCTTCCAAAGATGTAGGCATACTGGCAATAGTGGTTTAGTATAGCCTTGATGGGCACATCTTGTTGAACAATAGGGCATAATAAGAGAAAGCTGGACACACAAATTAGCACATCGGAAGTATCAATGATTAAGAATAATATTCTGTGAAAAATTATCAAGAGCTATAACATTTCCACTTTTTGAAATAGAGAAGAGATAAAGACAATAGAGATAAAGACAATAGAGAATAGATAAAGGATGGATAATGTGGCTTGGTCACAGATGCTTGGATTCATTGAAAAGTCATAGCATTAAGTGTCTTTATAAAGATATTGGAGCGATTCCATACTAGTAACTTAGCTGCACCCAGGAGAGCTCTAGAACAGAAGGAAGAAATCACACCAAAAAGGAGTAAATGACAGGAAATAATCTAACTCAGGGCTGAAATCAATACATTGGAAACAAAGAGAACAATGCAAATAATAATAATAATAATAATAAAAAACAAGGGCTGGTTCTTTGAGAAAAATCAACAAGCTAAACAAACTCTTAACCAAACTAACTAAAAGACAGAGGGAGATAATACAAATTAACAAAATAAGATAGGAAAGGGGGTGTAACAATAGGCCCTGAAGAAATAAAATAAATCATGAAGTCTTACTTAAAAATCCTGTATTCCACAAAATTGTAAATTCTGAAGATAATTGACCCTAATACCTAAACCATGCGAAGACTCAATGAAGAAAAACAATTTCAGACCAGTTTCATTCATGAACATCAATGCAAAAATATTCAATAAAATACTTACAAACCAAATCCAAGAACACAACAAACACATCACTCACCATGAGCAAGTAGGCTTCATCCCAGGGATGCAAGAAAGGTTCAACATACAAAAATCCATCGATGTAATCCATCATATAAACAAATTCAAAGAAAAATTCACATGATCATCTCATTAGATGCAGAAAAAAACTTTGACAAAATCCAACACCCCTTCATGATGAATGTCCTGAAGATATCAGGAATACAAAGCCTATACCCAAACATAATAAAAGTTATATACATCATACACTCTATCTTTTCCATTAGTTCCTGAATTTCTTCAAGGTTGAATTATGTTCTGTTTTGTTTGTGAGAGTTAGTTTTATACAGCAGCAGATGATATGAACTTTCATATTTTATTATAAAAATAAATAACTGTAATTTTAAAAAGTTATATACAGTAAGTAGATTGCCAACTTCAAATTAAATGGAGAGAAATGCAAAGCAATTCCACTAAAATCAGGGAAAAGACAAAGCAGCTCTCTTTTGCCATACATCTTCAATATAGTTCTTGAGGTTCTAGTTAGGGCAATAAGATAACTAAAGGAGATCAAGAATATACAAATTGGGAAGGAAGAAGTCAAAGTATGGCTATATGCAGCTGATATGATAGTGTACATAAGAGACTCCAAAATTCTACCAGAGAACTCTTACAGCTGATATGCAGCTTTAGCAAAGTAGCTGGATACAGGATTAATTAAAAAATAAATCGGTAGCCCTCTGGTATACAAGAAACAAAGAAATTAGGGAAACTACAACCTTCACAATAACCATAAATAACGTAAAGGATCTTGGTGTAAGTCTAACCAAGCAAGTCAAAGATGTGTATGATGAGAACTTCAAGTCTCTGAAGAAAGAAATTAAACAAGATATCAAAAGATAGAAAGACATCCTGTGCTCATGGATCGATAGGATTAACACAGTAAAAATTGCAGTCTTACCAAAAGCAATCCACAGATTCAATGCAATCTGCATCAAAATACCAACATAATTCTTTACAGATCTTAAAAGAACAATTCTAGATTTCATATGGAAAAACAAAAAACCCAGAATAGCTAAAACAATCCTATACAATAAAAGAACTTCTGGAATTATCTCCATCCCTGACATCACACCATACTAAAGGGCAATAGTAATAAAAACAACATGGTACTGACCTAGAAATAAACTGGTTAATCAATAGAAAAAATTGAAGACTCAGAAATAAACCCACATACTTATGGTCACTTGATTTTTTACAAAGGAGCCAAAACAATATAATGAAAAAAAAAAAGACAGCATCTTCAACAAATGGTGCTGGTCTAACTGGATATCTACATGCAGAATAATGCTAATAGATCTGTATTTATATTCCTGCACAAAATTCAAATACAAGTGAATCAATGACATCAATATAACACCAGTTCACTAAATCTATTAGAAGAGAAAATGGAAAAGAACCTCAAACTCATTGGCACAGGAAACAACTTCCTGAATAGAGCACCAACAGCGCAGGCTCTAAGATCAACAATTATTAAATGGGACCTCTTGAGACTGAAAAGCTTCTGTAAGGCAAGGACACTGCCAATAGATCCAAATGACAGTCTACAGATTGGGAAAATATCTTCACAAATACTACATCAGAAAGGGCTAATATAAAAAATATGTAATGAACTCAAGAAATCAAGCACCAATAAACAAAACAACCCAATTAGAAAGAAAGGGGAACACTCCTCCATTGCTGATGGGAGTGTAAACTTGTACAACCACTTTGGAAATCAATTTGGCACTTTCTCAGCTATGCCTCTCCTGGGAATATACCCAAAAGACATTCCACCATACAACAAGGATATTTGCTCAACTACATTATAGCAGCTTTATTCATAATAGCCAGAATCTGGAAACAACCTAGATGACCCTCAACCAAAAAATGAATAAAGAATTTTCAGGCAAATAAATAGAACTAGGAAATATTATTCTTAGTGAGTAACCTAGACCCAGAAAGACACACATGGTATATGCTCACTTATAAGTGGATTTTAGCCATATAGTACAAGATAAGCATATTACAAGGCACAGACTCAAAGATGAGGCAGTGTATAAATGTCACTTAGAAGGGGAGCTAGAATAGACAGAGGTGGTGACTGAAGAAAGGGAACATGGTAGGAGAGGGGCTGCAGAGAGTTAAGAGGGTAGAGAACAGACCTGTGGAGAGCAAGGGCAAGAGGACAGAAGGTACGTTGAAAAAAGAGAAACTGAGAGTGGGGACATCTCTGTGACAAGCTGGAGACCTAAGTCAGGATAGGCTTCTGGGAGGATATGAGGGGGAGTCTCTCAAGCAGAGACTCCCAGTACCAAGAAACTATAGAAATCGAAGAGGACACTCACTGTGTAGATTAGTCTCCTAGCAGGAGGGGAACACCAACCCACCCACAAAAGCTTCCACCCAAAATTTACCCTACCTACAAGAAGCACAGGGATAAACATAGAGCAGATAGAGCAGAGACTGAGAGAAGGCGAGGCAACCCCTGACATTATGAATGATATTCTGCCAACTTGCAGACAGGAGTGTGACAGGGTTGTCCTCTGAGAGGCACTAGCCAGATGCACCTCAAAACAGGTGCCAAGACTCACAGCTAAACAGGGTGATGTGTAAGGTATCCCGTGGAAAAGTGGGTGGAAAGAGAAAAGGATCTGGAGGTAACAGGCGCTCTATAAGACGACCAACAGAGCCAACTAACCAGGGCCCAGAGGTGCTGCTGAGATTTAAGCATGAACCAAGGGCCACGTAGAAACTGGACCTAGGTTCCCTAGAAAGATCTAGCAGATAGTCAGCTTAGGCTTCATGTGGATCCTCAAGTAAAGGAAGTAGGGACTGCATTGGACATGGACTCACCTACTAGCTTTTTGATCACTTCCCTGTGGCAAGACTGCTTTGCCAGGCCATAGGGGAAGAGAACATACTCAGTAAAGATGAAACTTATGAGCTGGGCTGGCTGGAAAAGGGAGCTCCTCCTTTCCTCAGAAAAAGGGAGGGGGAAGAGGGAATGGAAGGAAGGTGAGACTGGGAAGGGATGGAAGGATGGGGCTACAACATGCTTCCTCAAGATTCAGCTATACCACTCCTAGGCATATATCCAAAAGAGGCTCAAGTATACAACAAGGACATTTGCTCAACCATGTTTGTAGCAGCTTTATTTGTAATAGCCAGAATCTGGAATCAGCCCAGATGCCCCTCAGCTGAGGAATGGATACAGAAATTGTGGTACATCTACACAATGGAATATTACACAGCAATAAAAAACCAAAGAAATCATGAAATATGCAGGCAAATAGTGGGAACTGGAAAAGATCATCCTGAGTGAGGTATTGCAGAAAAAGAAAGACACACAGGGTATATACTCACTCATAAATGGATATTAGATATTAAATATAGGATAAACACACTAAAATCTGTACACCTAAAAAAATTAATCAAGAAGGAGGACTCTGGCTAAGATGTTCAATCCCCATTCAGAAAAGGCAAAGAGGATGGACATCAGAAGAGGGAGAAAATAGGGAACAGGACAGGAGTCTGCCACAGGGGTCCTCTGAAAGGCTCTACCCTGCAGTATCAAAGCAGATGCTGAGACTTATAGCCAAACTTTGGGCAGAGTGCATAGAATCTTATGAAAGAAAGGGGAAATAGTAAGACCTGGAGAGGACAAGAGCTCCACAAGGAGAGCAACAGAACCAAAAAATCTGGGCCCAGGGGTCTTTTCTGAGACTGATACTCCAACCAAGGACCATTCATGGGGATAACCTAGAATCTCTGCACAGATGTAGCCCGTGGAAGTTCAGTGTCCAAGTGGGTTCCACAGTAATGAGAACAGGGACTGTCTCTAACATGAACTGATTGGCCTGCTCTTTGATCACCTCCCCCTGAGAGGGGAGCAGCCTTACCATGCCACAGAGGAATACAATGTAGCCACTCCTTATGAGACCTGATAGATGAGGATCAAAAGGAAGGAGTGGAGAACTTCCCCTATCAGTGGACTTGCATGGAGAAGGGGGAAGGAGGGTGGGATAGGAAGGGCAGGAGAGAGGGAGCTACAGGGGGATACAAAGTGAATAAACTGTAATTAATAAAAATTTTAAAAAGATTTAAAAAATTAAAGAAAAACATACCTAATGCTTTTTCTGATTTGTAAACACAAAAATTAATACAGAAAATAAATTTATTTGTAGTTGGTCAAATCAGATTAAAGTACACACACATACACACCATTTGTTGTGAGCTTTATGTATGTATATATATATGTATATATATGTATACGTATATACATATATATATATATATGGTAGGGGAGAAAGAGAGAGCACCATGAAACAAGAGGTTGAAACATATACATTTAATTATGAGACAGATGGGCTGTTCTTTTTCTGAGGAAAGCAAGCTGGGTTCCAGGTTGTCTCTGCAAAACTTTTCCAATTTAAGTCCATGTAGACAAAAATGAGGTCTTAATGATTCTACTTTAAATTTTTCAATGTGAAGCACAGATCTCATCTTGAATAAAATAAGAGTTCATTTGTGAGCCAATTATGAGTGACTGAACACCACAAATATCAATCCAGATTGTCCTAAGTATAATGTTCTAACAGGGCCATAGCTTCATGAAGTTCTTATAACCACAGGACAGGAAAAGAAAAAAAAAAAAAAACAGGCACAACTGAAGGCATTTTTCTAACTCATTGGTGAATAGATCAGATAGACAGGTTGTAACCAAGAGAGAAAATCTGTTTCACAGATGCCAGAACCATGTGATGACAATCTTAGATTTGGATTGGTAAAGACTAGTGGCTATTAAGATGAAGTATTATTCACTTGTCTTGTTTCTGTGAGGAAAGACAGACCCAGACAAAAGCACATTAAGGCAGAAAATGACTTATTTTGGCTCACAGTGCAAGTACATATTCCATTTTGGGCCACTGTCACAATAGGTTACAGTCATATAAAAATTCCTGATGGAAAAAAAGATATACTAAGAACAAATTTTTAAAATAATTTCCACCCACACATTACATAGTTCAGATTCTATGCAATTTTGTTTCAGAGAAGAAAGTCCTCAAAATTACTTTTTAATTTTTAAAGAGTCCATTACTGTTTGTATGTGCATGACACGTGTTAGTGTGACACTCACATTCCACGAGGCACATGTGGAGGTCAGAGGACAATGTTGGGCTTGTTTCTCCCCTCCCAATATAGATTTCAGGGATTGAACTTGTGTCATCAGGCTTGTATGCCAAGCACTTTCACCTCATGAGATATCTCACCAGCTTGAAAAACCCTCTTATGACTTTCAGCTAGTAGTCAAGCATGGTTAAATGGTCATTAAAAAACAAAAACGGTTAATTTGATAATTTCTCTAGCCATAGAGAAAGTTGATTTTTGATCTAGAAAACATGCATGGTTGAATAATAATCAGTTCAAGAAGACTTGGTCTTCTTATGGCCCAGGCACTGATCAGATATTCTTCTGCAGATAACTTTACAATCTACTCATACATTTTGGATGTTTTCCTTTTATCCTACTATGAGCCAGTCTTATCACATCTAACAATGAATGACGTCAGGTTCAGTGTGGTCATTTCCTATTCACATTTTATCATCTTAAATAAAACAACACATATCACTGACTAAATCCTTTATGCTACAGTTGATTATAACAATTCCAATTAGTTTGTTTATCTTCCCAATAAGGAATCCAGGGCTAAGGGAGGTAATGGTATTTGACTGGAGATATACTAGTAGAGACATTAAACACAAGTATAAAATCCAAACTGTTGAGCCCCTGCCTTTAGTCCATCACATACAGCATTAATTTCTGATATGTATGACCTTGATTTATTCCTTTTTGTAAACTAAATGTTTTATAAATCAAGAATTATGTTTTTCTTTGTCCTTTCAAAAATACACAATACTCTGCATTAATTTATTCCAAAATGCCAGGGTTGCCAGACACTAAGATGTAGCAAATACTTGGAAGGATGGTCAGACAGGCAGACGGATGGATGGATAGATTAAAAACATTGTTTAGAGACTAGAAATGAATGAAAGGAAATGAGTACTAAACTAGAAAGATGAAAAACAGTCAAATGTACTAATTCAGTTCTAATTTATTTCAGCCAAATCAAGTAATAAGATACATTTTTTACAGAAAAAAAATGGCCAATGTCTCTCTTGATTTAAACTTAAAAGGATTTATTGCTAGTCTCCAATCTGTAAAGCAATCTGAGATGAATAGGATTAGTTGAATTGTATTGTGTTCACCACATAATTTATTAGCAGTTGGGGTTGTTAAAAAATTTATAGAAACAAATAAGAAAATCCAATATCCACTGAAGTTCTAATCCCCTCCAAATAAAGGCCAACTTCTAAATAACTATTTTTTTCTGTGGAAATACAAACCTAAGCAGTTGCAGTTTTCAGGTGGTACTAGCCTTCCCTTAACGCAAGGCAGTAGAAGAAGGAGAGATGGCTGTGCAACTGAAGACACTGGAACGCAGAGGTCGCCCCATGTCTTCATTAAGTGTGTAAGCACACGGAGCAGTGAGTAGGGGAGTGGCAGTGAAATGACGCCTCCTCCCGTGGGAAGAAATAACTAAGAAAAGAAAGAAAGAAAAGTGTCTTCCCTGTCTAAATTGAAGTATGAAACATCACATGAGAATTAATAGCAAGATCCCCTGAAAAAGGAATGATGAGATCTATTAAAAGTTCTCATTCACACATTCATTTGTTCATCCACAAGTGTAAAAGACGACTAGCCTTATTATAAAAGAAATTCATTAGCAACAGGCTTTTATATGTGTCCAATATTTTCTCTGATATTCGTCAGAAGTACTCAAAGAGCAGGATCTTTGCCTCTGAGCCCCAAGCCCTCCTGGTTCCACTAGAAACCCCATCCTGCCTTGTAATCAGATGTATACAGCCCCTCTGACATGTGGCTATTTTATTTTCTCACTATCACTTACTGTGTAACCTATGATTTAAAGAATCCATTCAAAAATGAATATTGTCTCTAGCATTCAATATGAAAAAAAAGATATATACATGCTATGATAAATACACCTTAAACCAGGCAATCTAAAACACTGGTTCAGGTTTTGTTTTGTTGATTTTCTTCTAACCCACTACCACAAAAAAATCTATCCTCATCTATCTCCATACTGTGTCTGTCCCAGAGGGATGATCAGAAAGAGCTGTACCCCTAGTGTTCAGGGGCATCCTTGGACTTTGAGACCTCCATGACACATTTAAGACCACACAACCCCTTAAATGACAGTAAGTATACTAGTGTGCAAAAGCAAGGCTGAGCACAGCTGTGGCCTCAGCAGGCATTAAGGCAATGGTACAAAACTGAGCTGTAGACAAGAAAGGCTCTATTCAGGATAGCGTGGCTGTAGCCAAACAATATTACAATCTCTTCATTCTTTGCTGATCAGGTAAAAGGGAGGGAAAGGGAGAGAAAAATCAATGTCAGTTTATGAATTCCATGGTTGAGCAGAAAGACTACCCTTAGCCTCCAAGTTCATGTCTTTTTACTACTCCAGGTAGTATAATGTGTACGTGCAAGAAACATTTCTGACACAGTCAAAAAATAAGATATTTGCCTTCCTCCAAAGCACTTATTGATATTCCTCTGAGCTGCATGCTCAACTGTCTGATTTACTCATGAGCTACTATTTGGAAAGAAGATCAATACACAAATGATGATTATAGAGGATGAGGGTTGGACAAGTCTTTTATAAAAAAAAATTACATGAGTCTGTCACAGCTGACAATATTTGTCGTCAATGATAAAATTTATGTTTTTTAAACTAGCAATGGGATTTTTTAAAGCTTTTATTAACAACTGTGATTTTTACATTGTCAATGTGTCAATATTTGGTAGAACTGCATAATTCAATAAACCAATATCTTCCAGGTGATCAACCTTAAAGCTTCAGAATCATGCATGGTAGATTTGAATACGTAAAATAAATCTATGAGTGTCCTCCAAAGACTATGTGTTGAAGGTTTAGTCCCAAGCCTGTATGATACTATTGGAAGGAGACTGAACTATTAAAAGGTGAGTGACTGGATGTGTGCCCTTCAAGGGTATACTAGAATAAGAGGTACTCCTTCCTGTTCCTCTTTCACTTTGCTTCATGACCCATGATGTCAACAGTTTCCTACTGTGTTATATTGTATTGCCTTATGTGCAGAGGACCTAAAATGAGGTACTGAAACCATCAGCCAAAATAAATCTTTTTTTATTTTTATTAACTACACTTTATTCACTTTGTATCCCCCCATAAACCCCTCCTCCCCTCCCAATTTCACCTTCCTTCCCCCTTCTCCACATATGCCCCTCCCCAAGTCCACTGATAGGGGAGGTCTTCCTTTCCTTCCTTTTGCTCCTACTCTATCAGCTCTTTTATATATATATATATATTTATATATATATATATATATATATAAAGGTTGATTTATTTCAGGTTCTTATTGCAGTGATGGGAATACAACAAATGTCTAAATTACAGAAATGCATTGACATAATTTTAAATTATGTTTATCTTGTTGTAGTTAATTTCTTTTGTAGTGATAAAACACCGGCCAAAAATCAACAATTGGAGGAAAGGATTTATTTCATCTTACAACTCCCAGGGCATAATCCATCACTGAGAGGAATTAAGAAAGAAGCTCAAGGCAGGAAGCTTGAGGCAGGAACTTGAAGCAGAAAGCATGAAGGATCACTGTCTACTGGATTGCTCCTTATGACTTACTCAGCTTACTTTCTTCTATAACTGAAGGCCATCTTCCCAGGATTGGCACTACCCACACTGGCAGGAGCCCCCGCATTAACCATTAATCAAGAAAATGGCCCTGTCCTGGACAAAATATAAAAACTTCACCAACACACTAACCTCTAAGCAATCACTCACTGAGTGTTAGTGAATTTATAAAGAGTGTCTGTAAGCATCTGGAAAGGTTCTTATTTGAAATCTTTTGATTTTCTTGTTACCTTTCTGTACAAAGCCAGATTTTGTTCTATATTTCAATCAAAACAGCCTATCACACTATTTGGATGAAAACCAATATAGGAATCCAGTAATCTTCTATTGAAACAGTTTTGAAACATGGAACAATGGAATGTTACCGCCTAGATTTTAAATGTCTATTCCTCATCAAGAAATGTCTTTTTATAAATACATTATAAATTTTTCTTGTTCATGGGTTTTTGTGTGTTATTGTTTTCTTCTTCTTTTATGTAGCCTAGCTGGCCTGGAATTCAATATGGAGACAAGGCTGGCCTTCGACTCACAGAGATATCTTGCTATGCCTCCTGAGTGCCAAGATTAAAGGTATATACCACCATACCAGGCTCCCACATTACAGATTTTCCATTATTTTGTTTGCAATAATAACTTTTAATTTCTTAGACTTTATTTCTGCTACAACAGATATCAGGAGAAAGAACTCACTTAAAAATTCTTGGGGTCATCACCAAATTTTTAAATACATATGTGGTATATACATGCATGGATTGTGCATGTTCACATATAAGGGAATACCT
This sequence comes from Pachyuromys duprasi, assembly GCA_028658305.1. Lineage (NCBI taxonomy): Eukaryota > Metazoa > Chordata > Mammalia > Rodentia > Muridae > Pachyuromys > Pachyuromys duprasi. The sequence continues at coordinate 47,368,204 of CM053762.1, read as the reverse complement.
GTGTGAAGAAATGTGTTTATATGTGAGTACATACATGCAGAGGCTAGAAAATGATTCAAGTGTCTGCCTTGATCACTCTCCACTTTATATGCAGAGGAAGGGTCTCCCACTTGTACCCAGAGCCTCACACCTCAACTTGTCTAGACAACCAGCTGCCTCTGGTTTTCCACTTTCCGCATACTGTGCTTACAGGAGGGCCATCATTGCCCACCCAGCATTTGCATTGGTACTAGACTCCCATCTTCACATCTGCTCAGCGAGCACTTTTGCCTTCTACAACTTCTCCCCAGGCTCCTCAATAAATTTTAAAGGAATAAAAGAATTCTGAGATCAAATGTTTAAAAATATTCTACCAATGGGTGGTTTGACTCTTACCTGCTAATTGGGTTTGACCTGTGTGGAACTAAAGCAACAAGTAAGACTTCTTACAATCTGGATGGTTTATGCCTTTCTCCTCTTATAGATATAGGCTTAGGCCTTGCCTCAAAACTCTCCTCCAGTTTCTAGTAGGATCCAACAGCCTAGCAGCGGAAGAATTTGCTGTTGTCATTACTGAGTGGCCCTGTTTTCTTATTCCATAACTAGCTTCCTGTTGGGCCTCAGCTGTTTGAGACTGTGTTACAAGGATCATTATCTTGTACACAGATACAGTGAAGAGTATCAGTTAATAAAAATACTTGTAAAAAAGTCTCCCTGTTCAAACCTGATTCTTTCTAAAGTTTTTTTTTTCCCTGAACTTATTTTCCACCTCTCGTGATCACAGCAATTTAAAATAGTGATCTATATGCTGTCCAGTCTCTGGACATTCACTAAGGTGCTCATTCATTTTGCAATTTTTAATAATGGTGTTTTTAAATTTATGCATGTAAAGACTTCAGTGAGCTACATCATTGGGCTAACCAACAGGGATGGAAAGACACCATTGTCTAAAACATGATAGTTCTAAAAGTTCTAAAATTTGATGGTACATATGTCCCAGTATAAATGACATAAAGTTGATAAATTTGATGCAAGTAACTTTCTGGCAAACGTTTTACATCTTTTGCTTCCTCATTCTCAAATCGTTCCACCACTGAACTATCAGTTTGCTCTACATGGTTGTTTTATGAAGCAGAGTATTGGAATGGGAGGGTGCTGCAGCTGTGCTGAGGATGCTGCAAGGCTGATCAATTAACGATCAGAACTTCCATGACTATGGAAAGTAGAAATGTTGCCAGACCTGTGTCAAATCACTCAGGGCTGTCTGTAATCCACCTTAGTAGTCATCGTATTTCACCTACCATCCATGTTTGTGAATATTGCGTAAATCCTTTTGATATATACAATCAGATCACAAACTGCCACCAACCTGAAGGCTAAGAGTGCCATCAGTTGACATCGGAAGCCTGTAACTGATTTTCCTACTGTGTTGTCACCTATTTGCTGTTTCCCCTGGTGTGTCCGAAAAGTTGCTCTGACTTATCACTCTCTTTGTTCTGTTACTATTTTTAACAACGCATAAAATTGTTTCTGTGTTTGCACTTAATATTTGGGATAAGTTAATTCTATGTGTCTTAACCATGATCACTCACCTTTGACTCCAGAAGAAACTATTCCCTTTGAAGTAAAAGAAAACTGTGTTTTTATATCAGCAATTTTAACATCAAGAACTATTTTTATATTTTGAGTTTTTAACTGTAAGACTTATTACCACGCTACAGTTCAGTTACCAACCTACACTTGGCATTTTTTAACAAATGAGTTCTGCAGCCTAGAGAATATAGGATCTAGCCCCCCGCTGCCCAGGCTTAAGGTAAACCTGGCCCTTTCCAATAAGAGTTAATGTGAATCTCCTATCTCAAGCATACCTCTGGGCCTCCAAATAAATTGTTCTGCTCTCAGGTATCCACTTTTAGAAATTTCCTAATCCTTTCTATACAACAAACAGTAGTTTCTGGGAAGTGCCACAAGAATATTCTCCCTTCACATTGTTCTCTCTCTCTCTCTCTCTCTCTCTCTCTCTCTCTCTCTCTCTCTCTCTCTCTCTCTCTCTCTCTCTCTCTCTCTCTGTCTCTCTGAAACATAAATCTGTCATTCTGAACACGCAGGAAAACTGCTTCTCACTTCTTACATTTATTTACCTTGGACACTCTCCAGAATTAGCTTTCAACATCAGCCACCTACCTCATCTCTCTAAATCTGAGATGCTGATTTCTGGCTTTTGACTTTCGTCAGTCCGTCATAAAGCCACTGTCTGTAAAGCCTTTTTGGCATTAGCATGCCAGAATTCATTATTATACAATAAAGACAGGGATGTGGCAACATGTTTAATTATGCTGAGAACTGTGCAAATCCTTACCAAAAAAAAAAAAAAAAGAAAGACAGAAAGGGGAAAGAAAGCCACTTAACTAATAACCAAATAGGATAGATCCCTTTAAGGGATCTAATTCATCCCAATACTCAACTAATAAATGCACTTGAGCCTGTGATCCTGCCTAAAGAGAGTAAACTATAGGTCTGCCCACTCATTTCCTGAGCTTCATTAATACCCACATTAGGCAGTGAAAGTGAGATACAAAACAGAAAACAACTGGGTTTTTCCTCTAAAAGTGCTTAAGTTCCTTCAGGGAATGTGCAGTAAATCTAGCTCCTGATAGAAAGCAACCTCCCAGGTAGAGCCCACACAAAGCATGGGTAGAGCACAGAGGAGGATTCCGGCTGAAAAGCCGAGGGCTTCCAGGAAGAACTGGCATTTGAACTGCGCTTGAGTGATGGGTAGAATATAATGAGAAAGCTGTCAAAGGAGCAGAAAGTAGGCTGAATGCCTAGGGGTCTAGGAGGGAAGAAAGGAAAGCCAGGGGAAAGGGAGCTATTTTTTAACCACTTGTCACTGTTTGGGGTTTTGCTTCTCATATTCACAAGCAGCTCAAATCAGAACCCAGAAAAAGCAGACCTTTCCCCAGGATTGCCCACCAGGTCATTCTCTTAGCTATTGCGCCACAGACACCTGCAGATACGGCTGGCATGGAGGCTGTCGGTGAATTCTTGAAAGCTTTCTCATCCCTGCCGGTCTCCCTTCAGCCTGCAGTTCTGGCTGTCACTTCATTCTTCACGCTTGCCCAGTCTGAAGGAGGCAAACAGCACTGAACTCACACGGTTACCACCACAGCCTGTCAGTACAGCCATGGCCCTTCACCGTCGCTGGCACCAAGGGTTAAAATGATTTTTAAAAAGAAGAAGTAGGGCTGACAAGCTATCTAAACTGGTAAAGATACTTGCTGCTAAGCCGGGTGACCTGAATCCCTGGGTCCCACATGGTCAAAGGGGAGAACTGACTGATACTCATTTTCCTCTAACTTCTTCCACGTGTATACAATGGCATGCAGACACAATAAATAAGCAAATAAATAAATTAATTAATATTTTTTTAAAAAGAAAATGAAAATGTGTGTGTGTGTGTGTGTTTGTGTCTGTCTGTCTTTCCCTGGCAGCCTCTGATGGCATCAGACATTTGAAGGTCGGAATGTGTTCTGTGTGGGAGAGACAGACACTGTCCATCGCCACAGCCCATGCTTACCCCCTTTGTCTAATACACAGAGCAGCACAGCCTTACTTCCTCAAAGAGGAATGACTTTTTTTGTAAACAAGCATATTTTTTTTCCTAAAGTGATCAATTGTTTACAATGGAAGTAAGAAAATGAATGTGCAAAAGTCTGGACCAAAAAGTGTGGCCAGTTACTAAAACTGAAAGAAACCCAAAAAGTTCCTGTGATTTTTCTAGCTAAGCCATACGTCCTTTTAATTTTGTAAATAAAATAGGAGCTTATACTATTTGAAGAGAAATCCTAGCGCAACATTTCAATGGCCGTAGGTCTTATGTAAGAAATCCTCAAATACTTACCTCTCACTTTGTCAACTTGTCATGTTGTTGACATTAGGCATCTAATTTTGTTTATTGATGTCTAGTTAAATTACAGGTAAAACTTATAAGCTACCTTTCAAAGACACATGAAATACATCCAGGTACATTGCAAAAAAAAAAAAAAAAAAAAAAACCAGTAGGGAAATGTGATAGTAAGGGAATAAAATCAAGCCAGGCAATAGGCTGATAGAAAATACATATTACAAAGTGCATTTGTGGTGCATCTGCCTCCCCCATGTCCCTAGGTTTCCAACAGGCAGTCATTTCTAGATCATCATATAATTCAAAGACAAAATCCAACTACTTGTCAGGAGGGAGCCATAGATCCCAAGTGGACCAGGCATCAGCGTCTAATGAGCTAGGTCCTCAGCACTTCCGTGACTCATTTTTTTTATTTCATCTTGTGTAACACTAGGGCTAGCTCATGACTCCTAACCTATGCACACAAATCCCCAAGGAAGTTGGAAGTTCCTGCAAGGCTTTCGGAGACAGTGCCCATAGATTTATGACTGGAACAATTTTCCAAGTCACCAATGTTAAAATATGTATAGAAACTGTTGTGGCTGTAGAACATACTTTAGTTAAACTTGATAAATGATTAGCATAAGTTTATTTTCTCATTTTATAGTTGACAATAAATTCTAAAATTATTGTCACTGGGTGAAAATGGAGACTCTTCATGAGTGTGTATAAAATATATCACATCTCCAAAGGCACGGCCAGCCATTGCAGGCATATCACTACTCATTCTGACTTGGTTCTTATTTTAAACCCTTATTTTGTTATATCTCAGGGAAAAGAAAAAGAGTAAAAGTTGTGTGTAAAGAAGACTTAAAAATGGCTACCCTTCTGGCTGGGGCTTCCTCTTCTTGCTGCATAAATATGAAAATGTGTGTCATGATCAGCAGGTGACCTATAAGAGCAGTTGGTGCCATCTTAATCTGATGTTTGAGAAGCCTGACATGGATATATCTGCTGTGCTAAAGAAGAATTCAGGCAGGACACGGAAAGACACCCACAATTCCTCCTACCTTTCCCTCACACAGTAAAAAATAATAATTCATATTCCAGAAGGAGCCAAACAACGTTTTCAAGATTGCCTTAATGAAGAATATTTTTGACAGCCAATTGAATCTAAATGCTCTCACCACCATTTTAAAATGTCATTCATGATAAATCGAATTTTCAGGTTATATTATTTCCTCCTGTTCCTTTCGTTTAAAAAAAGAATGTTAAAACCACTGGAGGAGGTGACTTGCTAGATGAAATTATTAAATAAAACTACTTTCAAGCAATTTAAACCCTGAAAATTAATTTTGTTGGCATCGTACAAAGAATAGGGTTTCTATTGCTCCAACAAAACACCATGACCAAAAGAGGCAATTTGAGGAGAAAGGGGTTTATTCAGCGTATGCTTCCATATTTCTATTTATCTCCAAAGTAAGTTCAGGCAGGAACTCAAGCAGGGTAGGAAATTGTAGGCAGGAAGTGATGCAGAGGCCATGAAGTGCTGCTTTCTGGCTTTCTCCCTCATGGCTTTATCACTTTAAATGAAGCTCAGCCTGCTTTCTTTCTGGGTTCTAATGCAGGACCACCAGCCCAGGGATGGAATCACCCACAGTGGGCTGGGCTCTTCCCCACCCAATCACTAATTAAGAAAATGCCATAGAGCCAGATCTTACGGAGGCATTTTCTCAATTAAGATTCCCTCCTTTCAGATAACTCTAGTTTGTGTGTCTAGTTGACATAAGACTAGCCAGTACCGAAAGACTTCTGAATCTGTAACCTTTCCCTTCTGTAATAATTAGATGACATGTAAAATTGTCTAAGATCTCTCCTATATCATTAGATTGAAAACATATCAACTTTATATATCCCAATGTGTTATGAAATGATAAGAAAGTAATTAAAATGAAGAGGAAACAGGACACAACCAGGCTTTTGATCTTAATGGAAAGGCTTGGCTCTTTGAGGAAGGATACCTTATTCTCTCTGCATTTTGAGAAATATTAAGATTCAAATGCTATGTAGTCAAGATAACTGAATGCAAGGCACAAGGGAAAGTAAAGTATTTTCAAAAAACTTAAGTAACCTTTTGCACACAAATCCAAACCTAGTGAAAGATAGTAAAATAATGACAAGTATTTTTCCATTATCTTGGATAGGTTCATGCATAAATGCATATTATATGAAAGTAAGAACTCAGTCTTGTGTTCTCCTTATCTAAAATATTAGACTGAAGAACTAGACTTCTGCCTTGTCAAGAAATGAACCAGGCAATATGTTGAAGGGACAGATTTCAGTCAGGAGCTGAAATACTTACCTTTGCTAAGAAAAGCTACAGCCCGTTGCATTTTCTAAAGTTGAATAAGTCCACAAGGAACATGGTCCACCATTCTACATGTGTCCCAAACATCCTAGGCAGTGCAGGCTATATTTTCTGGGAGATTCATTGAATCTGGATATTCTGATCATGTTACTAAAACAAATAGTCAAATAGTCAAACAAATAAGTAACTTGCTCCAATCGTGTTTCAGAACTATAAGGCAGAATTCTCAGCTTCTCAACTGTAGTCAGTCATCACATTTCTATCCCAAGTGTTATTCCTATGCCTTTCTTCCCTCTATCAAAACTACAACAGCATTACTAGGAGATACCACTTGATACAATTAGGATGGCTCTTTTTAGCAAAGCAGAAAATATCAAGAGTTAATGAAAACGTAAAGAAAATGGAAATCTAATACACTGCTTTTGGAAATGCAAAATAGAATAGACACTATGCAATATGGTTTTGCAATCCCTAAAAAGTTAAACAGAGAATTAAATATGGCCCAGTAATTTCACTTCAGTGTATATGTCCAAAAGAGTTGAAGTCAAGAATTTACAACACTTACACATCCACAGATATTCACAATAACCAAAAGGAAGTAGCTGAAGTGGACATCAACAGATGAATGCCTGCACCAAATGCAGTACACACTTGCAACGTGACATTATGCAGCCATAAGAAAGGAACAGCATGCTGACACATCCTTTATTATGAATGTTCCTTGGAAACATCTTGCTATGTAGAATAAGCCAGACACAAAAGGGCGCACACTGCATGATTCTAGTCTTATGTGGTTCTCAGAAAAGGAAACTTCTTGGAGGCAGAAAATAAAATGTACCAGGAACTGGAGGAAAGAGGAGAACACAAGTTGTTATGGTTAATGGTTTTCTGTTTAGAATGAAGAAAAAGTTCTGGAAACAGAAGGTGATAACGGTTTTAAAAATTCTGTGAATGAACGTACTGAATGCTACTGAATTTTACACTTAAAATGGCCAGAGCAGTAAATTTTGTTATGTGTATTTTATCATATTCTCAAGTTCTCAAAATGCTGGAAATTGTTAACTCCCATAAAACTCCCTCGACTCACAAATGTACACCACTTAACACCATGATTTTATGACCTTTTACTTCATATATTCCTACGCTACTGTACCCATCCCATGAATTCCTGGGAATTCTGGCATATCCCTGACAGAGTATTTTGTGATTCTCCTTACGTGACAGTTTCAGGATGCCACTGATAGACTTCATAATTGTAACATTATTTTTTTTAATCAATGGGTTGAATTGCAAATTGGCTAAAATTTTGTGGGTTTAATGAGGACCAAATTCTATTGCAAAATTTTAAGATACAAAAGTATATACCAGATGGAATCATTTAAATCTCTAAAGCATATAACATTGTTGTTTGAAAAACCAGGAATTCGAAAGAGTAGGAATATGGGTTTTTTCCACACATTCCCTCAACTCCCAACCCCCTACAGGAAAGCATAATCCCACAGAAAAATGTTTGTATCAATCAACAAAAAGCTCCAAAAAGTGACTTTGACCTGAGTGATCAGGCCTTTGATCGTATCTGGAAGTATTACTCATGAGTGCCTAGACAGAATGGAAACTTCCCTGATGGCACTGAATTGTTTGGTGTGGTTATTAGAGACCCATTTCTTCCCTCAGACTGATGGCTGCCTCCTTGCATCTTTGCAATAGATGAAACAGTTATGTCCCCGTTGACTTCTTCACTTCTCCATTCTGCGTCTAGATAGGGATTCAGAAAAATATGGGCAAGTGCACACTGCACTCCTTCCTACCACCACTTCCTTGTCATGACAAAAGGTAGTTTCTGATGAGTCACTAAAGAACATGGTGGCTCTGTCTGGTGTGTAGAACATCCTGGCTCAGACGAAACTATTTATCACCCACATGACTGCTCTCTTTCTACCATTCCCCTTAGCTACATGGGAGCTGAGCTATGAACAACCCTCCTCCCTACCTTGCAAGTTATATGCTGTTCTACATCCTAGCATAGAACTTCTCAATGATTAGGACATATTTATAATCCACACCAACAGTAGCATAGAGTGCATTAATCCAGTTCAGAGAAAGGAACTAGTTCTACCACTAAGCACGGGGAGTACTTAGTGAATTAATAGTCATCGTTTTACACACCTTAGCTCCCAAGTTATGAGATGAAGACCTGTTACATTTACTAATAAGGTTTAATGCACTAAGCTGGGCAGATTCTCATCTACTTTAACCCATGTATGCTAGCCTGGCCTACTTCCCAGTCATTATCCTGTTACCTGTCCTCTAGTCTCATCCTGGCCAATCCTATTCCATCTTTGTCTTCATGGCAATTCCTCCCTGGTTCTCTTCCTCATGGCCAGAGTCCTTTTTCTTCTCTCTCTTTTTCTCTCCCTATCTAGAAAAGGAAGTCCCACCTACTGCCTCCTCTGCACCATCATAGGCTCTTCAGTTTCTTTATTAACCAATCAGTGATAATTCGAATTAACTTTTACACAGCATTGAGACAGAAGATTCCAGAATAGCAATGTTAATACCATAACCTATTAGCATTTAGCTCACTGTGAGTTCAACAGTTAACAACTGAATATATGAGACACACCTTAATACAATAGGATGAAGGTCACCTCTTCACTTTCATTTTACAAGTGTGAAACTGAGGCAATGTGAATTGCAAAGACCTGCCAGGGGTCATTAGAGGTAGATAAGGAATTCGTTTTCTAATTAATGTTCCTGTTCTTGGTTTGAGTGGTTTCTCCTCAAGTTTAGAAAATTCTTCAGTTGTAGACACAGGAGAGACCTAATACTTCCTTCGGCTGAGATTTTGTGGTTTGGCTGGGATGACTTAATTTGTGTAAGATCTCCAAGTAGAGGGAAAATATGTTTTAATCTCTTCAAGCTATTTACTCTGAGTCATTGCTTAGGATAGTGGTCTCCACTTAAATGATTGATTTCATTACAGCCATTTACTCATTTCAAACTCTTTTTTAAAATTTATTTATTTATTACAATTTATTCACTTTGTATTCCCTCTGCAGCACTCTCTCTTGTCTCCTCCCATTCCCACTCACCCTCCCTCTTCTCTCCCTATGCCCTTTCCCTAGTCTCCTGCCAGGGGATGACCTCCTCCCCTTCTATCTGACCCTAGCCTATCAGGTCTCATCAAGGCTCCCTGCATCATCTTTCTTTGTGGCCTGGTGAAGCTGCACCGCACTTCAGGGGAGGTGATCAAAGAGCCAGCCACTGAGTTCATGTCAGAGACAGCTCCTGTACCCCTTACTAGGGAACCCACTTGGAAACTGAGCAGTCTATGGACTTCCTCTAAGCAGGGGGTCTAGGTCCTCTCCATGCATGGTCCTAAAGTGTCATTGGACATATGATGTATTTGGTTTTTACTTAAGAAGGGAAATGCAAATTGTTCCAAAATGACATTTTTCTCTCTTTTGTGGCTGTACACCCCTTCACAGGTGATCAGAGAGTCTGGCACTGAGTTCATGCCAGAGAGAGACACTGTTCCCCTTACTAGGGAAGCCATTTGGAGAATGGGTCTATGGGCTACATTTAACCCAGGGTTTTAGGTCCTCTCCATGCGTTGTTCTTGGTTGGGGTATCATTCCCTTCAGGACGCCAGGGCTCAGTTTTCTTTTTCTTTTTCTTTTCTTCTTCTTCTTCTTTTTTTTTCTCTGTTGATCTCCTTTTGGAGCTCCTGTCCCCTCAAGTCTTTCTACCCCCACCCTCTTTTTTCATAAGATTCCCTGCATTCTGCCCAAAGTTTGGCTATGAGTCTCAGCATCTGCTTAAATAGCTTGACCAGTAGAGTCTTTCAGAGGCCTTCTGTGGTAGGTTCCTGTCCTGTTCCCTGTCTTCTCCTGCTTCTGATGTCTATCACATTTGTCCTTCTGAATGAGGATTGAACATCTTCTCTAAGGTCTTCCTTCCTGCTTAGCTTCTTTAGGAGTATAGATTTTGGTATGTTTATTCCATATTATATGGCTAATACCCACTTATAAGTGAGTATATACCATGTGTGTCTTTCTGCTTCTGGATTACCTCACTCAAGATGTTCTTTTCTAGTTTCCACCATCTGCCTGCAAATTTCATGATTTCCTTGTTTTTAATTGCTGAGTAGTATTCCATTGTATAAATGTACTACAATTTCTACAATGTACTATCCATTCCTCCATTGAGGGACATCTAGGTTGTTTCCAGATTCTGGCTATTACAAATAGAGGTGCTATGAACATGGTTGAGCAAATGTCTTTATTGTATAATTGAGCATATTTTGGATAAATGCCTAAGAGTCGATCTTGAGGTAGCAGCATTCCTAATTTTCTGAGAAAGCACCAGATTGATTTCCAAAGTGAACAAACTTTTAAAAACACACATTTAGAAGCATGCTAAACAACACTGACTCCTCTCTTGGGCCCACAAGTTAACTATAATGTATAGCTCTGCCATTTCTGCTTTTACTTAGGATCTGCCTCATACTGGTGCTGAAGACACAGAGGTCAGTCAAGGTCCTTAACCTCTCCTCCTGAGTCACTGTGGATTCTCAAAACAGCAGCACTCTAGGGGCAAACCAATCCCAAAAGAGGGCAATAATCCAGGAGGGTGAGGATATCCCTGGAGCAGAAGAGATGATTCTTCTAGGAAATAGATTGTTCTCTAACAACTACAGCAAATATTTTTCTAAGAGTTTCCCCAATTAGTGAAGGCTCTAGGTGCCTGGAGACTTAATCAAAGAATTGAAGTAGCTAGTACTAGCAGTTGGCAATGAAAGGTTTTATTCACAAGAGAAGAATATATTAACAGGCCAGGTAGTGATGAGGTTGAGCGGGGGATAGTTCAAGAGCTCCAAGTCGCATTTATGGGTTTGTATTTATATGACTAGACAGAGTGGGGAGCTCCATCCCTTGGGTAAAGAATGGATTCTTACCCTGATGTGCAGGAGGATTGTCATACAACTGTGGACAATGTGTACACGCACAGACTGTGCATCCCATTGTCTTAAACACATGTATGCACTAACACACATATCCATGAGATGGTAAACAAGAGTTTTCTTTTTCTCTGACAGGTCTTTCAAGTACAGATGGCCTATCCTTGTGCTCGTACTCAATACCAATTCATCCGGAACTTCCTGCTCCTAGTGGAATGTGCCTGACTCAGTTACTCACAGGAGCGGGTTATTAAGTACTGACCCACTAGGAAAAAGATGGCACGTATATGATCCCAGTGAGAGGCTCTCAGGGTTGCCTGGCTATATCTAAATTTGCTTGTCTCAAGAAGGCCTTCTTCAGACCATCCTCCAGAACCCGGACTGAGACCATGATCAGCCAGACGAGGACTGCTTGATTTTGTAGACATTTTGCACCTCCTCCCACCCCCAGCCCGTCAAACCCATACTATCCCAAAGATGTAATTGCAGCCATTATGACCACATTAAAGAATTATCCTTTCTCTGCTTCTAACCATCATCTGCCTCTTTAATTAGCATCCTGGGAACAGGCATGGTACCAAGCTGGTGAGGTGCTTAGCTAACAAGGGGGTTTCACATTAAATCAGCAGATGTACATTTCCTGCTTTTTGCTCTGCCTTTCCCATAAAATTGTAACAACTACAGAAAAAGTGGAGAGGAAACTAAATATTGTGTTCTCCCCAGTTTGGCCAACCTGTGAATTAATCCATTATCTTTCATCAACTTTGGTCTCCTCTTACTCTTTCTACATAGAGGGAATTCTGAAGCAAGCTTAAGAGAATTTAAGTACTTGGGAACAACTGCGCCAAAGACAACCAGAAGAGAAACCCATGGCTCACTCATTCATTCCTGTGGTTGGAATGAAAGGAAATCCAAGCCCCTGGGAGATTTTTTTTTTCCTGGTTGCCTGACCCTGAGGTACTGACTGTCTATAAATACACATTGATGAACTAGTGAAAGAAAGGAGCTTTTTAGATTGTGACCTGGGTTTTGTGTGAAGCACACCAGTGTTTAGTTTTATGGTTTGGAGAGTTTCTGGTGAACTCACAATACGGACCTTGGTTTGTCTTGTACCCTTGGCACCAATTTGGAATGCTGCATCATTTGAACTGCTGTCAGCTTAAAAGTTCCACCGAGCCATTGGCTGAATGGTTGTTTGATTGTGTGACCTGAAAGTTCAGACTGTGTTTGGTGAAGCGTTTCCATGGTTTGTTTTCTGTAGAACTGAGCTTGGAATTCTTTGGATTTTTTTTGTAATGTTTATTTCTAGGTTGGGAGCTTGAAAGCCATTTGGACTTGTCTTTCCTCACCTTGCAGTACCAATCTTATATTGACTACATTTGTGAGATAAATTATCCCTACTCTCCGAGGCTCAGGTAGCCACTTGGATGCTGTTCTTGTTCTGGGATGAAAATCAAGATTCTTAGAACACTGTCTGCTTACAAGTTCAGTAAATCTCTGAGAGATCTCTATTTTACTTAGTGCAGGTATAAAACATTGTAAGTCTGTGCTATCCTGGGAGCTCCTATGAAGAATCCCTGCTGGCTTATCCTTTCATGATCTAAGAGCACACAGAATTAATACAACTGTTTTGTTTGTTTGTTTGTTTTAGGTTATTTTATTTAATACAACTGTTTTATCTGTTATTTCTGTGTTAGTTTCTGTGATAATTGGCTTAAAGGAAGGTATAGCAGAAGCAATGATCTCCTTAAAGGTTTACTTACATAATGGTTTCATGGACTCTAAAAATTAATAGACCTATGTTCCTTCTGACTCACACCGAGTAACTCTATATAACCAAGGTCTACACAGAGCAGTCAATAGTGTCTAGCCTTATAATAAGGGGCAGTGTAATACAGAAATGTATCAGAGCACACCCTAGCCTAAGCTGAAGAACTACAGTGGCTTGTCCAGAAGGTGCACATAAGAGTTTGTCACCCACTTCTTTGACGGTCCTAAATCCCTTAGCATTCAGATTTCTGGAGACATGTGAGAGAGAGGACATCCAGCTTGCATCCATTGATGAAAGAATCCTCATTAGGCAGTACATATTCCTAACCTAAAATACATCCCTGACATTAATTCTTATGTTAGCCGCTAAGACAAGACCCTGGCCTTAAACTCAGCTTGTTCCAGAATTCCTAAAAATTACTGGCTAATGACCTGTGGCCACTTTCATTTTTTTAATACATGTTTTGACATTTTTTAACTTAAAAAAAACTATTATTCTTGCCATGCCTAATTTAAAACACGGCTTGGTTTTGTTTTAATTTACAAGAATTGTTATCTATCCCTGTAGCTTTTCTCTACCCTGTAAAAAACTGTTGTTTGTTCAAGATCTTTATCTCAGTCAAGCTTACCTTGTAAAATAATAAGGATCCAGCCCTTTTAAATATTAATTCTAGAAACAAAAGACGAAAAAAACTCCCTTGCTGTGTGTGTTTTTATGACAGATAACAACATTAATTATAAGTTTAAAATAAAGGCAGAGTCTTCGTTTGTTTAAAATGTAAATTTAGATTTAACTTTCTATTCAAAGACTTGACAAATCTAAGCTGCCTCTATAACTGAAGTACTCTTAACATTTTAAAGCCTATTAAAATGGTATATTGGTTCTGTGAAAAGTATTCCATAAAACATGAAAATGATCTAAATATGCCGTATTTTGCTGGAGCTATAAGCATCTATACTGCTTTACTAAAAGCACAATTTGTTTGTTTAAACACAGTTCATTGAGTCCTAACATAAAAGTTTTGCTCAATTACAAAGTTTTATATTTACATAGCTTTTGGAAAGGATTTCTTCCAAAACAGACTTTAGGAAGAAAACATTTTATTTATTTTTGAATAGGCAAGGATATTGGAAAATTAGAGTGCATGAGAATGCTTCATGTCAGTCAAAATACCGCTTACCTTAAAATACTTTTATAAGATTATTGATATGGGTTTTTCAAAAAAATATATGTATGCATGTGCATAAATAAAATGGATTTCTTTTTAGCCAAACAAGGGCAAACACAAACAAACGAATAAAAACTATAGTTCTATAGTCCTGTTTCAATTTTATTTTTTAAAAAACCATGAAAGAATATTCGGGGTACAGCATACATTTAGCTTCTAGAATTGTGTGAAATTTCTGTGGCAGCAAGTTCCTCTCGCCGACCCTGGGCTTCAGCCTTTCCCTCTCCCAGCATGGTGGGTCCACGGTTTCCAATTTCTGCAAGTGGAGGAGAGGAGATTGGGTGCTGTTTAGAATTACTCAAATTCTGCCACAGCAGGTACACTGTGCTCATAAAGATGCCTAGAGTCGGTATTATGTTTGTGACATAAAAACTTGTTTTGTTTTGTTGTTTTATTTTGAGACGGGGTTTCATTATTAGCCCTGGCTCTACTGGAACCTTCCATGTAGACCAGGCTGACCTCAAACTGACAAGAGATCTGCCTGCCTCTGCCTCTGCCTCTCAAAGGCTGGGATTAAAGGTGTGCACCACCATGCCTGACCTAAAACATATTTGTTATTTTATGTGTAATGTAAAGAGTGCTATTAACCAAGTTTTTAACAGATACGGCAAGATAAAAAATGTCATTAAAACTTTTGTCCATTTTTATTTTCACACAAATTATTTTATTATTTTACTTTTATTATTAGATTATAATATAATTAAAACATATCTCCCACACTCTCTCCAAACCTCACAAACTTCTTCCCGTTCACTTACAAATTCATGGCCTCTTTTTTCACTAGTTGTTATTGCCTGCATGTATGTATGTCTACACACACATTATACATAATAATTATATATATGTGTGTGTGTGTATATATATATATACACATATATACACACATATATATATGTGTATGTATATATATATATATATATATATATATACACACAATTCTACAGCAGAGAGCCTGTCGCTCTCTGCTGTAGAATTGCCCAGTAGAGTTATCCTTGTTCATTTCACACTTGGGCAGCCATGTTGTGGGGACTTTTTCAGCGTACTTTCTAATAATGATATATAATGATTATATAAGGGTCATGCAATGTTTATATAAGGGTCTGGAGTTTCAATATAAATTTACAGTATACTTGTTAAAAGCAAATATAGTTAGAACAGAAAATTCTATGATATTAAATCAACCATAACAAAAATATTATTTATAAGGCATTTTGCATCCAAAGCAATTAGAGTTTAATAGAATGCTGAAATACTTTTAGTAAAATATAAAAAATATATTAACTTTAAAAGTCTAATGTCTTATGTTTCCTATTATTTTTATCAGGCTTTTAACAGAACCAGGGCTCATTAAAATTCTGTTTAGATTTAAATCTTTTAATGGGCATTTTATAGCTTTGTTAAATAGGGCTATCACTCCTGTAATATACCCAAATCACTAGGTGGTACGTGTTTTAAATATTATAAAAAATACTTGAAAATGTGAATTTATCTAAAGCGTTCCCTAAGGTCAAAATTTAATGTTCTCATAAAGAACTAAAAGCAAAAAGCTTTCTTAACATATTGCTCTAAATAGTATTTGCAAAAATACATTGGCTCACAGAACAAGATTTTATGTTTTATTATGGTAATTGCTTATTTCTGCTGATTTTGTCAAACTTTAGACTACCTAAAAATAATAAAAGAAAAGAAAAACTGAGTCTTAGGGAAGTTACACTCATAAAGTCACAACATATGTTTGAAACCTGAACAAGGACACCAGTTGACATGTCAGTGTGGGTAGAATAAATGGCAAATAAGACTGCCAAGAGAAAGAGAATTGGTCTTCCCCAGATACCAGGCCCTAAACAGTTATCTAATCCTAAGTCATCAGCATATTTATGCAATCCTAAACAGACTCAGTATGTTGCATTTATAAACACACACACACACAAACACACACACCAATAAAGAATAAGAGGCCATGAATTTGAAAGGAAGTCAGGAGGAACAAAAGAGGGGTTGGAAGAAAGAAAAGGATTAGGGAAATGATGAAATTATATTTTAATTAAGTAAGAAAGAAGAAACCCCAACCTTAACAAAGTCAAGTTACATTTACTTATTTCCTATGTTATGAACTATTATTATTATTTTAAAATAATTCTAGGCATTTAATACCCTATATATCTATGACTAAGGATGTGTGGAACTGTATGCTGGAATCTTATCTAACTATTATGTAAGCACATACAGAATCAGAGTGGATAAATTTAATATTGACAAGGTAATCAATGAATGCTCTTTTCATATACTATAGCTGGATTTTCAATATGTAAAATAGCAAAAATTTACACCTTTGTTATTTTGAATCAATACCTACCATTTGAAAAACCTGCCATTTGAACATTCCTGTTACATAAAACTTGATATTGTGACCAGAATTGCAGGTGGGCCACAATTCCTGCCTGGCCTTTATGTGAGTTCTACTAACCTGAACTTCAGTTTTCACACTTGCTTTCCAGGCTCTTTAGCCACTAAGCCAACCTAAAAAAAAAAAAAAAAACACTTCTGATGCAAAGTTGCCTGACACCAGATGAATAGCTTCTAACCTGTTAGCTGTACTATTTATAATATTAATTTCAGTAATCCCCACCTCCAATCTTTTAAGATTAAGGTCTAAAAATAAACAGAAGGAAACTGTTACCACCCTAACAAGTGGAGAGATATTCTGAAATCTGGAAATGATTTCACAGAGTTCTGAGAGTCCAAATCTTCTTACAAAGTTGTAGCACTGTTAGAGAAAAGTAGAGAAACTAGAAGTCTTTCTCCTCTTAGAACGGCAATACCATAAATAAATACAATTTCCTTTACCAACTTAAGGCTTCTAATTTTAAAATACAGGGAGATGATTTAAAGAGCTATCTAAATCTAAGTGTTCTGGAAGCAATGTCATTCTAGAAATCGGCCTGGAGGATAAAACTCAAAGAAGGAAAGGGAGAGAGTTGTGCGAAGTGAGGGAACTACTTGGAGAATCAACACAGGTAAGTAACCTCAGATCTCCTCACAAGGATCCTTTATCTTTGTCATTTCTTGGTCTTGGTACCCATGTGAGTCTGTAAGTGGTATTTAATAAAATGCATGTGCTATATGCAGAATTCGCTTCCAGGCCTTAAGGAAATTGATGATACAAACACAAAACCTCCGATCACATACAGCTTACATTTTATTGGAATGCTGAATAAGAGAAGCAAATAAACAATAAACACATTAAGTTAGACATATAAAGTTAATTTCAGAGAGCAATGATTGTTATCAACAATGATATACAGTATGACCAGTAGCATAACGGGAACAAAATAAGCTTAAGTTGGTCATTGCAGGACTTTTGAGGTGATAAGCTCACAGCTCCTAGTCAAACACAATAAAAATCCAAGTCATACTAAAGACAGCAGAGAATTTATCAACCTAAGAAGGTAGGTACAATACTGGGGTACAATTGGGATTGGATGAGTAATTACAGAGTCCAGGTTTGTGGGAACTTGCTGATGGCAAATTAGATTCATAAAAGCTTAATTCCACCTTGCCTAGCCTCTAGTCTTGGCTGAAAGACTCATCTTCCCTGCTGTCTTTTTCCCAGAAATCTGCCAACTTCCAGAAAACAGCCTTACTTAGTTGTAACAAGTCATTCCCGTAGCCAGCATGGTGGCTGCGGGGAGTTGTTAATGGTAGAAGGGACGAGCAGATAAGCAACAGAAGAGAACAGTTAGGCTCTACAAATGGCTACTACATTGCACCCTTAGCTTCCAAGCTGATTCCAAGTGCACTTATCACGTACCCAAACTCTGATAATGAAGAAATACAAACACTCTTTCCATAAAGACTGACTGAGACAAATGATTTTTGTATCTAATCTCAAGTTTTATTATATCTTGCCAAGCAATAAGTTTAATTGTCTCTATATGACCAATATAAAATTATGGGAGAGTATATCATATCTGCACTAAAACTCGCATTTGGAAGACATAGGAAGCACAAGTCAGACCAGTTGCCTCTGGAAGTCATTATATTCAGCATATTGCTAAACCAGAAGGTCAAGAACTTACCTCCCTGGTCCATAAAGAAGTCTTTGAACAAACCAATTTTCTCGACTCTTCATACTTGAACATAGACACTGATACCAAACATGAGAATCATAGCCTGTGTCCCAAGCTAAGTTCAGCCAGTCATCCTCAAAAAGGCTGTTAAAAGATCCAAATTGGATCCAAAAAAACCCACCATTGGAAAGCTGGGGAGGGGGGGGAAGGAGATGTATTCAGTATAGTCACATAAGAAAGAGAAGGAAAGAGACCCAGTGATTCCCCTAAGTTTGAAGTAAGATTAAAATTTAAACAAAGGCACAGTCCCAGATTGCTTCCCCTCATCTGGGCTCCATATTCCGGCACACAACTCCAGCTGCTTTCCCAGAGCCCTCAGAGTCCATGTGGTACATTTACTCAATAGAGTATTACTCAGCTGTTAAAAACAATGGCATCATGAAATTTGCAGGCATGAAACTAGAAAAGATCATCCTGAGTGAGGTAACCTGCATATAGAAAGACAAACATGGTGTGTACTCACTTATAAGTAGATATTAGCCATAAAGGATAGCCATGCTACAATCCACAGACTAAAAGAAGCTAAGTAACAAAGAGGGCTCAAGGATACACTGCATGAATCTCACTGTGAAGGAGAAATAAAACAGACATTGAGAGTGGATGGAAAGGGGCTTGAAAACGGAGTAGGGATGGAAACAGGAGTGATGGGGCAAGAGGAGGATGGAGGGAGAGAGGGCTAGGAGAGATGACTGGAACTGAGAGAATCCCTGAGACAAGATAGAAATCTAGAGAAATGAAAACTTCCAGAAATCCACGAGATCCTAGATAAGACTCCTAGCAATGGGAGACATGGAGCCTGACCTGGCCAACTCCTGTAACCAGGCAAGACTTCCAATGGAGGGATTAGGACAGCAACCTAACCACCAAACCTTCAACCTATAATTTTTCCTGCCTACAAGAGGAGCTGGGGTAAAGGTGACACAGAAATTGTGGATGTGTCCAACCAATGACTGGTTGAGCTTGAGATCCATGCCAGGAGAAGGATCCCACCCCTGAAATTGCCTAGAGATGCAGGAAACAGAGACTGGATATCCCAGAGATGAAGAATAGAACCAAACACGAATGAGAAAAAAATCAACAAATGATATTCTGCTATATTCATAGATTGGTGTCTAGATCAACTGCCATCAGAGAGTCTTTACACAGCAACTGATAGAAACAAATGCAGAGACCAAACATTAGGTGGAATTTAGGGAATCCTGGAAAAGATGAGGAGGAAGGATTGTAGGTACAAAAGGGGTCAAGGACACAACAAGAAAATCTACAGAATTGACTTACATTGGCCTATAGAGCTCACAAAGACTGAACTAACAACCATGTAGCCTTCATAGGACTGACATAGGCCCTGAACAGCTATGTTACAGTTGGTAGCTTTGTTTTCTTTTGGGACTCCTAACAATGAGATCAGGATCTGTCTTTGACTCTGTTGCCTGCCTTTGGGACCCCTTCCTCCTACTGCATTGCTTCATCTAATCTTAGTGGGAAAGGAAATGCCTAATCTTACTTGCTATTCCATGGCTAGTTGGTATCCATACGGGGCCTGCCTTTTTCTGAAGAGAAATGGAGGAGTGATTAAGGGACAAAAGAGAGGAGGTGGAAAGGAGGGACTGAAATGAGAAGGGGGAAAAAAAGAAATGGAGTTACTGATGGTTGTTAGCCCTCAATCACTTGGCCATGTCTTTCCAACCCCCAAATAATTTAATTAAGGAGTAATGAAGGTAACTACTGCATGAAAACAAAAACAAAAAAAGAAAGAAATGAAAAGAGGGAGGAGAAACTACGATTGATATGTAGATAGATTGATTGATATGTAGATATTAATTGTAGATATGTATATTGTACATATGTAGATATGTAGATTGAAATGTAAATAGATGATAGATAGATAGATAGACAGACAGACAGACAGACAGACAGACAGACAGACAGACAGACAGACAGACAGACAGACAGATAGATAGATAGATAGATAGATAGATAGATAGATAGATAGATAGATAGATAGATAGATAGATAGATAGATAAATAAAGTGGCCAGGCATATGAACACATAAACCATCCCAGTCAGGGTATGGTCCTGACCACCACAGACCCATAATTTTCTTGGTCAGTCTTGTAAGGTGGGTGAAGGAGTTGTTGTAATTGTGTGAGATCTCTTTTAGTAAGACAAGTTTTCCCTCTAGCAGGCACTTTTTCTCTCTGCTTGGATGAATCTTCTGGAGAAAGTTTCATTTATTTGGGGTCCACTGTTTTGGTAATCTCATAGTCAGATTGAAAGACACAATATATTCTAAAATATCTCTACTCAGTCAAACTAATTATACACTGTTGGACTCTGTGGATAAGCCTTAGGCAGATACAGGCTCTGCTTAGTGTAACCAAGCTGTATCTACTTCCTATTGATATAATTGTAGCTGTGGTAAGCCCAAGGGGTAAAAATTATAGGACAACTTTTGCTAGGATCAAGGTTCTTGCTCAATATAATTCCCTTACTGTTCTGTAATATTTTTGAACCTTCTATTACTTAATCACTAACATCAGAAATGTTGGCAAATTTTATCTATCAAAGTTGGCCCAGTAACAAATTATATTCATTAGCACTCTGAGTTTTAGAAATCAGACTATCCATATCAACAGGATAACAGAAGACATGCTGTCTTTTGCCCAGACTTTAGGTTATTCTCCTAAATAAACAAACAAACAAACAGACAAACAAAACACTTAAATTATTAACTTAGACAGGACACTAGGGGGAATGCATTCCAGTAGCATCTTAATTGGAGTGAATCCCAGGAAAGACCATGAAAACAAAACATGCTGTACTAAACAGGGATTGTGCCACTCTGACTCACCACTAGCTCAAAATGCCTTTACTATCAGATTCTTCCTCAGAAGGTAGACAAGATGGCTGCTAGGGAGTTCAAAATCTAAGCTCCTCACTCCGTAACCTCATGAGAAGTTAGAATGGTTGTTTTAGGAAACAGCCACAATGGACTAATCTTAAAAATCCCTGTTAACGTTTCTCTGGTGAAGATCAGTGAAGAAGAGTAGTAGGAGTTCAGCATGAGAAAGACTGGAACTAAGTTCTTCAGCAATTACTCTAGCTACTGTTACCCACTATTCATATCATCTGCCAATAAGTTTGACACCAGCCTACACTAGAAAAAGATACTGCTGTGTTCTTTACTTACAGACGGTTACTCATTAGTGTGGTCCAATAATGAGCTCTTTTCTATTGTCAGTGAGATGGTAAGGACCAACACGAAGCCTGATCTCCCCTACAATTTCTTATCCATTCAACAACTTACTTAAAAAATAGTTGTTTTATGGCTACCATTGCTCAAGCATGGATTCAGTCATACACTATTTATCAAGGTGAAGCATTGTCTTCACCTGCATAGATAGGGAGTTGTGATTTAAATGAAGAATCCCACAAAGGCAAACAAGTCACATGGTAAATAATGTAGTTGATTGCATGAAAAGACACAATACAGACACATGGTCATTCTAGAGGCAAAATTGGAGTGAGAGCATTCTAAGAAAGCATGAGAAGAAACCTACGATCTAACAACTATAGTATTAGTCCACAGTAAAATCTAGTGAGAATTTCCAACGTCTCACTAAGAGGAAGAGCACCACACATGGAGACAAATGGGAAATGTGGAGGCTGTTACCTTCCCTTATCTAATTAATAGCATCATTTTCATTTAAGTATATCTGGAGAAGAGCAAAACACTCTAAAGTATCTCTTTCCACTTGTCTCTAGGCTTTCCTTACAGGCATCATTTTATTATCCCTAAAGCCAGAGATGGCACAAATAGAAAAATGTTGCAGTTTAGAAATAGGAGGAAATAAGTAAGAAAGTTTCTTCTTTTCTTTTCATTTTTTTTTGTTTTCACTTTAAAAAATTAATTTCTTTTTTTTTCATAATTTTTCACTAGATATACCAATTGAAATCCCCATCCCTCCCTTTTTTCTCTCTATCTCTAAACCATCATTTCCAACAACGTCCTGTCTGCCTCTCGGTGCCACGATTCCTCCACCCCATGAAAATGGCCTCCAAGTCTGAAAACAGCTGATAGGCAGCGACAGCTGGCATGTTCCCTAGAAATAGCTGGCCTTGCCTCAGATGTGACTTCCTATGAAGTAGCTTGATGCTCCCCAGAGCAGTTGACCTGTGTCCTCTCCCATGTTTCCTTGGTGAATGTGAAATTAACTGCCACTGAGTTTGTCGAAGTCAGTAGGGCCATGCACAAAAAATAAATAGTTGTGCATGACTAAAATGAATAATCTATTATCAGATGCATTTACATAATTAAGCTTGCTCCAGAAAATTGGCAGAGTACAAACTGGCAAAGTGACATTGCATAATATCAACCACAAAGCCCTGGAATGTGATTCTGGCAGAACACAATGAAGTCAGAACTCTGTGTGTACAGATTAGATAATGCGTCAGCTCAGTGGCTGAAGACAAACTACATGCTTAGAATTTGTTAAAAGTAGCTTCTTTCTTTCTTTCTTTGAACAAAATAATAAGACTTCTGGCCAGGGAGAGTGGCTAGCTAGAAGCAGTGCATACTAATAGCAAGACGCCATGCTGACTGTCATAAGAGGCCTCATCTCTAATATGTTTTGCAGCCTCTGGCCAGACATACCACTGTGCTTTATCTGTTTAAATAGTCTAAAAAGTGGGATTCTTGCCTACCTAGTGGTTTATAAAAATCACAGAGAAGGAAAATACCCTAATGTACAAATGTAAGAGGCCAACTTCTTGACTCTGGAATCAGTGGTAGTCAAAGGCTTTTGTATGCTCTATTGGAATTCATGTAGAGCTAGAGAAGTTGCCCTCTGACATTTCCCTCTGCCAGTTTCTTGTATCACAAAGAAACATCAAAGCAGGTCCAGAAACCTGGAGCTCTAGTTCATTGTTTCTTGTAGAAGAGCTCCCAAAAGGACAAGATGACTGGAAAAGGCTTTGGGACCCTAAAAGTATGTGCCTTGCTAAGCAGGAAAGTCAGAATTGTAGTATCTTAGTACCAAAAAAACCCTATCTGCACAAGGAAAATCCACAATTTCTATATTTTCTTTTGAGCTGGAGCCTTTCTGCAACGCACATGGGAGAAAGAGGCTGCAGGCCAAGATTTATATTATGAATGTTTCTATTTGATTGTGTGAGGACACTTTCTATTCAGATGTCAATGTGATCTGTGACATCTGTCATCTATCAGTTACATAGAAAAACTAGAGATAATTTCTTTTCCTTTTCCTTTCTCATGCTTCCCACTAATGCTGCCCTCCAGGTCAAAAAAGATAACTTTTTCAAATGGGAATCTGCTGTTCTATAGAATAGCACTAACTTAAATAAATCCAGCTACCAATGCTCTATGGTGTGACTTGTCACTTATTTAAATGGTGCCATTTTATTCACGATGGTTCACTAAGCAAGAAAAGAAAGAAAAATATCCCTCAGCTATGATTAAATTCAATATACCGAATCAAATGAAAAGTGCGGGACAACGATGACAGCATGGGTTCTGTTCAGACCTTGGAGATGCAGCATGGAGGGGGGGATGAGAGCCTAGAACCCAAGTGCTGCCCCGCATCTCTCTAGTCCCTCTGAAGAAACACGTGTCTCACTGAGAAAAAGGACCATATCAGAAGAGGGACTTCATCAACTCCAAGCCACAAACAGGAACTTTAAAAGCTGACTAGCAAAAAGTAGCTAAAATGGGGAAAGTAAGTTAGATGACAACAAGAGGTGAACATTACAATGATAGAAGAGACAAATATGACAGCCTCTCCACTGCGCTTCTTATACCAGCCATGGGACAAAGAGGGGAGGAAGGAAAGAAAACTTCCAGCAGAGAAAGATACAGCAGAATAATGTAAAGATTGCTGTGATGGACTAAAGGCAGGCATCACCCCTAGCAGGACACTGCCTGGTAGGAGTGCTGGTTATTGATTCCACTCTGAAAAACTCCTAGATTGTGTGTTACAATATGAATCCCTTCGACTACGTCATTCTTTGGGAGTCACAATGAATGAGTTGTGTAGTGAACACAAAAAGAAAAAGAGTGAACCCATAAGGGATGATAAGTTTAAAAACAGGAGTTTTCCTCTCTGGAGAATAGACACTTGCCATGGCAGGCATCGTGACTGTTTCTGTTTTGGTTTGGTTTTTGGAGATAGGGTTTGTCTGTTTAGCTTTGGCTGTCCTGGACTCACTCTCTAGAGAAGGTTGGCCTTGAACTCATAGAGATCCTCCTGTCTCTGTCTCCACCAGTATGGGGGAATACAGCCATGTGCACGACTGTACTGGGCTCATTGTGACTATTTCAAAAGGCATGGTAGCCATGCATTTTAGAAGGCATAGACTAGCAACCTGAGTAAAGGAGTGGCAGGATTAAATCTGAACTTGAGAATGAAAAACTTTAGGGAAAAAATGGAAAATATGAATTGAATATTTTCGACAGCCTAAGAGCTGATATTCATGAAAGTAAATAAATGCTAGAGGTAAGGCTTGAAGACCATCTGAAAGACTTATAGACAAAATTAAATATTTGTGTCATAAAACTGTTTCAGAAAAGCCCAGGGCCAGTAATGAGAATTGGTCACTGAAGGGACATGCTATTGAGAGAATGAAAATGAGTCAGAGCAATGTAAGGCTGGAAAAAGTACAATGTCTTAGTAACTTAAAGACAAGAGCGTGAGAATGAGCACATCTTAGCGAACAAGACTAGCCCTGGGCTCTTCTAGATCTATTAATGTGTCAAACACACCAGTTAAGAAATAGTCCCAGCATAAACACAGTCCCAGCACAATTTTTTTACCAATGATTTTAATATAACGTGTTTATATCATAAGGTTTGGGTCACCTGCTAGGCAAAACAGTAATTATGGCCAAGATGTTATAACAATCTTGGTTCCCTATGAACAGCTTATAACTGTATAATATTCTTTCCCCCTTTGACACTAATAAATCTGACTGTGGTTTTTCCCATGGGTGATCTGTTGACTTCCTGGTTTCTTCACCATGCCCACTGAAGATGTTGGTTTCTGGTTTGGGCTCTTTATATTTACCTCATGCCTATTACTCTACCCTTAAATTCAACCAAACACCTACAAATTCACAAATTCTTCTCAGTCCTGGTAACTTTCAGCTCTCATTCTATTTTGCTACACAGATGCATATTCATGCCATAGTTTTTACTATAACTGGAGCCTTCTCTCCATGAAATTTGAGTTATCCATATACTCATTCACTTTGAAAAAAACTGTCAAATAATTACCTCATGCCAAACATTGTGTTATTCACTGAAAAAGCAACAGAGATCTTGTCCCTGTAGTCCTTATAAACTACTGAAGGTGATAAATGTACTGCCGAAAATTAGAAAAGACCATCATGCTGTCATGAAATGCTTCCTGGTACAAGTAATGTCTACACTGAGGATTTAAGAATGAGTTGGAACAGGGACTATTTCTGTCATGAACTCAATGGCTGGCTCTTCAACACCCCCCACCCTAAGGGAGGAGCAGCCTAGCTAGATCCCAGAAGAGGACATTGCAGCCATCCCTGAAGAGACATGATAAGCTAGGGTTAGATGGAAGGGGGGAGGGAGGTCCTCCCCTATCAGTGGACTTGTAGGGGGGCAGAGAGAAGATGAAGGAGGGGATGGGGAGAGTGGGAGGGAATGAGGGAGGGGGCTATGGCTGGGATACAAAGTATGTAACCTGAGATTAATGTAAAAATAAATAAATTACTTAAAAAAAAAGAATGCGTTTGAGTTAGCCAAGCATGGATGAGTGATCTGTGAGAGAAGAGCCATTCTCCAGACAGAAGGAACAATTGCCCAAAAGTTAAAAAGGAAACATAGTTAAGGAACTGCAGGTTATGTAAAATGGTGTAATTGATAACCAAATGACTGTCTTGGGTTTTTGTGGAGGAAGTACAAAGACGATGCACAGATTTTTGGCTTCAACAACTAGAGTAGTGTCATTGTTATTCATTCCATGTTGGAAGAAAGGCAAAACTGAGAGAAATGCAAGAATTTAATTTGCAATGCACTAAATTCTGACATATAGAGACATCTTTGTGAAAATACTAAATCTTTGTCACTACCCAGGCTCCTTCATCATGATCTAACTTCTCAGTTCTATCTGTGTATTTATCTGTGTATATATGTATGTATATATATTGTATATATATGTATGCATGTATCAATCATCTACCTATAACTCTATCTCCTCTTTTCTATTCTCTTCTCTACTACCTATAGCAACATTATATGTGATGGTATGATTATTACAACATGTTATAAAATATAAAATATTATAGAAGTTTTATATCACTCTGCCCAAAATATCTAACAGGGTAAGGAAGACCAGTTTAGTTCATGGTGAAAGGAGTATGAGTTAGAATTTGTTCACATTATGATAGATCATGAAGCAGAAAGAGCAAGATTGGAACCCAAGACCAGGTATATCTTCAAAAGTCCATTTTTAGTGACTTACTTCTAGCAGCTAGGCCCGACTTTCTAGGGTTCCACAAATGGCACTGCCAACAGGGAATGTTTGTTCAATGTTACCCAGTAGGGAACATTTCCAGCTCTAACAATAATATATATGCATATATTGTAAATATTATGTAGGTAGGTATATTATATGTGTATGTCATATATATAGTTTGTATAACATGTACTCCTATATCTTTAAGTAAATTAATCATTTGTCAAGCAGCCTAGAAAGAACTTACACAGACCAAATGGTGGAGCCTTTATAGACCTGTTTTGTGACACTCTTCCTGGCCTGACATGAACAAATGTTTACTCAGCCCAGGTATGGAAGTGATGACAATCCAAAGCAAGAATACTACCAAAGTCAAATTTGCTTAACCAGCGAGCTTTAGTAGGGTTACTTTAAAAATGTGTATGACAGAATGGGACACATATATGTGGCAGCAAGGGTCTAATGAATCTGATCAGTGTCAGGAACTTTCTAAAGTTTTCTTTTCTTTTTTTGTTTTGTTTGTTTGCTTGTTTGCTTTTCGAGACAGGGTTTCTCTGCTTTTTAGCCTTGGCTATCCTAGAACTCACTATGGGCCAAGCTGGCCTCAAACTCACGGAGACTCACCCGCTTCTGCCTCCTGAGTGCTAAGATTAAAAGCATTTCCCACTAATAATGTTTTTGAGTTGTTTACTTCCTGATTTTAATGTGGTTTATACCTATACATATGAATGGATATAAAATTAATATAAAATGTGTAAAGATAAATATAGAGTGTATAGGTCAATATAGATGTAGATGTAGAAGAATTTCAGCTAAAATGTGGTCCTCCTTTTTTGTCTATGTGCATATAAGTTCACACTCGTATAATTTCCCCAAAAGCCATGCATAGTAAAAGGAGGCTAGACTGAGTGCCTGGCTGCTATCTCATTCTCTTTGCACAAAGGTATATAAGAAAGACGAGTGAATCAATAAGAAGGCAGCAGCATAAGACTTCAGGAACAGGTAGAAAACCAGAAAGAAACTGCATTATGAAGTAGGGAAAGAAAGAAGACACTAAGAAGAAACAAGAGTTATCGTGAGAAACAGTATGGGAAACTGTTCTCACAGACCCAAGTAGACAAGATGCATGCATCAGCAGATAGGGCTTCAGCAAAATCCAGGGAGGAAAAAATGAGAAATCAGACAACAATGACGAGAGGTCCATGTACAGTGGAGCTAGTGCCCATGAGAACAACAGGCAGAACTCAAAGTTGAAGGAAGAGTGTGAGAGGCAGACTATGACCAATCACCTGAACTTGTAACAAAGTAATTCAAGACAGGAACATGGGACACAAGTGACCTAAGAAATCAAGGGATATGATTTGTTGCTTATGGCAGTCTTCCAGAAGAAAATAATCATGTGAATTTCTGAGTTACACAGTGAAAAATGAAGAGGGGGATTTATTGCTCCCAAAGAATTCCTTTGCCAGCTCTTCAATTGTTAATAGCATGGCTTAGGCTCAATTCTCATAATGGTAACAGAAAGTAAGCAATTTCAGCTGGCTTAAGAAAGGGGAAAATCAATTAAGAGGATATTAAGAAGCTCACTGAGCTCATAGGTAACTAGACTCAGAGGGTAGCTAAAACAGCAAATAGTTACGCAGAAGTCCAGCAACGCTTTTCCTTCATCCTTGCATCTCTGAACATTTGTTTGCATGGAAGATGGGTGGTATGTAGATATGGCATAGCTCAGCAAGTGGAAAGCATCTTTTTAATAATCCCCCACAAGCTGTTTGGCAGGAAGTAGACATGACCCAATGCTGGCATTAAGAACTTTGACAAAGAGGAAGAATCGCATGTAATATGATCATATTCAAAAAGCTAAACATTATCCAAAAAGTCACTACTACCTTGGACAAATGAAGATGCTATTAAATACGAAAAAGTTATAAAATATTTTAAAGCCTTAGAAGAGATGCTGGTATCTAAAATGCAGAAAAAAAGGTAGGTAATAAAAATGTGATAAAAATAATAAAATCTGAAAAAAAAGAGGCACAATGACTGCTTTCTGCTTCTGATGCCAAGTTACTTTGCATCTATAAAACAATACACTGGATGGGGGTGAAAAGCTTATAATTGGAATGAAAAAAAGTATTCCCACTCCACCACAACCTCCTGTGATTCTCCAAGATCCACCTGATGTTTGGCTATGGGTCTCTGCTTCAGGTTTTATCAGGCGCTGGGTGAAGCCTCTCTGATGACAGGTATGCTAAGCTCCTGTCTGCAAGTATAGCACAACATCCTTAACAGTGTCAGGCAGAGGTGAGCTCCCTCTCATAGCATGGGTCTCAAGCTGTCAAGTCATTGGTTGGACCTTCCCTCAAATTCTGCTCCATGTTTTAACCCTGCACATCTTGTAGGCAGGACAAATTGTGGCTCTAAGTTTTTGTAGCTGGGTTGTTGCCCCAATCCCTCCCTTGGAAGATATGCCTAACTACAGGAGATAGATTGTTCAGGAGTCACCCTGAAGGAGTTAGGGTCACCCTCACAGGGAGTTTCCATTGTCTTAGGTTTCTAGCTTGTCCCAGAGATGCTCCCTAATCCAATTGTCTCCCTCAGTACTGTCTCCACCCTATCTTCCCTACCTCATCCCTCCTGTTCCTATCTTCACCCCTCTCCCATCCAGTTTCCTCCCTCCATCTACCCCCATGACTAATCTATTTCCTCTTCTCAGTAAGATTTAAGCATCTCCACTTGGGTCCTCCTTGTTAGCTTCTTTGGGCCTGTGGTTATACGTGAATACATACCATGTTTACCTGTCTGAGTCTGTGTTACCTCACTCAGAATGATCTTTTATACTTTTATTCATTTTCCTGCAAATCTCATGGTGTCATTTTTTAATGGCTGCGTAAATGTACCATCGTGTAAATGTACAGCATATTCTTTATCCATTCTTCAGTTGAGGGACATCAAGGTTGTTTCCAGTTTCTGGCTATTACAAATAAAGCTGCTAGAAACATAGTTGAGCAAGTGTTTATTGTAGTATGGTGGAGCTTCTTCTGGGTATATGCCCAGGAGTTGAATAACTGGGTCTTGAGGTAGAGCTATTCCCAATTTTCTGAAATACTGCCAGATGAATTTGCAAAGTGGTTATACAAGTTTGCACTCCCACCAGCAATGGAGGAGTGTACCCTTGCTCTACAACCTCACTAGCATGTGCTGTCACTTGAATTTTTTCATCTTAGCCATTCTGATAGGTGTAATATAGAATCTCAGATTTGTTTTTATTTGTATTTCCCTGATGACTAACTGGAAATTTCTTTAAGTGCTTCTTGGCCATTAGAGATTCTTCTCTTGAGCATTCTCTTTTCAGATCTGTATTCCATTTTTAATTGAGTTATTTGGTTTGCTGATATCTAGTTTCTTGATTTCTTTACATATTTTGGATGTCAGGCATCTGTCAGATGTGGAGTTGATGAAAACTTTTCCCATTTTGTAGGCTGCCATTTTGTCATTTTGATAGCATCGTTTATCTTGCAGAAGATTTTCAATTTCAACCAAGGAACTCCTACGGCTGATAAACAACTTTGGCACAGTGGCTGGATATAAAACCAACTCAAAACATCAGTAGCCCTCCTTATAAAACTGACAATCAGATGGTAAAATAAATTAGGGAAGCAACACCTTTCACAATAGCTAAAAATAACATTAAATATATTGGTGTAACCCTAACCAAGCAAATGAAAGACCAGTATGATGAGAACTTCAAGTCTTTGAAAAAGAAATTTAAGAAGATTTTAGAAGATGAAAAGATATTCTATGCTCATGGATCAGTAGGATTAACATAGTGAAAATGAGCATTTTACCAAAAGCAATCTACAGATTCAATTCAATTCCCATCAAAATTCCAACACAATTCTTTACATACTTTGAAAAGACAATACTCAACTTTATGTGAAAAAAATCAGAGTAGCTAAATCAATCCTGCTTGGGAAAAAAAAAAAACCTTCTGGAGTTACCATCATCCCTGATTTCAAGCTGTACTACATAGCTTTAGTACTGGCATAAAAATAGACAGGCTGATCAACAGAATCAAATCAAGGAACCAGGTGTAAACCCACACACCTATGGACATTTGCTTTTTCACAAAGAAGCCAAAACTTACAATGGAAAAAAGAAAACATGTTCAACAAATGTTGCAGGTTTAAATTAATGTCTGCATGTAGGAGAATGCAAATAGATCTATAGCTATCACTTGCACAAAACTCAAGTTCAAGTAGAGCAAAGACCTCAACATAAAACTGGATACACTAAATCTAACAGAAGAGAAAAATAAGGAATAGTCTTGAACTCGTTGGCACAGGAGACAATTTACTGAACATAACACCAATAGCTCAGACACTAAGACCAACAATTAATAACTAGAACCTAATGATACTCTTAATAACAAGGTACTGAAGCCTTTCCACACTACTGTCAAGCAGAAAATTTATCAGAGCACTTAAAGTATAGCAAGGGTGAAGCTATGAGCCAGCAGATCTGAGAGTACACATGCTGTCAAGATATTCTCTTTCTTTATCTACTTCTTTATCTAGTTCTGGTGGCTGCATTCTCTTCCCATGTTCCAATTTTCTCTTTCTGTGTTCTTCAAGTGATGAAGTCACAAACAGGTATCAGCAACAGTCATAAGTGAGTCCAAAAGAAGACTCAGCTGCCTGGCTTTGATCGTGTTTCAACTCTGCCTTATATGATCTTTTTTATTAACATTTTTAATTTATATTAATCACAGGTTATATACTTTGTATCCCAGCCATAGCCCCCTCCTGTATTCCCTCCTTATACCCCCCTTCCCTCCCTCATCTCCTCCCTGCCACTTTCCAAGTCCACTGATGAGGGAGGACCTCCTCCCCTTCCACCTAACTCTAGCTTATCAGGTCACTTCAGGACTGGCTGCAATGTCATCTTCTGTGGCTTAGCAAGGCTGCTCCTCCCTCGGGGGTGGGGGTGGGGGAGTCGAAGAGCCAGCCATTGAGTTCATGTCCAAAATAATCCCTGTTCCCCTTACTAGGGTACCCACTTAGATACTGAGCTACCAATTGCTATATTCAAACAGGAGTTCTAGGTTATATCCATACATGGTCCTTGGTTGGAGAAACAGTCTCATAAAAGACCCCTGGGCCCTGATATATTTGGTCCTTGCAGAGCTCCTGTCTTCTCCAGGTCTTACTAACTCCCCCTTCTTTCATATGATTCCCTGCACTCTGCCAAAGGGTTGCTTATGTGTGTTAATATTTGCTTTGATACATTGCTAGGTAGAGTCTTTCAGAGGCCCTTTGTGGTAGGCTCTTGTCCTGCTACTTCTTCTTTCCTACATCCAATGTCCATCCCATTTGTCTTTCTAAGTGAGGATTAGTCCTCTTAACCCAGGTGCTCTTTCTTGTTTATCTTCTTTACGTGTATAGGTTTCAGTATGTTTATCCTATCTTATATGTCTATATAAGTGAGTATATACCATGTGTGTCTTTCTGCTTTGGGATACCTCACTCAGGATGATTGTTTCCAGGTCCCACCGTTTGCCTGCAAATTTCATGATTTCCTCCTTTTTAATTGCTGAGTAGTATTGCATTGTGTAAAGGTACCACAATTCTGTATCCATTCATCAACTGAAGGACATCTGGGTTGTTTCCAGGTTCTGGCTATTAGAAATAAAGCAGCTACTAACATAGTTGAGCAAATGTCCTTGTTGTGTACTTGAGCATATTTTGGATATATGCCTAGGAGTGGTATAGCTGGATCTTGAGATAGCACTATTCCTGATTGTCTAAAAAAGTGCCAAGTTGAATTCCAGAGTGGTTGTACAAGTTTACATTCCAACCAGCAATGGGGGAGGGTTCCTCTTTCTCCACATCCTCTCCAGCATGTGTTGTCACTTGAATTTTTGATCTTAGCCATTCTGACAGGTACAAGGTGAAATCTCTGGGTGGTTTTGATTTGCATCTCCCTTATGGCTAAGGACTTTGAGCATTTAAGTGTTTTTCTACCAGTCTACAGTCCCCTACAGAGAATTCTCTTTTTAGCTCCAGACCCCATTTTTTACTTGGATTACTTGATTGGTTGCTTTTTAATTTCTTGAGTTCTTTATATATACTGGATATTAGCCCTCTGTCAGATGTAGGATTGGTAAAGATTCTTTCCCAGTCTGTAGGCTGTCCTTTGGTTTTGATGATAGTGTCTTTTGCTTTACAGAAGCTTTTCAGTTTCATGTGGTCCCATTTATTGATTGTTGATCTTAGAGCCTGTGCTGTTGATGTTCTGTTCAGGAAGTAGTCTCCTGTGACAATGAGTTCTAGAGTCTTTCCCACTTTTTTTTTCTAACCGATTTACTGTCTGGTGTTATGTTGAGATCTTTGATCCACTTGGACTTTAGTTTTGTACAGGGTGATAAATATGCATCTATTTTCATTTTTCTGCATATAGACATCCAGTTGGTCCAGCACAATTTGTTGAAGATGCTGCCTTTTTTTCATTGGATGGATTTTGCTTCCTTATCAAAAATCAAGTTTCCATAGATGTTTGGGTTTATGTCTGGGTCTTCTATTTGGTTCCATTGATCCACTATTCTGTTTCTATGCCAATACCATGCAGTTTTTATAACTATTGCTCTGTAGTACAGCATCAGGGATGGAGATACCTCCAGATGATCTGTTGTTGTACAGGATCATTTTAGAAATTCTGGGTCTTTTGTTTCTCCATATGAAAGTGAGAATTTTCTTTCAAGGTCTGTAAAGAATTGTGTTGGTATTTTGATGGGAATTGCATTGAATCTGTAGATTGCTTTTGGCAGAATAGACATTTTCACTATGTTAATCCTACCAATCCATGAGCATGGGAGATTTTTCCATCTTCTGATATCTTCTTCACTTTCTTTCTTCAGAGACTTGAAATTTTTCTCAAACAGATCTTTCACTTGCTTGGTTAGAGTCACCCCAAGGTACTTTATGTTATTAGAGGCTATTGTGAAGGATGTTGTTTCCCTAATTTCTTTCTCAGCCCTTTCGTCTTTAGTGTACAGAAGGGCTTCTGGTTTTTTTGAGTTGATTTTGTATCCAGCCACTTTACTGAAGGTGTTTATCAGTTGAAGGAGTTCTCTGGTTGAATTTTGGGGGTCACTTATGTATACTAACATATCATCTGAAAATAGGGATACTTTGACCACTTCCTTTCTGATTTGTATCCTCTTGGTCTCCTTTAGTAGTCTTATTGCTCTAGCTAGGAATTCAAGTACTATGTTGAAGAGATATGGAGACAGTGGGCAGCCTTGCCTAGTCCCTGATTTCAGTGGGATTGATTTAAGTTTCTCTCCATTAAGTATGATGTTGGCTATAGGCTTGCTGTATGTTGCCTTTACTATGTTTAGGTATGTACCTTGTATCTCTGATCTCTCCAAGACTTTAAACATGGATGGATGTTTTTCAAAAGCTTTTTCGGCATCTAAGAAGTTGATCATGTTGTTTTTCTCCTTCAGTTTGTTTATAAGGGGGATCACATTGATGGATTTCCATATATTGAACCATCCCTGGATTCCTGGGATTAAGCCTACTTGGTTATGGTGGATGATATCTTTTAGGTGTTCTTGGATTCGGTTTGCAAATATTTTATTGAATATTTTTGCATCAATGTTCATAAGAGAGGTAGGTCTGAAGTTTTCTTTTTCTGTTGTTGGGTCTTTTTGCAGTTTAGGTATCAAGGTGACTGTGGCTTCATAGAATGAGTTTGGTAATGTTCCTACTGTTTCTATTTTGTGGAATATTTTAGAGAGAATTGGAGTTAGCACTTGTTTGAAGGTCTGGTAGAATTCTGCACTGAATCCATCGGGCCCAGGGATTTTTTTGGAAGGGAGACTGTTGATGACTGCTTCTATTTACTTGGGTGATATAGGTCTATTCAATTTTTCTACCTGATCTAGACTTAATTTAGGTAGATGGAATCTATCAAGAAAAGTGTCCATTTCATTTAGATTTTCAAATTTTGTGGCATATAGGCTTGTATGAGATGTTTCAAATTTCTTCTTGAAGGCACTTAGTGCTATGAACTTTCCACTTAGCACTGCCTTCATTCTGTCCCATAGGTTTGGGTATGTTGTGCTTTCATTTTCATTGAATTCTAGGAAGTCTTTAATTTCTTTATTTCTTCCTTCACCAAGCTGTCATTGAGTAGCAAGTTGTTCAGTTTCCACGTATGTGCAGGCTTTTTGCTGTTTCTGTTGTTGTTGAGGTCCAGCTTTAGACCATGATGGTCAGATAGGATACAAGGGATTATTTCAATCTTCTTGTATCTGCTGAGGCTTGCTTTGTGACCAACTATATGGTCTATTTTGTAGAAGGTTTCGTGAGGTGCTGAAAAGAAGGTATACTCTTTTGAATTTGGATGAAAATTTCTGTAGACATCTATTAAGTCCATTTGATTTAGGGCCTTTGTAAGTGCCCATGTATCCCTGTTTTGCTTCTGACCAGATTTTCTGTCCCTTGGTGAGAGTAGAGTGTTGAAGTCTCCCAATATTAAGGTGTTGGGATCAATGTAAGATTTCAGCTTTAATAATGTTTCATTTACAAATGTAGGTGTTCACCTAACCTGTGATTAATATAAAAATAAATAAATTAATAAAAAAAAACAAATGTAGGTGTTCTTGTATTTGGGGCATAGATGTTCAAAATTGTAATGTCCTCCTGTTGGAATTTCCTTTTATTGGAAGGAAGTGCCCCTTCTCATCTTTTTTGATTAGTTTTGTTTGAAAGATTAGTTGAAAACTAATCTTTTTTGATTAGTTTTGTTTGATTTTGTTTTGTTGAATGCTGCTTCTGCCCATTAGGGGAAGTGACTGTTTTAGTAGATACTAGGATTGCTACCCCAGCTTGTTTTCTGGGTCCATTTATTTGAAAAACATTTTTCCAGCCCTTTACTCTGAGGTAGTGCTTTGTTGCAAAGGTGTGTTTCTTGAATGTAGCACAATGTTGGATCCTGTTTCCATAACCATTCTGTTAGTCTTGTCTTTTTATTGGAGAGCTGTGTCCATTGATGTTGACAGATAATAGTGACCAATGACTGTTAGTTCCTTTTATTTTGAGTTGATGGTCTTACTATGATTCATTGCTTTTTCCTCTTTTAATTTTTGCTGGGAGATTGTCTATATCCTATATTTTCTTTGGTGTAGTTGTTTTCGTTGGATTGGAGTTTTCCTTCTAGTATCTTTTGTAGGGCTGTGTTGCTGTGTAGATATTGCTTAAATTTAGTTTTGTCATGGAATATTTTGTTTTCTCCATCTATGTTGATTGACAGCTTTGCTGGGTATAGTAGTCTTGGTTGGCATCTGTGTTCCCTTAAAGACTGCATGGCATCTGCCCAGGCCCTTCTGGCTTTCATAGTTTCTGATGAGAAGTCTGATGTAATTCTGACAGGTCTACCTTCGTATGTTACCTGACCTTTTTCCCTTGCTACCTTTAATATTTTTTCTTTGTTTTGTAGGTTTAGTGTTTTGACTATGATGTGACGTGAGGTATTTCTTTTCTGATCTAGTCTATTTGATGTTCTGTAGGTTCTTGTATGTTTATGAACATCTCTTTCTTTAAGTTAGGGAAATTTTCTTCTATGATTTTCTTAAAAATATTTTCTGGTCCTTGGAGCCTAGAGTCTTCTTTTTCATCTATTCCTATTATTCTTAGGTCTCATCTTTTCATGGCACCCTTGATTTCTTGAATGTTTTGTGTTTGGGACTGTTCTGATTTTAGTTTTTCTTTGAGTGAGGAATCAATTTCAGCAAGTGTATCTTCAGCTCCCGAGATTCTCTCTTCCATCTCTTGTATTCTATTGGTGATGCTTACCTTTTTGGTTCCTGATCTTTTCTCTAAGTTCTCCAGTTCCAGGTTTTTCTCTGTTTGTGTTTTCTTTATAGATTCTAATTCTGTTTTCATGCTTTGCAACATTTCCTTCATCTGACTGAAGGTGGCCCCTATTTTTGTATTTGTTTCCTCTCCATATGTTTCTAATTGTTCCTCTACGCGGGCCATTATATTCTTTTGAATTTCTTTGAGAGCTCTGTTTTTGTCCTCTTTTTGTTCCTGAATTAACTGGATAATCACAGTTTTAAATTCATTTTCCTCACTTTCTGCTGAATTAAAATATCCATTAGTTTTTGGTGGGGCTATGGTGTCTTGATTTTTGTTGGGTGAGTTCTTATGTCAACCTTTGGGCATTGCTTATATATAATCTTCTCTGTTTATTCCTTGAGTCTGACCTTTGGACTGGAACTGTCTTACTCTAGTGTTTGTAGAATTCTTCAGGAAGATCAGTGGGGACCAGTGGTTTGAGAGTGTGTGTTGTTGTTTCAGTTGTACCTGTGGACGAAGAAGCTGCTGGCACAGAATCGTAAGTATGTTTGTGTGTGTGTGTGTGTGTGTGTGTCTGTGTGTGTGTGTGTGTGTGTGTGTGCGCGCGCGCGCGCGTGCACGTGTGTGCGTGTGGACGCGAGTGCAGGGATGTTTGTCTTGGAAGGGAGTGTTAGGGTGTGTAGCTGCTTGGGATATATGGGTTGGGAGCAAGTGCAGGAAGGGATGTGGATGCTAGCACAGTTAGCAAGCACAGGTTGCAGGCAGAACGTGCCTGCGCAGGTTTCCTGAATACCCAGTGCTCTACAGTCTGTGGTGGGGTCAGCAGGCTGGACTCTGAGGTCTGAGGCTGGCGCTGTGGGCCGGACATGTATTCAATTGTGGACTCTCTGCGCCTGGCCCTGAGTTCTATGCTGGAAGCTGGAAACCCAGCAGGCCGCACTCTGCTCTCTGGGTTGGGAAGCTCTATCTGCTTCCTCAGCGGCTATCCCCTTCAGACAAGGCAGTGGGTGAATGCCTGTGATCTGTACTTGGAGCCTGGAGCCTGTGCTCCTTGCAAGTTGCTGTGTGCACTGTGGGCTGCCTCCTCTGCTTCACTGCTGGTTGGGGTACCTCCAATGCTGCTTTCCTGCTGGCTGTGGTGTCTCCCCTGCTTCCTCTGCTGCAGGCTTGGCTACATCTGCTGCTGCTTCTGCCCATTAGGGGAAGTGCCCAGGAATAGATTCCCCATGGAGATGTCCGCGGTTGACCTGTGTCCTATTGGACTTAGATCAGGTTTTGTCCCCCTTCTGCCCGGGCTCCTCATATGGTTGTTTTGGGTTCCACATCCCTTCTATTCACGAATTTGGAGTCCTTTCCTGTGAGGTTTTCTCCAACAGGGAAACCCAGGCTCTGATGCTCTGGGTCGCACAGATCTGTCTGTGATGCGTAGCTGGTGCTCAACACGTCTCTGGGCTGGCAGCGCTAGCACCCGCCAACGTAGGGGATCTTTTCCAGGGAGATCCTGGGTACCCTAACTCAGTCCTTGTTTGCTTCCTTCCCTGTGGGGTTTTCTCCTGACAGGGAAAGCCAGGCTCTGATGCCCTGGTGCACACAGTTCTTCTGTGGCAGAAAGTTGGATGTACTGCAAGTCTCTGTGCTCAAGAGTGGAGCCTAGTTCAGAGATGGCGTCCACATGACCACCATTCTGCAGGATCTTTTCCTGGGGAAGGTGGGGTGACCTAGGTCAGTCCCATTTCCTTCCTTTCCTGTGGGTTTTTCTTGTGACTGGGACTCCCGTTCTCTGGTGTTTTTGTGCCTACCGTTCAGCCTGGGAAGGTGATCAGGACACACAGGCATGTGGCTGTGCTCTGGACCGAGTGCCTGTGCAACCGGGGATCTCTTCCTGGTTCTGGCTGGGTGTCCTGGGAGTGGACTGGGCCGGTTCCTGCACCTTGGGGCTTCCTCTCACCTGGAAAACAGGATCGCTGTTGTTTTAGGGCCCACAGTTCAGTCCCTTGGTCGCTGTACTGAAAATGTTGTTCTGCAGCTCAGAAGCAACGTCCTCCTGTTACTGCCATCGTGTCCTGTCCCCTCCCCCCCCCACCTTATTTGATCTTGTCTCCCCACCCAATCAATCACCGGGGCTGCCCCTCCCTTCTCTATGACTCTCATGGGTTTCCTTCCTCTCTGAGAAATGTTCTGCTTTTCAGTTTTCTTCTGGCTAATACTCATGTTTCAGTGCATTTTTTATTATTTTGAGAATTTTATACAATATACTTTGATCGTATTATTTCCCTTCTCTCAACTACTCCCATATTCCCCCCAACTCCATACTTGCCCAACTTTAAGTCCTCTCTCTCTCCCCCATCTCTTTGTATCTCTTAAAAACAAAAACAAAAACTAAAATCCTTGAGTATATACATGTGTATACATACACAAACGAGGGAGAGAGAAACATGGAGTCCAATATGTGTTGTACAACTACTCCTGAGCATGGGGCCTGCCCTGGAGTATCCTCAATAGAACCAGTGTTTCTGACCCTCCTAGTGGCTTGTCTTGGGGTGGGACTTAGTGCCCACTTCCCATCCCTTTCTTCTCTCTCTCTCTCTCTCTCTCTCTCTCTCTCTCTCTCTCTCTCTCTCTCTCTCTCTCTCTCTCTCTCTCTCTCTCTCTCTCTCTCTCTCTGTGTGTGTGTGTGTGTGTGTTTTAATATAATAGTTTGTGTATTCTAAACTGGCCTCAAATTCATCACATAGCTGAAAATGACCTTGAACTTCTGATCCTTCTGACTGCTTTGCAAGGACTGGGATTATGAGTATTCACCATCATACCCAATTTTATGTAGTTATTATGCCATTCTGTAAATATAAGGCTGCTGTATATTCTAGGAAATTATTCTATGAGCTGATCTACACCCCTAGCCTAGACTATGAACACATGTATATGTATGTGTTGTGAAATATAAAAGCTGGTTTCTCTCTGACCAATATCACTGCTAGTTTTAAATTTTCCTTATCATATCTTATATTTCCCAATTTTTTAAAAAAATTGTTTTGTATAGAGAAGCAATATTATTTTATGTGTATTAGTGTTTTGCATATATATATATATATATATATATATATATATATGTAAGTAAGTACACGACAAACCTGGTGCTCCATGGATTTGGAATTGCAGGTAGTTGTGAGCTGTTATGTGGTGCTAAGACTCAAACCTGAGTCCGCTGAAAGAACATCCAGTGATGTGAACCACTGAGCAAGCTCACCAACCCCTGGAGTTCTTTTATAGTAATAAATTCATACTAAAGATACAAAGATGAACACCTTTTTTTTACAAAACTGTACTCTACCAGGGGCAGATACAGAAAAGATGCCATTATGCATAGGCCAAGCTTATTTTTTAAGATACTTGGATACCTGCAATAAACTCTGTTAAGAATAATACCAAGTTAACTAAATTATATATGTGTGTGTGTATAATTTGTTATAAAAATTTTTGTCCATTTACTCATTTTATGTGTCAAATATTTGCTGTGTCAGGATTAGAGTTAAAATACAAAGATGCAATGATGGACAGTTCAAACATGTGCAGTGTATTCCATTACAACAGACAAAAGTTAAGAACACTAATAATCCTTCTGCCGAACTCTAAAGAATGCTGCAAGAGAAAGATGTATTAATCATAAGGGTGATGGGGTAATATATTTTGACAGGTAGTGAAATCTTCTCTTTGGAAATGACATTTAAGCTAAAGGAGAAGGACCAATAGAAGAAAATGGTGAATCTGTTGAGTATAGATACAGATACAGATATGTGATACATATATGTGCGTTACATATATGTATATATGTATGTATATACGAATTAAGAAGACAAGGAAACAACAGGAACATGGCACAGGGTAACACTGAGGATAGGATACATGGTCAGCAAAGTCCACGGTAGAGTTACCACATCACTAACTGCATTCAGAAGAAGTGACTGACAGCCTTCTTTAGAGCAGCAAACACCAACTGAAGCCATCCTTTACCTTGACATTCACCCATAAATAAGAACCCAGGATTAGGAGATGTCTCACTGCAGCATATAGAAACCTAGGCTAAGGTACAAAAAGCCAAGGAAGAAGCAACCAAAAGAAAAAAAACATACATTTTAGATAAGAAAAAAAAAGTAAGATTGCACTCAATTAAAAAGCATGAGAAAAAATATTTTAAAGCTAAGTGGTGTGCACAACTATTTAGTTATAATGGTATCTCTCACTATTCATGGTACCAAAAGTATGTGTTCTATTCCAGAAAAGTGGCATACCGTTAACACTAAGTATGTGAGAATCTTTCCTAGCTACTTTTATGTCAATGTGACGGAAGCTAAGTCATATGAGAGGAGGGAACTGCAAATAAGAAAATGCTTCCATAAGATTGGTATGTAGGCAAGCCTATAAGGAACTTCCTTAATTAATGATTGCTAGGATAGAGCTCAGCCCATGTACATGGTGCCACCCATGGCCTAGCAGTCATGGATTCTACAAGAAAGCAACCTGAGCAAGCCACAGGGAGCAAATCTTAAGCAGCACCCATGTGTAGCTTCTGTGTAAGTCCCTGCCTCATGTTCCTGCCCCGGTTGAGTTCATGTCTGACTTCCTTAATGATAGATAGGGATATGAAAGTGTAAGCCAAGTAAACCTTTTCCCTCCAACTGGCTTTTAGGTCATGATATGTGATCACAGCAATAGAAACACTAACTAAGACATAATCTAGGTTTATGTTTTACAACACTTTACTATACAAAATAGATTTAAAGTGTACTGTATATAAGCATTCTGAATTTTAGTTCTTTATTAATCTGCAATGATCAGATAGGGTGAAAATAAGGACATGGCTATCTCTACACCTTCCATCTATACCATCTAATACTGTTTTCTTTGGCTTGAGAGAATATGGCTTGTTCGACCCAACGCTAGATTACATGTTTAAAATTCTGAAATCAGCACCCCTAGGCTTGCTAAGTTTCATGCTTTAAAAAAAAAAAACTTCTGATCTGTGCAAACAACTTCTCTGTCCGATATGCAATTTGTCTCTTTTTTTTCCCTTAGGAAAAAAGAAAGGTTGGAAATGAAATGATCAAGTTAATAAATTACATGAAAAGAACTTATCTATTCATCAAGATCAAAAAGGCTAATTAAGTGGAAAAAAACACTGAAAGACAATGAAATTGATCTTTTCCTTCACGCTGTTAGAAAAATTTGCATAAATTTTTAAGTCATGGGCCAAACAGAATTCTGGGTTGTTAGAAAGGAAATTAGACACCTACCTAGCTCTTTTGCAGATCATTTTATTGCTGCATTATGGAAAGTGTAATCTTCCATTGGCAGTAAAAGCTGCAGTAGAAACCTCTCAAGGTAAACAGAACAGGGGAGCTCAGAAATTGGCCAGTGACAACATGGCACTGAAAATCCTTAAATGGAAGAGAGATTGTTTTTAATGGAATAATATTAAAATACTGCAAAGGCCTGAGAAAGTCCAATACATGGGATAGTCAAGTGTTTTCAAGCCTTCCTTTTACCCTGCTCTTGAATAAAGTTCAAAAGGGTACTTTCTATAATTTTCTTACTGTAGCGTTAAACTTTTAAGATACCTTTAATGTCATCTTTGTGATTAAAATCAAACATGCTGATGTGTTGAGTCTATTGATGGTTTGGCAAATCATAGAAGAACACAAGGATATGACAAGATGTCTGGCTAGGATGGATCCTGAACTGACGTCATTTCAATATTTACCACGTAGACTTCTGTAGTCCATAGAACTAGAGATAGGTGTATGGTATAGAAAAAAGTAATGCAAGTTGATTTGG
Organism: Pachyuromys duprasi; assembly: GCA_028658305.1. NCBI lineage: Eukaryota > Metazoa > Chordata > Mammalia > Rodentia > Muridae > Pachyuromys > Pachyuromys duprasi. The sequence continues at coordinate 47,325,685 of CM053762.1, read as the reverse complement.
AGGTAGGCTTTGCCCTACGCCTTCTGCAGAGGAAAATAAAAATCAAGCCAATGAAACATTCTAGGAATACTTCATTTCTTTTATCCTCAGGACATCATATGCCCACAGATATTGAAACATTAGTATGGGGAACCTATTTAAAACAAATCTTATTAGATTTGTATTTCCCTGATGACTAAGGACTTTGAGCATTTCTTTAAGTGTTTCTCTGCCATTCGATATTCCTCTACTGAGAATTCTCTGTTTTGCACTTTATCCCATTTTTTAATCAGATTACTTGATTCCTTGTTTTTTAACTTCTTGAGTTCTTTATATATTCTAGATACTAGCCCTCTGTCAGATATAGGGTTGGTGAAGATACTTTCCAAGTCTGTGGACTGTCTTTTTGTTCTGATAACAGTGTCCTTTGCTTTACAGAAGCTTTTCATGAGGTCCCATTGATTGATTGTTTATCTTATAGCCTGTGCTGTTGGTGTTCTATTGAGGAAGTTGTTTCCTTTGCCAATGAGTTTAAGACTCTTTCCCACTTTTTCTTCTAACAGGTTTAGTGTGTCTGGTTTTATGTTGAGGTCCTTGATCCACTTGGACTTCAGTTTTGTGCAGGGTGATAAGTATGGATCTATTTATATTTTTCTACATGTAGATGCCAGTTAGATGAAATAAAAACAACCCTGAGATTTCACCTTACAACTGTCAGAATGGCTAAGATCAAAAACTCAAGTGACAAGCATGATGGAAAGGATGTGGAGAAAGGGGAACCCTCTTCCATTGCTGGTTGGAATCTAAACTTGTACAACCACTTTGGAAATCAGTCTGGCACTTTCTCAGAAAATTAGGAATAGTGATTCCTCAAGGACCAGCTATACCACTCCTAGGTATATATTCAAAAGATGCCCCACTATATACTAAGGACATTTGCTCAACCATGTTCACAGCAGCTTTATTCATAATAGGCAGAATCTGGAAACAACCCGATGCCCCTCAACTGAAGAACGGATACAGAAATTGTGGTACATTTACACAGTGTAATACTACTCAGCAATTAAAAACAAGAAAATCATGAAATTTCCAGGCAAATGGTGGGAACTAGAAAAGATCACCCTGAGTGAGGTAACACAGAAGCAGAGAGACACACATGGTATATACCCACTTATAAGTGGATATTAGACATATTATATAGGATAAACATACTAAAATCTGTACACGTAAGCAAGAAGGAGGACCCTGGGTAAGATGCTCAGTCTTCATTCAGAAAGGCAAAGAGGCTAGACATTGGAAGAGGAAGAAAGCAGGGAACAGGACAGGAGCCTACCACAGAGGGACTCTGAAAGACTCTACCCCTAGGGTATTGAAGTAGATGCGGAGACCCAAAACCAAACTTTGGGTAGAGTACATGAAATCTTATGAAAGAAGAGGGAAATAGAAAGACCTGGAGGGGACAGTAGCTCCACAGGGAGAGCAACAGAACCAAAAAAAACTGGGCACAGGGGTCTTTTTTGAGACTGATACTCCAACCAAGGACCATTCATGGAGATAACCTAGAACCCCTGCACAGATGTAGCCCATGGCAGCTCAGTCTTCAAGTGGTTACCCTAGTAAGGGGAACAGGGGCTGTCTCTGACATAAACTCAGTAGATGGCTCTTTCATCACCTCCCCCTCAGGTGGAGGGGCGGCCACAGAGAAAGACAATGCAGACAGTCCTGGTGAGACCTGATAGGCTAGAGTCAGATGGATAGGGCACGGGAGGAGCATGGAGAAGCACAGGGAGAGAGGGTGGAATTTGGAAGGGATGAAGGAGGGGACTACAGCTGGGAAACAAAGGGAATAAATTGTAATAAATAAAAAATAAGTTTAAGAAATATGCTATAGGAAAACAAATCTTATTTCCATATCTTCAGTACCTTTGGACCATCTTTGATCACTTCAAATCAACCTGTTAGGGCACTTGGCATGTGCATAATCACCCCCATCCTTCTTTTTTCCACACTGACACATCTTAAAAGGAACCGCCATAGGCCTAGACTTGAAATTAGGATTGTAAGTAATTTGGAAGGGTGAAAAAGCAACGTAAAACCTGAACTTGGCTTCTCTGTCTGAGCCCCATAATCGGGGGGAGAACATTTACAGTCTGGAGGGTTTCCGTCTCTTTACATGCTGCTAGGTCCACACCACTTTATTAATACCTTAATTACTGAAACTCCAACTTGGAAAATGGGATATTTAGGGTTTAGGGTATAGTCTTATAGGACCAAAGCCATTTTTCGGCAACTAGCAGGCCTAAAAACAGGAGTCCACACTTAAACGACAACTTTCAAGCTAAAATCTAAAAAATTAATAAAACCGATCATCACAGCTTCTGTGACCACTCCCCTTTCAGAGTGCTTAATAATATTTGACTGATACTTGAAGATGAGTGTGTGAGAGAGAGGGAGTGAGAGAGAGTGTGTCACACTATGTAGCCTTGGCTGACTTAGAGCTTGAAATGTAGAGCAAGTTGACCTTGAATTCATGGAGATTGCCTTCTTCTGCCTTCCAAGTGGTAGGATTAGATGGGAGTGTCACCATACTCAGCCAAAGACATATGTTCTGGGCCTAAAAGAATTCTATCTTGTTCGAAGATGAGACACAGATTTTAAACTTTTGCAGAACATTTACTGTTCCTTTGTGGAGAACATACTCCGTTTGCACTGAAATTTGCGTGTAAAAGCCTCACAACGTAAGCAAAATAGGTTGCAAGAATACTTCATTTCAAATGGCAAACTGGTTTATAGAGTTTATCTGACCTGGCTCATGTTCCCAGTGTGAAAAGACATGAAGGAGAGAAAATGGATGGATTCACCAAATCTTTCCTCGCTAAGCCAACTGAGAACTGGTTAATTGCAGATGATATTTCTCATGTATTTGGTCTCTCTGTAGCTCATATTTATCTCTCAGAGCTTCTGTACCCTGTGAGATGTACTCTGCCAAATTATAAGGCAGAGTCTAGCCTAATATTTGTTAAATAGATTTCCCCTGCTAGGCTGCAGTCAAATGTAAATAAATGTAATAGGACATATTTATTTATAAAATGGAACCATGCCAAAGAAACTAGTGTCAAAATGACTTCCAGGGGACTTAGACTAATTTGCATCTGCTCTTCCTGTGCTTGCTATGCATTAAGAATGTCTGTGTCATATCTAATGCTAAAATACCTAAAAATTATAATGCATTATTAGATACATCATCTTCCTGAAGTTCCATGAGAAAAATTTATTACCTCTGTAACTACTACATGTAAACGATTAATGGTCATTAATTTTTTTCTAATTATCTTATGCAATACACTAAGATCTCATGACTGAACTATATTGTTAGACTTTGACACCGATACACGACAATAAAATAAAATGCACCATGGAAACAAAATGCTTGTTAATCTTCCTTGCCAAAGTATAGAATGTCATTAATTCTAGCACTATGACTTGGTGTTTAAGTTGCTGTCACTGCTGTTCTTCTTGAAATAGTATCTTACTGTCACCTCTCCACATTGAAAGCCTGTATTCATGGGAATACACAGCTCAAGTCTGAAGCCAGCACTATTAAAAAAATCTTAGTAACTCTCAAATGCCCATGGAATGAAGAAATTATTAACCAATTTCACAATGCAGTGTAGTTTGTAGGAAACATCCTGCTAACACTCACATTCAATTGATTTTTCTCTTTCAAACGACATCTGATTAGGCGACAATATTTTCTCAGAGTCCATATATACACATCTGAACCCAACTGAAGACATAACGAAAATTTCAGTAGAGCTTCAATAAGAGAATTACTAGGCAAGAGAGAGTGCTGAGCAATTAAAAGCACTGGATGGTCTTGCAGAGAAACCAGATTTGGCTTTCAGCATCCACAAGCATCTCACAACCACTTGGAAGTCTAGTTTCATGGGATCTAATGTCCTCTTCTGCCTCATCAGTCACTGCATGCATGTGCTATACAGACAGAAAAGCAAAACACTCATATACATAAATAAAATTAAACAAGTATTTTTAAAGTATAGAATTATGTTAGAGTATTTATTCATCTGGGGAGTGTTTATGATGCCTTCAATTATACCAGCTCTATTTCTTAAGGGTTCAAACAGCAGTTTTGGAGAAATCTGAAACCAAGCACTGACCCATTCCTGAAGCCTGAGTCATGTGGGAAAATGTTGAAAATAATCTCAAGGCTTCATGTAAAACCTGGAGGCTGAAATCTAACAGCATAAAAAATATCATAAAGATGTGGCAGAAAGAATGTCAGAGCCAGGGGACAGGAAACAGTGCTGGGAAGTGCTGTGTTCTGGACATGGTGGTGGCTGTGGTTGCCAAAATCCCAGCCTAGATGAAGTAGATGATTTCCAGGCCCTAGCTCAAAATGTGGAGGTGTTTAGTAATGGATAGTTGCTGTGGGAGCTACAATAATTTGGGGTTTTTTTGGAGGACTGGTCTCTAGCAAGTTTCCCAAGCACCAGAAGAGGGCTCACACCCACGGGCAGCACTAATTGGACTTCATGATTATTATTATAATGAAAAGGAGGAGGAGAAGAAGGAGGAAAAAAGAAGGAAGAGTAGGAAGAAAGGAAAGAAGGAAGGAAGAAAAAGAAAGAAAAATTGGGAGGTTTATGTTGTACGGGATGGGCAGGAGTTGGAGAGAAAAGATGGAAAATTGATATGATTATATGTCATTGCACAAAAAAATTTTAAAAAATATTTAAAGTAAAGTTACTTGTGTGGCTGGTGAAAACAATCATCCGGATTCAAAGCATTTTGTTCTATTACCAACTGAACAGCCTGGGGAAACCTTCCTCGTCTGTGTGATAATGAAATCAAAGATGACAGCACATGTTACAATTTTGTTGGGTACTTTTCATCAACAATAATGGTTTCTAGTTAGCCTCCAAACCAAGAACCAGTTCAAACCAAGAAGTTCAGTCAGAACTGATGTAGCTCACTGAACTTTGGAAGTCATTTTATTAGTGTGTGTGTGTGTGTGTGTGTGTGTGTGTCCACCTCTGTGTATGTCTGTTTTTATATATGTCTGTCTGTGTGCGTCTGTGTGTATCTCTCTCTCTCTCTCTCTCTCTCTCTGTGTGTGTGTGTGTGTGTGTGTGTGTGTGTGTACACATTTTAGACTCTGCTGGCACACTGATGAACATGCTGAGGCCAGGCTATTAACCTCAACAACTGTATGGCATCAGAAAGAGCTGGCATTGATGGGTCAATGTGGAGATGAATAGGCACACTGTTATCTGAGCATGAACAGTCTTCTGCACAAACACTTTCTATTTTTAACCTCCCAAGCTTTCTGATTTATAAAAATGTTAAGTCAGCCTACACACATACTGTAGCAAAAAAATGAAGCTTCATGAGCTTAGTTACATGATGTTATGTATATGTCATTTTCCACAAAAGTAATATATCGTTGCCTTTATAAAGTGGTTTTCATAAAAGTTTAAAATGACTTCCATAAAATAGAGATATTAAAATGGGCTAGCTTGTACCTGGGAGACATTAAAGATAATGGTAAATTCAAGATCTGTCCATTTGATTATCTAATTCTTTTCATTCAAAATAGTGTGGTCTCTGACAGGAATGATTGACACAGTCCATTTCAAGCTTATGAACAGAATATACCTTCCTCTAAATGCATACTATTGCATTGGACAAATTAAAGTCAAGCATCAGAAGGACGATATATGACAAATTCATGAAACTCAGAAAAAAAATAGCCTAGCTACATTGCTGCAGATCACTCCTCACACTCAAAGATCACCCAAAGCTAGTCATCAATTCACAGTCAAAAGAGAGAGCATTAAACATACTCCTCTGAATTTCTGTGATATAATTTTTCTCCTTTATAAATCAGATAACTAGACTTTTTGAAATAAAAAGTAGAAATACAGCCTTTTGAAGTACTGCGATGTGATGTTAATTTGAACTTCTTTTATATATTCATACAATTTTCTGATGTTTTCCTTTATTAACAATGCTGTTAGTTTATTTGCATCCAAAGATTGCTATATTATTTTTTCACAGAGACAAAAGGTGAAGATTGTAGCAATGATCTAGCTTGTTTTCTTTAATAAATTCCTCATAAACTCCTGTCTATTATTTTCTTAGCTGAATTAGAATAACACAAAAAGCCATATCCCTCCTCAAGGACTTTATGTCACATAGAACATGAAATATATGTGCAAATCTGATAGTGTGGTTTGTGAAAAAAAAAACTCTGCATGAATTAAATAGCTAGAAATACAAACAAAAATATTTGGTGGATTTGTTCACATAAAGTTTCAGATACAATGCTAGCATTATCTGAGTGGTAAAGGAAGAATGATAGAATTTTCTGCAGAACAGTATACATTTTCAAATATTTCTAAAAATAGTTATTCATTCCTAACATTTTATAGACCAAAACAAAGGCTGTAATTTTAAGTAAAGAGATATGTATGACTCAATGATTACAACAGTCTTACTCATCTTTCAAGGTCCTACATCATTGTAATCTGTCAAATTTTTTTATTTTCTTGATGTTACTTTTAATTGGTTTATTCCATTTTATAGTCTGTTTCTTATGATAAAAATATTACCTGCTAATTTTAACATTCAGTATGTCACAAGCTCCTAAAAAAGAAACGTTTTTTTCACATTCGTCTTCATTCATAACCACCCCATTGGCACTGGCAATTATTTGCTTAAATATTGAATGAGCCCAAGATCAATCTTCAAAAAAGTGGAGAATGTGCTAAACATAATCCATTCCTCACCCACTCTCCACTGTAACATTGTTGGTTATAAAAGACTGAAACAGAATTGGGCCTAACTGTGTAAAAAAGCTTAGAGAGTGGATTTATTTATTCTCAAACTTTCTATGAGAAAGTGAAACCTCTAAATTCAGTCAGAACTGACTTGGTTGATTGAAAAGTTTAGAAGAGCTGATCGTGAATTATTTTTAAGACTCTCAGCTCCATTTGCACAAAAGAGGAGAAAACCCAGGCAAGAACTAAATATGCTAAATCAATATCAAGAATCAATTTTAACACTTTTCTCTGTCTTTAGTAAGAGATTGTTTTCATTTCCTCCTGAATTGCTCAAGTTAAAAGAGAATTTATAGCTCACTCTCTGTGGATGTGCAGCCTAGACTCAGAGAGAAATCCTTGCTGCATGCACATAGATCTCCCCCAAATTCCAAGTTCCAAATCATTGGTTAACCTTAAGTCACATAGACCAAAGAATTATTGTTTCCATAATATACTTTTTCACTGAAAAGAGGAACTAGATGCCAGGAGGTAGTGGTTTCCACTTTCTTATTGCTACTTTACACAAACTGTGGGGCCCAGAACAGGTCATTTGTTTATTTCCTCACTCAGTTGACCCATTTATAAAATCTATTTTCTTCCCACTGCTGTTACTTTATGACTCTAAAGGTGAAGTTTCTCCTTTACAGCTATTGAAAGAAGAGCCAAGGAGCTGGGCTTACAATATGATGATGGTCTGGTTCAGTTTTGTGATTTCTACCTTTTTCCTTATTTTTAATCTCTCCCACATGAGACTTTATGTTGACACTACAGCTCACTTCAGTATTCAGCTTTTTTTTTTTGGAAGGTTTTATAAACCAATCAGTGGTTTGTGTTTTTCTCACTGCTTGCAACTCTTTAGGAGCTTAGTGAATAGAACAAGAAATTTTATGGATTGGATAGGAGAGAGCACTCTGTACATGCCTCATCCAAACTATTAAGCCGAATTAGTTTCACCTGGGCTTGTCTTTTTCCACCCACTGGGCACTTTTGCAGATTCAGCTCTTCAGATATTATGTTGCCTAGTGCACATTATTCTTCATGTAAAACCATTAGTAGAATAGCAGTCTCCAACTCCACTGTCTGCCTGAGCATAACATAATTGGGGTAAGTATAATTCAATAAAAGAGAACAGTGGTGTAAAGTGCAGATTAAATACAATACCTAGACTCAAATTGATTTAAAAAAAAATAACTTTTAAAAGGCCAGCTGAGGACTAAACAGATCTATTCCTACAGCTTTCCTTCCTCATTCTATCCTTCAGTCTCAGCTGCTAACAGCAGGGACACTCTTTCCCTACAAATTCTCTGGCCATGGATAGGGGATCAGGTAGGAGACATTCACTTTCCTTCCAGTCCCCAAATTCCAAGTCCCCAGTCTTCTCTTCAGCCCTGCTGCAGACTAGCTGAGGGATCTATCTTCCCTCTCTTTCTCCATTTCCTGTGGACTCCACAGATCCTCATGGCAGACCTAGCATTCCTCTCCCCCCCCCCTCCCCTGAGGATGTTCTCAGATCATCCTCCTGCCCTTCTGCACCATCCCTAGCATTATAGATAACCTCTCAAAACCAAGAAACAAGTTTTATTTAGGACATGTAATGTCCATACCTGGCAGGGACTCAGGGATCTCTCTAAAAGGCAACCCACAGCCACTACACTCTCCCAAGAAACAGAAAGAAAGGGCAACCAAAACTACACAAAGACATGCCTAAATATCAGCACCTAGAATTATAATCATTCAAACCTAGATGCCTAGACACCGGCATAAAAATACAATCAATAATAGCTAGGACATGTTGCCTCCAATACAGCCTACCAATCCTACTATAGTAGGCTCCACGAAATTCAGTATAGCTGAAACTTCATAATGCAAGTGTTTCAAATAACCGTTGTGAGTATGTTATATGTCCATAAAGATAATATGAATAAATCCATTAATGAGATCTTTGAAAACACAATGTAATGAAATGAAGAGAACAGTTCAAAACATAAAAGTAGAAACAGAGTCAATAAAAACAACCCAAACAGGTAAAACCGAAAATAAAAAATTTAGGAACTCAAAGTGGAACCTCAGAGGCAAGCCTCATGAACAGAATGCAAGGAATAGAAGAGAAAATTATAGGCATTGAAGACAATATAGAAGAAATGTGTACCTCAGTCAAAGAAAATGTTCAATCTTAAAAAATATCTAGGCACAAAACACTTAGGAAATCTGGGACCCTATAAAAAGACCAGATCTAAGAAAAACAAGAATAGAGGAAGGAGAAAAAAAAAACAAGGTCAAAGAGTTTCAAAGAGAAAATATTTTCAAAAAATAATAAAAGAAAAACTTCCTAACCTAAAGAAATAAGGTGTGGGAAACATACAGAACATCAAATAGACTGAACAAGAAAAAAAATTCCCCAAGACATATAATAATAAACATTAAATGTACAAAACAAAGAGATAATATTAAACTTACAGAATATTAAATATACAGAACAAAGAAACATTAAATATACAAGACAAAAAAATATTAAACCTCTAAAAGACAGAGAGGCTGAATGAATGTTTTACAAACTCTGAGACCACAAATGTCAACCTTATCTATTATACCCAGCAGAACTTTCAATCATAATAGATGGAGTAACAAAGACATTCCATGGTAAAACCAAACTTTAGCGCCATCATTCTATCAATCTAGCTATACAGAAGGTGCTAGAAGGAAAACTATAACAGAAAGAAGCTAACTACAGGCAATAAAACACAAGTAATAAATAAAATCAGATGAGCAAGTCAAAGGAAAGGGGAAGAAACACAAACCACAATAACAAAATAATGACAATCAAGAATCCTTCTCATTGGTACCATTCAACATTTATGGCTGCAATTTTCCAATAAAAAGATACAGATTAATAAAATGGATATAAAAACAGGTTCCATTCTATTCTTTTTAATCTGTTCTATTCTTTTATTCAATAAATACACTTTAACATTAAAAACAGACATCACCTCAATATAAGAGTAAAAAAGATCTTCCAAGAAAATGGACCCAATTAACAAGCCAGTGTGGCCATTTTAATGTCTGACAAAATAGACTTCAAACAAAAATAATCAGAAGAGATATGGAGGGACACTATATACTCATAAAAAGAAAAATCCACCAAGATTCATATTATAATTCTAAACCTTCATGCACCAAGCACAGAGGCAGCCAAGTTCATGAAAGAAGTGCTGCTACAATGTACTACCATCCATTGACCCTTACACAATGAGAGTATTGACTTGAATATACCACTATCACCAAGAAACAGGTAGTCTAGACAAAATGCTAAACAGAAAAAATAAAATGCTAGAGGTAAATAACATGACAAACCAAACAATTCTAACAAAATATTTCATTCAAACACAAAAGTTTATACCTTCTTCTTAGTGACTCATAGAACTTTTTTTTTCTCCAAAATTTACAACATTCTTGAAAACAAAGCAAGGCTCAACAGATTTTTTTTAATTTATTTATTTTTATCTTGGTCACAGGTTAGGTACTTTGAATCCCAGGCGTAGCCCCCTCCCCCATTCCCTCCTACCCTCCCACTCCCTCCCTCATCTACTTCTTCCCCGCCCCCTCCAAGTCCACCAACAGGGGAGGACCTCCTTCCCTTCCATCCAACCCCAGCTTATCCTGTCTCCTCAGGGCTGGCTGCAAAGTCCTCCCCTGGGATCTAGCCA